>CP106717.1:8760000-10010000 GCA_025503065.1 Gossypium bickii | reverse complement strand
TTGGGATGAGTGGGAGATCCGAGCACTCCTCTTACTCAGCTTCTCATTACAAGCAATACTCACCACACTAGGTTCGGTACGAAAACATTCAAAAAGTACATTGATCAGGTTGTTTGTTTGGTCGGCATACATGTCAGCAGACACGGTGGCAACTGTTGCATTAGGCATTCTTGCCAGGAGCATCGGTGGAGATGAGCCTGGAAACAATAACAATAACAAGAATTCAAGCAACTCGATCCAGTGTAACAATAACACGAATTCAAGCAACTCGATCCAGTTATTGTGGACGCCATTCCTTATCCTGCACCTTGGGGGCCCCGACACCATTATCGCTTACTCTTTAGAAGACAACGAATTGTGGCCAAGGCATTTTCTGGGGATTGTAGTTCAGATTGGACTTGCAATGTATGTGGCTTTGAAATCTTGGCGTCACAGTCCACTTAAATATATTGCCGTTCCAGTAATCCTTACTGGGGTTATAAAGTATGTGGAGAAGGCTTTCGTGCTGCTAATTTCGGGTACCAAAGCCCCTAGAAATATGTTGCTATCAGATGTGAGAAAGAAAAAACCGGATCCCAACTTCGTACCATCGCCCTTGCGACCATGTGTGTCGTCTCAAGGATATTCTGGATATCCAGATGATTCTCTCTCTCAAGCTTTTTACTTATACAGAAGGCTCTCGTACTTATATTTAGATCTTATCCTCAGTTATTCTGAGCGCCAAGATTGTCACTCTATGATCTGCAACAAGTCATCGGAAGAAGCCTTTGAATTGGTGGAAGGTGAGCTTGGCTTTTTGTACGATGAACTATATACAAAAGTAGCGGCACTCCACCTTCGATACCGCGGCTACTTGCGCCAATGTTTCACCCTTTTATTATGTTTTTCTTCATTGGTTTCATTCATGATTGTCATTGATCACGGATACCCACCAGCTGACATTTCAATAACGTACTTGCTACTAATCGGAGCAATCACTCTCGAGGTTTACGGGTTCGTGTTCCTTATTCTATCTGACTGGACAAAGGTATGGCTGCTGGGTTATTTCAAGTTAAAGAAAGTAAGAAGTGGTAAGAGATGGTCGAGAAAGATATCAAAATACAACTTGATCAAGTTTTGCCTCAGACAACAGGACGACAGCATGTGGATCAATTTTCTAGGCAAACTTCGCATCAAGAAAATGGTGACCAAACATCTAAATGTAGAGCATGAAGATGTGGATGTTGAAGTGAAAAGATTCATCTTCCAACTGCTAAAAGAGAGAAGCGAGAATGTCAATAGTTTGCTTGATATCAATCTATGCAAGAAACTATTGAGTTACAGAGGTGATAATGTGCTTGAAAAACTGGAATGCCTGGATCTTCTTAAATGGAGCACAACTGATGTAGAATTTGACCATAGCCTTCTTCTTTGGCACATTGCTACCCAAATTTGCTACTATGAAGATGTCAAGCGGCTTAAAGGATCCAGTTCTTTGGAAAACCTTAACAAATGCTCCAAACTCAGCAAAGGGTTATCAGATTATATGATGTATCTTCTTGTCATGTATCCAAATATGCTACCTAAAGGGATTGGTGAGATTAGATACATAGATACATGTGCTGAAGCCACTAGATTTTTCCAAAAAATGAGAAAGACCATTGGAACTAAAATTGATGAAGCTTGCCATGACTTGTATGAAGTTGACACAGATTTATTGGAAGAACTAAAAGGAGATACATCCAAATCTGTTCTCTTCTATGGAAGCCGACTTGCAAAGCAATTGCAAACTTTGGGATCACGGGAGGATTGGGGATTTGAGAAAAAGTGGGATATGATAAACAAAGTATGGGTGGAAATGTTGGCGTATGCTGCAGTTCATTGTGGGTGGAAAGAGCATGGGCAACAGTTGAGGAGAGGAGGGGAGTTACTAACTCATGTTTGCGTTCTAATGGCACATTTAGGTTTAAGTGAACAGTACCAAATCCAGGAAGAAAACTCCGAAATCCATGAAGATAAACTGATAGAGTGTCCACCTGCATGTGATCCTTTCTTGAAGCTTTTACCTGCTCTAGGTTTCACTCCCCGAAGGACAATAAATTAATCAAATTTGAATGATTAATGGCTCCTTTGGATGCCCGTTTTCCTCCAGTGTGGTGAGATTAGGCTACCAATCTCACTGTACTGCTGTTTGGTTCAGCACTTCAGTGCAGTGAAAATTGGTTTCAAACTCACTAGTGTGTTAAAACGGGACTGGAGAATTCAGCAGCAGTTGAAGACAATTGGGGCAGTAGGTATTTTTCACAGACAAAAATACCCATTTTGCTTACCTTCAAGATATGGGTAAACTTCCTTCTTCAAGATATGGGCAAAAGGAAATTTACAGTTTATTTTTTTGTTTCGTTCCTTCAATTGACCTCCCAATTTAGAAACTAAAAAAGGGGAAGGGGGGAGCAAAAAGAAGAAGCAGAAAAAGAAAAGAGAGAAGGAAATGAAGGAAGAGAAAAGAGTTTGGAGAAGGATGGGATCAGATGCAGATGGCATAACCCAAATTTGAGTTTGGGCTAGTTAATTAACATGATAATAACCTCAAAAATATCAAAAACAACAAAAACTAAGTTAAAGTACTCACCTTAATGAAGCATGCATATGCCGAAAATGGTTCGAAGCTTAACACTTCTCTTCTTCCTTTACTTTCGGTCAAAAGGGTGGAAGAAGATGATAATGCACTTCCCTTATGTTTTATTATTTTAATGTTATTATAAAATATACATATACATCATTATATTCCTTATTTAATAATAAAACAAACTATAAAATACTTAAATAAAAGCCTAGTGCCGTTCACTACTATAGGAAATGGAATATTTGTCCTTTAAGGACTCATCATTAATAAGCCACTCTCTAATTGGCACTATTAAAATTTGACCATAAATTTCCATTTTATGCAATTACCTCCTTTTTATAAAATTAAGCACACAAATACAAAAATTTTTATACGAATTCACACACATGCTAATTCAAACAAAAAATTACTCAGAAAATAATACTTAAAGAAAATTTTTCAACTCGAATTTGTAGTCCCAAAATCACCATTCCGATTAAGGTCGAAATTGGGCTGTTACAAATAAGGTATTCTTATTTTTCATTTATTTATTTTTGGATGTAATGAAATTTTGGGTTAATATATATTCTGCCCCTAGACTTGAATTATTTATTCTTATTTGGTACTCATCTCAATTTATATTCCCTTAGTACTTATGTATTAATACCATTCACACTGATAATTAATTAAGCGATGAATGTGACAATCTTTTAACATGCTATATGACACACATAAATAAAAAAAAAAATCTTTAAAACTATATATATATAATCCTTTTACATCAAGAATCAACTTTAATATATAATTGTCTAGACAATCACTTGTTATGTATAAAATATGTATTTTTAGTAATTTTACATATTTTAAATTTATTCTAATTTTTTAAGTTATTATTATTTTTGAAAAATATATAAAATATGAATTTATAAATTTATAATAAAATATCATAAGATACATTTTAATATTTTATTAAATGAATTTATAAATTAACATATTTTTAATAATTTTGTAAAAGTTTATATACCAATTCTAATCTGATGTCCTTAATAGTCATTTTATATTCTCACCTCACCGCTACAGCTGCGTTTGAATCCAAACACATACTCCACCATTGTTTCTAATCTCACTGCTACAGTATCTAATCTCACCTCTACAGTAACTAATCTGACCGCTACCGCTATTTTTAATCTCACCGGAGATAAACACACCGCCCATCCAAATTTAGTTTATGTTCTTTTGAATATGTTTGTGTTGGATAGAGTGTCTACCAACCCTATGAGATGTAATAATGATGGTTTTAGGTGTGTGTCGGTTTGAATTCCATCAATGGCTTTGGTTGTTTAGGCTTTATTATTGTAATTCACAAAAAAAATGAGTGTGTAATAAATTTGTTTGTTTAAATTAAATGATTTGTTATAATAATTTTTTAATTATGTGTTATTTGCATATTAATTGTATGTATCAATTAAATTATTTTTATATGATGGTTTGATAGCCAAGTGTATTCACCGTTCCAAGTGTGGTTTGGGTTCTAGTTCCACCAATCGTGTCGATTGTTCGGGTTTTGCCCTGTTATTATAATTCATCAAAAAAAAAAATTTGAGTGTGTACTAAGTTTGTTTGTTTAAATTAAATGATTTGTTATATTAATTTTTTTAATTATGAGTGATTTACGTATTAGTTGTATGTTTAATTTAATTAAGTTTTTAAATTTTAATTTTTTTAAAAAATTAATATTTTACAAATAATATGATTAAAAAATTAAAACACAATAATATATTTTTTAAATTAATATATGTAACAATTATCCTAATTAATTAATTAATCTATTATCACTAGACTTGTTCATAGGTCAGGCTACTCGTCCAGACCCGAAGGCCCACTCAAAATTTATGAGGGTTTGGGAAAAATATTAGGCCCTAAAAATGGGCTTGGGTAAAAAAATTAGGTATGTTTAAAATATGGATCGTGTTCGGGCTTGAATATTCAAGACCCGAGCCTTGCCCTTTTTAAGTTTATAATAGTTTATATTATGTTATTTTTATATATTATGTTTTTTATAACACATTAAAAAAATAAACTTGTACTAAATATAAAATACTACTCTAATGTAAACATTAAAATAATGTTAAGATGACTATATAAAAATTTTCAATAAATAAAAGATTTATAAATTAAATATTAAAATAATATAATATAAATATTTGTTTAAAAAATTTTAAAGATAATATGGGCAGGCCTAAAATAAACTTGGGTTAGCCTTTTGCAAATATGGGTGGGTTTAAGCAAAATTTTAGGTCAAATTTCAAGCCGGGATGGGCTTGGGCAAGCATAAAGTATGTTAATATCATATTTAGACCCGACCCGACTCATGAGCACCTCTAATTATCACCATCAAATTTTTTTAGGGTAAACTACCTAATTGGGTCATCTAACTTTTAGGGTGCTTTCATTTTGATCACAAAAAAATTTCTTTTCTGAGGTCAAATATAAAGGATTAATGTGAAAAAGCAGTAGAAACTAAAATAATGCATTAAAAATTATCAAATTGTACTTGTTTATCACATTGTTAAAAATTTTAAATTTCTCTTTTTTTTTAAATATTAAAATTTTAAATTTCAAATCATAAAAAATAAATTAAATAAATTATTGAAAAAATTTTATCCCTGGATAATATTAACTAATTTGTTACTGTAATTTGAAATTAATTAAATTAGTCTCCTTCTAAATTTTAAAAATTTTATTTTAGGTTTCATATTATTCTTAATGAAATCAACTCAATAACTCATATTTAAATTTAATAATTCTCCATGAAACTTAAATTTTCTTTGATTATATAATTCCGAATCTTCCATAATAAGCTAAAAAAAAATTATGCATTCAATTAAACGAATTGCTTTTTCTTCGTTTAGATAAAGAAGTGATGAAAATATTTTGGGTTTTGTTTGACATGAAAGATAAAATTAATTAATTTAATTAATGTAAAGATTTTTCTTTACTTTCAGTTTAGTATGAAAGACTTTAGATCATATAATCAAAATATATTTAGGTTTCATGTACACTAATTAAAGATGATTTAGTTGAGTTGCTTTTAGTTTGGAATCATAAACTAAAATTTAAATTTTTAAAATGAGACTAAATTAATTAATTTAAAATTTTCAATAACTTATTTAATTGATTTTGATGCTTTAAAATTTAAAATTTCAATATTGAAAAAAATTTAGAACTTCCGGCAATAGGCTAAATAAGTACAAATTGACTGTTTTTAAAACATTATTTTAGTTTTTACCGCTTTTCCACTTTAATCCTTAATGTTTTTTACCCCGATCAATACTTTAAAAGATAAGGATACCAATAACCTATTTACAGGTTGATACAAAAGCTCTTCAGTAGCTATTTGAGAACCTTAAAACTCTTAGTTAAAAATCGAATTTATCTCTTGAATTATCTTCAACAATTTTTCTGTAAATTCCTTTATATCCAAGCAAATTCAAATAAGTTTAACCTTCGAGTAATATAAAAATAAAGATAAAGATAATGTTTGCGTTCAATCATAATTTCTTCTCTCTTTTTCCGTTCGAAATTAAATTCATCAACTAAAGGAAAAATAATTATTAGTTAAAAATAGGAAATATAAAAATATAAAATTGACATTGATTGAATTGACTTAACGATTAAAAATTCAATTATTAGTTAAAAATAGGGAATAGGAAAATTACATTTAACTATAGTAGAGATAAGGCTTAATCAAGTCAAAATCAAGGGGACAACGACATCGTTGTCATGTTTCAAGAGGATGAACTAGCTAATAATGATTCACAAAGATTAGGGATAGGCTAATTTTAGATGATTTATAGATATTTACGTAGGAAACATATTTAATGTACTAGCCGATTAAGTTTTAGTTTGATTGGCATTGGTATTATTGTCAATATAGGAAGACGTGAGTTTGAGTGCGTTAAAATGCTCTATCCTCCTATTTAAAGGTGGGAGGGATTATAGGTAGTTCTAATCATATAATAAATATATGTCGAAACCATTTTTTTCGGGTTTGAAAAACGGGGATCGACTTTAAAAATGAAATTAGAGTCACCACCAATCTTTTATTTGAGATGTGATCGGATCACCTTGCCATGGATTATTTCAATAAAACATTTTGATTTATTAAAACAATCAATTTAGTCTACGAAATCTAAGAAAACAGGTTCGGGAGTCGATTACGTACGAGGAAGGATTTGCATCCTCGCAACGCCCAAAATTGGTACTAAATTGATTAATTAATGTCCTTATGTCGAAAATTTAAAAAGATGTTAAAATTATGATCTTCTTTGTCCCGCTTGAAGATACCCGAATTTGAATATTAAGATTCTCTTGTTCCGAAGAAATAAAATATCACATCCAGCACGTTGGATGCAACAATTTAAGCCTTCGAATTCTAGATCATCCCAAAATTCTCAAAACTTATGCATTGAGATTTTGAAAGGGTATTTCGTTATTAGGGATCAAACGAAAAATCGAAACCCAGCACGTTAGGGCACGATTTCTCGAACTTCCAAACACGAAATATTGCCTTGTTTTTAATGCTAAGAAAACACGAATGAAATTTTAAAAGGATATTCGGTTATTTGGTCAAATGAGAAACAGAAACCCTGCACGTTAGGGCACGATCTCTCGAATTTCCAAACACGAAACATTGCCTTATTTTGAAATACGTTATTTTAAAATTGACTCCAAATACTTTTTGTTTGGTATACGCGTAAATAAAATGAAGCATTTAATAAAGACTCGAATACACTAGAATTTGAGTCATAAGATAATAGCTAATAGCACAAGCATAGCATTAAATACGAAGTAATATACAAACTCAACATTAATAGAATGAAAGTAATTGTAGATACAATTTAACGCACAAATATAATAACGTATATAAGTAACAATGAAGAACAATGTATGAGGTAAATCAAAATATACAATAAAATATGATCTTCCAAATTAATAAATTATATACACTAATTTTGAAATATAAAAAAACATATATATATATAAGCAGTTTTAAAAGCAAATAGATTTATATAGATAAATTTAAAAGGGCATATATATATATATATGAAATAATGTGAGAATCAATAATTTGTACAAAATAATAACGCATAATTGTAATACAAGGAATAAATATAACACCCCTTACTCGAGACCGTTGCCGGAGTCGAGCACGAGGCATTACTAGACTTAACTTACTAGTTCTGGGCATAAAAATTGAAACTGTCCGTCTGCATCATGTTCACTAAATTAATTATAACTTGAGTTACGAAACTCAAAATCTAGATCCGTAAATTTTCCTTGAAACTAGACTCATATATCTTCTTACTATAATTTTTCCAGAATTTTTGGTGTGGCCAATTAGTACAGTTTATTAGTTAAAGTCTCCCCTATTACACAGTTTGACAGTTCTGACCTCTCTTCACTAAAAATCAATTATATCATAATATACAACTCTTTTTCCTACAAAGTTTTCTTTATATGAAAATAGACTCAATAAGCTTTAATTCTATATCTCATGCACAACCTAATTCAATTTCTAATATTTTTGGTGATTTTTCAAAATCACGTCACTGCTGCTGTCCAACTATTCCCCTGCATATAATTATATAATTTCTTTAAAATAACTATCAACTAGGCATTTCATAACATCCAAATCATGTTCTTAATTAACCATTTTAATGGCTAATCATTACCAAGCATTTACAAGCCAATATTAAGCCATATCATAAGGTCATACACACAAAATGGCTAAGTCCATATACATGCCATAACTTAAAACGTTCGAATCACAAAATACCAATATAATCTTTTGATAGTGTGTAACGATCTCCGACGTCCTTTCGATCCCCGAGTTGGCTTGGAATACTATAAAAAAAATTAAAGAATGGGAGTAAGCATAAAGCTTAGTAAGTTTACATGTAAATAGATGACCACATTCTTAATGAATTATCTTAAACTTTTAACTCAATATACTTAAACTTGTATTCTTACCGTACCTTTTAACATGAATTTATCTTACCTTACCTTTTTAGCTTGAACTTATCTTACCTTTACTTTGGAATACTCTTTGAATTTTTCCCGTTAAACCACTTGGAATACTAAGGATACTCGGGTACCTTTCCTTATGAAACTTAACCATTGCCATGTCTTGACATGGTCTTACATGGTATCGTTGCTTTATGAATTCACCAATGCCATGCCTTGGCACGGTCTTACATGGGACCTTTACCTTATAAATTCACCAATGCCATGCCTTGGCATGGTCTTACATGGGACCTTTGCCTTATAGTAACTTATCAATGCCATGTCTTGACATGGTCTTACATGATTTCCTTAAACCCTAATGTCATGACATTTGTATCCTACACAGTCTTAAGGTTCAACCGGAACTTTCTGAGATAGCTTTTCTGTCAATTCATACTTGAGTCTTTAAATAATAAATTTACAGAATAAATATGTAAATGCTGAAATTTAATAATATTAAATGTAAAATAATAGAATATTGTATTTATTTACATGAAACTTACCTCGAAACAAAATATACGATAAACTATATCGATTTAGTCCACTATCTTTTTCTTTCCCCGATCTAACTCTGGATTTCGTTCTTCTTGATCTATAATAGCAAATTTAGCTTATTTAATACTCACGTTTATCAAAACAGTCCTTAACTCTAACTTTGGAAAAATTATAATTTTGCCCCTAAACTTTTACATAATTACGATTTTGCCCCTAGGCTCGAAAATTAAACTTCAGCCTTTATTCTTATGTTTTCTAACATGCTGAACATTTTTCCCTTCTATAGTAAATTCAAATTCTTACTATAACACATACTTATGAACAATAACAACTTTGACTAATTAACTTGTTTTACTCGTTTTCACCGAAAATCACTTAGTAAAAATTATTCCTCTACTCATAAACATGCATAATCTACCATCAATCATCAAAAATCACAAGTTCTCATCGATGGCATAACTCAAAATATTCACCAAAATCAAAAATTCAATATGGGTTTTGTAGCACTCGAAGCAACGATCTCAAAAACGTAAAAGTTATAAAAAAACCGAACAAAAACTGGCTTACCAATAAGCTAAGAAGCTTGGCCGAATGTTTGAAGCTTCCATGGCTGTTCATCTTTCTCATTTTCGTGGAAGAAGATGAACACCCACCTCACTATCTCTTCATTTGTTTTATTATAACATTAATATATAATATAAAATAATACAATTTTTTAACATATAACTTTAACATATAAAAACATATATGTTATCATTATGCCGTCCACTATACTCAAATGAACAATTTATAACTTAAGTCCTCCATTATAGATAAACACATCAATTCAACCACTTAATTTCATAATGGCTATTTTTCCCACTTACTCGGTTTAGTCCTTTCACTTAAATTAAACACCCAAACAAACAAATTAACCTACAATATTTTAGCACATACACAAACACATAACATAGATATCAAATAAAATATTAAAATATTTTTCTGACTTCGGATTTGTGGTCTCGAAACCACTATTCCGTTTAGGCCCTATTTTGGGATGTTACAATAAAATACATTTAAATGAAGAATAAAATAAATTAAGACGTTATAAATTCAATTTTCAAAACGATTTTATTAAAAAAACCTTGATAATAGCTAAATTTAATACTATAAAAAGTTATGGGAATTAAAACAAAGGTTAAGGCTTAATCGAAATAAAAATATAATTAGAGGGCTAATTTATGAATAAACAAAATTATTTAAACAAAACGGAGGATCAGATTGCATTTCATATAAATAACAAAGGATCGAACTAGCAAATATTACGAAATTAAAACACAGCATATGGATTGGACTAAATCGAAATGGCACGCAAATTATGGGGACCAATTAAGAAATAAAATATAACGTATAATAAATCTACTTGAATGAAAATACAAAAATATAGGGACCGAACGCGTAAGTATTCCGTCATTGCAGAAGTGCGCGGATCTTTGGGGGTATCGGGTCGGGTCAGATTGGATCGGTTTGCTCTACACGGCGTCATTTTAAGGCTATTAAAATGAGCCTGAACGACGTCATTTTCTTAATGGCCACCAGCCCCTTAAAAAACGAATTAAAATAGATTAACCACATTACAGACTAACCCTAGCCCCCTCCCTTTTGTTTCGTTCTCAACCGCAATCAAAAAAACTTTCTGTTGACCACTAAAAAAAAGGCCACTATAAAAGGCGAAGAGTGGTGCGTAAGGGTATGATTCGTGCCTATGAGCGCCGATTCGGCCTACTTTTCGACCAAGACCCTATCTAAACCCCGGTTGCGACAGAGAAGATAGGTAACATCTATTTGCCATGGTAAATCATTTTTTTTATTCGCATGGAAAAAAAAACTACAGAAATAGATTCGAAATAAAGAAAAATGAAGCCGAAAAAAGGAACCTTTTTTGAATCTCTGTTTCTGGTTTCTATTACTGTATATTCTCTGTGTGTGTGAAAAAATTGTGAACCCTTACAAATGTTTTGTTTCGGTTCTTTTAAAGCCGAAATCGGAAAAAAATGAAAAATACAATTCTTATTCTTTTTTGTTTTCTCTGCTGCTATTCGTTTCCTTGTGCAGGTACGGGCGCGGAAGTGGCTAGGGTGCGGAGGCCGTACGACGCTGATGCGCTGGAGGCAGTACGGAGGTGCGCTAGTGAAGGCTTGCATGTGGCGTGCGCATGGTGACGTGCGTGGAGGCACGCGCGCGGCGTAAAACTCCCCCTGGAGCCCTAGGGTTTCTGCCTGCCTGTAATAGCCTAAATTTTCAGTGGTGTCGGAATGGTGATTCGAGATCACTAAATCCGACAAGTGAGTAGAAAATATTATTAATTTAGTGAGTATGAGTTAAATGTGAAGTTAGGAAAAAAATTTTAATAGTAAATAGTGTACTAGAAAAAAATAATTAGAATCGAAAACGAGGTATCGAAACCTCGGAGATTTTTAATCTAGCCATAAATATTTTATGAATGCTTATGGAGTGTTAATAAGTTAGTATTAAAGTTTCGTCAAGAAATTTTAAAGTTCCGATAGTTAATTGAACAAAAAGGACTAAGTTGTAATAAATGCAAAATTATGAGAAATGATTAAATAGCTTAAATGATAAAAGAAAGAGGGCTTAAAAGGCAAATAGACCCAATGTCTATTTGGGCTGGACGGCAAGGGAATGAAATCAGAATAAAAATAAGGAGAGGAAAGGGCAAAATTGGAATATTGCATAACTTACTTAATAAAAATAGGACTAAAGTGGAATTATCGAGATTTCTCTTTAGTTTTCTGCACTCTCATCAGCAAAAACACCATAGAAGGGTTTTCCCTAAGCTGGTTTTTCATATTTTTACTGCAAATCGAGAACCCGAAGCAAGTCGAGGAAAAGAAAAAGTAACTAAGTAGTCCCTGAATTTTCTCAAATTCCGCAAATCGACTCAGGTAAGTTCATATGGCTGAAATTTAATGATTAAATGTAAATTTTATGAATTATATCATGTATGATGAGATATATTGTTGATGAGTTAAGGACAAAATGACAATGCGAAAAGTGATTAAATAATCAAATTGAGCGGAACATCGGATTTGAGTACTTCTGATCAGTGGCAAGTGAAAGTGAAAAGTGGTAGCTTCACGCCCGATCGATCGATGAAAAGTGGTAGCCGCTTCGCTGCTGATCGATGAAAAGTGGTAGCTTTGGCTACGATCGATGAAAAGTGGTAGTTTCACACCGATCGTGAAAAGTGGTAGTTTCGCTACCGATCGTGAAAAGTGGAAGTGAAGTACTCAATTTTCCGTAATCGTTCCTAATTTGATTAAAGATGGTAAGTGACAAAAAGGGCCCAAAAGAGTTAAAGTAAACGAATAAATGGTAGTGAAATTATATGAAAGCACTCACCAAATTGTGGTTGACAGTGAATTTAGAAATTGTACGTAATGTATAAGTGTATGAATGTTTGGTAAGATTTATATTTTATGCCTATGAACTTACTAAGTTTCTATAAACTTACTTGAGTGTATTCAATGTCTCATGTAGATTTGACGTATAAATATACGGAGGATCGGATCAATCTCGAGGATCACACTATCAAGATTATCTCCTGTAGCTTTTGTAAATTTCCTTTTGATTTATATGGCATGTATATGTTTGATGGTTATATAAATACTAAAACTTGTTTAATGAGTATGAATTAAAGTAAACCGTGATAAATATGCTAAATAATATAATTATAGTAGAAGTATGATTTGGTATCAAATTGGATTGAAATGGACAGGATTGTTTGGTTTTAAAATTTCAGGGAAGATTGGATATTTATAAAAGGGCTATATTGAATTCATAATGAAAATAGTATTAACTCGTTAAACTTAGGTAATGCCTCATACCCTATTCCGGCAACGAATACGGGTAGGGGGTGTTACACTGCCGAAAATGTTTGGGCCATGAAATTGGGTTGTAATTGGGCTGGGTTATGCATTGGGTATTTGGGTAGTGGTCTGAGGTTTGGGCTGCTACGGGTCTGTAAATGGACTGTTAAAAGACTGTTGATTTTAGATTTTGTATTGTATTTATTTGGTTTTAATTTTGGTATGGGTCCGGGCATAAATGGGTTCTTATATATATTTTATTTGGTTAAACTGAGTGAAACATAACGAAAATATTGACTTTGAAACTTTTAATCGTTGAAAATGATTTTTATTTTCTAAAATAATTATTTTCACTATTTACAAAAAAGGGAAAATAATTTTAAATAAAAAAAGTAAATAAATTGATTAGATTTGTTTTGGGTTGAGAATGATGTGGTTCAAGTGGCAATATGGATTCAAGTCCAACTATATACGTTTATTTTTTCAAGCACCCGATAAAGAGTTTGTACTCGTGAATTGGTCGGTTTTTTAGGTATTTGAGATCTCGATAAAGTCAGAAGATAAAACTCTAACTGAAGATAATATATATGTATTATGTTTAAAATCTAACTCTAGACACGATTCTCAACAACTAAAAATATAAAAATATCTCAGTTTATATAACATGAATTACTAATATAAAGAATGAGTACACCATAAATTCGGTTCTTGTTTCTCTATATATTTCTAATTTGTCTATCAATTTATCTCTCGGTTGCTCTAGAAATGTTTAGATCAAACATATATATATGAATCAACTAATACTTAAATTTAATATTTAAAGGTCTGATTCTATTTTCAGAATCAATTCTCAATGACTTAAAAGATCAAAATGTGAGTTAACTAATATTTAAATTTAATAATCATTTATTAGAAAAAAGTCGATGAATAACAAGAGAAAGAGAAGAAGGAAAAAAACCCTAAATAAGATATGACGCTGTTGAGCTCTTAAGATGTAATTTTTCAAGCAACTAAGATGATTTTGTCTACAAAATAGAAAAAATTAAATTAAATAAAATAAAACCATAAAACGTACTATGAAGAAAAAAAAAATTGGGATTTAAGAATTCAAACGGTGATGAGAGTGAAAAGCAAAAATATCTAGAAAAAAGAAATGCGATTTGTCGAAATCATTTTTTTGTTTGAAAACGGGCCGATTTTAAAAAGAAAAACGGAGTCGCCACCAATCTTTTTGAAGTGTGATTGGGCCACCTTAAAAATATTTTGGTCTACGAATTTTAAGAAAACAGGTTCGGGAGTCGATGGCGCACAAGGAAGGATTAGCACCCTCGTGATGCCCAAAATTGGTACCTAATTGATTGATTAATGTCCCAATGTCGAAAATTTGAAAGATTTTGAAATACGATTCTTTATATTTTAAGAAAAAAAAAATCTTGAACAAAATATGAGTAATCAGACCCTCTTATCTCAAGGAAGTAAAATGTCACGCCCAGTGAGTTAGGGTACGACATTTCAAATTCCTGAAATTGAGCTTGTCTTTTGACTTTCAAAATTGATGTGTTCAAATCTAAGAAGGATACTCGGTTATTTAGAATCTACTGAAAAAAGGGAACCCAGTAAGTTAGCGCTCGATTTCCCAAAGTGCTAAACACGGAACATTGCCTTTGTTTTTTTTGAAATCCTTATCTCGAAATAAAAAGACGTCCCATCCAATAAGTTAGGACACGACAATCTTGAATTTTCGAGAATAATTTTTTATTCAACTTTTAAAAAGAAAGTAATGGGTTCCTTAGACACGAAAGAGAAATCGAAACCCAGTAAGTTAGGGTACGACTTCTTTCAAACCTTAGAACACGGAGAGTTTTCTTATTTTAAAACCAAGTTTTTGACGCATCAAAGAAAATATAATTGAAAAATAAATCATAACGACAACATGCACAACGGAATAAAAGTGTGAGAAATAATGTACAAAATAATAATGAAGGCCATAATAATAAAAAATAATAGAAAACAAATATACAAATAAATAAATAAAAGGAAAGAAAACAATAATAATAGTACTAGCAAAAATAAAATGGTATTAATAAAAAAGAATAGATAACAGTTATGAAAAATAGTAATAATAATGATGAAAAAAATTTAAAAATAAAAAAATATTGATAATATAAATATAATAGGAAAAAATATTAATAATAAAAATAATAATGAATATAAAAATCATAATAATAATATTAACATAAAAAAATAGTTGGAGTAAAAGAAATAAAAGTATATAGATAAAAAAATAGACATAATAATAATATAAATAAAAAATAAAATTAAAGTAAACAAAATAATATATAATAATAGTAAATATAAAAGGAAGAATATGATTATAATGATAATAATATACATATGAAAAAAATATAGATAATAAAATATTTAAAAATAATTTATTTAATGGTAAAATAGCAAAATAATAGAAAAAGGACTAAATTGGATCAAAAACAGAAATTTTGGGGCCAAATTTAAAATAAAAGAAGGTAAATGGGCCCAATCGTAATGTGTGCGCAACATAGAGGGACTAATATGGCAAATAATCCCTCCCCTGAAACGCAGCTTTTGGATGCGGACGAAATTGCAGTGGAGAGAGAAATTCAAGGGAAAGATTAAAAGAAATTAAAACTGGACATAGGACGCAATTAAAAAATGGTGCAAGGAAGGAGGACCTAGCGCGCAAATTATCCATTTTGGGTAAATGTGCGCGGACCCAGTACCGAAGCGGGTCACGCGCGCGGAGCCCCTTTCATAAAATGGCGTCGTTTCATTTTTTGCTTAAAAGCAAAAAAACAAAGCTCCTCTTTCATTTCTTATCTCTGTTCTAAAAACACAAAAAAAAAAAATCAGAACAGAACCCTCTCCATTTTCCTTATTTTCTAGGGTTTAAACCCTTCTTTGCGGCGGGGAGCTTCCCCCCACACGCGCATAAGTTGCGGCAACCGAAGGAAACCCGGTGAGATCCTCCCGACTTTTCTTTTTTTTAAAAAAAACCTTTGTTTGTTTTTCTTGAAAATCAATGGAAACGATCTGGAAATATGGAAGTGTTTTTATACCCTCCCTTTCTGTTTTCGCATGTAACAAAAGAGCAAAAAAGGAAAAACCAAAACGTAACTTGAAAATGGAAAGACCAAAACACTGAAATCACCTCGTTTTCTCACTGCCTTTCGAGTTTAATCTATGCGCAAAATCTCACTTTCTGTTTACTTGTACTTTGTATATGTGGAAATTGTGTATACTGCTTTTCTCTAAAAAAAACCGTCCCTTTTACATTATTTCGAAGGCCTTTATAGCCTGTTTTACAACATTATCCCTATTTTGCAGGTGCGTGGTGGAGAGGGGCTCCTCACACGGACGTGACAGACGTGGCTCAGTGGCAGAGGCACACACGACTCGGATCACTATGCGGGGCTTACAAAGACCGTTCGCTAGGAGTTTTCTTTTAATTTCTGTTTTTGTTAATTTTTTGGGCTAAAACTTTGGGCCGTTTCTAACTCTGATTTTTTTATTTGGGCCTCGGTCTTGAAATTGGGCCTTACAACTGCCCCTCTTTGCTCATTATCGTGTAACGAGAATAGAGCAAAGACTTTAAAAGGGCCAATTTTGCCCCATCTTGTTGAATCTCGACTTCTTGATGCTTCCTTTCTTCAGGTAGCTTTATTCCATCCACTGCATTTTCAGGGGTATAGAAATTTTGTTCTGATCTACTCTACTCTTGTGCAGTGGAGATAAGATCTGCTAGTCTTTAGCCCGTTACCCTATTGCTTAGGGAATTAAAGCTCATCATCTTCGATCTGCACCACTCCTGCTCAGTGGAGATAATATCTGCTATCTTTAGCCTGTTACCCTACTGCCTAGGGAATTAAAGCTCTGTAATTTTTGGCCTTAGAGGGTTAAGGCTCATCGTCTTTGATCTGTCACCCTACTGCATAGCGAATTAAGATCTGTAATTTTCGGCCAGTTACCCTACTGCTTAGGAGGTTAAGGCTCATCGTCTTCGATCTGTCACCATACTGCTTAGGGAATTAAGATCTATAATTTTCGGCCTGTTACCCTACTGCTTAGGCGATTAAGGCTCATCATCTTCGATCTATTACCCTACTGCTCAGGGAATTAAGATCTGTAATTTTTGGTAACTCTCATCAATTTTGCTACCTTGTCCTATGAGGAACCTACCTGTAGAATTGATTTTATGGGGTCTATGCTTATGCCAAATGATTAGGATGTCATGATTGAAAAATACTCCTAACCAATGTATTGCGAATGAGTGGATGCATGCAAAATGTCATGAGTATGATCCAATTTTTTTAACTTTTGGGTTATCATTGCTCACTGCTTGTTAGGGCAATATTCACATTGTATGCCTTCTTGTTCCGCTGATACTTCTAACATAAAACCTGAAGATGTCGTCACTGCTTAGACTCTTATTTCAGGGGTTCCAAGCCCCTTATGCCTGGTGAGTTCTAAATAATGGTCCTGTTTCAGATTTTTGTATTATTTAGAGACTTTTAGATTAATACACAAAATTTTTTTTGTAAAAGCATTATTAGTTCAGTAATCATTATTTCAATATAAAATGCTTGGAAAAAGATCATAGAGATAAATAAAACTGAAATTTATTCGGGACAAAACCTGTGAAGAATGGATTGAGCCAAGGAAACAAATTTTGCTAAGGCACAAAAAATGAGAGAGGAAAATGGAATTGGTGCCCAAGATATCACAGCCTGAGCTTCTCTGTACGAACTTTTGAAGACCATTCCGAGTTCCACATGTATTTAGGAGACCTGTGGTGTTTTGTCAATGCCCCGAAGATGTAGCATATCTCCTCCTTGTTAATTCAGGTATAGGATGGCTAGCGCATGCCCCACACATTTGAATCGTCCTTTACGAGTTTTCAATTCAAAGCTCTTTTGGTCTCAAAGTGCCATTTGCGGGTTTTCACCTTGGCCTCTCCGTTTTTTTTTTAACTCAAGATGCCCTTTGCGGGTTTTCATCTTGGCTCATTTTCCTTCTTAAGCGAAATACTTCTTGACTGAGTCCGCATTAACTGGATTTGGCAGGCTTTTGCCGTCCATCTCAGCGAGTATCAGCGCTCCCCTGATAAAGCCTTCTTTACAACATAAGGTCCTTCCCAATTAGGCATCCACTTTCTCCTGAAGTCTTTTTGCATAGGGAGGATCTGTTTCAACACCAAGTCTCCCTCATGGAATACTCTGGGGCGGACCTTCTTGTTGTAAGCCCTCATCATCCGTTTCTGGTACATTTGCCCATGGCGGATGGCTCTTAGCCTTTTTTCCTCGATCAAATTCAATTGATTATACTGAGATTGAATCCACTCTGCTTCGTCTAATTTCAATTCTGATAGAACCTGGAGAGAGGGAATTTCGACTTCAATGGGTAAAACTACCTCCATCCCACAAATCAATGAGAATGGTGTTGCCCCGGTGGAGGTTCTAACCGATGTTCGATAGGCGTAGAGGGCAAGCGGTAACTTTTCATGCTAATCCTTGTAGGTCTCAGTCATTTTCCCCACAATTTTCTTGATATTTTTATTAGCTGCCTCAACTGCGCCATTCATTTTCGGGCGATATGGCGATGAGTTATGGTGCTTAATGTTGAACTGACTCCAGACTTCTGCTATCGCACTATTGTTCAAGTTTAACGCATTGTCGGATACGATCTTTTCTGGCATACCGTAGTGACATATGATCTCTTTCTTCAAAAACTTGCTATCCGCTGCCTTCGTAACATTGGCATATGAAGCTACCTCTACCCATTTGGTGAAGTAATCAGTAACTACGAAAATGAAACGATGTCTATTAGAAGCCTTCGGTGAGATCGGCCCAGTGACGTCCATGCCCCACATTGAGAAAGGCCACGGAGAAGTCATAACATGAAGAGGTGAAGGAGGCACATGGATCTTGTCTCCATAAATCTGGCACTTGTGGCACTTCTTGGCGTAACGGATGCAATCCCCTTCCATTGTGGACCAGTAATACTCAAATCTTATTATCTTCCTTGCCATTATAAATCCATTGGCATGCATCCCACAGACACCCTCATGGACTTCTTCCAGAATTTTCCTAGCCACAACAGCATCGACACATCTTAACAGCACCTGATCCTTCCTCTTTTTGTACAGGATCTCTCTGTCTAAGACATAGTCATTGGCTAGTCTTCTTAATGCTCTTCTGTCATTTTCTGTTGCTTGATCAGGATATTCACGGCTCTTCATATATCACAGAATGTTATGACACCAATGATGATCATCTCTCTCCTCTTTTTCATCCATATTGCAGTAGTGAGCCGGAGTCTCACAAATACTCATTTAGATGGGGTTCATACCCTCTTGCTCGTTTACTCTGATCATAGAAATTAGAATGGCCAAGGCATCAACCATCTGGTTTTCGTCACTCGGGAGGTAAAATAATGTGATATCATTAAACTCCTCAATTAGTTCCAAAACTAACTTTCGGTAGTTGATCAATTTGGGATCTCTTGTTTCCCATTCTCCTTTGAGCTGATATATCACCAACGCAGAGTCGACATATACCTCTAGCACCTTAACTTTGCGATCTATGGCTGCTCGAATTCCCATGATACATGCTTCGTATTCTGCCATATTGTTCGTGTAGTCAAAATCCAACTTGCAAGTGAATGGATAATGGTCTCCGTTTGGGGATATCAGGACTGCCCCAACTCCATTACCAACGACATTCGATGCTCCGCCGAAGTTCAAATTCCAAGGATGATCTTCTATAGTATTTTCTTCAGTTGCCGCTACAAACATCAGATCCTCATTAAGAAAATCAAAATTCAAGTGTTCGTAGTCTTGAAGCACTCTACTGGCTAGAAAATCAGCTATTGCACTCCCTTTCACAACCTTCTGGTTCACATAGACTATGTCGAATTCAGAGAGCAAAATTTGTCATCGGGCCATTCTTCCATTTAAGGCGGTTGACTCCATCATGTACTTAAGAGGTCTAGTTTCGAGATTAACCAGGTCGTATGGTATAACATGTACTGCCTCAATCTCTGAGTTGTCCAGACTAAAGCATAACATAATCTCCCAATTAGCGAGTATCTCATTTCACACTCAGTGAATTTCTTGCTGTGGTAATATATGGCCTTTTCTTTCCTTCCTGTCTTGTCATATTGGCCAAGCACACATCCCATTGAATTATCAAATATCGTCATGTATAAAACCAATGGTCTATCAGGACTGGGTGGCATTAGCATTGGGGTGTTAGACAAGTATTGTTTAATCCTGTCAAAAGCCTTCTGGCATTCGTCGTCCCAAATACCTAGATTACGTTTCTTAAGAAGACGAAATATAGAGTCACACTTCTCAGTCAATTGCGAAATGAACCGAGCAATGTAATTCAGTCTTCCTAGAAAACCTCGGACTTCCTTTTGAGTTCGCGGTGGAGGCAATTCTTGTACGGCCTTGACCTTATCCGGGTTGACCTCAATTCCTTTTCCACTGACCACGAAACCAAGTAGTTTCCCTGATCTAGCCCCGAAGGTACACTTGGCTGGAGTGAGCTTCAGCTGAAATTTCCTCAACCTCAAGAACAGTTTCCTCAAAACTTGCACGTGCTCCCTTTCTGTTTGAGACTTTACGATCATATCGTCGACGTAGACCTCGATCTCCTTGTGCATCATGTCATGAAATAAGGTTACCATAACCCTTTGGTATGTTGCTCCCGCTAACCCAAATGGAGTCACTTGGTAACAAAAAGTCCCCCACAGGGTTATGAAGGTGGTCTTTACCAAGTCTTCAGGATGCATCTTTATTTGATTGTATCTCGAGAAACCGTCCATGAAGGAGAAAAATGAATACCCCACCATGTTATCTACCAAGGTGTCGATGTGAGGCAGTGGGAAGTTGTCCTTTAGGCTGGCCTTGTTTAAGTCTCTGTAGTCGGCGCACATTTGTACTTTTCCATCCTTCTTAGGAGCAGAGACAACATTGGCTACCTATTCTGAGTAATTCACCACTTGTAAAAACCCAGCATCAAATTGCTTCCTGACTTCCTCCCTTATCTTTACCGCGATATCGGGTCTCATCCTTCAGAGCTTCTGTTGAACCGGCTTACATTCTCCTTTTATGGGGATACGGTGTACTGCAATGTCAGCACTCAACCCAGGCATGTCCTGATATGACCATGCGAAGACATCTTTGAACTCTAGCAGAAGTCTAATGAGGTCCTGCCTTGTTTCCTTGGTTATGCAGGTGCCGATTTTCACTTCTTTCCCATCTTCTAGAAGCACATTTTCAATTATCTCTTTGTGAGGTAGAATTAGTTTCTCCTTCTGCTCTACCATCCTTAACAAATCCCTGGATAAACTACAATCTTCGTTATCTGCAAAATCCCAACATCCCTCTAGGCACATGTCCCGCTCATAAGGGAATTCTGGGTCCATAGTAGTGTTGCTCATGACATCGATATCTGGGGACCTATGGTCAGTATGAAAGAGTACCAAATGAATTTGTGAATAACTTATTTATGTTATGATTATGAATGGAATGGAAAAGGAGTAAAAGAATGATTGCACGATATGAAAGGAAAAATGCATTTTTTATTGAAAATAACAATGCTTGAGCATGAGCCTATTTTACAAAAGATCCTTATTGTTTCTAGGCTTGAAACAACAAGTATGTTTTGAACATTACTCTATTTTAGACTTAAAAACTACAAGAATTTCTTCTGTAATCCAATTGTTCAGAACACTTCCAGACTCGTAGGGGCGAATACCCGCCAAGTTTTCTTCCTTCGGGTCCTCTTCAAACACAGCGTTAATGCTCAAAGCTCTCATCATATCTTCAGCCGTTTCTTTATTCATACTCTCCAACCCTGAATAAATGATTCCTCCCGACACGAATGTATTAGATATATGGGGAAAAGTCATTGTTCCCTATTTGACCTCAGCACCATTCAATCGCGCCCTCCGTCTCTCACGTTTTCTTTCTAATTCCTCCTTTCTTTGCTGGGCATCTGGCCTATGCCCCAAACCAAAACGGTCATGCTTGTCAACCAAACCCGGTACTTCAACCCTCCGTGAAGGTATTTTCCTAGTCCCCTCCCAAGCAATGCTCTTTTTCCTATTGTCAGTTGTAGGCCTATCCTTGTTGCTTCAGAAATTTTGGGCACCGGGATACTGCTTCATTCACTGATGAAAGTCGTATTTACAAACTCCAACGACCTGAAGTAGCACTCTATATCCTCCGTATCATTCTCTATGTACGATGCATTACTGGTAACGGATGCGATAATATCCTCTTCCGCATTTATGGTTATCAACCGGCCCTCTGTCACCAACTTTAACTTTTGGTATAATGATGATGGTACGGCTCCCGCTGAGTGAATCCAAGGCCTCCCCAATAAGAAATTATAAGAGGGCTTGATGTCCATCACGACGAAATCTATTTCGTATGTATTTGGCCCGATTACGAGAGGTATCTCAATTCTTCCCATCACCTTTCTTTCGGTGCCATCGAATGCTCTTACTATATTTTAGCATGTTTTCATATGAGAGCTGTCTATGGGCAACCTGTTTAATGTAGATAGGGGCAAGACATTCAGTGCCGACCCGTTGTCAATTAATACCCCCGGTAATGTATACCCTTTACATCGGGTAGTGATGTGTAAAGCCTTGGTGGATCCCATGCCCCTTGGCGGTATTTTATCGTCACTGAACGAGATGAAATTGTCTGCACTTATGTTACCAACAAGGCGGTCTAGCTTGTTTACCGAAATGTCATCAGCAATATAGGTTTCGTTCAACACTTTTGTCAACACGTTACGATGTGCCTCCGAATTTAAAAGTAAAGCCAATACCGATATGCATACTGGCTGCTTGTGTAGTTGTTCCACAACACTATACTCGCTGTGCTTTATGAACTTCAAAAACTCTTTGGCTTCATTTTCTATTACTGGTTCATTAATCAGTGGTTCTACTTTCCTTCCCCCTGTCCAATCATCAGGTATTTCTCCTTTTCCGGTTCAACCTTCGTGTTTGGTATGCTGACCGGGTTTTTTTTTCCCGAAACTGTCACAGTGCAATTATAATTCCAAGGCACCCTCTTACTATCCTTATAAGGAAAGGTCACGGGTTTCTGAATTACAACCCTTGGTGTCATTTTTGTTACTGTGTCGTTGATCCTCAGTCGTGTAATAATCACCACTGGGTGATTAACCTTAGGGACCTTCTCTGCAGAACTTCCTTCTGTGGTGCACACATCCTCTCCTTCCATAGAGTCGAAAAACTCCAGCTCTTTATTATCCATTAACCCTTGTACCAGGGCTCTGAATTCGTTGTACTGCTGGATCTCATGGCCTTTCTTGTTATAGAACTCACAGTAGTTCCTTGTATCTCGGGATTTACTCCCCAACTCTTGCTGACCTAGTCCTCTTTTGCGCATTTCCTTCCAAACCTCCCTTAATGGGGTTCTTATTTCAGCAACCGTCTGCTTGATTCTCCTCCTCATGTTCTCGACTATCGTGTTTGCCCCTGTATCAGTGTGACTAGGTAACGAATTTCCCACACCAGGTGTATCATTGAACTTTACAACACCCGCTTAGGTAAGCCTTTTGACTAGCCTTTTGAATGAGATGCAATTTTCTATGGAGTGTCCTGCTATTCCCGCATGGTATTCACACTGAGCATTTGTGTCATACCACTTAAGATATGGGGGTTGCAAAGGTTTCAAGTAGACAGAGGCTACAACGTGCGCATCGAACAGAGTTTTATACAACTCTCCATACGTCACTGGTATGGGAGTAAACTGAAATTTCTCGGCATTCTGCCTCGCGTTGGGCTCTTGCCTTGATGAGGCCTGCTGGCCTAGGGCTACCGTTCTTGGCTGACTGACAATAATAGGTTTTGGATAACCCGAGCTCACGTTACCTACTTCATTTTCCCTCTTATTCGGAGCTGATTTTCTTGCGTTCTCTCCAGCTTCTATTTTCCTACACCTTATCGCGTTCTCTATCATTTCGCCAGACATCATTATGTCTGCGAAACTCTTAGTCGCGCTCCCCAACATGTGATTAATGAAGGGTACTTTCAGGGTATCAATGAAGAGCATAGTCATTTTTTTTTCCAGCAGCAGAAGTTGGACTTGTGTAGCAACTTCCCTCCACCTTTGAGCATATTTCCTGAAACATTCGTCTGACTTCTTCTCCATGTTTTGTAGCGTGATCCTGTCAGGTGCTATATCAGTTACGTGGCAATAATATTTCATGAAGGCTTGTGCTAAATCCTTCCATGATTTGATTTGAGTACAAACACCGTGATTGTACTATTTAGCCGCGCTCAAATCGGACTATCTCGAAATGAAGGAATCAACAATCGGTCGTTACTTGCGACATATCCCATCATTCTCTGACAAAACATTGTAATGTGGGCCTCAGGGCAGCTGGTCTTATTATATTTTTCGAATTCAAGCATCTTAAATTTTGGTGGGAGTACCAGATCAAGGACCAAACTCAACTTTTTGGCATCTACCTCGCATTGGGAATCAGCACTTTCCAATGCTCGAAACTTCTCATCCAGCTATTTGCATCGATCCTCAAACTCCTTTCGGAGCTCCACTTTTGCTTTTTCCCCTTCTGCTACATCATCAAAATCAGGGACCATTAGTTTTGCCAAATTGACTTCTGGGTTGGAGCTCGAGCCTGCCGGGAAGTTTACCTGTGCTGGGGTACCAGATTGATACTGGGGTCTGATGTTGACTGACACTCTTGGTGGTTGAATCTGGGAATTTACCGGGACCAAACCTAGAGGATAAGTAGAATATTCATTGTTATCTCCGGTATCAACCATAGGGCCATTTTCCTTATTATGCCCTTCAGTCAGCAAATGTGTAAACTGGCTCATCATGCTCCTCTGGGACTCCAGCATTTGATCCCTCATGTCCTGTTGGATTTTAGCCAACTGTTCCTGTAGCTGATCTTGTATTTCCTTCTGCATCTATTCTAACTTTTCCATCCTTTGATCCATTGCTTTTGTTTTCCTTCGAGTGTAGTAGCGATGTTCCAGGATAACTATAATACGACCTCTAGTTAATAAGGCTCTTTTATGATTTTTAATGCAAATGATGTGATGCAATGTAAATGCATGAAATGCAATGCAAATGCATGGAATGAATGCAAAAATAAAAGGAGTCGATTCTGGTTCAATTTCTTTTAGAATACTTATTTAAAAAAACAAAATCCTTTACATAAAACAGAGTCACATATACGACCTAGCCCTTATGCCCAAAGCTTTAACTTTCTTAAGAAGCGAGGCTAACTCTCGACCCCGGCCTGACTCTAGCTCATATACTACACTTAACACATCAGCCTGAATCGCTAAGGTCTGTAAATGATCGGCCACTTCTCATATCTGAGTTACAGCTTCGCCCATGAGGTAATCTCTTTCTCTGACCTGGTTCTGAGATCTTTGAAGTTGTTCTTTCCATCACTGGTTATCTACCTCCAATAGTTGGATCTGGAGCTCACTGTTTTGCAGTGCTGTTTCGAGCTCTACCACCTTTCCCTTCAACTCTTCAATTTGGCTTAGGCTTGATTCCAACTTCACCGTAGAGTTGTGGCTTCGACACAATGCCCTCTTTAGTTCTACTACTCGAGCTCTTAAAATCTCATTTTCATTTTGACTCTCACCCACGGTCTTTTTCAGAGTATACTTTTGTGCTTGAGCCTCATGAAACCTCCTCTTCCACTGATCGACATTGGCCTTCTCTTCTTGAATTTCTTGACGCCATTGTCCTGAGGTTTTACCCAACCCAGCAGTCTTTATCGATGAGTGCAATTCCTTGTAGTCAGTCTTCAAGCTGTCCAAATCTTCTTCGGCTTTTCTTTTCCCTTTTCTTAGTTTCTCAGCCTCTGATTTCTGGATATCAATATCTAACCTTAAGTGCACTTTTTCTTCTTCCATTTACTTTATCTTTTTCCCTAACTCTAAATTTTTACTTTCGAAGTCTTGTTTCAAGATTTCGAACTCGGAAGGGATTACTTGCAGGTATTCTTCTATCGGTCGAGCACCATCTTGTGTTGGTCTGGGGACATTATCATTGATTCTCCTACTTCGCCAAGCATTATATTCGAGGGTTGTCATGGGACCTATAGCAACTCTTTTCATCCGACGAGTCTGATTCCAAGCATTGGAAATCTCTTTAACCCTTTTCTTGTACTTATATCCTCCATACGTAAATTCACACTGAGCTAGCCCATGCGTCACCGGTATAAATTTCTTTGATCTGTATTGCCTCAGCACAAGCAAAGGAGCATACCCAACGGCTCCCCAGATTCCCAACAGAGGGACCCAATCAAAACTCCCACATCGATAAAGAATTTCATCGGGAACCAACCAAGGAGCTCTCCACTCAACGTCCTCCTCTTGTAGATCCTGAAGAAGTGCGATCCAGTTTTCTTCTGATATGTCATCTCTTCTGGGCGTGACTGCTAACTCCTTTAACGAAGAGTAATTCTTGGAAAAACCCGATAAGAAACTTTATCCACCTTCCAGAAATGGCTATGGAACCAAACCAATAATAGCTGCGCACATCCTATAAATCTGCATTCACTTGCCCTCCGACAAGCGCTCAAATATCTGAATGTTTCAGCAAAGATTGCAGGAACGGGTGTGACCTCTTTGTCAAGTCGGTCGAAGAGATCCAAGACCGCCTCATCTACATACCCTAATGCCTTAGGGAAAACCATCAAACCATAGATGTTCAAAGCAAGAACGTCGACTTTCTTCTTCGTATCAAGATGCACTAGAATCAAATCCTTTAAAATCCTCCATGAGATGCATTTATACTCACCCTTTTGTTTAACCCTCGCTGCAAGTCACGGTTCACTCATCCCTGTAATATTCATCAACCTTTTCAAAAAGGTTGGGACACAAGCGGCTCTTGAATAGGCCTTGTCAACTTGGACCCTCGGACAATAAAGTAAAGCTATATATTCTTCGATGGTAGGTACCAAATCTACCCCCCAAAGGTAAAACAACTATAGGCAGGATTCCAATACTGAGTGAGGGCCCGGAATAAATGCTCGTCCACCTTGATATCAAGTAAGTAAGATAAATCCCCATAATTACCATAGAACAACTACCTAGTCTCTTCATCCCACTAGTCCCATATCTCTTTTAATTCCCAAAGGTTATTTTGCGTCACACTAATGCGGGTGTAGTCATATGACTTTGATGTATATCCCTCGACTATATTGTTCCCTGTCTCAAGTTGTGTTTGCTCCGACCATATTCGGATGGCCGTATTATCCTCTACTTAATCAAGGAACCCATTCTCCATAATAAGCCTTCTAATATAGTAACCAAACGTGAACCAAAACCTCTTTAAAATGAAATGACATGTAATCAAAAAACGCAACAAGTCAGTGTCATGTAGCAAAAAATGAGGCATGCGAAAAAATAATATAGTACCTATCTGGGTGATTGCTAGGGTTTGGCATAGCTCTACCTAGGGTAAGTTCCTAAGGCTCTCTATATGCGATTTGGCTATAAAGCAAAGGTATCTGAACCAACAGATTCCTCGATCTTCACCCATTATAGGCTCATACAGACTGAGTTCAGTTCAGGGGAATACATTTCCCTATGGCTGCACGGAGGTGAAAACCTCACGAAGTCATAGGTACGGATGTATTCCGAAAGCGATTCACTATCCTGCACAGAGGTGAAAACCTCACAAAGGAGTAGCTTCCCACTCTCACTTAAAATGCGTGACCACAACGGTCATGCAATATGATGCAAAAGTACCCTAGACACATAAGACACGACCCAAACTCATGAGATGGAAGAATCAAAAATCAAATTTTAATTTTCGATAAAAGGGCATTAATCAATCAATTCTAATGGCTTGACTCTCTTATTGGTCCCCAGTGGAGTCGCCAAGCTGTTGAAACCATTTTTTTGTTTGAAAACGGGCCGACTTTAAAAAGAAAAACGGAGTCGCCACCAATCTTTTTGAAGTGTGATTGGGCCACCTTAAAAACATTTTGGTCTACGAATTTTAAGAAAACAGGTTCGGGAGTCGATTACGCACAAGGAAGGATTAGCACCCTCGTGACGCCCAAAATTGGTACCTAATTGATTGATTAATGTCCTAATGTCGAAAATTTGAAAGATTTTAAAATACGATTCTTTATATTTTAAGAAAAAAAAATCTTGAACAAAATATGAGTAATCAGACCCTCTTATCTCGAGGAAGTAAAATGTCACGCCCAGTGAGTTAGGGTACGGCATTTCAAATCCCCGAAATTGAGCTTGTCTTTTGACTTTCAAAATTGATGTGTTCAAATCTAAGAAGGATACTCAGTTATTTGGAATCTACTGAAAAACGGAACCCAGTAAGTTAGGGCTCGATTTCCCAAAGTGCCAAACACGGAACATTGCCTTTGTTTTTTTTGAAATCCTTATCTCGAAATAACAAGACGTCCCATCCAGTAAGTTAGGACACGACAATCTTGAATTTTCGAGAATAAGTTTTTATTCAACTTTAAAAAGAAAGTAATGGGTTCCTTAGACTCGAAAGAGAAATCGAAAACCCAGTAAGTTAGGGTACGACTCCTTTCGAACCTTAGAACACAGAGAGTTTGCTTATTTTAAAACCAAGTTTTTGACGCATCAAAGAAAATATAATTGAAAAATAAATCATAACGGCAACATGCACAACAGAATAAAAGTGTGAGAAATAATGTACATAATAATAATGAAGGCCATAATAATAAAAAATAATAGTAAACAAATATACAAATAAATAAATAAAAGGAAAGAAAACAATAATAATAGTACTAGCAAAAATAAAATGGTATTAATAAAAAAGAAGAGATAACAGTTATGAAAAATAGTAATAATAATGATGAAAAAAATTTTAAAATAAAAAAATATTGATAATATAAATATAATAGGAAAAAAATATTAATAATAAAAATAATAATGAATACAAAAATCATAATAATAATATTAACATAAAAAAATAGTTGGAGTAAAAGAAATAAAAGTATATAGATAAAAAAATAGACATAATAACAATATAAATAAATAATAAAATTAAAGTAAACAAAATAATATATAATAATAGTAAATATAAAAGGAAGAATATGATTATAATGATAATAATATACATATGAAAAAATTATAGATAATAAAATATTTAAAAATAATTTATTTAATGGTAAAATAGCAAAATAATCAAAAAAGGACTAAATTGGATCAAAAACAGAAACTTTGGGGCCAAATTTAAAATAAAAGAAGGTAAATGGGCCCAATCGTAATGTGCGCGCAACATAGAGGGACTAATATGGCAAATAATCCCTCCCCTGAAACGCAACGCATGGATGCGGACGAAATTGCAGTGGCGAGTGAAATTCGAGGGAAAGATTAAAAGAAATTAAAACTGGACATAGGACGCAATTAAAAAATGGTGCAAGGAAGGAGGACCTAGCACGCAAATTACCCATTTTGGGTAAATGTGCGCGGACCAGATCTTAGAATCGGGTCACCCACTATGAGCCCTTCATAAAATCTAAGCACTGCTTTCATTGTTTGCTTCAAAGCAAAAAAAACAAAGCTCCTCTTTCATTTCTTATCTCTGTTCTAAAAACACAAAAAAAAAAAAAAACAGAACAGAACCCTCTCCCTTTTCCTTGTTTTCTAGGGTTTAAACCCCTTCTTTGCGGCAGTGAGCTTCCCCCCACACGCGCATCGGTTGCGGCGACCGAAGGAAACCCGGTGAGATCCTCCCGACTTTTCTTTTAAAAAAAAACTTTGTTTTTTTTCTTGAAAATCAATGAAAACGATCTGGAAAAATGGAAGGGTCTTTATACCCTCCCTTTCTGTTTTCGCATGCAACAAAAGAGCAAAAAAGGAAAAATCGAAACGTAACTCGAAAATGGAAAGACCAAAACACTGAAATCACCTCGTTTTCTCACTACCTTTCGAGTTCAATCTATGCGCAAAATCTCACTTTCTGTTTACTTGTACTTTGTGTATGAGGAAATTGTGTATACTGCTTTTCTCTAAAAAAAAACCGTCCCTTTTACATTATTTCGAAGGCCTTTATAGCCTGTTTTACAACCTATTATCCCTATTTTGCAGGTGCGTGGTGGAGAGGGGCTCTTCACACGGACGTGACGGATGTGGCTCAGTGGCAGAGGCACACACGACTCGGGGATCAAGTAAGGGGGCTTGCGCACCGCTCGCTGCTAGGGGTTTTCTTTTAATTTCTATTTTTGTTAAGTTTTTGGGCTAAAACTTTGGGCCGTTTCTAACTCTGATTTTTTGATTTGGGCCCTGGTCTTGAAATTGGGCCTTACACGATTGCTTAAGATTAAACTCAAACTCTTATACTTATAATATAATACTTTTGTCATTAGATCAATCGATTATAATAGGTTTTTTAAGTAAATATTTATGAGTATTGAGATTAATATAAAATTCTAATTATTAAGCCCCTCTAACTTTTGAACATTAAAGAGCTTTTAGGTGTTTTTATCTTTTAATAATTTTATAATTTTTTAAACTAAATAATCATATTTATACACTGAAGTTATATAAAAAAAAAACAATTTCTAAGTAGTGTGATTTATAAATTGTCATTTGTCGCGTATAAGTGTTGTCTATTAGAAAAAATGTAATTTTTGAAAATTTTGAGGCATATTCTATTCTATTAGACATTTACAACGGTATACCATATGTTCAAAACGAATGAGTGATGAATGAGAAATTGACATTTAAAGTAAGCCATTTGTAAATATTTGTTGAGGAAAAGAAAAGCTTAGATCCCACATTGATTAAATAACAAATGTGGGATATGTATATATATGAGAACCTGATTGAGAGTTATTAGATGGTTAAACTTGAAATTTTGCCTCGTGCGCAAAGGAGTGCAAATCCAAACCCATCAAGATTGGGGAGCATCTATACGACATGGGCGGCACAAAAAATAATATTGTATGTTTAACAATATTTATATTTATTGTTCACAATTAGTGTTACAATATTAAAATTATTTTACACAGTAGTTTTATAATTTCAATTTTAATCTCTAAAATATGCTCGAAATTTATATACATATATATTTTTATAATATTATTAACTAATTTAAATAGGTAATAATGTTAAATTTTCAATTAAATAGTCTATATTGTTAATATTTTTATTTTTATAATGGTTATATATATTGGAAGTGGATATTTAAATCCAAAAGACAGAGAAATTAAATTCTTAAAAATAAAAATAAAATAACTAAATTTCATATATTTGTTTGAATTGAATTAGCCAATCAGACTAAGTATCGATCCAGAGATAGACATCATATTAGTTGATCTGTAAATTGGTACGAATCAATTGAGCCAGACTTAAAAACTCATTAAATTAATTTTTATTTTTAAATATATTTTATAAATTTTTAATAATTTCTTTAATCCAATCATATAAGCCAATGACTTAATTAATTTCGCTATCAATCTTATTTTAAAAACTTTAATTAAAAATATATGTTAATCTTTAAATATTAAATTTGTTCCCATGACCACCATGCTTGATTCTTGATCCTTTTTTTTTTCAATTTCAGCAGAAAAATCAAAAAATCCCAGAGTCGGAGGAAATACAGTTAAAAGCGTATAGAAAAGAGACAAGGAGAGCTCTTCGTCTTCTTCTTCCCAATGCTCTGTAAGATGCTTTTAATTGTAAAGATCATACTCTTTAATTGGTTAAGTTTTTTTTCAGTTCATTGCTGGTTTGTTTCCGAATTGTTGACCTTTTCTTTTCGTTTCAATTTTTGTTTCTTTCTGGGATTTATGTTAGTGCTTTCTTTTCTAGGTACTTTCATTTTCTTCCTTATATCTACTAGTGATTCAATTTCTAGGTGATTTTGGCTCTTTTATATATAAATTGTCAATAGCAGTTTTAGAATGAAAATTTCTGATTTAAGATGCTTTGTCATTCTTAAGGATAGGGTATTTATTTATAACATTGATATGAAATGAAATTTTATGATAACTTATTTTAGCTTGTCTTGGCTTGGAATATGTTGAAATTGAAATCAAATCGTCTGTCAAGGGAAATTTTCATAAACCTAGTTTCAATAGCTTGAAAGTTGAAAAGAGGTAAGTTTGCATCAATCAGAGGGTTTTTAGGACATTCTATCTATGTCATGTAATCTTCTTCTATGTTACTCTGTGTGAGTGTTTTGATACAAGCATATATACAACATGGTTTTAGTGTGTAATATATACATGAGCAAATCTTATTACTCCTCCCTTTTGACTTTTAGTGTGTAATATACATGTGTATTAATGGTAGGGTTAATTCAAAATGGACTGCTAGATCGGTAAACAAACATTAGCTGCATACCATCAACATGGAAATGCTTCCTGAAGTATGTCTGCCTCAAGTGCCTAGGTTGTCTTTTGGTAACTGCGCTGTTTTATATGACATGTTGTAATTATTTAGTTTCTGTGTCTGCTACAAGAATGATGTTGTCTATGTAATCATCTGTGTTCATCCTATCAGCATGTGGAGTTTTGCATCTAACCACATTGCCGGAACTGTTGGGTGTAAAAACGATTCTCTAAAGCGAACTCACACTACATTAGAGTGTTCAGACAATGAAAGCCCTTCTGTCGTTAGCAGGGATGAGGGTTTAGAGTGCCCGATATGTTATGAGTCCTTCAACATCGTAGAAAATGTGCCCTATGTTTTATGGTGTGGTCATACCCTTTGCAAAAACTGTGTCCTAGGACTTCAATGGGCTGCTGTGAAATTTCCTACTCTACCAGTTCAACTTCCGCTTTTCATCTCCTGCCCGTGGTGCAATCTCTTGTCTTTTCGTCTTGTTTATAGGGGAAATCTCATGTTCCCTAGGAAGAACTATTTTCTACTTTGGATGGTTGAGAGCATGAATGGTACTAGGCGGAAGTCTCGTTATCCTTTGTGTGAAGATAATCAGCCAGACTGGTCATCAAACAACAATTTAGCATCAGGAAATCAAGTGACTCGGGGTAACCATGGAAGGGGACAAAGTCCACATCATTCCGAGTCATCAGAATCAAGCCGCAGTCATGCTCGTTTTTCCAACAACTTTGATTTCGAAATAATACATTCTTTCCTTTGGAAATCTCTTATGTTCTTCATACATCTGTCAGCCAAGTTCCCATTAGTGATCATTTTTCTCTTGATCACCTTGTATGCAATTCCAGCCAGTGCAGCCATCTTGGCTCTCTATGTACTTATTACTGTTCTGTTTGCTCTCCCTTCGTTTCTCATTTTATACTTCGCCTATCCTAGTTTAGACTGGCTAGTGAACGAGATCATCACATGACATGGTATTAGTTTCATGTTCAGCAATCATTGTGAATAAAGGTTTGCACCTATACTGCAACACAGCTTTACCCGAAGACCATTAAATCTCCAATTCAATGACTTTCCAAGGTCCAAGTTTATAGCGTTTCTTCTTCAAAGCTCCTCAACATCTTTTCCTATTTAGTTATATATATATCAATGACCTTGTGAATGATTGCTATTATTCTTATTTTCGGGATGAGCACGGATTTTCTCATCCAATGGCAATCAAATTCCCAGACACAGCATAAGGTGCTCTATTGATTACAGCGTTCTTGGTTAGTATACAGTTGAAATGGTTATGTAAGTGCACATGTAGTTGTACTTAGTTAAAGACTGTTGTTACTGGATCTATATTTTATAGGTGTATGATATTTTCTGCTTATGCTTTGTTTTTTCTCCTTTTTGGCTTGGATGAAAGCAATCAATAATTTGCATAATGTGTCATGATCAAAAAATTTGCAGCTAGGTTACTCAGTCGGTTTGAGTATTGGAAGATTCTTAAAAAGTCATAATGCTACATTCTAGAATGAGATTACGGCATTTGGATTTCAACATTCCGACTATCCCGTAATCTCACATTACATCCATCCCTAATCTCATTAGGCCCTCTTTCTTAGGTAATCTGAGATTATGGGTGTAATCTGAATTTTAAGACAAAATTACCCTCTCTTTTTTATTATATTTATCAATACAATCCTTTCTAGTCAAAAGTTGTTCCTTGTCAGCAACCATCTGTGGCTTCTCAATCTCCAAGTCCTCTTGAGATTTGAGGGTCTTCTCCCTTTCCTCCTCGTTTTTCACTTTTAATTCAAGTTACTTTTCTTTCTCTTTTAGTTTCTCCAATTCATTAACTAATGCCTGCTCTCGTTTAGAAACCTTTTATTGCATGTCTTCCTTGTTCTGCATCTAACCATTTTTTTTGTCTTTTCATTAATTTCCAGATTAAATTCTCCAAGAAAATTATATATAACTCTCAAGAACAATACAAGTAAAAGACCAAATGGAAAAAAAATTATATATGAACATAAAAGGAGAGCATTAGTTGGTTAATTTGGTTTGGTTTATTCACTTTTTGAGAATTGATTTATTCAGTTAGGTCAATTATCGGTTTTTAACTAAATTTACCGATCTTTAGTCTTATTTTTAAATACATTTATAAAACATAAATAAAATAGATTTATAAATGAATTTAAAATTATATGTGGATATAAGTGAATTTGTAAAATAAAATAAAATTTATAACAATGACAATATAGTAAAATTTGTTTACAGGTAATTTTATATTTTGTCAACCAAACTCTTGAATTTTACATTTTAGCTGGATAAGTCAATCACATTTTACCTGTAATCTTACATTTTTGTAATCCTATTACGGAATGTAATCTAATATCCGAAGCACCAAATGACCCGTGAGAGTTATTGTTGTGGATGATGTGTCTTTCACTTTTTTCTGTATTCTTCCTTTGATTTTTGAAGATCATAAATATTAGACCAATTTGTAGATAGTTACAATTTTATGGTTGAAAGAAAAATAATATGTACTAGATAACAATTTATTCAAGTTTTCGGGTGAATTTCTTAAAATAAGCCTTTCATTTGTTTCAACCACACAAAATATTTTTTTGGTACAAGAAGAAGGAGAAAAACCTAATTAGGCTAAGTAAGGTTATGCTATTTCAGAACAATTATCGTGTAGTAGTTGAAGAATCACAATAAAATATAAAAGAAATAAGAGGTTGATAAATGTTCTTAATTAATATTTTAATTAAAACTTAACTTCATTTGTGGAGATCAAATAATAATTATTTGTGTAATTAAACAGCATTACCTAATTACATAAATTATTTGCGGATATCAAATAATAATAATTTGTGTAAAAATTATTTATTTCATTTGTTTCTTTTCTTTCGCTCTACATACCTTTTCTCTTTTTAATTTGCAAATTCTTCATCATTCTGATTTTCATTTTCTTTCTTTTCTCATTTTCTCTTAAATTTGCAAATTTCTTTGTGGGTTGTGATAAAACAAATGTTGATTTCTGCTATTGTTGAATTTCTACTTGTAACCAGTAAAAATACGCTTAAACCCACGTCTTTGTGATTGGTTCAGAAATCAATTAAGTTAAGGTTTAATCGATTATCCAAGTAAAACTTTAATTATCCAAGTAAAACTTTAAATACAAGTAAATTAATGCAGTTTTTTTTTTACTTAATAATATATTAAGAAAAGCAAAAATAATATATTATTTAATTGAAAACAAATCAAATAATGTTGGGCTTGGACTTTGAATTCAAAGTCCAATCTATTTTCTCAAATATCAAATGGGCTTTGGTAATGGGCTGATAACATTAAAACATGTTTTAAGGTTGTAACCTAAACAGAAGTTGGAAAACAAAATTATATTTGAATTAGGGCAAACTATATTAAGGTCACTAAATTACTAATAAGTTTACATTTTGGTTACTTAACTTTAAAAGGTTATAAAACAGTAACTCAATTATTTGAAAGTTTTCATTTAAGTCACTAAACTATTAAAATCGTTGTTGTATGATATTCTTCATTTGCACCGCTTGCACCAATTGAAAGCTTTTTTTTTTTCCTTCTCTTTTATATTTCAATTTTTTTCATGAAACAATTTTAAATGTCACAAGTTTGTGAATCAAAATCGAAACAGTATTTTTCTTCGATCTACGACATTGACTACCAAATCGACTTGTATCTAAGGTATGTTCTTCTACTCATCGATAGGTACAAATCAATCGTACCGATTGTTAAATCATCGCTTGGAACTTACTAGCCAAACTTTTTAACAACAACAAAGAAAAAAGCCCAATGACTTAAATAAAACTTTCGAATAGTTTAGGACTTAAATGAAAATTTTTGAATAATTCAATGACCATTTTATATTTTTTTTAAGTTAAGCGACCGAAACGTAAACTTACTAATATTTTAATGGGTAAACTACACTAGTAATCAATCAACTATTAATAAATTTCTTTTTTGATCACCTAATTATGAAATGTTATAAAATGATCACCCAATAATTATGATTTAATTAGATGACAAAACAATTACTATAATAGTTTACCCTAGTTTAATGAGTTGAACTATTTCTAACTTCATCCACTTATATTTGGGTTTATATATATCAAAAAAATTAGGGGGGTTTGGATGTGTGGTGTGGTGCGGTGTGTTTAGTTTACTTTTTATCTCACACTACAGTATCATTATAATATTTAATCCCACCGTTACCATTATTTTTACACTAATTACAAATAAATACACTGTCCATCTAAACCCAACTTTAAAATCAGCAAAAAAGGATAGGTTACCAGTGAAACTATTTAGGAAAGTTCCACCCTTAGAATCAGCAAAAAGGATGGGTTAGGAGTGAAACTATTTAGGAAAGTTCCTGATGATCCTTCCAAATGGTTAGCTTTCATCTCAGTTTCTGGTTTTTTTTTTTTCCTAATTTTTAACCATTAATTGGCCTATTTCCTAACCATTTTTATTTTGTATCATTATATTCCTTTATTTTATTAAATATGCATTTATTAAAAATAACAAATTAACTTACCCAATGTAAAATTAAAATTAAATTATTTTTGCACACAAATTTAACCGTTGAGTTTGTCAATATAATTATACTTGTCATTTATGTAAAATTTTGAATGTATTCGGTATCTTTATTATCTCAATCTAAACTATCTATATTAATATATATTTAACGATTAGATATTTTTAATTTACTTCAAGCTTTACATTCATTATCTATGTAAATAAAACAAGAAATATGACACATAAATTATTAAAATATTAAGTCATAATGATTTATTTAACCCTCTAGCTTTACAAAAAGAAATTTTAGCCTTCTATTTAATTTTTCACATTTTTTAGTCCTTAAACCTGTATTTTTTTTGTTAAATCACCACAAAACGGATAAAAATTTCACATTATTTTTAACTTTGCTGACGTGGCATACACGTGGATGACACATCAACATTTAATTATTTTTTTTAAATTTTTAAAAATTCAAAAAATATAAAAGAAATTTTTGACATTTTAAAATTTCTTAAAATTTAATTAAATGCTAACATGTCATCCCACCTCAGCAACATTAACTTTTTCATCTGTTTTGAGATGATTTGATAAAAAAAATATAAATTCAATAACTAAAAGAAACGAAAATTAAATAAAAAACTAAAATGACATATTTTAATAAAGTTGAAAGGTTATATCAAATATTAAAAATATAAAAAATTATAAAAATATATTTATAAAAATACTTTATTTTAGGATTGTTTAAAATAAATACCTCTCTTTGATTAAATATTTATTGCAATTAACTTCTTTAAAGAAAATAGATGGACCCAATCAATGTAATGGATGATAAAAAGTTTAAGAAACAAGTTTAATCTCGTGTGATGGTCTAGTGGTTAAGGGTGTTCATCGCTTCAGGTGTAGTCTGGGTTCGAGTCGTGTTTGTTATTCGAGTTTACCATGTTATTGTAATTCATAAAAAAAAGGATTAAGCAAGTTAGAAATATAAGGTGTCTTAATTCAATTGACATAGACCTTGTTGTCAATGAAGGAGGATGTAGGTCTGAATGTGCTAAAATACATTATCCTTCTCTTTATGAATTGAAAAAATATTATGAATAATTTTAAACATTATGTTAAAAATAATAAATATGATAAAAAAAAAAAAGCAAAGTGGTTTGTTTTTATGTGAGAATTATGAGTTTCTTTTTTGAGAACACCAAGAGCTGACCATTCCCACCCACCAATGTTTGCATGTGCAACAAATTGGATCCATATCTGCACATGCTCCCCTTCTTTTTACTTAACATTGAAGCAAATAAGTTAATTAAAAGCTGCTAAAATAACCCTACATGTTTGGATTTTACTAAAGGCCCCTTCTTTCAAGGACCATGAAGACAACAAATAACAATTAGACCTACCAAATTAGAAGATAAATGAAGTAATCAAAAAAATTCTCAACAAAATATTTTAATTTTACAAGTAAATTTCAAATATTGTCACATGCTTGAAATTTCATTTTTTTTTTCTAGAGTAATAATGGATTGAATCTAAACTTTCATGATGTTTCGAGAATTGTTTTTATAATTATTTTTTAAAAAAAAAGTTATTGTTGAATGTAAACTTAAATGAATTTTTTTATTAAATGATTTTTTTCAAAAGTTAAATAATAATTCAAAGGGTAAACTATAAAAATAGTCACTTTTGTTTGCCTCAGATTACATTTTAGTCACTTAGGTTTGAAATGTTACGTTTTAGTCACTTACGTTATCGTTTTGTTACGAAGTGGTCACTTTACCACTAAACTTCGTTACCTTCCTAACGGCAGTCCTATGTGACATTCCAACTGAGTTTTAAATGTCAATTTGGATGTCCTACGTGGCAGTCCAAATTAAATTTATTTAATTAAAAATCTACTTTCATCCTAGCAACTGGACATTCAAATTGGCATTTAAAATCCATTTAGACTGCCATATAGGATTACCTTTAAGGAAGTAAGGGAGTTTAACGGTAAAGTGACCATTTTGTAACAAAACGATAACATAAGTGACTAAACCGTAAAAGTGACCATTTTGTAACAAAACGATAACATAAGTGACTAAACCGTAACATTTTAAATATACATAACTAAAATATAATTTAAGACAAACAAAAATAACTATTTTTATAGTTTACTATCAAACTAAAGCCTACATACTAAACACATTCTTATATTTTACACTTGTTTATAATTTAGAAATGGGTTGGCTTGGACATACAAAAACTTGTCTTGTGAATCAATATATGACCAAGAAAGTCAAGAAGAAGCAAGATTTTGAAGCCCAAGGAAGTGAAGTAATTAGTTTCCAAAAACATCAAGGACCCAATTTTGTGGTTGGGTGGTCAACTTCCTCAACTAAAGCTACCAAATTTACATAAATAAAATAAGTTGGTGTTCTTTTTCTTTTTTTTTTTAAATTTTTTGTGGCCATCAACTCTTTATTCATATTATTTCATATTGAAAAATGATGACATGATCAGAATCATAGTGCATTGGTGGGGATTTGAAGGAGAATCCTAGGTGAATTTTTCTCTTCTATATATTATCATAAAATATGAAATTCTAATTTTATCTTTATTCATTTCCAATTGAAAAATAATAAATCCGATTTTTCTCTTGATTTTCGGTCTTTTCCTTCTAAAAAATTTAAATTCAACTAAAAATATTAAAAATCACGAGGAAAAAAAACTATTCTTTTCATTCCCCTATTAAAAAGGGATATAGATGAAGTGAAATCACAGTTTCATTCAATTCATTCACATAAAATATAGAAATTGTGTCCTTAATTTTAATTTTGACAATTATGATTTTTAATATAATTAATTTGTACTATAATTATATGGTCCTTAAGAAACTCTCCAAAAATATATATAAAAAATAGATCAACCCAACATCAAGACCACATTTTTAGTAAATAGAGTCGGTTTGACTTTTTTAATAAAAAATATTTTATTTATTTAATAGATATTAATATTAGGGTTAGTATTTTGGTATATTAACAGTGTATTTTTTATTTCACAAGTAATTTTAAAAAATTATTGTGTGTCTATTTCTTTAAAATATTTATTTTTTAATATTTTACTATACCTCTATAAGACACTTGTTAACCTCTTGACTAGAGGCAAAGTCAGGAAATTTTTTAAGGAAGGCGAAATTGAATTTTATACTTTTACGATAACAAAATTACAATTTCACCATTTTAATAATATATATCTTTATAATTTTTAAATGATTAAATTAAAATTTTTCTTTTTAATGAATTAAATTACAAATTTACTATATATTAATTTAAACTTTATAATTATAAAGAGACTAAAATTGAATATTTTTATTTTAGGGGTTGGGCTCATAGCAACCTCCCTTGACTCCTTTTTTGCTCTTCACCCTGCTTATAAAGTCTAAAATTCTACACTGTATTAAATATTTTTTCCATTAATATTAACATAAAAATTCAATTAAATTTTTATTAATTTTAAAAAGGGATAAATTTCAAAATTATACATGAATTTTAATTTAATGTGTAATTGTATACACTAACTTTAATTTGGTGCAATTATACACGTAAAACTTTAATTTTGATTTAATCATGCACATTCAAAGAAATAAATAAATCAAATTATTTTTATATTGAATAAATATAATTATTCATATATGCAATATATAAACATAAAATGATATTATATCAATAATTGTGCTAATAATTTATAAAAACATAATCAAATCAAAATTTTATATATATAACTACACAAAATTAAAAAATATATACAATTACACATTAAATTAAAATTTATGTATAATTTTAAAATATTTTTTTAAAAGTAAGTGTAAGATTGATCTCCACATAAATTTCTAATAAAACTTTTACACTCCATTCTACTTACTATTTACCTTTTGTCAAAAAGACCTTTTTACTTTTTTCTGTTTTAAAGCTGCAGTTTCATAAATTGATGCAATCATTCCATGCAACTTTCACTTTTTCATTTTCTTTATTTTAAAAAGGTTTTAACATATATATATATATATTAATTCTTAACTTGACATGTATATTATTATTAGTGTAGAAAAAACGTGAGTTTAAATATATTAAAATATATTATCTTTTTATTTATAAATTAAAAAAATTACAAGTAATTCTAGTAATTATATCAAAATAAATAAATATAATTAAAATATATTGTATAGAAGAAGGTAACCTTTATCTTGGGAAAGCAAATTGCCCATCCTTCAAGTTTGTGAGATGCCAAATCTCTATTTATTATTATTTTCCATTTGATTTGGTGGCCAAGCCTTAACCAATGCCAATGCTTAAACAGATAAAACAGCATTTATTTATGAAAAGCTATAAACTAATTAATTCAAGTTTGAAATTAACAATTTTATTTAAGTTATATAATATTTTTTTTACATTGCTAAAAAAATAGTATTTTTTAATGCTTATCCATATATCTTCTCTTAGCTTGAATTACAATAATTAGGGGTCGAATTGTAATAAATTTGTAGAATCGGCTCACAGGCCAAGTTTGTCTATGAGTTCGCTTGTCTACATAGGTCAGGTTCACTTTTCTGCACAAGCCAGGCTCTCATAAAACCCTATAAACATGTGTTTAGTTTAGAATAAGATACATGTCTATATACATGAAGTCTAGCTAGCTAATATATAATGTCAATGAACAGTATTTATATCATATAAATAATCTCTAATACTAGAGGGAGATAAAGAAAAAGACTCAACAAAATTATAATTTGAAATATTTTAATATATTTATTATTTGTATTATTCCATATTTTTATGTTTTACTTTAAACGTGTAATGTCAAATATATATATATATTATAAATTTAATATTTTAACAAGAATGCCTCTCATCAATTGATTAAAATATGGGGGAAATAACGCAAACAAAATGAAAAATGTGTTTGTAATGTATTTTATCAATTGATAGTTTCAAATGTTCTGGAACAATCCATTTTATTATGAAAAATCTTAGTTTAGAAGAAACCAGTCCATTTTATTCACTTTCAAGCTGTTTAATATTATTATTATTTGTATTATTTGACATTTAAAAATATTTAAATAAAAATAAATAAACTTTTAAACTTGTTCTACAAAAGAATTTCTGGATAAGAGCTTCGAACTCAAAATAATTCTACTTTAATATTAAAATCAAGAGTTTTTATGGATAAAAATTATGAAACAAGAGAATTATTTAACTATAAAAATAATTTATTTAAATAAAATGTAGAAATTCAAGAATTTTTTAATATATTAAAAAAAGGGTAACTGTAAAAGTAGTCATTTTTATTTGCCTCGGATTATATTTTAGTCACTTATGTTTGAAATGTTATGTTTTAATTTTGTTACAAAATGGTCACTCTACCGTTAAGGTCCTACGTGGCAGTCCAAATAAGTTTTAAATGTCAACTTAGATGTTCTAAGTTGCAATCACAAATTAAATTTATTTAATTAAAAACTTATTTTCATCTCAACAACTAAACATCCAAGTTGGTATTTAAAATCTATTTGGACTTCTAATAGGGAGGTAACGGTAGAGTGACCACTTCGTTACAAAACAATAACGTAAGTAAATAAAACGTAACATTTTAAATATAAATAACTAAAATATAATCTGAAACAAATAAAAGTGACTAAAAACTATTTATGAAATAAACTAAACTATGAAATCCAGCTAATTAAAATGAAACAAAGAAGATAGTAAATCATATTAAAATCTGACCAAAAAATAAAATAGTTCAAACATTGGATCCCATAAAATAATAATAATAATAATAATAATAATAATAATAATAATAATAAATAGAGGTCAAAATCAAAGGATGCCCCTAAGCCACTTAATTCTGGTCGGTTCCATAGAAAATAGATGGAAATTGGGATCCCTAGCTATTAATCAAGTCGTCTCCCGCTAACCCACCCAACATAACATAAAAAAATGGCTGACATGATCCTTCATATTTGTCTTTATTTATTAATAAGTCACTGTTGAAAATCCCCAAAAGTGGTTCTTTTGAATAAGTCCCCCAAAGGAAATTGAAATTGTACAATAATATATTCTTAAATAAAATTTTTATTATATTTAAAATAAATGACTAATTTATTATTTTTATAAAATTATTTATTTAATTGAAGATTAAATTTTCTTACTTAGGACAACCCCCACACAACTAACATGTTAGGGGGTCGCCTCTCTATCTATGCCACCCATTCCCAATATTCTTCTAGTTTGACATTTCAACCCTAATTTTTTATTTTTTATTTAAAACAACCTACCCAAATAAATATTTTTTTGTTTAATATTACTTATCAATGTTTGGAGAGAAATTATGACTAATTCAAGAAATTTCTTTTTTGGGACTTATCTAACATTAATTATTAATGTACGTCCCCTTTTCATAAATAGCGAGAACGAAAGAAAAGGAAACACTGCTAAAAATGGAAAAGGGGTAATTGTGTTTTCTGTCCTTATACTTTTTAAACTTTTGAAATTCAGTCCTTTTGTTTTTATTTCGAGTAATTTAGTCATGTTACTTATCTGATTTTAGAAAAAGTATAATCTAGTAGATAACATTGTTAATTGACTTGTGTTAAACATGTAGCTTTAAAATTTAATACCTTCAAATATACAACATCTTTAAATTTAACAGAAATCATTAAAAATGTTGCGAATAAAAGAATTAAATTTCTAGAAATAAAAGTTTGGTCCGCAAAATGTATTAAAAAAACGCTTTAGTGGTTATTAATTTTTCACATCATATAAGTGAAAAATACCTTTAATTTTTATTAAAGAAAATAACAGCCTTTATCTATGATAGGATATGTTTAAAGATTTATCTAATAAGAAAGTGACTTCTTTTAAGAAATTTCCTTTTTAAAAAAACGTGGTCGTGTTGCTTTAAAACATTTATATCACAAACGTCATTTTTTTTAATGTTAGATTTTTAAAATAAATAAATAAATTGGTATTATTTGGAGAAAGAAAATGATTAATGGCACATAAAAAGTGAGCCTTGTAAGAAGAGTAATCAAAATTAATTATCGCGTTGGTATGATGGTTAGGGTGTTTATCGTTTCAAGTGTAGTTTGGGTTCAAGTTGCACTAGTCGTGTTGCTATTAAGACTTTGTCTTCCTTTTGTAATTCGTCAAAAAAAAAAAGGCTTAATGATAAATTTGGCCACTAACGTTTACATATTTTGTCAAAATGGCCTTAATTGTATTTTTGAGCTTTTTTGGCCATCAACCTTTATTCTTTTTTTCAATATGCTTTTTCTAATAGATTCAATGAATAAATTATAAATTGCAAAAGGTTTCAATCTTTCGTATATTTGTTTACTGGAAAGTTTTTCTACTAAGTTAATTTTTTAGATAATTACCTTTATTTTCTTTAAATTAAGAGTTTTTTTTAATTTAATGTATTTTTTATTTATTTTATTTTTTTCACATGTAATTATCTTATTGGCTTATCTAAGTAATAAATTACATCTCATTAAAACTATTCCACATATGAAATTCTATATCATCCCCGTTAACTTTTGTAATTGTACTTTCATTAAATCTGTTAGAAAAAACATATTGAAAAAAAAAGGAACAAAGGTTGATGGCCAAAAGGGCTTAAAAATACAATTAGGGTTATTTTGACAAAACATGCAAACGTTAGGGGCTAATTGAACCCTGTGTGTTAACTTGATGGATAGGGTGTTTATTGCTTTAGGTTTGAGTCACGTTGCTGTTAAGGCTTTACCTTCTTTTTGTAATTAAATAATAATAATTATCTTTTTTCTACTATATTATTTGTATGTACAATAAGTTAAATAATATGATGTTATTATTATGAAAATAATTGGGTTAATTAATAGTAAAATTAAGATGATCATGAAATTATGAGTTTTTTCTTTTTTATGTTTCATCTATTGGAAATGATAAGATTGAGGTGAATTTACTTTTTAGGTTTAAATATCATTTATGTTTCCAATCAATATCTAAGCTGGCAAATTGATAGCCATTCATCATGTACTGGTAGTCAAGTTAATTACAACAATTAATCTTAGCATAAATTACTTTGAAAAATTGAACTTCTAACCACAAAAATAAACTTATTTCAAAGATAAATTATTTCTTATTTGTTTAAATTTGAATATTTGTATGTATAGATAAAAATATGAAACTCGAAAATAAATTGAAAAAGAAAAACTCGTTTTTAAAAAAAAAAATGGGTTAAGATAATTTTTTTATATGATTAAATTAATTGTGAATATTTGATGTATAGTTAGCATAAAAATTTCATGCACCAATAGTAAATAACAACACGAGATTTCATTATTGGTGAAATAAAATTAGAGATAAATACCACAATTATACATGAACTTCGATCTAATATGTAATGTCATACATGAACTTTGATTTGTGCAATTTTATGTATTAAATTTTATTTGATTTAATTTTCAGAAATCACTAACGACATTATTAAATTAGCACTATTTTATGTTGATATATTATATATACAAACTATTATATTAATTCGATATAGAAAATGAATGTATGTATTTCTTTATTTAAATATAAACAATCGAATCGAAATCAAAGTTTCATGTATATATAAACTACAATTCAAGTTTTAAGTGCATAATTACACCAAATCAAAGTTTATATATCAAATTAAATATTAAAATGAAGTTCAAGTATAAATTTAATATTTATCTCTAAAAAATAGTAAAACACTTATAAATAAATACTAATAAATTTTTAAATATATATATATAAACTCGAAACCTAAAATCCTAAATTTTAAAACAAAATCCCTATGTAAAACTCAATTCCTAAACAAAAAAAACTTAAACCCGGAAATAATATAATAACTTAATTATACTTAAATAAAATTATTAACATTTATTTGTAAGTCCTAAACTATTTTTTATTTTATCCAATGATAATATATCAATAATGATACATAAACTCATGTAATGACCGTGCATTAAATATCATATAATTTCTGCCTATTTTTTATATATATTTTAAATAGGGGTGTTTAATCGGTTAATCGAATCAAACTAGCATTAAACGAATTTTTTAAACTCTTAACCGTTAACCGAATTAAATTTTTTTCAAAACAAATTAACCAAACCGAACTATTTCGATTAATTCAGAAATTTTTATGTTTTTATTTTTTTGTTAAAACAAGTATAAAACATATCAAAAAATAAATTGGTAATATTTATTTAACAGAGTTAACCAAATTAACTAAAATTAGCTTAAATTAACCAAAATTAACTGAATTGGTAATATATAATATTGGTTTTTTGAAAGTTCGGTTAATTACGTTAATTACCCGATTTCGAACTGAATTAATTGATGGCCAAACTTTCAAAAAACCATTAACTGATTTTTGACCAAATTAATTCAATTAATCAACCGATTAACTAAATTAATTCGATTTAATCGATTAATTCAATTTTAACTGAAATTTAAAAACCCCTTAATTTTAATTATGCCTGCGCCTAAATCAATAATGATGAGGCTTAGAGCCAAACCCACCTATTCATTAGCAGATTTATCAAAATATTAATTTTTATTATTACTATAATTATCAAATTGGAATGACTCAAGAAAATGTTTTAGGAAATTTTTTGAATTTTTTGAATTTTCATTTTAAAAAGTGAGAAATAATTCTGTTTTGAGCGTGTTTTTCTAAGAAACCATATAATCTAAATTTTCTTTAAAGAGAATATTGACTATTTAAGAAAAAAAACAATTTATAAAATTATTTATAATTTTTTAAAAAAATTCATTATGAAGACAAATTAAAAAAAAAAAACTTAATATTATGTGTTTGATGAAAAAGAGGTTACTTTGTGAGGGGTTTTTTTACATTTTTTTTTTGTATTTACTATTTATTTAAATATTTTATTTTATTTTATAAGTTTAGGTCAAACTCGCTAACTGCAGGTGATACCAAATTTTAGATATAAATTATAACGTAAATAGTAAAAACCATAATTTTTACTATATATGTGAATATAAAATTTAATAAAATGAATTTAAATAATAAAATCTGGATTAAATTTAAATGAGATTTAAAGTTGGTAAGTAAAAAAAAAAAAAAAAGGAAATAATAAATGGAAATACGGAATGAGATATAGATACTATATCTGCCACGCTTTATAAGTGGGTCACTCTCTTTTTTCCGTTTCCTCTTTCCATAGAAATCTGCAACAAAGCCAAACGCGCAAAGCAAAGCCAAACATACTGAAAAAGGGCACAAAAATATATATATACACACACAGTTGCTTGCACGATCTTCAACCCAAAACGACCTTTTTATGAGCTTCCATAGTAAACTCTTTAACCCCTTCTTCTATTTCGTATTTCTTTAGTTGCCTTAGCTTTCTGGTTAAGCAGAGACTTATTTAATACTTGGACGTAATATAAAAGAAAGGTACTTCTTCTCCTTGCTTTTTGTTATCCATTTTCTTTCTTTTTTCGGTATTTCCTTACATTTAAAAGGTTTTTATTTTGGGGGGTTGAGAGAAAATGTTGTGTGGGTTTTGGTTTTTGGGTGGTTTGGAAATGTGATACTGGAGATGGATTTGGAGTGAAAATCGAGTTTTTCTCCTGATTTGCTTTGGAAGTTTCTTGTTTTATTTGTTTTGAATTAGATGGATTTTCCTTTTCTTGTTCATTTTTTTTTCTGGTAAAAGTTGCTTTATTATCAAACTCTTGAATTGTTTTTATATAAAAAAAAAATTGTTTTAGTTGAGATTTTAATGAGATTTATTGATGGAAGCTTAGTTTTTATGTTTCTTTTTGGTATGAATTTGAGGTGAGACATAGTCTTCATTGATGGATTATTGATCAGTTTCTAAGGTTGGTAGATTACAGAATGATTCAACCCTTTCTTTTATTGCTTTGCCTAAATTGCTTGTTGATGTAATCCCCCAAAGAAATTGTAACCTAAAGAATTTGCTTTTGTATTCGTTCATATAGTTATTAACTGTTTGATTGAACAGTAAACCTTGTGGTTCTGTATACTTGATGCTTTGTTTTTTTTCAGAATTTTCCATTTTGATTGTACATTAAACAGAAAGAAATTTAGGAAACACTACTTGGCTGTTTATTGTATTGAACGAAAAATGCTTTAATTGTTACAGTTGAATCAAACTGGATATGCCAAATGATTCTTTTTTTTTATTTATGACATTTCCTGAACAAGAATGTATGATAAAATCAAACTCAATTGTTTATATATGAAATGGTTATATTTATCTTTTTTTTTTTTTTTGTCCTTGTTCTTGTATGCTTTCTAGTTCATGCCGATTTTTGTCTCTCGAAGTTTACTTCGAGATTAATTCGATCATAGGAACTAGCTCCCAGTGGCCTTTAATCTTTTATGTCTTGTTCTCCGGGTAGACAGATTTTGGTAATCGCTAGAGCCTAATGATATTCAGTATAATAGCAGAATAGAGCTAGGTTGGTTCTTTGATATGCTTCTTTCATCTAGCAGTCCTTTTAATGTATTTAATCTAGTTGAAAACCGACTAATATAGTTTTGGTTGGTTTTCAGGATTATCTGTTTTCTCAACTTTGATTCTCTTCTACATATCTGATGGCTGAGGAGAGTATTGGTTCACCGGTGACACTAGATATTTCTGGGTCAGATGGGGGCAATTCGAGAAGAAACTCCTTGGCAGTAGCAGATTCAGTGAGCAGCAGAGAAAAAACTCTTCCTCGTTATCTTAGAGCTTCTACCGGTTCGTGTCATGATTTCTGCAAATATGGAAAGAAGCATGAATCTGAAGAGATTGCTAGACATCCTTTCCGGAAGAGGATTGTGAAAAAGCTGTGTGATGAGCCAAATTTATTTCGGAGCTTAGACTTAGTGCAGAGGAAGCAGACATCCACAACTGAATCCAAATCTTTTCCCAATTCTCGATCTCATACCCCTGATATGCCTGACACCATCGAGCTTCAGTTGCCCACTTGCTCTCCCGATGGACATAATTCTAGGATACATGGTGTTCAGTTGAAGAAAGAAAAGACATCAGCTGCAAAGCTTAAGTCCAAAAATCCACCCAATACCCGTAGTCGCCACAAAAGCTCTGATGTTGTCACGCCTGAAGTGTCGACAAACTCTTCCAACAGCCAAATTCCTAGGAATGATGAAGTACTGTTGGAGGAAAAAAGGACATCAATTGCAAAGCTCAGATCTTCACCCAATTTGAAATCCCACTCATCCGATGCCTCGAAAGTCATGCAGAAGGGTGGATCAACATCTTCTAAGAAAGTAGGAGTCTCTTCGAAAGAAGTCTCATCGAAACCTAATGACAAAAACTTTTCTAAAGCGCTTAGTACTTCAAACCCGACATCTCAGGCAGAAAAGCTTCCTTTGGCTTCTGTCCCTTCAGGAGCTTCAAGTGTTAAGAGAAACAGTGGAAGTAGTGATACAAAGATGGGGAAGAGGACTGTGACCTCCAAAGTAGCTGTAAAGAAAGCATTGGCATCGCCAAGAGCCTCATTGTCTCCAAGAGCTTCTCTTGCTAGAGCTACAAGTCTAACTGCAAGGAAGAACCTAAACTTAAAAGTTGTGCCTCTACAGAAGAATCAGAACAAAGTTGAAAAGGCTGAATCAGAGCAACCTCCCGATGAACAAAAGGTACGCAATAACAACGCACTTGAAGAGAAAACCCTGTATGTGATCAAGATGGAGACAGAAAATATGTTGTTGGAATCTGATAAAAATGAAAATTGTGCTGCTGAATTGCCTCCACCTGTTGCTTCATCTCCCAAGTCATCCTCCCTTACAATGTCTCCACCTTTGTCATCACATGGTGGGAGAGATGAAGAGGAGTCTGAGTATACAGAGGATGACTCGGACTCTGAATATTATGAAGATGATGAAGATGAAACTGTAAATACTGAAGAAGTAGAACATTTGGAACGAGAAAATGGCGGAAGGTCCAGAAAGGGTAGGATGGTATTCTCTGAAGAAAAGGATAGCCGGCCTGTGAAATTATCTTTTAGGAGAGGAAAGGTTGTTGACATTCAGACTGAGAATAATGGTCCAAGGAGGCTCAAGTTCAGGCGGGGAAGATTACTTGGGGTCAACCAAAATATTAAGGCTGAGCGGAGAACCTTTAGGACAAGAGAAGTTGATGGCGACATGAAGGACAATGAACCTGATGGGGAAAAGGTTGTTTTGAGACACCAGGATTTGCAGGGAAAGAAAGATGAAAAAGGTTTGTTTAACAATGTCATCGAAGAAACTGCTAGTAAACTCGTTGAAACCCGGAAAAGTAAGGTTAAGGCCTTGGTTGGTGCATTTGAAACCGTCATCTCCCTCCAAGATGGCAAACCTTCAAACACCGTCACTTGAGTTGCGAAGAACATTTCTAATAACAGTAGGTTACAGGGAAGAGGGGGTAGGAGAATAAACCTAAGCTTTTGAGAGGTTACTCTGAGTTTACACAGCTATTGAAGTTTGAAAGTAGATTTTCACTGTTTTGACTTCGAAACTCCTGGGTCATGATTCGAATGGGAGAGTCCGTGTGTACTGATCTTGACATACTTCACATAGAGTCTCGCCAAGGGTGTGCTTCTTCTTTTTTCCGAAGTTATACTACGAATGATTTCTATCATGTGAATAAAGCAATATACTCATGACTTCCATTTACTGTTAGGAGATAATGTGGATGCCTGATAACTCAGATTTACGTAGTTGTGTCTTGTTTTTTCGTGGTTCGTTTTGTGCTATTTTTTCTATTCTAGAAATGTCATGACTGATTCTGTTTTTGGTTGGTTTATCATTAAGTGTGTGCATTGTTGTATATTCTATTCCAAAGTATCCTGTAAGGTAATATATTTATATTCTATACTTGTACTTGAATCCTACCAACATATTTTCATTCTCTTTGAAAGCCATACAATTTCGTTGAGGACACTCTTTTATTCTATCTTTTATTTGATGAATCGAAAATAATGACCTCATCATCAATTATTAGAAATAATATATTAATCTAGTAATAATTTTGGAATCTTTGAGGTTTGAGGCTTGAGTCTGGCTTGTTTACTTATAATTAATTTGTTAGTTATTCAGTTTAATTATTGAATTAATTATTTGATTTAGTGTTTGGAAGAATTGAATATATTGGAATTGTTATAACTTCAAAAAAAAAAAAAAAAAGAAATTGAATATTTAACTCTGCTATTATTATTATTGTTTTCTGTCATTGTAAAAATTTGGCAACACCTTTGGTAATACCTTAATCTTGACCAAACCGTTAGGTCTGAGATATGAAATGACACATTTGTTGTTGAAGTAATTATAATTTTGTTTCAATATCCATTGAGATAAATAATACAACAATTAAGTTATAGAACTTTTGAAAACATTGTTTATTCAAATCCGGGTTATAAGTAGGCTTACAACAAGAGGTGCGGCCGCAACATCAAAATATGGATGTCGCGACACCGAATGTAGTAACAAGATGTCACAACTTCATTTGAAGTGAGTCGCGACCAGGGAGATAGGATGTTGACGTCGCAACTTCAATAAGTGTGTTAGAGTTGTGTGACCCAAATTCCTGTTAAAGAAATCAATTACACTGGCAAAATAGGAGGATCTGTGGGAGCGAAGGCAAGGGCCGAAGTACACTTCTTCTATTTGAAATTGATTGTACAAGTAGAATCCGTATAAAACTTCTCTCCTTCTATTTGACATTGATTAGGATAGGTTTTCAATCTATAAATAGAAGTAGTCGAAACTCCTCTTGAATCCTTCTAATGAATTTTCTTCTCCTCTGCCCGTGGTTTTTCCCCCGAAAGAGTTTTCACGTAAAATCTGTGTGTTCTTATTTTTCCTTTCTTATTGCTTTGCGATCGTTCTATATTACCATTATCGACGTTCAGTATTTACAAAGGGAAAGTCACGACCTTGAAAGTCAATTAATTTCTAATGCCGTAACTTTACCAAGGAATGTTGCAACCAGGGAATCAGAAACTTATTGTCACAACTTCGGGAGGGGAAAGTCGCGACTTTAGGAATAATTTACTCAAAAATGCCTTATTTCAAACAAAACTACTAGACACCAATCTCATTTGATCCAAAAATGACCCTAAGCATCACCTTAATCATTCACATACTTGTTAAGTAAAAACTAATCATGCAATTAATTAATTACCACATAACATATAAGCCTAACCCATAAATTTAAACATATTAGAGGGTCATAACTATAATTTAATATAAAACCATTTATATTTAACGCAAAAAATTCATAATTGTTTAAAAAATGGTTTTTAATCGAATTTCTTAATTAGTAAAGAAATAATTTTAATAACATAATTATTTTTAATAAATATATATTAAAATTTTAATAAACCATCTTATAAATAATTATAATATAAATAAAATTTTAATTATTTTATAAGAGTTGTTTTAGCATTCAAACTTTTTGGATAGACTTGAAAGCTTAAAAAAAGTTAAAAGGTCAAATTTCATAGTTAGACCAACTGTTTGATTCATTGGACTTTATGCAATGGTCCCAAGTTCAAAGTGAGAAATTTGGACCATCCACTTCATTGGATTCATTAAGATACGGAAATTACATGAACTGAAAAATTACATGAAGGTATCAAAATATGCATATAATGAATTATTAGCATGTAAACTTTTATACAAATTTATAATATTTTAAACAGATGAAAAATAACGTGAATACAAAAAAAATTCCCAATGACTTAAGCATTTTTTCCCTACTTATATCTCAATGACCAAATTTGTAACATCCCTTATCTAACTTGATCATTGGGTCCGAGCTACAGGATGCCACATTCTTTGCCAGAGCAATTACCATCTAATACATCGTAAATAAATCATTCAAACAGTCAATCATATCATAAACATATTAATATTATGATTCACAATTAAATTTGAGCCTTAATCGAGCTTACGAAAGCTCTTTTGTTGACCCGAACATGAAATAGGACCAAATTGAAAAGTTTTGAAAATTCAGAATCGATGTCGTAACGTCACCTCCTCCATGTCGTGATGTCGCCAAACAATCTGTCATGTCATGACCTCATACCACTCGATGTCTTGATGTGACTCACTGTTGGTTGACATTGCGACGAGGAAGGTTGCTCGTCGGGATGTGGACTCTATTTTTGATAAAAATGAACCATTTGGTACCTATTTTAGTGCTTCCAAACTATTTCATCAAATTGTGCACAAATGGCTTACTTCACCTACACAAAAACACTCCAAATACATACCAATAAAGTACAAATAACCACATTTAACTTCATATCAACTTACATCACCTAATCAACCATTAGACATAACATTTTAGCAAACAATTGTGTAAATACCAACTTGTAAATGCCCATTCACATCCAAATATGCCACTTCATTTGCTACTCACATAACACAAACCATTTACCATAACATACCATTTCATTTAGACATTTACATTTCCAAAATCATGCATTAGGTAAGTTTTCAAACTATGTTCAACATTCATGGTTAACATATACAAAACACCTATGCACATGCCACAAAATTGAACTTTTAAAATGATTGAAAAACTATCGAATCAATAACGAGATAGTGTGATTTTTTCAAAAATCCAATAGACAAGTTCCGCAAATTGACAATCTACAAAGAAAAATGGGAGGCAACGGAATAAGCATATTAAATGCTTAGTAAGTCATTATGAAATTTACTTAACTTACTTTAACATTACAACAAATTAAACATTCAAATACATTGGCATCCTATATGGCATCTTTTGACATGCTCAACATATCATATGTGTCGAAACCATTTTTTGTATAAGGGGATCGACTTTGGTTTTGAAAATGAAAACGAAAAACTGGAGTCGCCACCAATCCTTTTTAATGAGGTGTGATCGGGTCACCTCTTTATTCAATCATTTTAATAAAATTTAAATATACTAAAATGACGATTTTTTGTCTACGAAATACAAGAGAACAGGTTCGGGAGTCGATTACGTGCGAGGAAGGATTAGCACCCTCATCACCCCCAAAATTGGTACCTAATTGATTAATTAATATCTTAATGTCGAAAGTTGAAAATTTGAAGAAGATTTTAAAATACGATCCTTTTTATTAATGTTGATTTTAAAATGCTTGAATTAAATTGAAACGAGCTTCAAGGGCCAACTCGTCCCGAGATAACAAAATGCCACGTCCCGTAAGTTAGGATACGACATTTGAACCTCCGAGAACAAGTTCACCTTTAAATTTTCGAAACTTAATGTTTTGAAATTTAAAAGGATATTTAGCTATTTGGGTTTAACAAGAAAACTGAAACCCCGTAAGTTAGGGCACGATTTCTCGAATTCCCGAAGCGTGAAATATTGCCTTTGTTTTTGAAGATTTTTCTTTTTAAATCACGAGTGTAACACTCAAAGGCGTACATTGATTTTGTTTGAAATTGAATGAAGCGATTTAAGTTGGATAAATATGTTGGGATTTAATTTGCGATACATTGACGAAACATTATAAAATAGATACATGGAGTTTAAAATAAGGTATACAAAACACTTTAAAATAATAAAATAATTTTAAATAAATAATACGTGAGATGAATTTAAAATATGAAAACGGTAATTTAAAAGTAAATAATATAATAATTAACATCCCGTTCATATCCAATTTGAAAGCATATGTTCAAATCATTTCAACAAATTCATTTCCATTAAGTTACCATTTTCTCCCTAGAGAACCTTAATAAATCAACTTGGATACACATGACAATATTGCTCACACAACCTGACATTTATGAATTTGCTCACACAAACTAACATTGTATCAAGGTTACCAGTCCAGGCTAAACCAACGATACATATAAACAAGAATCCACAACAAATGTTGGATCTCATATAATTATGTAAATCCCTGATTGTTTCCATATTTGACCCTAATGACATGCAATACATATCCTAATCCTTTACTAAGTTCACACAGGCATTATTACTGTAACCATATCATTTCAATCCCTGTAACAGCATATACATGTCATACCAATCTTATAAACATTCAATTTTCATTTGGTACCTTGTCCCTATTCATAAATACCATACTTTTCAAAGTTTGCAGTTTAGTCCACTTGATGCCAAAATCACTAAATTCACATTTATATAAACTAATAATCAAAAGAAATAACATTTCAATTATAACTTGAGACAAAACAGTAAGTTCCATATGAACTTACCTGGAAAAAATCAAACAAACAAGTCTTTAAGGACTAATAAACAATTTTGCCTTTTTTTCGATTATCTTCGATTTGGTTCAATTCCCGATCTATACAATAATTTGGTTCTGTAACAGCCTAATTTTCAGTGGTGTCAGAAACAGTGATTCGGTATATATTAGTCAAGTGAGTTCAAAAATTTAATAAATTAATATATTAGTCAAGTGTGATTTTAAAAGTATTTTTGAATTAGTGAATTTTGTGATTTAAAAGAATTCATTGGGTAAATTGGGTCGAAAACGAGGTATCGAGACCTCGAATATATAAACCGAGCCATAAATATTTTTATAAATATTTATGGTGTGTCATTGAGTTAGTATTAAAGTTTCATTAGAAAATTTTAGCGTTTTGATAGTTAATTAATTAAAAAGGACTAAATTGTAAAAGGTGCAAAAAATTGTTAGAGTGATTAAATAGCTTAAGTGTCTAATAAGGAAGGATTTAAAAGGAAATTAGACCCAAAATATATGGGCTGGATGGTATGGGCTAAGAAAATAAGCAAGGAAACAATGTGAACAAGGGGCAAATTTGGAAAACAAGTAAAATTAATAGTTAAAATTGAATTTTCACGAGAAATCTAGATATTTTCTTCATTTTTATTCAAAAAACATGGGGGGTCTCCAAGAAGCTGGTTTCTCATATTTTTGGCACCGTGTGAGTTTTTTTCTTGCTCTTTTCTTGTAATTTTTGTGTTTTTAAGACTTTTACAATTAGGTCCAACTATCTAATTCATTAGTTTTTGATTTTATGGGTAATATTGGAAGTTAAAATTGATTAGTTATGGATTTTTATGATGAATTAACATGGAATTGAAGTTTTAATTTTGTTATATGATGATTTTATCTAGTAATTTCAATAGAAATTGATTTTAGGACCTAATTGTGAAAAAGTTAAGAATTAGGGTTTGGTATTAAAATTATAAATATTAATGAATGAATGGTAGCCCAAAATAATTAAGTAAATTTTCAATTAAGGAAAATTAGCTCAATTGATAGGATAATTGCATAGGGACTAAATTGTAAAAATTGTAAAATTTGAGATAAAAGTGTAATTTCAAAAATTTAAGGGTATAAATTGTAAAGTGAATTAGAAATAGAATAGATGATAATGAATGAGTAATTTTATATTATAGATCAAGAAACCAAAGATAAAATGGGAAAAGTGAAATTAATAGACTAGTCCCTGAATTTCTACAAATTCTACAAATAGGCCCAGGTAAGTTCATATGATCGAAATTTGATATTATATTGAATTGATGTATGATATTATGTATTTATTTATATTATATGTTAAAAACATGGAAAATTTATAAATATGAATGGTTAACGAAATAAATACATACGAAATTCATGAGAATAACGGTACAGGGAATATTGATTGTTATTGAATTGAATGTATGTAGAATAGTGATATTTTAATATTGAATATATTGAAACAAATAAATTTAATAAGTGATGAATTTATTGAAATTATATTGATTGAGTTGATATATATATTGATTATATTGACTGACTGAATTGAAATAAATATTGATTGTTATTGAAAAATGAATTGTATTGTATTGAATTATGAATATATTTGATTAATTGAAAATTGTAAAGTGATTTGGAAACCCTATTAACTAGTCGGGCTAAGTCGGATATAGTTGGCATGCCAGAGGATTGGAAGTGTTCAGGGTTACTTCGACTTCGAGTCGATGAGACACTGGGTGTCATTATATTACTTCGGATAGATTCGATGAGGTACTGGGTACCAATTTACTTTGGCATGACCGATGAGACACTGGGCGTCAACTTATTGCTTCGAACTATCTGATGAGGACTGAGTACCGTACTGGTGTGTTTTGGTTGGATCCGTGTATTCGTTCGAGTCCGAGTCGGGTTAACAGGGGTAAACAAATGATTTGGCCAATTGATTGATATTGAGTGATATTGAATATGGATTGGAATGGACAATGAAATGAAATATGCAATTGAAATGCATAAAATTGCATGAATCATGGATTCATGAAATGGATATTGATATTGAAATTGAATTGTGTATCCTAATGGGAAAAGCTATTGAATAGCAATTATGAGATTGAAATAGTACGATATGAGAATTAAAAGTGTTATGAATGGTATATTTATGAAATTATATCTAAAATACTCAGTATTGATATATATTGAAAAGTGTCTTGGAAAATGATATTTACTTGATATATATATTGAAATGTGACATGGGAATGATATTTATTTAATATATATTGAAAAGTGACATAAATATGTGTTTAACTTTAATATGTTGATATAAGAAGATTATGTATATGATGATGAGTATTAAACCCAAGTGTGATATGTCGAAGAAATAAGTTTATCAATATTGAAATTTATATGTAAGATGTGTAAGTACGCTAATTATTGTTGTTGCTTGATGATTAGGCAAGTGCCAAGCTATTGATTGAATAGTAGTATATTTATTTATTTGAAGCACTGAAAAGGTAAGTATTTAAGTGAAAGTAAGTTAGTGCTCATGAAAGAATGGTAAGACTTAGATTATGAAATTTCTTATGAAATAACTTATTATGTGTCCAATATGAAAAAGGCTTGGTTAAATGTACTAACTTGTAACTATGGCTGAATAACATGCATATGAAATAAGTGTAGAAGAGTTAAAGTTATAGAAAATTTTACTAAGCTTGAGGGTATATGTCTATGAGTGATACTATGAATTAGTTCACCTTGTGAATTAGTGAGAACAATTTATAAGTATTAAAGGAACAATAATGGGTTATTTTTTATATGTAAAGTTTTATAATTGAAATAAACTAGTATGATTAAAGATTATACGAGCTTACTAGGCATTCATTGCTTACAAGTTTGTTTTATTTATCTATCTTATAGATTATCGGAAGCTCAAACGGGTTGGAAGCTTATCGGAGCTATATCACACTATCCATTGGTTCTATCGGTAATTATGGAATACTTGATTCTGGTTATAATGGCATGTATAGGTTATTTTCATTAAATGTTAGTCTATAGGTGTTATATAGATATTAGTCATTTATTTGGTTTGCGTTTTGGTATTGTGATATTTGCATGATTTGCCTTATAATGTTGATGCGATTGAATGATGAGAGGTAAAATAGTAGTCGAATATGCATAAGAGGTGCCTAAAAGTATAATGATTATGTATGTCTAAATAAAGAATCATGAAAGAGTAAAATTAGCATTAAAATAGTTTCTGGACAGCAGCAATGGTTCAACTTTGAAAAATCACAAAAAATTGTGGAAATCGAATTAGAGGTTTAATAAAACATTGAATTAAATTTTATTGAGTCTAGTTTTTCATAAAAGAAATGGCATAAGCAATGGAATTGTAAATTATGAGGTATAATAAATTTTGTGAGACAAGGTCAGAATGATTTCGGGTTCCCCTGTTCTGACTTTGGAAAATCATCACAAATTTTAAAAAAAAATATTAGAGGTTTAAATATATATGTTTAATTTCTTAATGAGTCTATTTTAAATAGAAACAAACAAAAAAATCATCCAAATCTCGTACTAAGCGATAATTAATTTTTAGTGAAGAAAGGTTGAAGTGTCAAACAGCAGAATAGAGATAAATTTGAAGATTTTACTGTACTTATTGGCTAAATTATAAATTCTGAAATTTTTATGGTAGAAAGATATTTGAGTTTAGTTTCAAAAACATTAAGAAAATCTTAATTTAGAATTCTATAGCTCTAGATATAAATAATTTAGTGACTATGACTCAAGTGGACAACTTTGATATGAACATAAGTAAATAGTGGAATTATCTGTAATTTTTCTGTAAACTTCGGTAACATCCCGTAACCCTGTTCCGGCGACGGATATAGGTTAGGGGTGTTACAGGTTCAATTTATCAATTCCAAGAATTTTATAAAATCCTATTATATACATGAATTAGTCCAATTTCATTTTTCAATTGCCTCTAAAGTTTAACATTTTATTCAATTTAGCCCCTAAAATTGAAATTGTTATAACTTTCAATTTTGAGCTCTAGTTTCAAAATTGATCTAAATTTACATCCTTTTAGGATCTTTTACTATCAATAATTACATAAATTTCACATCAAATATTTGATTTATACACTTTAGTCCTTTTTGACAAAACTAGCAATTTACACTTTACAATCTAGTCATTTTTCACATCTAAGCTTTAAAATTTATCAATTTAATACCAATTTCTTTAAGAAATCATCCATGAGAACTTTAAAAAACTTTAACAGTTTTACAAATCGATACATGAGCCAGCTAAATCAAGCTCCCATAACCTCAAAAACATAAATTTACAAGAAAAGGACTTGAAAACATACTAATTTGAGAGACCAAATGTTTAAAGCTCAAAACCCTTTTCTTTCTTTGTTTTATGCTCACGAACATTGGAAAAGATGCACTTATGACAATTCTCCACCATTTCATCTTTTATACCATAATTAATGCCTTAACCACTTAATTAAATTAACTTAATCTTAATTATATTAACTTAATCTTTCATTAACAATTATAAGTGGATTCTATCATCATATTCCACAATATATTAATAAGAATTGGTTTAATTACCAATTTGGTCTTATTAAAAATTTTAATGATAAGACTTTTACAATTTAGTCCCTATACCTTAATTAACTAGCGATTTGACAAAATTATTGGATCAAACTTTAATAAACTTTTATACTAGCCTTATAAATTATTTAATATTTATGGACTCGAATTACGAAAATGGAGTTGCAAAACCACTGTTTCGACACTACTAAAAATTGGGCTGTTACAAAATTAATCATAGTAGTTTTTTTTTTTTACTTAATTATTGAAAGAAAACATGCAACTCTAACCATTTCTTTGAGGAAAGCTAGAGATGAAGAAGAAAGAAAACTGAAAAAGAAAGAAATTGAATTATGATTCATTAACTAATCAACTTCATTTTAACTATATACAATTATAACAATATATACATATCTACTAATAAAACATACAAGGTCGTTGATGACGTCACGAACTAACTAAAATACGACAAAGGTAAGCGCACCTATCGAATAGTAGTATAGTTATGGTGAGTCCGGAATATTGTATCCACGAGGACTAAAAGTACTAGTAGTCACTATATTTTTATTATCTAGCCTATAATTAAATGGATTGTTTTTAATCTAAAACTAAACTAATTAACTGTGAACGCGACAGAGAGTGAAGAAAGTAATCGAATAAACCAATGACAAAGACAATACCCAAGGAAGAATCCACCTAGACTTCACTTATTATTATGACTCTGAATTAAACGATTTATTCACTTGTCTTGATCTGTAGAAATCCCTAATTTATGTTAATATCTCTTTCGAGACTAAGAACAACTAACTCTAGATTGATTAATTGAAATCTCTTTCTAATTAAAACCCCTGTTGTCGCATTAACTCGATTTATGGATTCCCTTATTAGATTTAACTCTAATCCGACATATTTATGTCGTCCTATTTCTAGGATTGCAATCAATTTCACTCAATTATGCTAGATCTACTCTTAAACAGGGACTTTTGCTCCACTTAATAAGCACATCAAACTTGAATTAACATATTGAAAATATTAAAGCAAGAATTAAGAACACATAATCAAGAACAAGAACAAGTACTTATCATGTAATTTAGAAAATTAAATAATAAGATTCGTCATAGGTTTCGTCTTCCCTAGGTATTTAGGGAGTTTAGTTCATACTCATAGAGGGAAAACATCTCAAAATAAGAATAACAACAAGACATGAAAAACCCAATAAAACTTCTAAGGAAATTTGACTAGAGATATTCAATCTTGGAGTGGATCTACTTCCGAGATGATTCCAACGGCGTTCTTCGAGTAATTTCTGTGTTCTACTCTGTATATCCCCTTAGGTATTCTTCTAGTATGTATTTATAGACTTTTGAATGCTTAGAAACCCTAAAAATTGGTTTTTTTTTTCGCGTGTTTGGGAAACAGGGAGCAATATCGACACGGGCTGGCACATGGGCCTGTGGCCTGCCCGTGTGGATCACATGGGTGTGTGCCCAGCCCGTGCAGAAAATACCCAAGCCGTGTGTGTAATACCCCAAACCCGGCCCATACGTTTCGACCAGATTTGGCATGTTACGGGTTTGATGTTGAAAACATAGTTCCTTATCGGTTTTGGAAATCGTAAATCAATTAGTCAATAATTGAATAAATAAGTGACACTTGAAAAGAAAACCTTGTATTATTATTATTATTATTATTTTGAATAATTAAACCTTTGACATAATTTCATAATAAGTTGCAAATATTAAAACTACTTAGTTGAATATAAACTATGGGGCCTTATTACATATGTATTCCAAGATAAAAAAACAAAATAAAAGAGAACATTGTATTTTAAACGGAGATGTATTTCTTTAAATAAAAGTCCTTATGGCCCCTCGAGTCCGTCTCGGCTCCCATGCCCACGATCTACTGCTCATCTGAAAGAGTAGAGAAAAATGAAAGGGTGAGTCACCAAGACTCAGTGTGTAAACCCCGAAACACAATGACCTGAGGCCCACAAACACATTATGAGCCCTGGCCCATACATAAAGCCAACAATCATAATCACATGATAAATAATAAAAGATGAATAGCCCAACCCATCCTAGAATTCCATCCTCTACACACCAACCCGTACCAACCATCACACATCGGGGATTTCTACAATCAACCCTCCATCCGCTACACACCATAACAACAGCCGTACTGCCTATTCCTATTAATCAGGAATCATTAAACGTGGCATAGCCATCGATCACTATGTGACCTAACATTTGAAATTGTGGTTTAACCACTGATCACCAAGTGACCTATCATGCACTTCTCCTTCATTATCATAATCCCACCCCATGCATACACACATGAAAAATTGCATACATCATGCCATCTTTTAAGAAAACAGGCTTTCATATATACATATCGATACACATAGAGATTTCTATGATCATGTACCTGGCATCATTTGTCTAACCCTTTTAGGGTTTTATTCGACTGTCTACACAGCCTCTTTCCGGCTTTTTAGCCCATAACACATATATTTTACAGTTAACTAGTGTGTTAGAGATCTACACACCTGATTACTGACAAGATGATACTGCCTATGTTGACGCTATCCGTCGCCGACACAATCGCTATTTGCCTAAGGTGTTGTTCAGAAGCCGGTCCACAACCCAATGGCCAATCTCGAACCGCTGACACTGCGTGTTTCTTAAACTTAGGGATTGGGTTTACAGACCCAATCCTCTCCTTTGCCTGATCCATATTGGGTTCCATCAAAAGTCCTTGTCAGAACTACTATAACGAAATAGGGTTGTTAAACCATGACATATGGTTAAGATCTCAAATGTGATAGCGAATCTAACGGAAATCTAAAGAAAACCCCTTACCTTGAAATCTGGAAAGAAGATTGAGACTCAGAGACTAGTAGTTTTTGGCTTTTAGATCTAAACGATCTACTTCGATTCCCGACGTCGCCCAACAAGAAAACATCAAACCATTAATCAAACGTCAACCTTACCAATCTCATTAGCCTTTCGGCTTTAACTTCCAAAAACCGAAAGAGAAAGTGAAGAGAAAAAGGTCGGCATTTACCCTATCACAGGAGATTCGGTTACTCCTAGAAGATTTCGGCTTTTGAGAAGATCAAAAAGAGAAGATGATAGGAAGAGATCTATGTAGATTCGGCTTTTGGAAGCTTAAGTATAGAGAGTTAATCCATGATTCACTATGTTTCTATACTTACGCAACTATCCCATTTTGTTGGAATGTATATGGACAAGGTACATGATGTCTGATGCCACAACTTACAAGTACATGAAACAAACCTTTCTATTCATCGCTCCAATCATTGTGTACTTCAAAAGTCTTGCACCCCAATCATTGCCCTCCAAGCCAATGTAGCATTGAACTTAGCCTTTAAGTGTTGGAGGGTTTCAAATGTAGGGGACTATCATTGTGCATGTTATAGTTGTTAGGATAAAACTAAGGACAACCAAGTGATAATTGATTATAAACGTATGTCTTGGTATAGTGTTTTGGTTGTGGGACATATATCCGAAGTTATTTATTAAAATCCTCTAATTAATAGCTGTATCATTACTTTTGAGAATGAAACTTCTTTTATTTGTACGAGGACATATTATTTTACATGTAACAACACTTGTACACATCATGCCAATAAGTTATAATAAATAATCTCTATTACGATTAACTTTTGGTTAGAAGCCAAACATTTACCAATTTAGAATTTTTAGATATGTTGTAAATGTTCAAATTGTTCTACCACAACAAAATAGGTATTCAAAAAAAAGTTTGAAATATATATAGGGTATCATTCTACTTCTATTATTAAATATTTTGAAATAATTGGAGATTCAGTTCCAATATAATTATTATTTTGATTAGATAGTTTTCCTAACATTAAAGGAGAAAGCATAAACAGATGAATGGTTAAATTACTTAAAATGAACTATTATTAACAAGATCATTGTACAAAGTAATGTGAATTAGAAGTGTAAAAGATAGTTCATTTTATTGCAAAACAACTGTTAGATGCATTTACTAGTCTAATGAGGGTAATCAAGTCTCACTTACTTGCTAAAAAAACTTTGAATTTGAATTGATGTCCTAATAAAAAAAACCTATTAGGGAGAATAAAAGTACATGCCTAAAGCATGGTAGATAAATTGGTTCCAAATATAAAAATTCTCATAAAAGGTAAATGGTAAAATAATCAAGATGTTCATGATGATGTTCCTGAAGAGACTCAAGATATAACTAATTATAAAACTCTAAAAGAGATTCATGTACATGAAAATGAAAATAAAAATGAAAAGATCTTAATAAGTTATGTCATTACAAGAAAAAAAGGAAATCAGAAATGAAAAAGTTGTTAACAACATTTTCTCATACAATGTTGCTGTTGAAATGATAAAAGAAATTGAGGATGTTGAATATAAATTTATTGAGGAATATAGACATCAAAATGATTGATCAAAATAGAAAGACAAAATTTAGTGTGAAGTTTTTAAACTAATGGTCAAACACATAATATCCAATGGGGTACATATTGTTAGTTTTATAAAAATGAAATAAGAAAACTGAAGTTTTAATATATAAAATACAACTATAAAATCAGGATTTTTGCGAAGTATCGACATTGATTATGAAAATATATAATATTATTTTGTAGCGGATGCAATCATATTTAGATATCTCATTAATCTAGCAACTCATGAAAAAAAAAACATGCGTCTAATGGTTGTTTTTACAACCTTTGATATGAATTACTATATAACGAAATTTATATTAAAATCTTGAAGGATTTACAATGCTAGAAGCATATAGAAATATCGGAAAAATGTTCAAAACAATTGTGTAAAAGTTTATACATATTGAACCAATTGGGCATATTGATATAATAGATTGAATGAATGATTGTTGAAATAATATTATAAAATGATCCAACGTGTCCATATGCTTTTATAGAAAGATCAAGATCAGGGTTTATTGTAATTGTATTTGTTTAGTTAAATATTGTTAAAACTTTTAAAGAGATTACATGATAGTAAACCATTCTAAGAAAGGACTTTGAAAAAACAAAATATCGTCTCGACTTGCAAATTAGACATGCTTGAATTTTTTGTCAATAAATTAACATATATCAAAAGGATTTTAAAATGATCCAATATGGATAAAACCCATCCATTGCCTACTCTAATGGTTGTAGGATTGCTAGAAGTTCTTAGTTCGGAAGGACCATCTCTTAGTTGATCTAGAAGTACTATATCTTAGTGCCATAAAAGCATTATTGTATCTTGGTCATATGACCTAATATAACACTTTATGAATTGTATATTTTCAAATAACATAAATCCAACAACAGTGCTAGAAGATAAGACTATATGCATACCTTAGCTAAAAGAACATAGATTATTAAAGGAAATCGAATGAATTGTATTTCTCTCCAACTTTCTGCATGCATAATCTTCAGAAGAATGTAAATAGATATTTAGCAAACACATTAAAGTGACAAATTGAAAGGTTGTTTTGTGATATTGTCAAGAGGACGAGTAAGTATACATTGTACTCTTTTTTTTACCCGGTATTGTTTTTCATTAGACATTCTTGATAAGATTTCTAATAAAGCAGCATACTATGCGTATTAAAAATATGTATACTCCTTTTGCTTCACTAAGATTTTTCTATAAAGTATTTTTATCTTAATAAAATTTTAAAAAGACATATTATCTATCAATGGATATCCAATGAAGAGTGCTAAATATATTTATTATAATTGAATATTCATTAGGATAAAAAGTTCGATGTAAATTTTATTACTAGGACTTTGATGTCCATTAGGAAAATAATTTTATATTATTTCTACTTTTTATGTTTATCAATATAAATTTTGGAGAAAATTATAAGCATCGAGTTGGTGAGTAAATAATACATATTTTTCTTTTATTCATCAATCTCTTATTCTTTATTACTTTTTTTTTTGTTTTCTTTAGTTTTAATATATCATTCGGTACTTTAGTTTGATATTTTTTAATATAACACCTGTATTTGTTTTTAATATGTTAGATGCATTTGATAAAAGTTATATATTTTAATACTCATATGTAATGGTGTTAGCATTTTAGTGTTTAATTCGAGTTTTAGATTTAATTTGATGGAAGTTAACTGCTAATATTATCGAGTCTGGACTTTTATGATTTTCTTAATAGAATAACTTAGTGTTAATTATGAATCTATTTATCTTTGTGTTTAATTTGTTAAATATAGTTTACTTGCAGTAATTGCTTAATTATAAATATTTATCAAATCAACTCTAAAATTTGAATTAAACACTAAAAAGTTAACACTGTCGAAACCTCTTTTTATGTTTAGAAAACGAGGCCAACTTTAAAAACATGGAGTCGCCACCAATCTTTTTTGAAGGGTGATTGGGTCACCTTATAAAACATTTTGGTCTACGAATTTTAAGAAAACAGGTCCGGGTGTCGGTTACGCACGAGGAAGGATTAGCACCCTCGCAACACCCAAAATTGGTACCTTATTGATTGATTAATGTCCTAATATCAAAAATTGGAAGATATTTTAAAATACGAATCTTTGAGAAAATGTTTGGATAATTCAAATTGGATATCGAAATTCTCTTGTTCCGAAAGAATGAAATATCACATCCAGCATGTTAGGATACGATGTTTCAAACCCTTGACACCAAGATCATTTTATGATTTCCAAAATTCATGCATTGCAATTTTAAAAAGGGTATTCCGTTATTTGGCCAAACGAAAAAACCGAAACCCAGCACGTTAGGGCACGATTCCTTGAATTTCCAAACATGAAATATTGCCTTATTTTTGAACTTAAGAAAACACGATCAAAATCTTAAAAGGATATTAATAACAACGATGATATAAAAAAATAATAAAAATAATAATGTTAAAACCATGACAAAATAACAAAAATAATAAAAGAAAATAAAGAAGGGACCAAATTAAACTTAAAAACGAAACTTTGGGTCGAATTTTAAAAGAAATAAGTGAATTAGGGCCCCCTAGCAATGCTCGTGAAAAGGGGAGGACCAAATGGGAAATATTCCCGCCCTCCTAAATGGCGCAGTGTGTCGTGGGATTAAAATGAAATAGTAAGTAAAAATACAGGGCCAAATTAAAAATAAAAAGTACTTAATTGCGCCATGTCTCGAAAGCGGATGGACCAGGGCTGTAAATAGCCCATTTTTAAAAAACACACGGATCCTCCTGGGTCGGGTCGGTGCTCGCGCGGGTAACCATAAAACGGTGTCGTTTTGGGGCTTAGAGCCCCAGGCCAAAACGATGTCGTTTAACCCCTTATTTAAGCCAAATTTTCAACAAAAAAAATCATTTTAAACTTGTTTAAAAAAAAAAACTTTCAAAATTCCCCAAAACTCTCTCCCCCTCTTTGGTCCTGGCCATATATCCAAAGAAGCCCTCCCGACCATCGGCCACCATACTGTCGCCACACCGTGCCGCCACACCCCACCACCGTACAACGATGGTTGAAATTCCAAAAAAGGTAAATTTTTCCTCTTTTTTTGTATTTTTTATCTTCTATTTTAATATTATATATACAGTAAAAAATAAAAATAGAAAAAAAAAATGCCGAAAAGAGAAAAAAAAAGGGAAAAAAATGTAAAAACCTTTGTTTGATTTCCTTTTGTAACAATCTGTGTTTTTTTTTTGCTTTCGTATTTAAAAAAAAAAATCCCCCTTTACACTGTTTTTGTTTCGGCTTTATAGCCTTTTTTTTTTTTTTTTTTACAATTGATTCCCTTGTTTGTAGGTCTGTGGTGGAGGCATGGAGAGCATTGGAGGTGCGCACGATGCGGAGAAGCGGTCGATTTGGCTAAGTCTTGCGAGTTTGTTGGCGATGGCGCGCGCCAAGTGTGTCGCTAAGGTTTTGTTTTTTTGTGTTTGGGTTGTGGGCTAAGTCTAAGTTAGCTATTGGGCTTAAGTTTAATTTGGGCTTGTGTTTATTTTGTAATGGACTGTTAAAATTTTATTGGTTTATTTTTTAACATAGGTCCGGGCAAATTTTGCCCATTACAAACACATTTACCTTCGAATACTCAATTGTATAATTTTTCTAACATATAAATATCATATTGAAAAAAAATTCAAATATCATAAACTCAAGTACGAAATAATGTATTAAACCTTTTCTTTATTCTATAACAATGTTAAATTTTATTTATTTACTGATATTTAAGAAAAGCATCAAAAATGAAAATTAAATAGTTTGTCGTATTTAAGAAAAAAAAAAAGAAAAGAAATTCACAACATTTGCAGGAAAAAGCCAAAGACATGACGTCATATATTTTATTACCATTCAATCAACTTGTAAAAAGAAAATTGCTTTTTAAAAAATTGAGAAAAAGAAAGGCAAAGATCAACAAAAGAACCCTTCAAATATCGTACAATGAAAAAAAAGGGAAACAGCCAATTGGGAGATGCCACCCAAGTAAAGCACAATCATTTAACTTCCAAAAATTAGATATTTCTACGTGGCAGAAAATGACTGGTTAAGAATCTTTCTGTGGACAGAATACTTCTTTGTCATTTTACGTTTTTAGGTCCAACACAAAAATATTAAAACAAATTAACAGTATAAAATTATGGGCTAAATTTTCAAAACCCTGAAAGTCTCTACCCTTAAACCACCTCCAATGAATTGACGCCACGTAGTGATAAGCGGTCGACCTAAAACTATTTAGATTCTCTAGGTTACACGTGGATTAATATAATTGGTCATTGATGTGCGAAAGAAAGCGAGTTGTACGATTAATTTCTCTGGAAATATTTAATTTTGTATTTTTCTTTCTTGTGTATGAAAACCCAAAGCTTCTTTCTTTCCTTCTTCTTCAGTCTTCTCTAATCACCGTTTCTCTGCAATTTGATTTCTTTTGGAGAAATTTTTCAGTGACAAAAAAAAGAGATTTTTTTTAGTGTACCGAAGTACCCTTCTACTGACGTTGAAACCCAGATTTAATTCCTCATGTAAACTTTTTTCTTTAAAGGGAATTTTTTGACAATTTTTTTGCAGGTTTGGATATTGTTACCACATGCAGGGAAACCCTAAATTATTTTTTGTTCATTTTTCTTATTTTTTTTTGCAGTGTATTTCTCTCTATTTTTAAAGGTCTAAAGACTATGTAAAGAAAGATTCTTTCGAGGTGAAGGTGAGAGTTTTGGCTTTGATCTCATAATTTTTTGTTGCCTTTTTTTTTTTTTTTTTTTTTTTTTTTTTTTTTAAGTTTTGTTTAATTTGTAATGGGCTTAGTTCTTGAGGGGTTTTTGTTTCTTAATTTATAATGTGGGTTTTGGAGAATTTAGTGAAGACTTGAAGTGGGTTTTGTTTGGGTTAAGCATTTGAGTTGAATTGGTAAAATGGTTCTGTTTTTTAAGTGTGTTTTACCTTCGGATCTGACCTTTGATAAATTAATGGCATGCATTGGTAGAATAAATTAAGTTCTTTATATTATCTTGTTCATCTAAGAATCTAATTAAGTTTCGTTGAGAAGAAAATTGAGTGACTTTGCTATAAAGTAAACAACTGCTTTGGCTAATATGGAAATATGTATAAATGTTGTGATTGATTGTGGAGTATGAGGAATTTTGAAGTTAAAATCGAAATTCTAATTTAATACAAGTATGATTCTCCATTGCTATCCATTCTCCAAAAATTCATTCCCCTTCTTAGATGGTACATTGTATTTCTGTGTTTCGGGTTTCCCCACCCTTTGATGGGACCTCAAACTAGCTTATTGATTTAACTTTCTTCTATTGGAGCATCCAACCTGTTTAGAGTTACATTTGACATGCCATTAAGATAAGATATTGTTTTTCATTCATTGTTGAAATCTAGCTTTGAGAACACTCATCGATGCTGTTATGGTATCTTTGTAGAAAAAAATGAAAAATCTTGGAGTTCAAATGTAATTTAATCCACCATATTGCAGATTATGGATCGAACTCAGACATCCTACTTTTTCTTTTCGGGCGTGGGAAACTATAATCTTGATCTGAAATTAGAATTGAAAGCCAGCTGTAGATCCACCCCCCTGAGTTTCCTGGGAACTGCTGCCTAAGCAGCTCAGCTAGAATTGGTCTTAAGGCCTGAATTTACAATGAAACCTTAGTCTTATTTGCTTGATTTTGTTCCGAGAAAATAATTTTGGACTTTATGCTTTTAGTTTTTAAGTCTTTAATTTTTGCTCTTTCATTATGCTGTTAGTCCCTGTCTCCGATTTACAGCTTATGCCAAGCTATCTGGTTTATAAACTGGATATTCAACTCCAAGATACTAAAACGTGGTGTGTAATTGTGATTTTTGTTGGCTTGCTTAACCAGGAAATAGGATCATTGTTTCTTTTGCTGGTGGGGACAATGATCCTAACAAAGCAGTATCGTTGTATACACTCGTCTAGTTGTCAATGCACAAAGGGTCATCTAAGTGAAGATGTGATTTTCTTAGTGTTTCAACAACTCAACTGGAATCCGAAGTTGATTGCGACTCTTTCATGCGTATGCAAATGGTTTGATGATCTTGCCAAGAGAGTACTATGGAAAGAATTCTGCAAAACAAGGGCCCCAAAGATGATGCTTGATCTGCAGTCTAGTGGAAGTCACAGTGTTGATGGGAACTGGAGAGCCCTTGGAAAACTGCTTATCTATTGTTCAGGTTGTAGCGGTGGTCGCTTGTTCAATAGTGTTCAGATCCCTGGTCATTTTGTTTACAGGACCAGGTTCTCTAGGACCTCAGGGAAGAGCTTCCTTTTACCACAATGCCGGACTGATATTTTATATGTGTCTGACCCTTGTGAACATCTGGACCAAGGGGATGAGGGTGATGTGGGATTTTTCCGAGGAGTTTTCAAGTCATTCTTGGTGTCCAAGGTTCGGAAGATGTTGATTGACAGGGCAGCCAAGCTTCATCCAACAGCAGTGTGCCCTTATTGTAAGGCAAAGTTGTGGGACATGCTGCAAGCTAAGATGATACCGCAAAGTGCAAGCTGTAGGTTGGGTGCTTATGAGGATTGTATCGAGTATTACGTGTGCCTTAATGGTCATATGCTTGGCATCTGCACCCTTTTGCCATTGTCTGATTCTGAAGAGGCATCTGAATCAGAGTGATAATTTGAATGCAAACCAGGTAATTCATGTAGTTAGAATTCATATTTTATCAGAAAAGAAGGGGGTTAAAACTTTTGAGAAAATTGGAAATGATTATTTATGGTTAGTTCAAGCGCAAATTACCTGTTCTTGGTTGCCCTGGGTAGACATTTCCCATGATTTTTAGAGTACATCATCCTTAATGCTACCTACATCTTTTATTTCTTGAATATGAGAAAGATAGTTGACAGTCTATTCATACTGTAAGGGAAGAACCATAAGACCCTTCTTTTTCGACATCGAATTCCCTGGCGCAAATGTACTTTCTTAGTGAGCTTAATTCAGTTTTTTGCTAAAATTACATAAACTATCCTTTCCGTTATATAACCAGCAATGTGTATGATGTGGACATGTGGTTAATAATCTTCTCTTGGGAGTTTGTGTGAGTTCTTAACTGACAAAACATGCCTATATCTAAGTATATCATGTTCTTTGCAGTTTGTTTGTCATCTCATGTGTGGATTGATCTCCTGGTGGATCAGATATAGATGGTGTGGAGACAAGATGGACAGTAGTAACCTTGGTTCTCTGAACCTGAAATCAACCATCATAACTCGGCCTCCTCTCTCTGGTGTTTTGTTGCTTTGTCTAAAGCCCTCACCAAGTGTTTTCTAGAAGGGTTAAAAGCTATTGCTAACCATTTGCTTTTTTCAATTATGCATTGTTCTAATGATGGTCAGTGTGAAACGTGCAATATCCTGTACTTTGTACATTTATGTATGGCTCATATATGTTTGAATAGATGATTGGCTTCTCCAATAGTTCATGAAGTAGTTGTTTAGATCATTCATTCACGCTGTTTACTTGCTTTTCTTTAAGAAAAATCATCCTGGTTTTGAAGCTTGTTTTCCATTGACCTCTGAAAAGGGTATCTCCGAATCTGATTTTCGATGAGGTCCTTGTTCCTATCTATTAAATCATTCGCCATCTTTTATGATACCTTCAAAAAGGGTACCTCTGAATCCTATTTTTATAAGATTTCATCGTTCCTGTTACATACATTCACTGCTTGTGCTTTCCCTTTTTGCCAAAATGCTAGTTGCAAAGGGGTGATAATACAGAATTGAAGTACATAAATTCGAGCTGACATCAAATTTACATTGACTGAGATTCTCGTATAAGTATTATGTTCAAGTAATCTTCCATATGTTATAATTGGGATAAATCAGTATATCGGGATCAGAATGCTTGATATGTTTGTACACACTGCATATAAAGATAGTCATGTGGGAGAGCAACCAAGTTGCCAATGGTGAGCATTGAGAGGAGGATAATTTTCAAGCTTTGATGGTCACATGAATTGAGCAGTTAAGCTTCTGTTCAAATTTCAAGTAATTGAAGTTAGTTTTATTTTAATTTTCTAATTTACTTACCTAAACTCGAAAACTTGCTAGATATGGCTTGACCTCTTTTCAGTTTTATATGTTATATTAGAATACAAATATAGGTGAGGTTAATGCCATGCCAATATAAATATGACAATTTGCAAATGAAGTTAGTAATTTGTAAATATAAATGGTGTTAACCTAAACCTCATCTAGCCTGGTTCATATGCACTCGGACTGAAGTAGTCTATGCTGTTGCCCATGCTCTCATAATTTCTTTTGAAATACCTTATACTGCATACACCAATGTAGGATATAGTGCTAAAAATCAATTTTATCCCATTCTGGCATGTTCTCTGCCTGTTAGAGTCTTGAAATATTAGAGAATATCATGAATTAAATTCATTATCCATGTGCATGCCCATCAATTATCATGCCCATCAATTATCCATACTGTCATCATATGCTATGGCATGGCAACCTGGCAGCAGGGCTCACTGTCCATCACTCTTTAGATTTGGCAGTTCCTATCCATTCCAACCTTTGAAATTTTACTTCATGTCACAGAAAGAATACTTATGGGAGTTCTTGTATTTTTCATCTTGGAACTGAGACATTGGGGAGCCAGAATGGAGTTAGGTAAGCAATAAAAAAAATTAAGAGCCACGAGCACTATTTGTGACGCATTGAATCGTCGGTAAAACTTAAAAAAAATGTCATATACAATATGCGAGAGATTTTAAAGTGAGCTAAGGTATTTCCTTTGCTCAAAATTGTGTAAAACCTATATTAATTTGGTAAAAACTTTATAAGAGCAACTCTCAGACAATCTTTGATAAAGCTTCTTGACTACCTGTTGCTCGAGTATCCAAATCACCATCGAGTCTCTTGAAGACTAGCTTTTGCTGGGGGATCGGACCATTCGGAACCGCCGTTTGCTCAGTGTCTACCAAGATGGTATCCTCATCTTTGAACTCCCCTCTCAAGATGCCCTTGGCAAGTTCATTTTCAACATTCTGTTGAATCACTCTTTTTACTGGTCTAGCACCATAGTTTGGATCGTAACCAAGATTACCAAGAAGCTGAACAGCAGCATCCGTGATCTGAAGTTTTATTTTCTTATCTGAAATCCTCTTTTGCACACGTTCCAGCTGTAAAACAAACACAGAAAAGGCAATGGAGTGACAAACCAGAAGAGAAACAACGTGAGCTTGGCAACATGATAGGGATTTGTATTTCTCTTGCAACCACAGTAGAGATCCTATGGTATTCAGGCTCCAGTATTTGTCCAACATACGTATATTTAAAATTTCAAGGTTTTCATATATTTGGAGAGTCCTTAGAGGATCATATCCTTATACCTATGTCCAAATATATGTCAAAAATGGGTTTAATGATCTATTGAGTGAGATCTACCTAAGACCACAAATTTTGATCATTTAAAAGAAAATGAAAAAAAATAAAGAGCACGTTTCGTAACTTGCTGAATCAAAATCTAGTCTATAGAAGAAACCACAACCAAGCAATATCAGATTCATGGGTGGCCAACCAAACTACTGACTCATTCTTACAAAAGGACCATTTGCAGCATCATAGGATAACTGTAGACTAGAGTTTTTTAGTTAACCATTTACCATTGTTGTAGTAGTATATCTTTAGAGATTATTTTTATAGTTAAAAAATGTCATTAATATCCTTATCACATCCTATGATGGATATGACATGGTTGAGGATTTGGCATCTTTCATTCCATTATAATAGAATCCGCATCAAGTAAATGTACATGCAAGCAATTATGCTAAAAGACAGTCATCAGAGCAACTTACCTGTAATCTCACAATACTGCTTATTTCTTCGCGGTCCAAAGGCTGGAACACTATATACTCATCAACACGATTCATGAACTCAGGTCGAAAAACTGCCCTTGCAGCCTCCGTCACCCTCTGCTTGATAGTTCCATAAGCTATATTTTTAGGTGTGTCCTCATCTGAGTTAAGAATGTATTGTGAACCCACATTTGAAGTCATAATGATAACAGTGTTGGTAAAGCTCACAGTCCGACCCTGAGAATCAGTGACTCTCCCATCATCCAATATTTGAAGGAAAACATTAAACACATCACCATGGGCTTTCTCTATCTCATCAAAAAGAATTACAGCATATGGCCTCCGGCGAACAATCTCTGTCAGCTGTCCTCCTTCTTCATACCCAACATAACCAGGTGGAGCACCTATAAGTCTTGAAACTGCATGTTTTTCCATATACTCACTCATATCAATTCGGACAAGGGCTTCTTCAGTACTAAACAAGTAGGACGCAAGGGCCTTTGCAAGTTCGGTTTTCCCTACACCAGTTGGGCCCATAAACATGAAACTGGCAATTGGACGACGGGGGTCGGAGAGACCAGCTCGAGATCGTTGAATAGCCTCAGCTACAGATCTAACTGCAGGATCTTGACCCACAACACGTTTATGCAATACTTCCTCCAAATGTAATAATTTTTCCTTCTCAGATTGTTGAAGCTTGGAAACTGGTATGCCAGTCCATTTACTAACGACTTCAGCAATATCATTCCCTGTAACTTCTTCTCTCAGCATGGATTTTCCGGATTTCATGTATTCATCTAATTCATTTTCAGCATCAGAAAGTTGACGCTGCAAAGAGTTCAAGCTCCCGTATTTCAGCTCAGCAGCACGATTGAGATCATACTCCCGCTCAGCCTGCTGGATCTCCACATTTACCCTGTCAATCTGTATAATTAAAACAGTTAACAAATTACGTCCTTTTGTCTTCAATTGATACAAAATAAAGGTCACCCCTATCAGCTTCTAAATTACCGTTAGTAGGGGGAAAATCAGGGAACAATCAAAGATGCAGTCTTCACTTGCAGATGAAAAATGACAAAATGTGATGGCAGAAAATAAAGTTTCTAGAGTAATTTTTAGATAATACTAGCATACTTCTTCCTTGATTGACTGAATGCGTGTCATGACAGTCTTCTCATGCTCCCATTGCTCAGTCAACTCAGCCTGTCTCTTCTTTAAGAGGGATAACTCAGACTCAAGGCGGCTCAGTCTATCTCTCGAAGCTTTGTCAGTATCATTTGTGAGAGAGAGTCTCTCCATCTCCAGTTTCAATACAGAACGATTAATCTCATCGAGGGCAGTGGGTTTTGAAGTGATTTCCATTTTCAATTTAGCAGCTGCTTCATCAACTAGGTCAATGGCTGCAATTAGAAACCACATAGTAGTCAGCACGCATTTAAGATGATTAAGAAACCGGGGCATCTAATTGTCTTAAACCTAACTACCATCGTATACTGGGGAAATAGACAACATAAAAAGACAGTTAAATTGGTTAGTAGCCAGTAGCAAATAATTTGAGCATTGCATGATAACCCATTAATTAATAGAATTTTGTAGTAGCAGCTTGCATCTTGCATGATGGATCACAAATTCCAGTTGTTACCTTTGTCAGGTAAAAATCGACCACTGATATAACGGTCAGACAAGATTGCAGCTTCCACAAGTGCACTGTCAGAAACACGGACTCCATGATGCAGCTCATATCTCTCACGAAGTCCCCGGAGTATAGAAACTGTATCTTCTACTGATGGCTGACCAACATAAACCTGCTGAAAACGACGCTCCAGAGCAGGATCTTTTTCAATGTATTTACGATATTCATCCAGTGTTGTTGCCCCGATGCATCGCAGTTCTCCCCGACCAAGCATAGGCTTCAGAAGATTGCCTGCATCCATCGCACCATTTGTGGCACCTGAAACAGTGATCATTGCAACAGAAAACAAATAAGGTGTTATCAGTCTATTAACCTTAGAATTTTATTGGGAAAGAAACACATAATTCGATTTAGAATTTTATCAGGAAGGAAACACATATAATTCCATGCAGAACAATTATCTCCAATCCGGTAGAAAGGCTAAATTTTCACAAACTGATGTAACCCCATAAACACCGACAAAACAGACGGAAAGGCTCTTATAGTTCAGCCTGCTTTACAGATATCAGACAATCAACCTATATAAACTAGAAACATAACAAAACATTACCTGCCCCCACAACCGTGTGAATCTCATCAATGAAGAGGATAATTTGGCCATCTGATTCAGTTACTTCCTTAAGCACTGCCTTTAGTCTGTCCTCAAATTCTCCCCGATATTTAGCCCCAGCTATGAGTGCACCCATGTCGAGGGATATAAGCTGTACAGAAGGAGAAATCGGATTCAATCAGCATCCACAATTTGATCATTGACCAGGATATTGTAGCAACATGTCACTCTAGCACACACCACCATCACACACATCTGAAAAAAGAAAAGCAACATTTGGTTTTTCATGGGAAAAAATGCTAATTAACTTCAAGGATGGCACACACCTTACGATCTGTCAAAGCTTGAGGAACATCCCCTGCCACAATTCTCTGGGCAAGCCTATTAAAAGACACGGTGAGTTCACTTAGATAACATAGTCATTAAGCTAACATTACTTGCGAGAATGCTAGATACAGCAAACTACATGCCAACCTAAACAGGAGCACATATAACAACAAGCACAACATAATAAAACTGAGGCCTAAGTTATTACAAGGGTACCAAAAGTTCATAATGTTGAAAGTTAGCAATATACCGCGGAACTATTCTGATAACCCAGGAATTTAAAACAAAGAATATTTTTGAAACATTAATTATCCAGTTTACTTGCAGGACTATTTAAATGACCATGCATGAAGCAAACATAAGAGCTTAATGCTTACCCTTCGGAGATTGCAGTTTTTCCGACACCTGGTTCACCAATCAGCACAGGATTGTTCTTGGTTCTCCTAGAGAGGATCTGGATGCACCTGCGTATTTCATCATCTCTTCCTATCACTGGGTCAAGCTTTCCTTCTCTCGCCATTGCTGTTAAATCTTTCCCATACTTCTCCAATGCTTCATATTTTCCTTCAGGATCTATAGTCAAACTCACATTGTCAAACAAAAAGTGAAGCGAACAGAAAATACATCATTGAAGTAAAACCCCCCACAAAAACTACAACAAAATATACTGAAGCCTTGAGAAGCAAGATTATGACAAGGAGCATATGCTACGCTATAATCCACAGAAAATGATGCCTGGAAAATAGCAGACTTGAAAGAACCAAATATTTTTAGCAAAGCAAAAGCCAACCACACACAAGTAAATATTACAACAATTGGTCCACCAGTTTAAGAATCAAACGCCTGTTTCAACTTTGTAATCAGAAACCTTAATGAACATCAGACCAGTTTTTGCCCTCTTACATCAAACCTGTCTTTATCCACGCCACCAAATTGAACAAGTGGTTAATAGAAGTAAACAGCAGCAACTTCAGATAAAGAAAAGACACCAATACAAGTACTAACAAAAAAAAAGGTAATATATGGCCTCAATCAAGGAAGGAGAAAATGCTGCATTCTCCACAACTCACATAAACCTCTATATTTTGCATGTGCCAATTTCATTGAACCAAGTAAATCCCAGAAAGTAACATCAAAGAGAATTCCATTACCTTGGTCAATAACTGACTGACGTCCTCTAATGGATTCCACTGCAGATTTCAAAGATTGGTCGGATATCTGGAAATCTGAGAACAACTGCTTCCCAAAACGTTGATCTTGTGTAAGTCCAAGAACCAAATGCTCAACAGAAACAAACGAATCCCCATAATCCTTCTTGTACTCCCTAGCACGTTGGATTAGAGCTTCCAAATCGCGTCCTAACATTGAACCAGCTGACTCACCCAAAACCTAGTACGATTTAACAGCATAGAAGAGCTATAATCAGGATACAAGACTTTGTAATCCAAAGAGGGAACACAGTTAACATCATTTCAAAATATATTTTCACATAAAAAGAATCAAAATTTGCACTTGCATATATTCTCAAGAAGCTAAAAGTTTTCACCAATCAGCTTCAGTAAAACAAAACTGTGATGAGCCATAGCGGCAAACAATGCATCCAAGTTGAATTGGATGAAAACAAATGCACCACAAATAGACAAGAGTAGAGAATTAATATCAATGTTGAAGGACTGAAGGCATTGTACAGAACATGGAAAAGACTATATCAGAATGTAGTAGGGGTCACCTTCGGCTGCCGCTGGATGAACTTGTCAGTAGCTTCAAGAAGGCGAGTATTGTCAACTCCGACTTTAGCAAATATCCTACGAGCAAGACCATTCTTCTGCTCCAAGAGAGCCTTCATCAAGTGTTCTGTTTCCACAATTTGATGCTTGTTCTCTCTAGCCACATCTGGAGAAGAAACAATAGCTTGCCAGGCCATTTCTGTGAACTCTTGTTGAGTAATCTGTCATAACATCCCTACCCCCACTCACTAAACAATCTCAAAAGAAAATGACATTTAAAAAAAGAAAAAGAAAAAACCTACTTCACATCATAAAAGATCAAAACTTTCAATGCTCTATAAGTATAAAAACACTTGATAAGATCATTGCCGAAATAAGGTAGCAAAAGAGCAAAATTCAAATTCATAAATCAGCAGAATTTGCTTAATCCAACACAATATTAGCACTGAACCAATAAAAATCACTAAAGAGACAACTCTTAATCAATAAATATCCAATCTCCAAAACATCAACAAAAATAAATACATTAAAAGAAAATTTACAGAACTTTCTTTCTTTTACTCAAAATTGGGTTGGCAAATAAATTGATGAAAGTACCATCTAACGAAACACCTTCAGTCGATGCAACGAAAACCATCAAAATACTTAACAAAACTCACCCTTCCCGCTGAAGCTTCACAACGAACAACAAAAGGTCTTGAAGAAGTCCTGGAAAACTTGTAGAGAACCCCATTTTTCCTTAAGTGAAGCGGTTTAAAAGATTTTAAGGAGTTGGGTTTTGAAGGGAAGCTCAAAGAAATGCATGGATGTAACGAAAAGAGATTGTTTTTATTAGAAAAGGAACGTGTAGCGCATAAACTGACGCCACTAAGCGACGCCACAGAAGAAGAAGCAGCAGCCATTGTCGGTCCAAGGTTTCAGAAAGGGAAGTGTGATCACAATGAAATACCAAAAAAACGAAGATGGGTTTGCGTGAGAATAAGGGAAAAAAATGAAAAAGAAAAGAAAAGGGTGAATAGGTCTCTTCCTTTTCCTGTCGTTGTCTCGCGGCTTTTTTCTCGGAGTTTCTCGTTTATCTTTTGCGTTTTTTTTTAAAAAAAAAATAGTAACGTAGTGTGTTATTGTTTTAGTGACGATCAGTGAGGAAAAAAGGAATCCGTCGGGGATTTTATTTGTTCAGAGGTTTAGGCGGAGAGTGTTCGTGAAGTGTCGCGAAAACATCGGAATTCCTTTATGTTCATACACGTGGATTCTGATGGAAAATTCAATAATTTCGATTTTTTTTTGTCTTCTTCTTTACAAAATTTAAGGGTAAATTACAAAATAGTCAGTTTTTGTTTTTCCTAGATTATATTTAGTCATTTATGTTTAAAATATTACGTTTTAGTCATTTACGTTATCTTTTTATTACGAAGTGGTTACTCTACTGCTAAATTCTATTATCTCCCTAACGGTAGTCCTACATGGCAATCCAAATGGGTTCAAATACCAACTTAGATGTCTAGTTATTGGGATGAAAATAGTTTTTAATTAAATAAATTTAATTTAGACTGCCACGTAGGACCGCCGTTAGGGATGTAACGAAGCTTAACGATAAAATGACCATTTTGTAACAAAACGATAACGTAAATGGCTAAAACGTAACCTTTTAAACATAAATGACTAAAATATAATATAAGTTAAACAAAAGTGACTAATTTTATAGTTTACCCAAAATTTAAATTAGGAAACATATGGTCCATGATCCAAGAAATGAAAAGTATAGTAAAAGTTTTACTCTTAGAGTACGAATGAGAAAAGGTAGTCAAATAAAATATTCCAATTTAACTCTTTTTTATCAATTGTTGCGTAAAGCCGTAAGATTGGAAACCCCTACTGCTGCTTTGATTTCTGTCTTTTTTTAAGTGATGAAGTATGGGTTAAGTTAATAATCGATTTGATAAATCAGGGGCATGATTTGTTTGAGAGTTTATTGGTTAGTATAAATAAGACAGGGTGAATAAGGTGGTGATGGGAAGGCCATAGGGTATGGTATGTTAAAAACTGTTTTGAATGTTCTTAGTAAGTATTAGTGGGTGTCTGGATGTTGTTGTTTCGGCCACAAAACTGACTAAAAGAAAGGGGGAAAGGCTTGAAAGGTTGCTCACCAACAATGGTAATAAACGTACCTTGATAGTGTAAGGTTAGGTAGAGAGCTCAAAAATCTGAAATAATTGGTCTACATCCTGAGAGCCATTCAATACTCAAACTAACATCTAAAGGGATGTTATGACATAGCGTTATGTGTCATTGAATGTTTGAGATTCGTCATCAGCTTGCAAAAGACCAGAGAAAAAGACCCGAGAGATGAAGCAGTTAAGCAAATGTTCATCAGTAAGGTGGCTTGGTGCTTGACGTAGGTTGGCAGTTGGAGGGCTTGCTTGAAAGAATCCAATACATGAAGCTGGTTATTTTTATGCATCCATTTATACCTTGTCCTATAATATAAAAGACAACCATGAATAGTGTTTGATTTGGTGGAATAGAATAATATTATGGTTGAAAAAGCCAATTCAAAAGGTTAGATCTATCGAATAAGCTAATAAGGAATTTGTGTGATTTATTATTATTTTTTTTTTTTTTTGGGAGGGCAGTGGTTGGGTTAGTTTGAATGGAGAATTGATGGTCATGAACGACAAAGACGAGTTCTATGTACTTGGTCTCAAAATTGGTTTCTAAGGTAGATTTGAGGTCTTGTACCGGAGAAGCAAAAGTTCCTACAACACATTGAATATTTTGTTGAGGTGAGGGCATGGTGTTTATGGCGGAAGGGCAACGAAAGCACCAATGAGACTTATGAAGAAAGACAATATTTCTTATATTTTTATGCAACCATGTCACTTATTTATAATGCCAGTAATTCACACCCATAATTCTCAATTATTTTATACTCAGTACTTGATATGTTTCTATTGTCTCTAATCAATGCAATATAATTCCATGATTTTTGGCCAACTTTACCTTTTCATCCAATAACAAAATCTCTAGTCCAACTTCTTTTTGGGGGCGGGGTAAGGCTAGTGGTACAAAGCAAACCAAAGTCATTAAACAACCGCCTATATAGAAATAAAGGAACCAGGTGAAAGTATCACTGGCCGTAAATCGAAACTTGTGACGAATGCACACAAAATGTCTCATGGAGGTCAACTAGTTAAATAGACTTATTTGACCCACTTGAACTGACATGATTCGTGGAACACATAGAGAAACACATCTACTTGAAGCCTTGGTGGCCCAGTGAAACACTTTAGTAAAACTAGAGTTACCATGGCAAATATTGTAAATCCCAAGGGATAAGATTGTAAAGAGTTAAAATCCCTTAGGACTTTCATCTTGTAGATAGGTTTTAATCTTAACTGTCGATGTAATTTAAATTGTAGTATTGGATCTGGGGGAGCTCAACTGCAAATAGAGGTTCCCCCTTCATTTTTATTATTTCATTCATAGTTATTAAATCTATTTGAGAGTATTTAGTCAAACACCCTGTTTACATGCTTTCTTGTGGCTTTTTTGTTCGATTCGAGTTCCTTTGTCTTTTGAGGTTGTTTTTACTTTGTTTTGGCGCCTTAGAGAATTTCCTTTGAAGAATTCTCACTTTCAAGAGATAGGCTGACTTAGACAGATTTGAAGCGAAGAACTTGCCTAAGGTCGTACGGTTTGCGAGACTTAAGTTTAGCCTCGTGACAGTTGGTATCAAAGTCAATGTTTAGTAAGGCACCAGTTAAGATGAAAAGAAGAGTAGATGTAATACCCTTCACCCGTATTCAACGCCAGAATAGGGTTACGGAGCATTACCGAACATATTATACAATTACACATACTTTTCACATACATTTTCAAGTTTCAAATAATCATCATTCAACAACATACATATCGTCCCTAGTATAAGCATACGAGGCCTAGAACATGTATTCGGGGTGGTTCAGGACTAAACCGCTAACTTATGAAACTTTTGGAACACTTAGAAAATTTTTGCAAAATATAGGGGACACGTGCCTGTGTGGCTCGTCTATGTATCTCACACGGCTAAAGACACGCCCGTGCCACAGGCCGTGTGGACATTCGAAATGGAATCACAAGGCCGTGTCTGAACCCGTGTAACTCTCTGAATTGGGTCACACGGCCGACACACACGCCCGTGTGCCCTAGAAATGACCACACACGCCCATGTGCCAGGCCGTGTGCTAGGCCGTGCCAAATCTGTAGGGTATACTGACTTATGCCACACAGCCAAGACACACGCTCGTGCGCTGGGCCGTGTGGAGCATACTGACTTGATTTCAATTTCAACACCAGGGAACACACGGTCGTGTAACCTAACTATGTGTCACACACGACTGAGACACACGCCTGTGTCTCTGCCCGTGTGGACAAAAATAGGCTATTTACCAAGCTATTTTGCCACCCAATTTGCATGTACCTACATCAAACTCAAATGGCACAATTCATGGCATAAAATAGGCATTTTAATAACCTAAACCAACATAATTCATATCATTTTAATACCAACCAATTCAAATCACACTAATACATCAATATACCATTCAATTTCATATTAAAATTCTTAATCTCAAATCATCAATATAAACACTTTCAATTTTGCATCATTTAGTCTAATCTCATAAACATACCAACTTCACTTCTCAAACATTTGGTATCCATAATACTTACTATCATCAAGCATCACATAACTACCATCCAACACATCCCACAAACCATATGCACACACACACACACACACACACACACACACACACACATATATATACATACATGATCAACTATACCAAAAGAAGCCAACTCCCATGGCTTTATACAAAACCAAAACATTAACATTTACAAGCCATTTCAAATGGCTAAATTCATTAACAACACATATATCAACATGACCAAAGTTCCTATACAAGCCATATACTCAAATTACTTAAGTTCAAAAGTACCAAAGTGATAGTATGATAGTGTGATGAAGTCTCCGACGATTCCTAAATTCGAGCTAGCTTTGAAATCACTATAAAACATGGAAAAATAAACAAAGTAAGCTATAAAGCTTAGTAAGCTCGTATGAAATAATAAGCAAACTCACCATTTATTCACAATCAAATAATATAAACATAATATGTTACAAAACTTTCAAATCAAAATGTTAACTTGTATTCAATCACAAATATAGCCATGAACTTATAACTTCCATATATTCGATGCTCACATAGTTTTCGTACATACCTGTACTATTACGTATCTATTTCTCACTATTTCGTATCTTTGATATACCCGTTGAACCATTTAGAATAATACAGGATACTCGGGAATCTCGCACCCTTAGTTCCAATATATATAGTCAAAGCTATCTCAATAAATCTTGCACCGAAGTGCCAATACATAGTCAAAGCTATCTCAATAATGCTCACTCTCGAGCTATCAACGAGTCTGCTCACACAAGCTGACGGTCATGACGAATATACACAATGTCGCTCACACAAGTTGGCGAGAATCTGTAACACGTGCTGGATAACTCAACCACCAGTAAGACGTACGGACCAGCACCCAAACAATAATAACCCCTAATGACATGTCATTCGTATCCTAATCTATTCCTAAGGTTCAATCGAGATTTCTCGTTGCCAAATCGTCATCGAATGTGTCTGCAAGATCGTGTTTACAATTTATGCAATATCGAAGCATTTAAAATACAATTATAACAATGCTTATTACATACGAACTTACCTCGAATGCGAAAACGACGAATTAAGTCGACTAATTCGAAACTTTGTTCTTTCCCTGATCTAAATCCGTATTTCGCCTTTTTTGATCTAAATATAATCAAAATTAACTTATTTAATAATCTCTCTATTCAATTTAGTCCAAAATATACATTAAGGAAATTTTACACATTTGCCCCTAATGTTTCACATTTTTACAATTTAGTCCTTATTTGATAAAATCACAAATTCATGCAATTAAACCAAAACCCATACTAACCGATTTACAATTAGGTCCCTAGCAGTCCATTTTTTTTTATTTATTTCACAATTTAACCATAAAATTGATACATTTCACAACTTAATCCCTAATTGACAATTTTGTCAAAAATCACTTTACAAATGTTGTTTATCTAACAACAAGCATGCTTTTTCTACCATTAAACATCAAAATACATCAACATTCATCAATGGAAAAACCCTAAACCATTAACAATTTTACAAATTAGTCCCTGGGCTAGCTAGGTTAAGCTGCAACAATTTCAAGAACATAGAAATCATTAAAAATGGGACAAATCACTCACCTATTTTGCTAGGAAGCTTGGCCGAATATTAAAGCTTAGAAAATGGCTTTCTTTCCCTTGTACAATTAGTTGGAGAAGATGATAAGAAAATAAATTAGTTTCGTTTTATTTATTTACATTAATTTACTAAATTACTTAATTAACCTTTTAATTTCTATCAAATTTCAATAATACTAATCTCATAGATGTCCACTAACAAATTAATAGTCTAATTACCACTCAAGGACCTTAAATTTAAGATTCCATAGCTATTGTTACCTTTAACTATTAGAACATCACTTTTACACTTTACGCGATTAAGTCCTTTTTATCAAATTAAGCACTCAAATGATAAATTTCTTAACGAAAATTTCACACAATCATATTATCATGCTGTAGACATTAAAATAATAATAAAATAATTATTTTGACTTCAGATTTGTAGTCCCAAAACCACTGTTCCGATTTAACTAAAAACAGGCTGTTATAGTAGACAAATAGATTGAGCCTAGGGAGACCCGTGGAGGGGGCAAGAAAGCTAGCAAATTTAAGGTTATGCTGTCAGATTTGGAAATTCGAGTGGTCAATCTTGAGGAATCCATAAGTTTTGTGAAAAAAAACTCAAGGTAGTTGAGATACGCACCTATGAGTTGGACTCGATAAAAGAGCAGCTCAAGAAATATGTGGTGGAGAATCTCGATTTCAATGTGGAAGTAACGCAAGGGGTGCTCAATTCCATTGTGAATTAGTTAACAGAGAAAGATAATGCTTTCGAGGTTGTGGTGTTGGCCTTAAAGGAACAGATTGAGGAGCTCAAGGTGGAGCTTATTAGCTGCAAAGCTACTTTGGGTAATGGAGTGTTAGCTGCGACACCCAAGCCTAAGGTGGATGTCCCTAAGCTGAAAGAGTTTACGAGGACGAAGTCTGTAAGAAATGTGGACAACTTCTTGTGAGTAATGGAGCAATACTACCCTGTCAAAGGCATCATGGATAATGCCACTAAGGTAAGTATTGTTGCTATGTATTTTACTCATTTCGCTCTTTTTTGGCGGCATCGTAGGTCTACATATGAGAAATAAGGTAGAGCCGCAATTGGGACTTGGGAAGAGTTCTAAAGGGAATCTAATGGGGCAGTCTTACCTAGAGTATGGTGAGGATGAGGCTCGGGCTAAGTTGTGCTGGCTTATGCAACAAGGCACAATTAGGGAGTATGTGTAGGATTTCAGTGAATTGATGCTCCAGATTTTCGATTTGGGTGAGAATGAGGCATTTTTCTCCTTTACAGATAGGCTGAAGCCTTGGGAGAAGTAAGAGTTGCAACGTTGAGGGTTCAAAGAACTTACCAAAGTCATGATCTTAGTGGATTCCTTATTAAGCTTGTTCGAGAAAATACAAGTTTGAGTCTTCCAAGCCTAAGGAGAAGGGCAATGGTGGGGGAGATGAAGAAGGATAGGTCAATAACGATAATGGTGGTAATGGGAAACCACATTATGGGAAGTTGAAGCCCAACAAAAAATCAAAGGAACTAGTGAAGTGCTTCTTATTTTATGGTTCGCATAAGATACGAGATGTAACACCCTCTTACCTGACCCGATCGTCGGGTCCAAACAACAGGATATCACATCCGTTGTCTGAGCAACTACTGCCAAATACACTGTAATTAAATCATTAATACATTCAATGATGTCATAAATAAATACACACTATGATACACAATTAAACTCGAGCCTTAATTGAGTTTACAACTCAAGTTCATTTGTTGACTCAAGCATGAAATAGGACCAAATTATAAAAATTTCAAAAATCTAGAACAGGTATCAATACCCTAGCTAGGTACCGATGCTAAATTAAGCTTCCATGTTTGGGAAAATTGAATAAAAATTAATAGTATTGATACCTCACACCAAGTATCGATACTTTGTTCTGGTATCGATACCATTTTAAGGTTCGATGTTTCAAAACATTAAAAAAAATCACTAAAGTATCGGTACTTATCCCTTGGTATCGATACCTCATAAACTAATGTTCAAAATCTGCACTTAGCTCCTATTTCATGCCAAACCATCATCAAACTATACCAAAACATTTTACCATTCCAAAACAACAAATTCAATATGTCACAAATTAATATCAAATATACCATTTTAATCCACCTACTCAATTATTCATTCTACCTATCCAAATTCATACTATTTGACAACTACTAACCACCTACCTATTTTAAGCCCCATTCAACATGCCAAAACATATTACCATCATTTACCAAAGGTATACCATACCACAAATGCTAAGTTTGTCTATGCATACATATATAAGAGACCTAACTAGTTCATTTCATCCTATTACGTAAAACGTGTTACAATCACAAGTATCCATTTTACAAAAGCATCTTGTAATTCTTCCATACTATATAGTAACTCACTTACCAAAACTTTACATTCATAATATTGTGTTGGAACGTCGGTATGCCCCGTAGCGCAGTGAAAAAATTTATTTTGGCAATCATCAATTATGGATCCATGTACGAGGAACGAATCGGGTTGAAATTATACATTTTCTTTTTTCTGATCCCTCTATGAGATGTCGAACTCAAGTCGCAATGATAATGTCTCAACCTTTACGTAATCCACCTAGTCAAGAACAAACAACAAAACTTTTTTGAACTTTTTTCAGAGAGAATTTTCGAAACGCTGCTAGACCTTTATTTTTCTGGTAACTAACACACTATTAGGGATTCTATTCCTTTTTTATTAATCACCCATAATAAAAATGGAATAATTCCTTGTTTATTTTTAGAGAAAACTATGGAATATACTAAAATGTTATATTATTTCTAAAAGAATATTAACTTCCATAAATATTTTATCTTTAACCAAAATTATTATAACTATTTATCTCTATTTGTGTACAACAAGTTTGTACATATAATGTGTTCAATATTTAACTGTCAAATTAAATTAATTTAATTCATGTGACAACTAAACACAATACCAATTGTGTTTGGATTTTGTTAGTTTAACCACAGGGTGTGACCTTATAGGTTATTGTAACGTTAGTAGTAATACTAGAACATCTCTAATGTTACAAGCAATAAGTGGCATCTAGAAATGCATCATTGCTACCTAAGTTACAAGAAGTCGTGATTCGACATAACCTTTCTATGATAAATTTTTTCATGTATTATATCATTTTGTCCTTTATATCTAGATTGGACTCAATTCATGAAATAGTCACACTTGTATAATCCAATCTCATATTTCTTGATATTCTGAGTAAACTAAAGTAAACAAATAAGTGGCCTAAGGTATTGCTCACATTATGTAGGAGGGACAAATTCTATCTTGATCAATCATATTCCACTACATAGATTGTGACATACTCAACATCAGTCTTTATAGTACAATCTGTTACGGTAGACGTTTGACTGTATCAAAATATTCGACTCAAGATGTTGGGACAATGATTATCTCAAGTTCAAGAATCGTATACATGGTTATCACTATGAGGAATGTTGTGACTATTACATAATAATCCAAGAAACATACTCACAGCGAGTCAGTCCAATATGTTGTTCTCTAACACATATTCATGTATATATTTTGACATCTCTATGTCAATGACAACACTTTTTCATCAATCAACTACACATTAGTATCAATGCATTATTATTGTCCAAGCCTACAATAATACTTGACTAAGGATCTTTTAAGAATAATCATATTATTCTCAGGACTTTATGATTAATTAGTTTATTTACACACACAGAAAAAGAAACTGAAATAACAATGGCAATGCCTTATATTAACAAACAAGATAAAACGAGTATGTGATTACAATCATATCATGTTTAGTCTTTGGGTATACTCTAACAGATTGAATCCAACACCAAGCATTTAATTCATCCTCAACCATATCAAATACATGTCTCAAATTCATATTCCAAAAGTATAACTTTGTATACCTTATATGAATACCATCCATTACCAAAACATACTATTATCAATATAACCTAACCAACTATTGTACCTCATTTTACATTCATCTACACATATTTATATGTATATATATATATATACACATATCCAATTAACCATCCAATCTCAATCATTCAATCCATTTAACACATTCACCTAGCTTACTAAGTTCAACCATTTTTATGACATTTCATACCATATCAAATTACATTTAAACCTTTTCACAAGCAACTTTCATTTGATCAAATGCATATATCAACATTTTAACATAACAAAGCATATAAACATAACCAGTACCAAAATGATTCAACCTACGTACATGCCCTTTTTAACACAAAATAAAAATCGATACAAACTTCGATAAGTCCAGGATTATTGATTGGATGCTGAGTCGTTATTGGATAATCACGAACATAACCTAACCTGCACACGAAAAACAAAACTGTACGCTAATTGATAGGCTCAAAGGTATTTCTATAATTCAAATATATAATACCAACATTAACAAATCTATCCTAAGTAAACATGTATTATACGCATATCTACCATATAACTTGGAGTTACCAAGCTTTACATCTTCAATATGAATATGTTAAGTGTGCAAAACTAACAGCAATTCACCACTTCAATACAATTTATATGGATATTTCATTATGCATATAATGACAACATTTTAAACATATTAATATCAAAATATTCCCTTATCATTCCTATTTCTGATTTACCACTTCTAATGTCACCTAATTCATTCGTTTTTGGAGTATTCTGACTCGTTTGAGTCCATTTTGGCCTCTAGGGCTTGGTTTCATTTAATTCTCATACTCTATCGTATGATTACAACAATTCAAATGCATTTAATCACAAAACACATTGATATAATTATGTTAACTTGACTCAAAATTTCAAGACGGATACTCTTATTAGCCAATCTTCATCTCAACTGGTATCGTAATGTATCATCAACTAACCCGAAATATAGACCTGTACGTTTAATAAAGTAACTAATTTGCAATATCATCACATAGTTCAATTCACATCCCATCATTCTCAATTCACCATGTAACATAACATATTTTAGCTCAATTTCATACCAATTTCTTTTATCAGTTAAATCTTGTAATTTTCTATTTTATTCAATTTAGTCCCTATCTCAATATTCAATTCCAACCATAGTATTTTACTCAATAACTATTAATAGCTTACCTCAATATTGTATAATGCAGTATATCACTAATATGCAATAACTAAATTGGTTTCGGGTTATAGAAATAGAAACTAAAAGCTCGCGTCACTTGTCATTGTCTCTTACCTTTTCAATCCCTTTCGGTGATCCTGCATTGCCTTTACCTAAAAATAATAATCCAGTAATAATACAATATCAAATTCTATCCAAATCACATTCAATTACAAAGTCATACATATTTTATAAATTATTCAATTTAGTCCCTAAAATCGATATAACTATATCTTTCAAATTTGAGCTTCAATTTTAATATTGATATCAATGTAACCTTCTATAGACCTCTATTATCTATAATTATAGAAATATGACATCAATTTTGATTTTTATTCACTTTAGTCCCTATGTTCAAAAAACTAACAATTTAACTTTACAATCTAGTCCTTTTTCACTTCTAAGCTTAAAATCTAACAATTTAGTATTAATTTCTTCAAGCATTTATCAGTGACAACTTTTAGAAACTTTAACAGTTTTTCAAAATAATACACGGGCTAGCTAAATCAAGTTCTCGAGACTTCAAAAACATAAAAGTTACAAAAAAAAAAAAGAACTTAAAATCATACCAAAATGAGGGATCAATTGTATGGAAGCTTTGAACCCTATTTTTCCTCTTTAGTTTTCGGTGGAGAAGATGAACAAGGATGATGACAAATTTTTTTCTTTTAATTTTCCTTTTATACCATTAATTAAACTAATTAATCATTCTTTACTTAATTAAACATTAATTAACAACTTAATGATAATTAACAAAGTTGGTGATGCAAGATGTCATCTACCACCGTTTGGCACAATTGGAAGGGTCCAATTACTCAATTAGTCCTTCAATTAATTAAAATTATATAATGATTAAATTTTATTACTTTTACAATTTAATCTTTATACGTTAATTAACTATCAATTCATCATAATTACTAGACCAAAATTTAATTAACCTTAATATTAATCTCGTAAATATTAAATAATAATATTTACAGATTCGAATATCAGAAATGAGATTTTTAATGCTATATCATATTATATAATATATTAATAGTTTATATATATGCATTAATGATTAAACATTATAATATCTTGTAATACTACATCTTTTACTATAATCTATATTATAATAATAGTTATATATGTATTAATATTTTTAATAATACTTTATATTATATTATTATTTTAAGTATTAGTAATACTAATACATTATAATATATTATTATTTTATGTATCAGTAATATACTAATTTAGTATATCAGTTTAAAGTCATGTTAAGTAATCAGTTTCTGTAATAGTTATATAATATATTATTATATAATCATTAAAGTTAAATTTTATAGATTTTAATATTTTTTAATTATATATATTTATTATACATATATAATTATTGTATTAAAAAATATTTTATATTAAACTAATATTTTTAAAAATTTATTTCACTTTATAATTTATCATAAAAAATAATATTAATTATTTTTCCTATTAATAAAATTTTAATATAAATATGCAACGCTTATAAAAATACATTTTCAAAAAATAAAGAATTATCATTCATTTATATTTTGTTTTAAGTAATATCATAAAATCATATTAATTATTAGTGTATATTATAATTGTTCAGTTATAAACTCGAATTTTTTCGAGCCTTGGTCAAATTTATATCAGGCTTGGGCCTTCTTGAGCTCAAATTCTGTTGGGCTCTAGCTCAGATCTGTTATGAACTTGAACTTCTTCAGATAATTGCGAGCTCTAAATGAGGGCATCATTTTGCATCAGCATTTGGTTTGTAGTTGGATTGTGTGGACTGTGTTAACAATCAACATTTCTCTAATATCGCTGGTATGGTAGCAGGATTAGAGTACCCTTTGGTTTTCCTACATACATGTCTTCCATGGAGCAGGCTTTTCCAAAATCCTTTTGACACTGTCTTTTCGCTAAGGTTTCCACTAGCAGATAACTATCTCCAAAACTGCTTTGTCGAATCCATATTACTAACATTATTTTTCATAAGGTTTCCCCAGATTAGTAACATTAGTTTTGTCAGATATCCGAGTCAATTAAGTATCATAAATTCAATAAATTAAGTTTATTTTAAACTCTTTTTTTTTTTTTTTTTTTTTGCATTTTACAAGTAAACAACCGATAGGTACGAATTCGAATATTCAAATTCTGCACAGGTGATATTACAACAATCTTACAGAAAATTTTGCAGATAATTAACTCGTGAAAATGATAACTATTTAGGTGATGTTGCCAAAGACAAATACACCATGAACCTTTCTTCAAGAAGGCCAGTATGAACAAAGGAACAATCCAAAGCTATGTTGCTTCAACTTGTTTTTTATTTATATATCCATATTCAACACTCATCTAAAGATGCTCTAAATATCGATATCTAACACTCACACCCAAATTTCATTAGCTAAGATTCCAAGTTACTAACTCTAATTGTACCTCTCAGCATTTATACTTGGTAAAAGTATGAACAGCAACATGAATTAGAGTCAGGGACAAATTAATCGATAAGAATGATATTATACAAAGGAGACGAATTCAGAAACTTGAACCACGGAAAATGAGTTTGGTAAGACATATTCGGACGTAAAATCTGAGGTTTAATTGCTTGATAGCAGAGTCTAATTAATGTGAAATGAACAAAGTGAACAAAATAGATGGACAATCATCGACTACATGAATTCGGCAGAGAAAAGCAGAAAAATAACACATTCTATATATTAAATGTGCATGCTACAAACCGGATTCTTCGATCAAAAAGTCTTCAACTTCATTTTGTAAACCAGTTCCGTCACTCTTTCATCTACAGAAAATTTTGCGAAAGCATAACTTAGTTTAAAGCTAAGGATTAGTAGATTAGGAGTGAAAGAAACAGTCAATTAACTAAAAGTCGAAAACTACCTGAAAATAATGTTGTCCCCTCTTCAAGCTGTGGATTATAATATGACACAAACACATTTGTTCTGCTTTGGTTCGATTATTGCTTTCTTTTCTGCACATAACCGAAAGATACAAATGTTACTTTATGGAATTGCACAGACTGCAGTTTTCAGACCAAGGAGTATTATCATTGATCTTTATGAAAAACTTCATATTATAGTTTCCAGAGTTGCACGGATAAAAATTGTACCTTTTTCCACAGGAGGAGGTTGAACAACAACGTGCATAGTTGTTACCCCACCGGGAATATCACAAAGAGGGCTCTGACACTCTCCCAAAGTTTTGTTGTTCTCCAATATTTTTCCAGCACTGATTAACTTGACATCTTTCACTGTCCTCGGACCATTTTCCTTCTCTGCCCGAAGTTAAAAATAGTATAATTCATCAGAATAAATGTCAATAAGTCTGAAATGAAATGAAATATGAGAGAGGTCTCATCATAAACAGGAATCACAAAAGAACATCAAGAGAAATCCAATGCCATTCAATCAGAGACAAAAGTCGAGACTTCCCCTCAACCACAGTCCAAAACTAATACAACCGTTTCTTTTCTTCTGTTCTTTCCTGTGTTCACTAAAAGTAAGCTATTTTCCTTTTATGTGAAATGTACAGTGAAGTAAGAGCTAGATGGCAGAACCTAGTTCAAACAACGTTTTAGTTTAACTGAGTATCTGTAATTTATAATTAAAATGCAGACCAAATACATAAAAAACACAAAGCACCTAAAAGAAAGAATCAAGAGAGTGGGACAGAGGGATGAAGATGAAAGCAGGTCAAACTGATAACAACAATATACTAGCATAAATCTTAAAAAATCATCTAGGTCATCTCAGTTTGGAATTCAATTATAAACTGTTCAACACAAGTGCCTCATTCACCACAGTTTGGTAGCCACCATCCAACAGTGTCATGGACGCTTTATAGGCCGCACATATAAGAGGAAAAAGGCATTAGTTTAAGTCTTCAAAGTAAAATTATTTACTTTTTCTTTTACGTTAGTTTTACTTTAGGTTCAGTTTATTTTAGGCTATTTTACATTAGGGTTAACGAGAAACATATTTTTATTTATGTGTAACTAGCCCCTGTTTAAGGACCTATTGGAGAATAAAAACCTAAGCAAAATTTCTATCTATTTTTCAAGAGATCTAGGTCTCTCTCTAAACAAGTTCTAAAGGTTTCAGTTTCCCTTCAACAAGCTGATTGTTAGTCACCATAGGTCGTTCTAGGAATAGTGATAAAAGAAAGGCAATCGCTCCCAACGTGCCCGTTAATCGCCCAGTGACTTGATCTTATTCCCGTGTTCTCAACAAACGGATACATTTTGAAACGGAAAAAGAAGGCCCTATGATGCAATGAAGTAAACCAAAACTTTTATGGTAAGTAGGTTTAATTTATTATTCTCGCTTACTTCAGATGAATACAAATATCATTTATCCATAAAGCAAAAGATAAGAAACAGCAATATCTATCACACTATTCAATCGATACAAATTTAACACCTATTCATCTTATACCAGGAGAAAGCATGAACCTGATTTTATGGTAATCAAGCATCTCTAATCCATTTACTGATAAAAGTATTCCAATTACTCTGCTATGGAGGACTGAAATTTTGGTCTTAATAATGATTCTATTTTCTTGCATAGTTTCACATATCTGAAAAGCAAACCAGCAAGGTAGCAATACGAATAAACCACGGAAACGTCGAAAAGTAATGTCATGAACATGATCCCATGATTCCCATCCTTCAATTCAAACCAAATGGAACAATAAAACAGTAGTAAAAAACAATCATATGGTAAAATAAAGCTGAAAGATAGACTGCATAAATACATTAGCGTTCCATCAAACACCTATGGAACTAACCTTTAGGCCATTGAGCAACAACACTTTCCTTCAAAGTTGCAACACTAGTAGCAGCAGGGAAAGTTTTGGGACCGATATCGGATCCATCTGTCAATCGAAACTTGATCTCCAACTGATCTTGTACACTAGCCATCTTCCAAAATCTAAACCCTACCCAATATGGACTTATCCCCAAATCTATACAAAAATCTCAATCTAAATGACTTGCAAATATGCCAAGATTCCTCTGAAGTGGTTGGTTTCCGATATTTACAACAATTAAACACTTCCCAAGAACTCTCAACCGGAAATTTCTGCAGAACTGAAATTTAAAAAGGAAAAAGAAGAAAAAAGAAAAGAAAAATTGAATTACATATGCAGGCGATCTATTTAAGGAAAAAAGAGCATAAAAAGTTAAAAGTTCAAGGAGTACACAGATTTGAATGATAGTTTCCAAGTAACCCAAATTGGGTAAATCCAAAAAGTAGAAACATCGAATAAGCAAAGATCCATGAATATGAACTATATATAAAAGAAAAGGAAGAGAAAATCCCCAAATTATAGTCTTTAAGATAGCAAAATCAGCTAAAAGATCCAATAATGGGTCACACCAAAACCAAATAAAAAAAGAAGAAGAAGAAAAGAAGTGAAAAACCCTCGATGGGTTATCTTACTTGAGTCCAAAACTGATCTGGGTTGGCTGAAAAAGCCAAGCTTTGAAGAAGAAGATAGCTATTAATGGGGCGGCTTTGATATGATTATATATTATTATAATTTATCAAATATCAAATCAACAGAGAGAGGAAGAAGAAGAAATCAAAAGAGAAATAAATCTGAACAGAGAAGGCTGTTTTGGAGTTTTCAAAGTCTTCTAAATCTATGGTCAATGCTCCCATTCTTCCAATCTCCTAAGCTATGGAAATTTACACTTTTTTTTCCTTTTTGTCTTTAAAAAATTTAATAAAGAAAAAAGAGTAAGTAAAATAGGACCGTTTTCTCTAATTTTATTTCATCAATTTTTTTTAACTTGAAACAAAATTAAGGTCCCTTGTTCATATAAAACAACTGATTTAATCTGGGATCTTTCATGTGTCTTTTTGTTATTTGTTTCATTTCTTTATAGGTATAGATGAGATTTCAAATTTTAATGTAAATTTTGCAGTCCTCAATTTTAAAATTGAAGAAATTGGTCTTTAAACAAATAGAGTAATTTAAGATAATTAACCATGATATTATTTGTGTATAATTTTGATTAGTATAATAATAAATTTAATTTTCAAAATTTATATATTTTATCAATTTAGTCTTAATTTAAAAAATGCATCCCGCAACATTTATGTAAATATGTAAATGTTAATGCTAAATTTGTTGAACATTTTAGAATTAAAAGTGAAAATGACAAATCATGTGAATATTGAAAGCTAAATTTGTTATTATATTAATTAAAATTATGTATTTCAAAATTACTCTGAGGACTAATTCACTAAAATTAGAAATTGAAAGGTCTTATTACCAAATTTTTCCTAATTTTCAGGGAAAGTAAAGACGCAAGGAATCTTTCACAAGATTCTAATTTGGTTTTCTTGTAATACCAAACCTTTCCAAGAACACGAAGTTCTTGCTTCTTTGATTCACAAGAGATATTATTACAAAAGGAAAGATGTAAGGATGGATTTATTTGACAAATAAATTAAACAAATGAGTAGAGGATCCACAGCCATCTCCATACAGAAGAGAAATGGAAAAAAAGAATATTTCTGCAAATTTTTTAAATGTTTCTCGTCAAGTGTACATAACAAATACTGAGATATATTATAATATACCCTAAGAACAGGTCCCCAATTCATGGGAGCTGTAACAAAGCAATCTCCATAATCTATGTTCTAAATTTCAACAAAAATATTTCAAATTCAAGTAAAGAAAAAAATATATGGGGAACTAACAAAAATGAAACCAACAGATTTTTTTTTCTTTTTCTTTTTTTTTTATATAAAGAAAATGGAAGGAAAAATGAAAGGAACAGTCTGGGTTTGATGTGGGAGCCTTTCCAAATGAACTGCTCAAGCCATTCATTGTCTTCCTACACCGGCGACATCAATGGGGAACACATCTGAGTCTCATGTATTTTCGCACCTTATTCCGAACACAAGCAATATAAGCCAAGAACCCCCTTGCAGGAAGAGCAATACGTGTATCCTTTTCCCACACGAAAAAAAATAAACATTGATTGATTGCTATGTTACAAACTGAAAAAGAAAGAATTTTCATGGTCGTGCTAGAAATGCAGGTCCTTTCCGGCTAAGCGTTTTTTGAGTGATGACAGTAAATCCAATCCTCAAAATTGTTGCCCTCTTTGGCCCAATTTTTCAACCCCCTTACCTTTCTGAAATAGATCTTGATATAATTTTCAGGCTGCAATAAAACACTCAGAGTTGGTAGTGTCTCTTCTGAGTCTATTATACCTTCCCTTCTAACTCCTCTAAACCCGTTAACTACAATTCCAAAATGTGGCAGTTCCTAACAAAATCATTGGAGTAGTTTACATACTTGGTCCAAAATGGCCGAAGATGCTCGAAGCCAATCTGCAGCCATGGTTTCGATTGGCCATTGTAATGAATAACTGCAGCTCTTTTCGCTTTCTCGATATTGGTCTTAGTCTGGTAGCCCAAGCCAAGCATATGCCATGATGGGTCAATCGGATGAATGTGGCCTTTAAATGCAATTAAAGCAGGTGGCAGAGTTCCAAGCTTCCACATTGTTAGGTTCGACTTCAGGTTCTGCCACAAAGAAACCAATAATCAAAGTAAATGAGTGAAATAAACTCTTTTTTGCCAACCAAAATAATAATAATAATAATAATTCCGACCAGAATGGCATTTCTTGTACAGAAATACTGCCCTTGCACAAAATATAGAAAAAATGGAGCCCATCCCAAAATAAGATCAGTAAACGTAAAGGAAGGATGACAGTGATGATATTCAATTTCGAACAAAGGTACAGTAAAATTAAGCAAACAGTCTCACATGAGTAGCCAATAAGTTACCTCTTTCAGCCAATAATGATATGTTTCTCTTATATTCGTCTTTCTCCAAGTGCGGAGATCAAATATATTCATCCCATAAGCCCATGCACATTCATCAGGATCCAAATGTTTAGCTATAAGGGGATGGGAAAAATTGAAGTAGTTTCTGAAATGTTTGGACATCACCCACTCATCCTCACCTTTACAAGTTTCAACAGCTCCATTAACCTTTCCCCATAAGTCAATCTCCCAAAGAGGAGATAAATCACGCTGAATTACAACGTCGTCGTCTAGAAAGACCACTTTGTCAAGGTTTGGAAAAAGCTGATCAAAAACCCACAATCAGAAAGCATATTTTGGGAGGAAAGACGGTGTGTGTAAAAGAAGAAATTACCTCTGGTAAATATATCCGAAGATGGTTGAGTAAAGATATGTACTTTGGACTTCTAGCCTGCAATTTCGAAGCGAATGTTCGAGGAGTAGTATTGGAGAGATTTGCCCCTGCAAGATGATTGCCATGATAATAATTTCGAATGCCATGATGGTTCTCTACAGCTTCAAGCACGGGAACATTCTCTCTTGTTAACCAATCAAACTGGTGAACCCCTTTCACTTCAACTATTGCAGGGGATACAGGGTTTAGTGCAAACCAGGCGTGCATACCAGCATATGTCTTCTTATCTGTGATGATGTGGAAGACAATCTTTTCAGGTCTCAGAGATGACTGAACAGCAGAATTGACAACTACCGATGCAGCCAATATGTTGTCTGTTGACAGGACGAAGTGGTGGTAAGAGTTGTTGGAAAGCACAGGGAGGAGCTCAGGAGAAGGCAGTTGTTTGCGTGCATGAGCATTGGAAGAATACTCATCAGTTAAACGCAGAGAAAGACAGTATAAGCCTTTCGGGATGGAACTTGCAGCAAAGTGTTTGTTCATCAGCTCGGAAAATTTAGATTCCCTAATTTCTCTTTCGTGTTTCTCCATCTGCACAGAGGAGACAAATTAAATAGGAAGTTCACGAAACCTTACAAAATTTGAGAAAACTAGATTTCATACCGACCGTATATGGATATTTGTATTTCTGATCACTTCCTTACATTTATCAAGATGCAAATATACACAAAAAAGTAAAGAAGAAATTTCATTAAAAAAGAAACAAAACTAGAGTCGGAGCTACAACAGATAAAAAAGAAAATATAAGCCAGTAGCAGGTACGAAAAAGACATCTTGGCAAAAAGATGATCAACTTATTCTAGGCACAATGCAGCCTGATATATTCTTCGAAAAACATAAAATCTTATACAGCCCCAGCCTTTAGTTTTCCTAAGGCCACCAGCATGAGGCTTTAATGTCACTAGCACTAAAACTTATTCATATCCAACAGGATGATGATTTTAGTGCAGTTGAAGCCTCGCAAACAGATCATGCATGCATAATGTCAACCAGACTGCACTTCATACATCCATAAAAGGCTAGGTTAGTACCTAGTATCAGTTAAGCAAAAGATAAGCATTCTACAGCCATGAAATGATTAATGTCCCTAGCTTTCACCAATTTTGCTCAAAGAAGCTAGACTCTTTAGGTTTCTTCTTCCCTATAATTATTAACATCACCACAAATAATCGTATAAAGATGCTATGGACATTCACAAACTTCAAGAATTTTGCTTTTGTTCCTTCTCGGTTGCAACTTATAGAACTTGTCGTGCTCATGAATTATATAAATAATATTGAACCAAAGTAGAAATTCAAAGATCGTGCTTGAAACAACTACATTCTTTGGGCTTCAATAATTGATTTGATCTCTTCCCAAAAAACTTGGGTTTAAGGCTTCATTAAAAAGACAAAATGGAGAGAAAAAGGAGACAAGGTGAAGAGAATGAGGGAGGGTAAGCTAATAGATCTAAACAGATCATCTGATAGACATTAACAAATTAACAACTTGGAAATTTGACACTCCTAATAGCATTTCTGTCTCTGAATTTTGATTGCATCCAAGTTATGTACCAAAAAAAGAAGTTATCTCCAAGTCCATTATAACAGCAAAAGTTGGCAAACACGAGCATGCTTTTCATAGACAAACTGAAGAGCTTGTTTGTAACGCTTTAGACGTCCAAAAACTAAAACTTGATAACCATATGATTATGTGTAATCTAGAAGCTGAAGCCCGTAATCTTCTTTAGTTCATTTTTCGGAGTGTCATTGGTGATCCCGTTTGTTCTCGAAGCCCAAAATACCCAAAATGCAAAATACCACCTGAGTTATGCCCACTTCCATAATATACAGCCAAAGGTCAATGAAACCGCACAAGTAAAAAAGCATTTAACCTAGGAACTTCTAGGTCTAAATCTAATATAGTAGTGAGAAGAAAATATTTCAAAACCTATTCAAAAATCAACCCAAGGGGTCTAATACATTAATTCATGTAATGAAATGAATTAAATATCAACCTTCAATCATGTTAACAAAAAAAAAGCAATAAAGTAAATTAAAAACTAATGTAACATGATTGTACCATTGCTCTTAACATGAGAGCGAAGGTCTTTGCATCATATTGATTATTCTTCATTTCAGAAACAAGTTGATTAAATGAATCTGGAAGCTTTATACCATCTGGGATCTCCTCGGCGTTTACTTGATTGAGGATCTTATAAAAGTCCTTAACTAGTCTCTGCTGCACCATCATCATAAAAGACCAACTCAATTTAAAAATCATAAATAAATTGTTGACCACAAGAAAAATCGGAAAATTGGTTCCAGTATGGAGAGAATGGATATTTACCCCTGAATCATCAACTCTACCAAGAAGCCTCGGTCCTAACCGCCTACCTAAACAATCTGGGAATGGTAGAACAAATAATAAAAGTCATGGACCTGATGACAGCATTATGAAACAATAAAAGGATATACCAATCTATTTACCTAACTTGGAATGCAACATGAAGAACAGACCTAGTTCATAACTTAATGTAGTCGAATTTATCGATACAAACGTTGAAATATACCAGAAGAATAAATGAACATGATCAAGAACTACGATTACACGCAAGAAATCTCAAGCATCAATTAAGAATTTGGGTTTACTGGTTCCATTCAATTCCCATGGTATTTCCATCAGGAAAGTAAGTGCTCAAAACCATTAGATTACATACATAAATAAACTTTTGAAAACAGAAAGATCTGGTTCCAAGTTGAGCAATTCCACATCAGAAAGTGGAAATTTTTTTATGTAAACAGAGACCGAGGAGCAACAAAAAATTTATCTAGCTAGTTCAATTAATTTGACAACCTAAGCATTTATTGCTTAAAAACTGAACTGCAGTAACGAGATTCAGATTCAACCAGCAACATTAGGTCTAAGAAACAAATTGACAAATCCATTTTTTGTTATCCTTGGATCTTATACAACTGCAAAAAACTTTTTCAATTCCAGCAAGATGAACACAATTTAACATCAACACGCATTACAAAATAGAGATTTAGGGACCAAACCAATCATGCCACATTACAACCATCTATAATGCAAAACAAGCCGTATTAACCAATGAGCTCAGTCCTGAAACCAAATCAGATCAACAGGAATCTAAAAAAATGGAGCATCATCACATCAACCAAATGAAATAAAATCAAAAGAACCAAAATCAAATGCATGACCAAATCAGAATCAGGAGAAACTAAGATTCCAAGAAAAAAAAAAGGAAGTATATAAAGGAAACGAACATCATATGAAGATAATAAAAGAACCAAATATTATCCAATTAGCTCCATCAACACCCAAATCAGATTATGATAAATCCAAATATTATCCAATGCCTCATAATATCAATCAAAATCAAATGCATAACCAAATAAACATGAACAGAGTACGAATCAGGATAACTAAGATTTCAAGAAAAGACTAACAGATAAACAAAACTAACATCAAATGTCAATAACTATAGAAAACCTACATCAAATCAGCTGCCACCCGCATATAGAAAATAACCTCACATCAAATCCAATAAAGATCTATCAGAAAACAATAAAAAGAGAACAAAAAAATCATAAAAAAAATTAAAAAGTGCATACCAAATGAGGAACACTTGTTGACACCTTCAAGGGTAACAATAGCAGTAAGAATGAAGACGAAAGGCAATAAGAAAGCGAGGATTAGAATGGTATGGAAAAGGGTCCTATATGAAATGTGTCTAGCTGCCACCTTGATCTTCATCAAGTCAATAAACCCATTGTTGCTTGATATCGTTAAACTTCTCATGCTAGGCGAGACGTGAAGCTGCATCCTTGTCTATGCAGCCCCACCACACCTAAACAACTCCACTGTCCCCCAAAACACGCCACCCTTGTTCTTGTTATCAAATCCCGCTCCTCCACAATATCTCTCGCTGCTCGGATCTGCACCCAATCCCACTCCCACCACCATCAGATCCAACGCCTTCCTCTTCTTTCCCTGATTCAATCTTTAATTTCTTGATCTGGGTTTCCTCCTTTTTTTTTTTTTTTTTTTCAGTTGGTCCTTTTTACAAAGACCTTCACTGCATTGAATTTTTTTAACACCCACAAAAATTTTGGGTTTTTTTTCCTCTTGATTTCCCCCCTTTTCTTGATTTTTTTTTTAAATCAAAGAATTAAACTTGGGGTTGTTTGAGATCTGGGTAATGGTTATTGAAGCTCTCACATAGATCAAGAAAAAAAAATAGAAGAAGAAAAAAAAAAAAGGGGAAAACAAAGGGAACCTGGGTCCTTTTTGTTTTAAAATGTGTTGAAAAAATGGGGTTTTTTTTCTCTTTCTTTTTCTGTTCTAATCAAGCACTCTCATTGGTGCCGGTGGATCAGCTCATCTAATTTACTTTCTTCTTTTATATAATATATTAATTTAATTATAATTTTTAAAGAAATGAGAATAATTAACAAAAAGAAAAATAATAAAAATGATAACTTTGATTTTGATGAGTCAATAACGTGTGGGCTTAGAGAGAGAGAGAGACAAAGGTGGGAGATTTTGACCTTTGAGAGAGAGAGATAGGGAGAGGAAGCAAACCAAAGCTAAGCAAAGGGATCATCTTTAAACCTATATTTAGATGTTTTCCCCTAAGTTTATGGGCAAGCATTTACTTTATTTGTGGATGTTATTTTCTTAATTTCACTTCAACAAAAATTAAGTTTTTTTTTATCTCATAATAATTATAAAAATAGTATTTTCTTTTCTTAATGTTTATATTTTTAAACTTTAAGTAGGGAGATTTATATTAAGTTTAGTCTAGATTTAATTATAATATTTTATTTAAATTTAATTATAATATATATAAAAAATAAATTTGTAGTCAATAGTTAAAAGTATCCGTAGCTCTCTCTCAACCTATAAATAAGAGCAAAATATTCGAACTCACATCCTCCCATTTAACGATAACGCTCATACCAATCGAATTAAAACTCAATCGATTTTTTTCTTTATCATCATATCTCAGAAATTAAACTATAAAATATGTTAGGCGAAAATATCAATATGAAAAGTGAAAAAATAACAAAAACTAACGTTGTTGGATATTTTTAACTTTTGTGAATATGACTTAAATGATTGCGGAAGTGAAAAGTTTGTAATAAGTTACAGAATTTTACCAATTTTGATGAAAGAAAAATATTATATTGATGTTTCTTTTTATACCTTTTTTACTATTGAATCATGCCATACCTTTTTCTTTTTTTTATTAATTCATAAGAGGTTTATTTTCCCTCATTTTCTTTCAACTTGGGTTTTTTTTTTTTAAAAAAAATCAGCTCAAATTTAAATTAAACATTTAAAAAATTGATATATATATATATATAAATATTAATATAAAATTATATAATTTTAAAACAGTTAAGTGGATTTTTGGACGAGGTCGAGCAAGGATCAAATTGTAATTCAACTTCATTCAATTTATAAACATTTTTAATTAATATATATAATTTATTTATAAATACTAATTTTTTATACTATTAATATATTAACAATCATATTTCATATTCCATTCATGTAGATAATGCACGTCAAATTTAGCATAAATTAAAATTTTTTAGTAGTTTTATGTAAAAAAAAAGATTCCAACTGTTAAATATATATTAATATAGACAACATTTTAGATTAATATGATAGATATATCGGATCGATTCAAAAATTAACATACATGACAAGTATAAATATATTGATAAATTCAACCATTAAATTATTAAAAATAATCTAATCTTTATGCCATTGCTTAAAGTAAGAAATATGTCTTCATCATGGTATAAGTTTGGTATAAAAACATCGTAATAATCTTGGTCATAATATTTTTTCGGATTGGTCCGTTATTTGTCATGAACTAAATTATGATTTATGATAAATAATGACAGATGTTTTGGTTATTAAATGTTGAAAGTAGTAATAATAATAATAATAATAATAAAATTGAGAAAAATAATTAGATGAATAAGGAAAGTGATATATATGACGAGAAATTATCTCATTTTATAGTATAAAAATGTGACACATTTGATGGAAGTTTTAGACACTACAAATAAGAGTCAAAAGTAGACAAATGTCTTCTAAATATATAATAAAATATTAAAAAGTAAATATTAAAAAAAAGTCATATGTTTTTAAATTCACTTATGGAATAATAAATAAATATATAATATATTACTCGTTTTTTTTAATGACTAATGTATCAAAAACAAGATTTTATCTAATCTTTAATGTCTTAGTTATCATCTCGACCTAATAATATTAGACATGATATATTAAAACATGACAAAAAAATACAAATATATAAATGTTTTAAATTTTATAAAAGTAAAAATTGTTTATAAGCTAAGTTATCCATCCAAACTTGAGGGTCTGATTGAAATTTGAGAATGTTTAGATAAAAACTTAAACATTCAAGGCCCAAACGGCTCAACCCGACCTGCTTTTAAGTTTGTAATGTTTTATGTTATGCTATTTTTTATATATTATGTAAGTTATAATACATAAAAATCAAATCTATAGTAATATATAATACTACTATAATATAAACATTAAAAATGTTAAAATAATTAAATATTAAATTAAAAATAATATGGGTGGATCTAATATAAGTTTGGGTTAGTTATTTATAAATATTGATGGATTTGGACAAAACTTTAAACTCATATTTCAAATTGGACCGAACTTGAATAATCATAAAATATATTAATATTATACTTAAACCCAACTCATGTACCCTACTGTACATCATTGACCAAAAAAAAAGTTTTGGTCCATATAATGCAAAGCCCCCAACATTGCTTTAGGTTTGAATTTGACAAGAAAATAAAGCTAAAAAAGTCGTAAACTGGGTTTAAGATCACTTTAAGGCATTTGAATTATCAAACTCTTAATCGAAAAGAAAGCTCTAAAACAGAGTAAATAATTGATAAAATAGTGACTATATAGAGTGGAGAGACGCATAAACATTGTAGGGTCAATTCCTCCCATAAAAATAAAATAAATTTATCTATATTTTTTAAATTATTATATAATTAGAAAATTGATCAAAAAAATTTGAAAATGATTTATTAAAATATTTGAAAATAAATTATTTTATAAAACTATAAAAATATATAAATCTCTGTCCATTACTAAATCGTAAAAATATACTTTCATTTTTTTAATTTTTTATATTTCACGCATACTCTTTAGAATTTTTACAACATAATTAATCAATCTTTCAATCCTCTTCTTCTTCTTCTTTTTTCAAGATTCATTGATTAATCTCTAGAAAGTTAGAATTGTGACTAACCCTTAGAAAGTTAGGGTTGTGATTTTTCTTGTGATAGATTAGGATTTTTTTTATGGAAGATTTAGTTTTGTTTTTATTGAAGAGTTTAGGATATTGATTTTGTACGAGATCTTTAACATCTTGACTGAGTAATAATTTTTAGAGGTTGATTAATATAACTCATTAAAAAAATTAGGAGTGATTAATATAGTCTTGAATTTCTTGAATATAGATTAGAAATTTAACATTTTTGTTCAGAAATTATAACACCCCCTACCCGTATCCGTTACCGGAATAAAGTACGAGGCATTACCGAGGAGTACGGAACACTTACAGACAATTTAAAGCATTTATCACTCAAATACCGAAGTTGATTATAAAAGTTTCTTTAAAGGACCCTCGAGGTCCAAATCATGCATTAAGATCGGGTCGAGACTAAATCAAAATCGTATGAAATTTTTCGTAAAATCCCTAAATTTATCTCATTTACAAGGGTCCCACACCCATGTTGCTAGGCCGTGTGGTAAAGTTAATTTTCACAAATTAGGCTATTTTCCAAGCCATATTTCTCACTCATTTGATCCTTATTCTTCACCCACATTTAATACATACAAAAACCAATTTAAGATATTCAACCGAGCCTTATACTTAATACCATTTGTTAGTCGTACACTTCATATAAATAACAAGAAACGTATATGAGCTCAATTCTCATTAAATTTCTCATATATATAGACAATTTCACATTATGTAATCATATAACATATAACAATCATATATTAGTATTTTAAATATATTTTCATAACAACTTGTCTTGATTTCATACTATTTTATATGTGAGCTTTACTCATCAAAGTATTTGAAATATCATCCTTATGCAAATAGTAACATGAGGTACATAATTCCATAATTATATATGAATATATTTATCAAACATATTCCATGTTCATATATCATAGTCTCGTGTTTCCATATATCAATAACCATCATTTTCTTGTATTTCAGATAAATACTTGTAACCATACATAAGTATGCAATTCGCTATTTCTTCCTATCAATCACAATTTCAAATGACAAATTCTTGTGAATACGCTCACCAATTTCATAATTCCATGTATTTACTTACATGTTTATCCCGTTGAATTCATCGAAATTTCGATGGATTTCCTGTAGTACACTCATGGTGTACAATCTCATTAAACGTCAATTCGTACTCATATATACATAAGTCCTTTTCAGAGAGCACACTCCCGCGAACCTCATTTCTTACAGCAGGATTACCAGTCCAGGCTAAATCCCCTGTAATAGAGCACACTCTCGCGAACTTCATTTCTTACAGCAGATTACCAGTTCAGGCTAAATCCCCTGTAATATAAACTCATAGAGTATTGTCGGGATTACCAGTCCAGGCTAAATCCCTTGCAACGACAATAACTCTAATGAGCTTGGATCTGAATTCCAGTCCAGGCTAAATTCAGACCCTAATTTGGATTACCCGTCCGGGCGAAATCCATTTTCCACATATTCTTCGGGAGGCCTATATCAGGATCATCCGTCCGGGCTAGATCATTTTCACACATATTCTTCGGGAGGGCTTATATCAGGATCACCTGTCTGAGCTAGATCCTTTTCACACATATTCTTCGGGAGGGCTATATCAGGATAGGATCACCCGTCCAGGCTAGATCCTTTTTACCGTCAATTCCTTTTCAGAGATCCATCGAATTTTCCTTTCATTCAACCGGGATTTATTTTCCATTTTCATCAAGAATATAAATACTTTATCAATTATCATACAATAAACATCCAATCCATATTCACATCAAGAAGAATATATTTCAAGTATTTAAGAATATAATTCAAGTTATACGAACTTACAGTTTGATTTTTATACCATAACGATAATCTTAGTTTCATAATAAATATTTGAAATAAAACATTATATCATTTCTAATTCAACGTTTATCGATTATAATCGGGCATGTGATCAATTTATGCATAAGTCATTCATATCTTTTCCTCCTCCTCCTCTCCATTCCACATCCTTAGTATAAATAACACATTTGCAAGTAACAGTATCTATAATTTTTCACTATTTATTTATGTGAATATTCAAGCTGTTCATCCGTGTTATAGTAACTAAATTATTTTTATCTTGAGCTAAAGAACTCCAAATTAAGATCCACTAATTTTTCCTGAAACTAGACTCACATTTTTTCTTACCATAAAATTTTTAGAATTTTTGGTTTAGCTAATAAGTACAGTTTATTCTTTAAAGTCACCCATGTTCTGCTGTCTGACAGTTCCTACCCTTCTTCACTAAAAATTAATTATCTCCTCATACGGGATTCGGATGATGTTCCCATTTATTTCTATTGAAAATATACTCATTCAGGATTTTAAACATATAAATTTAAGCCCCTAACTATTTTTATCCAATTTTGGATGATTTTCCAAATTTAGAACAGGGGAACCCGAAATCATTCTGACCTTGTCTCACAAAACCTATTATATCTCATGATTTACAATTTCATTACTTACACTATTTCTTCTATAAGAAACTAGACTTAATAAGCTTTAATTCTATATTTTATTTATCTTATAATTCGATTTCTACAATTTTTGGTGATTTCTCAAATTTAGACTACTGCTGCTGCCCAAAACTGTTTTAGTGCAAAGTGTTGATTTCCATTTTGCCCCAAATTTCACAGTTCATACAATTCAGTCCTTGTCCAATTAACCCCTCAATTGGGATAATTTTTTTCTCAATTAATACCTTATTCTATCATTTTAACTACTTCCCAACACTTGAAAATCAAAAATTTAGTATTAAACCTTAATTCTAAACTCTTTTACACTTAGGTTCTAAAACCAATTTCCATCAATTTTACTTGATAAAATCATCATATATCAAAATTAAAGCTTCAATTCTATATTTATTCATCATATGCTTCCAGAACTCATCCATAGCAACTTTAAAAATTAGCCATAGAATCAAAAACTAATGACATAGTAAGTTGGACTCAATTGTAAAAGTCCAAAAACATAGAAATTTCAAGGAGAAAACAAGAATTGAACTTACATGAAGCTAGAGTATGAAAACCAGCTTGAACCCTCTTCCATGGCTGTTTTTAAGCTGATGAAAATGAAGAGAAATGAAGAGAATTCTAGATATTCCAATTTGGTCCCATTTTTATTTAGCTAATTTTGACAATTTTCCAATTTTGCCCTTATTTCACCTATTTCCTGATTTTTCTCAGCTATTGCCGCCCAAAATATCTCCTTTGGGCTTATTTTCACTTTAGGTACTTCCTCATTTTACAATTAAGCTATTTAATCCTTTTAGCAACTTTTACACCTTTTTCAATTTAGTCATAGCAACTTTTACACCTTTTTCAATTTAGTCATTTTTATTTAATTAACCACCCAAACGTCAAAATTTTCTAACGAAATTTTAACACTACCTTATTGACATTCCGTAAATATTTATAAAAATATTTATGACTCGTTTTATAACACCAAGATCTCAATACCTCTTTTTCTCAATTTCTTGACCAAATAAATCTTTATAAAACACAATTTACTATTTCAAAAATTTTTTTAAAAGCGACATTTGGCTCGTAAATATTAAATAATATAATCTACGAGTTCATTTGTAGGATTTGGTGGTCTTGAACCACTATTTTCGACATCGCTGAAATTTGGGCTATTACAGAAATAGTTGTTGCTTGTGTGATTATTGTGAATCCTGTATTTGAAAATTAACATATTGCATCCTCGTAACATAATACTAAATGTTGGCTTTGTGAAAACTTGGGGTTTAAAGCTTAGTTTTATTTATTCTAAATGTTTAATATGAATGGGAAAAAAATTATAAGAAAGTTAAAAAGTGGAGTAGAATATTTTCTAAAAGAAATGTTTAGATTTATTTGTTCTAAATGTTAGCTTACATTGATTTTGTAAGTTGCTAGAACAAGTTGGGAAAGATTTTTTTTTTTTTTTTTGCAATGAAAATTATGAAAAATCATTTGAGTAATTGAATTGAAGACAAATGGATGAAAAATTGTTTGATTACATATGTTGAAAAAGATATTTTAAATTACATTGACAAAGAGATGATAATTCAACGATTTTAACATATCAAAAAAACATCATGGACAAATAAAAATAAAATACACATTATTCAAATTTATTTTATGTACATTTCTTTCTGTTATTATTTTTATTAGTTTTGTAATACTTTTACATTTAACCAAATACATTGATTTATCTACGAGTAATATTATGCATTAGTTTATATGACTTTTATAAATGTTTTAATTTTTAAAAATAGTTGACCCCACAATCTAAATTTCCCATCTACGACGAAGTTTAGAGTTCGTAGTTACCTAATTAGCAACAGTTCGTTAACTTTCAACCAACAAACACAAAAAAAGCATATGAAATAGCTTAAAGAATATGGAATATCATGTTCAGTCCCATAAGAACTATATCAATTGACGATATCAATCAAGTTGAATTGAGATGAGTGATTAGGCTATGACAATCAAACTTAAAATAATACATGACCATCCATAATCCTTAACTAAGAAGCATGTCGCTTGAACCTTGGTAGAAGTTGCGGGGACAAGATTTAACACCCCAAATGACCAAACAACCAACATGGTCACAACAGAAAACACAAGTGCCAAACATATCAGAGGCAAGGTCAAAGAAAGCACTAAGAATTGAAACCAATGGCTTTTGCCATTGAGCTAGATATCATACAAGTAGAGAGGAACTCGTAACTATATCCACAAGGTCACCAAGGTAAATGAAATCATGAAGCAAGTGATTCTACATCGAGACCAGGTCAATATCAAATCTTTCAAAAACAAGACAACTTCAAGCCTTCCGGAAAGGCTAGTAAATAATATTGATAAGACTTTTTAATAGAAAAATCCAAAAGAAAGGGAAAAAGTCATAATATAGTTCTTACAAGATTTGAAACCTAGGAATCCTTTCCCTCGAGATTTATAGTTGAACCTTGATGCTCCCCTCATAGCCCTAACAAAAAGATAGAAAACAAGAACATTTTTGATAAATTCCGTTTCCTCGCCACATCTCATGCAAATATTTTCTTTAGTAGCCATTTCATTTTGACATCCTCTTCATAGAAAGCTTTTAATCTTTGGAACCATATGAATTCCTTAAATGTTTCCATCTATTATAGGAAAGTGTGTTATTATGATTGGAACCACTTAAAGTTGGAGAAGGGAGGGAGCAAGAAGAAAGCAAATGGTACTCGGATTGAGTATTGTAGGATCTATCTCTTAAAGAAATGCTAAATAATTTTATCACGTGTCTCAAGAGGATCAATTGGTATTTTTTCGATGGCTTTGTGCTCATTATGGTTGAACCATAAGTGCAATAGTGTTGGAACATTGGTATGCCCTGTGGCACAGTGGAAAAAAAAAAAAAACTCCGGCGATCACAATCTATGGAGCCATGTACGAGGAATGAACCCGATTGAAAAAAATTGAAAAATACACCTTAAAACAATTTGAAAAGAAAACAACATTAGTATGGATTTGAAACAGCCATCAATACGAAAAACCTCAGTTGCAACAAAAAATGTCTTAACCTCTATGTGATCCATCCGGTAGAAGAATGATCATAACACTTTTTAAACTTTTCAGAGAGAAAACACGAAAACTTTCTACTAATTAAAGTGATATTTCAAGTAAATCAATAATTGGGATCTCTTCCTTTTATTCAAAATCTCATATTGAATAAAATCTTTCCACAAAGAAATTTAAAGGATCTTATATAAAAATGTGATATCCTTACCACAAGGTTATCAGTTTCCATAATTACTCAATACATATCTTTGACCAAATTATTTAATAATTTTGATAAATTATTCCTAGTTAAAACTTATATAAAATCTAATTCATATATTATTTTAACTGTATCATTTATGTGTGTACATCAAGTGCGTACATATATCATGTTTAATATTTAATTGTCAAATTAAATTAATCAGAAAAAATATTTCTATAATTAACTCAACCTGTGTGAATCGCGGAATATTATCCCAACTTTCTTTGGATTCTAATCGCGTCTACCATATGGTGTGACTCTATAGGATCCTATAACGTTGAAAATAAGATTAAAACAATTCTAATGCTACAAGCGGTGAATGACATCTAGCAATGCATTATTGCTACCCAAGTTGTAAGAAATCATGGTTTGACATAACATTTTGTGATAATATTATGCAACATATCCCTTTGCCTTTGATATTAAAATTGAATACAAGTCATGGAACAATCACACTTGTATAGTCGGATCTCTTATTTATTGATTCCGTAGTAGACTAAGATAAATAAATGAGTATGGTCATATCAATTCTTTTGAGGATGATCATGCATGTAACAACCCTATAGTCAAGAGTGTCAAAAAGTGCATTCTCGGGACTCTGTTCCTGTAAATCGGACACGTAAATATTTATTATATTTACGAAGTTAGTTGCGTAGTTAGTTAGATTTTGGTTAAGTGAATTTGTATGAATTAAGAGTTATTAAATTATAAGGACTAAATTGCGTATAGGGTAAAAGTTAAATTATAGATTAAAATTTATTGAAGGACTAAAGTAGCAAATATACATTTACTCTATTTAGTGGACGACATTAATGAAATATATATATATATAACATATATGTAAACTTATTCTATATATTATAATAGTTAAAAGTTAAAAGTTAAAAGTATGTATATATGTATTATATAATATATATATGTTATAATAAAAAGAAAAAGAAATAATAAAAGATAGTGGAAAGGAATGAGAACATGCAAAACAAATTAGAAAATAAAAGAAAGAAGAGAAGAGTGGGAAGGCAAATCTAAGGGTTTCAAACTTTTCAACTTTAATTGGCTAGTCAATTTAGTTTCTTTTTTTGTAATTTTTATATTTTTGGAATCTCGGTACTTAGGGCTAGTCGACCCGTGTTGTAATTTTTAGTATTGTTTAAAATTTTGGATGTTAATATTGTTGAATATTTCAAATATTAGGGATTAAATTGATAGATTTCAATGTATAAAGTGAAAAAAGACTAAATAGTTAATTCTTGATTTTAAGTATATGGACTAAATTGTGAAAAATTCAAAATTTAAGGGTATAATTAAAAATAGGGAGCTAAATTTAGTTTGAAATAAAATGTGTATGAAAATATAGAATCTAATGTGAAGATTAAAAATTAGTTTCGGTTTAAAGACTAAATTGAAATTTAAGCAAACATTAAGTAAAAATTGAAATATTCAATGTGAAAGTGAATTGTGTTGAATTGATATATTTTAATTGTTTTAACTCTGTAGCTAACGCCGTACCGAAATCCTAGACTAAAAAGGGGGATAAAATTAACATCGAATAGCTCAGAATCCACGATTTGTGTTTCTATAATTCGAACTAAGTCGTAAATTATTGCATTTTGATTCATTGCATATGGTAAGCATTGGAGGTGAGAACTATTGTGCTTTATAATTGAATTGAATTCATCGCCAATTAAAAATGGATTGAATTGGTATGATATGAAATTGTTGAGTTTATAAAGATTGAATTGAATGTATTTGTATATGTGATAATGCGCTTATATAAGAATTGGATATTGGATGTATTTGTAAATAAAATGGAACCCTATTAACTATTTCGGGCTAAGTCAGATATAGATGACATGCCATACGTTAGGAAAAGTTCAGGGATTTTCTTCGACTTTAAGTCAATGAGGCACTAGGTGCCAATTTGCTTTAGTTTAACCGATGAGACACTGAGTATCAATTTATATAGCGTTGGGAGCAATTATTACTTTGGATTTATCCGATGAGGCACTGGGTGCCAAACTGGTGTGTTGGTTGGATCCGTGTATTCGTCTGAGTCTGAGTCATGTTAATAGGGGTAATTAAATAATAAAGTTCTATAATTGATATTGAAATGACATGGTATGTGAAATGGCAATGAGATGGTGACTTGGAACATAAAAAATGAAATATGTTGAGATCAAATGAAATATATAAGTTTTGTACTCATGACTTGAATATGGAATGGATAATGCCATTATATAAAAAAATGTGGATTGATATGTGAAAAGCTATTTATATAACAAGTGATGTGAATTGGGGTATTTGGTATAAACAATCAAGTATGAAAACATGTAAAGATTGAGTATAATATAAAATGATGTAATGATATACATGAATTTGAAATGATGATATATATATTGTAATTGTAAGCTTAGACAATAGTGTGATTGTATAATTCAATTTGAGCATTTATGTATCATTATATCTTTAATTGTTCAGATTATAGAAATATAACTGAGTTTTACTCAGTATACGATTTTGTTTTCCGTGCGCAGGTTAGGTACTTCTCTTTTGATCACCGACTCAGCATCCAACAACGATCCCGATCTTAAATGTGGTGATGTTTACCTTTTGTGATGGCATGTACCTAGGATGTCCTAGTTGATAGTAATTTTGTGAATGGATTGTAAATTGAGTTATAAGTATAATGTTAGTTTGAGTATATAATATGTGTTTGTGTTTGAAGCCATAAATTGGCATATTATTTTGGAACCAAGGCTTGTTAGGGGTATGTGAATTTAAGCTTGATGTTTAGGTAGTTATAAGATAGGCTAATTGAGTGATTTTGGTATGTTTTAAAATTTGATTTGAATGATGCATTGTTGATAGATTTTGATGATACAAATGTGGAACCAATAAGGGTACATTGGTTAGGCACCTAAGATGATTGTTTTGGCATGTTTGAAGTATGTTTGATCGTATTTTGTATAGGTTAAATGATTGGTTTTTGAGTTGCTTGATGCACAAGCAAGTAGGAAATGGTAAACTTGTTGTTTAAGGTACATTTTAGGTCCACAAGGCCAAACACACGGGCGTGTGACTTGGCCATGTGAGACACACGACTGGGTGACACGACCGTTGATAAACCATGATATATACATATTTTAATCCCACATTTAGCATACTTTTGGATGATTTATTCCCTGAATTGTGAAATTTGGTGCTCCTAATCCTTTAATATCATGTTTTATACTTAGGAGAGCACTGGAGGATGAAAAGAACGAGAAATGGGCCAAAAAAAGAGAAAATGGGCCAAAGTACGAAATCCACACGGCCTAGGCCTGAGCCACACCGCCGTGCCTCTTTAGCAGACCCGACCACGGCCTGGATTCGATTCACACGGTCGTGCCACACGGGCGTGTCCCTGACGTGACCTGTTTTAATTCTACTCGGAATAGGGTACTTAGAGGCAAAGAAAGACATTCCAAAAGCCTATATAAACACCCTAAAGGCCAACCTTCAAGGGGGTGCAGGTAGGCCGAGGAGCCAAGCCAGAGAGGTCAAAATTATGGGATTTACTCGAAGAAAGCCAGTTGATTCATCTCAAGAAGCCGGAGTCATACTCAAGACGGAATATCTTCCCTTCAATTTCCTTCAGGGGGTTTTAGGGTTTTTCTTATGTTTTGTTTTATATTTTCTTCTGAGATGTATTCTTTTATGATTATGAACTAAACCCCTCAAATACCTGAGGGGGATGAAACCTAAGACAGATCTTGTTATTGTTTTCTGAACTATATGATAAATACTTGATTTGTCTTAACTATGTGTTCTTAATTCTTGTTTTGATATTTCTAAGCGGAGTTGATCGCAACCCTAGAGATAGGATGACGAAAATCTGTCGGATTAGGGTCAAACCTAATATTGGAGTCCATAGATCGAGTTAATACAATTCTAGGGGTTTTAATTAGAAAGAGATTTCAATTAATCAACCTAGGGTTAGATGTTAGTAGCCTTGAGAGAGGTATTAATATAAATTAGGGAATCCTATGGATCAAGTCAAGTGAATAAATCGTCTGGTTGAGAGTTAAATAACAAGTGAAGTCTAGGTGGATTCTTCCTCGGGTATTGTCTTAATCAATTGGTTTTTCCTAAAAGTATTTTCCCCAATTCATTCTCTGTGTCTTAGCATCTTTAGCTTAGTAGTTAGTTAATTTTAGGTTAAACAATAATTCCCTTAATTTTTAGGCTAAATAATAAAAAGAAAGTCAGTATTAGTACTTTTGGTTCCCTTGGGTTCGACATTCCGGTCTTGCCACTAAACTATACTACTGTTCGATAGGTGTGCTTGCCTCAATCGTTGTCGTAAGTTAGTTTTTAGGCTCGATCATTCATTATATAAATATTAAGACTTTCAGACACGATCAAGTTTTTGGCGCCGTTGTCGGGGAACTGAAATATTAAGAATGCTCAATTTTTATTACTTTAGCCATATTTTATTTTTGCAATTAAATTTTATTTTTCTAAATTTTCCTCTTTGCTTCTGGCAGGTATTCTAGTTTATGACTAGAAGAAACCCGTAAGGACCGCTACTTTACGATACTAAAATTGAAAGCACAGTTCGTAGAAACTGAAGAGAACTAATGAGAAGCCTACAATACATACAAGAAGAGCAAGAAAACGAAATTAATACTACCGAAGATATGGCTAAGAATAATCCGCTACCTCCAGAGGTGGCTGAAAATCATGCTCCTCGAACTATGTATGATTATGCTAAACCTAATTTAACAGGAACTGAGTTAAGTATTGTTAGACCTGCTATTGCTGCAAATAATTTTAAACTGAAGCCTAACACAATTCAGATGATACAAAGAATTTGTTCGATTTGATGGTTTGCGGATGAAGATCCAAATAATCACTTGGCAAATTTCCTAGAATTTTGCGATACTTTCAAAATAAATGGCATTTCTGATGATGCCATTTGTCTTCTGTTGTTTCCCTTTCATTGAGGAATAAAGCTAAACAGTGGTTGAATGTAACAGTCCAGTTTATACCCTAGTCGAAACAGTGGTTTCGGGACCAAAAATTTGAGTTCGTATAATATTTTTATATTATTTTTCTGTGCATTTGATATGTGACTAAGCATGTGTTAAATTTTCGTAAGTTAATTTGTCCGTCTGTGTGTTTAATTTGACGAAAGGATTGAATGGTATTAAATGCAAAGTTAGTATGCTATTTATTAATGTACCAATGTGTTGTGGCTTTTAAAAGAAAAGGCCTTAAGAGGCAATTAAAATATTTTAAAAGATAGTGGTTGGACAATAATGGCCTTGAATTATATTTGTTTTATATGTTTATTTAAGGTCAATTTAGTAAATGAATTATAATTAAAACAAAACATAAAACATGGCCATTGTTCATCCTATTTTGGCCGAAAATCAAAGAAGAAAAGAAAGGGGTTTGAATGTCTCTAATATTCGGCTAGCTTTTGATTCAAATTCGAGGTATGTTTTGCTTCGTTTTTTGATAATTTCTACGTTTTCGTAATCGTTGCTTTGAGTACTATCAAGCCCATGTCTCAATTTGAAGAATTGATGTTGTTCATGAGATATGCCATTGATGTTATGTTGAGCTTTGTGATGAGCTTAGTTGTTAAATGAAAGATTTGAGCTAGATGAATATACTTTGTTCTTGAATTTTTGATGAATTTAGCTAATTACGGCTAAATTGAGAAAATAGTAATTTGAAGGACTAAATTGAAAATTTGATGGAAAATATTGGCTTGTATGATATATATATGCATCTGGCTAAGCTTGGATGTGTGATGATTTTGTGAATTTGATGTTTTGAGAAAAATGGACTAAATTGATCAATTGTGCAAATGTTAGGGTTACTTTGTAAATAGCCCTAAATGTGTGTCCATGGATTGAATTGAATGAAAGGGTTAATTCTGAATATGTTTAGATCAAGAACAGAGGAAAACGGACTTAGATCGCGGGAAAGCAAAAGTAACCGAGTAGTCGTTTCCATTTCCGTTAAATCGAATCCGAGGTAAGTCATTATGCAAATAAACGTATTCATATTGAATTATGTATGTCCTTATGACTATTGTTATCGATGAATACTTATGATATGATCTGTTCATGAATCCCGAGATAAGGATTACTTAGTGACAATGTCCGAGAAGTCCCGTATGAACCTAGGAATAGATAGGATTAGCTATGTCATGACATAGGTATCTGTTCTGTTTTTATCATGTAAGACCACGTCTGGGATGTTGGCGTTGATTTGAGATTTCGTGTAAGACCTCGTCTGGGACGTTGGCATCGATGTGATCTTTACGTGTAAGACCATGTCTGGGACATCGGCATCGCATTGATTCGTGTAAGACCTTGTCTGGGACAGTGGCATTGATATCTGAGTGTATATAAGACCTCGTCTAGGACGTTGGCATTGTACGACTATTTCGAGCTTTCTAAGTATCCTACTAGATTCTTTACGGTTAAACGGGCAAGCCTGTGATACGAATGGCTATGTAAATAGTGAATCCGTTTCAGGTACGTTGGTTTATACACTAAATGTGTATATAAGGTAAGTATCTATGTGATCTTACTATGATGACTATGCATATTGGGATAACAATATGATATGTGAAAGTAAGCATGAAAGAGCTTTGCATATATAAGACTTTTGAATTGATGAATGTGGCAAATATGGCCAAGTACATGGACTAAAGCATATATGTGATAGTTTGCTAAGTAATTAAGATGGCCAATGTACCCATGTGCATATATGCCTTTTATGTTAAGTTTATTTGTATTATGACTTACTAAGCTTTTGGAAAGCCTACTCTGTGTGTGTGTTTTCTCTGTTTATAGATCGTCAAAGCTACTGAAGGCTCGGGACCGTCAAGGATCATCATCACACTACTAAACTCATTTTGGTACATTTTGGAAATGTATATAGCTAGATATGGCATGTATAGGCTAGTATTTGATATAAGTTTGTTATATGAACTTAGCTATGGGATTTGGCTAGTTATGAGTTGAGAATTTGCTTGGATGAATATGATATGTGAAGTATGTTTTTGGTATGGTTAGTTGATATATGAAATGGTCAAGTTTTGATTAAGCAAATGAATGATTTAGGCTTGTGATGACATGAGTTTTAGTCTTGTAATTTGGATGGTTATTTTGGTATGTTCTTGGTTGCCAAATATGTATGAGATGTCTTGGTGATTTTGCTTGTAGGTAAGACCCATGTGGGTGGCATTTTGCCTAGTGACCGTGGGACAAAATCATAGTTAGCATAAGAGTACACGGCCTTGGCACACGGATGTGCCTAGTAGCCGTGTGGTTTTCAACAGGATCGACCACGGCCAAAGTACACGGGTGTGCTTGGTGGCCATGGAAGCAAAATCAGTTTCGACCACGGAGAGGACACACGGATGTGTCTAGCAGCCGTGGAAGGCACACGGCCTGCCCACACGGGCGTGTAACCCCTGAAACTTAGAAAAGTTTTAAATTTTCGTGAAATTTTGCATGTGTTTCGGTTTAGTCCCGACCCGGTTTATAGCATGTTTTAGGTCTCGATGACCTACTAAGGGGATATTATGGTTGAAGTTAGTATTCAATTGTATGACATTTCTGAAAACATTTTTGATCTGTTCGATAACGCCTTTAACCCTAGTTCGACAACGTATACGGGTTAAGGGTGTTACATTGAACTCGTTACCACGAGGATCAATCACTACATGGGAACAAATGACCGAAAAATTTTTGTTGAAATATTTTCCACCGGCTAAAACGGCTAAGTTGAGGAATGATATCTCTTCTTTTGTGCAGTGATCGTTGAAATTAGAGTATTAAAATTCATAAAAGAATGATCAAACCTGGAAACTAACTCTGACAACGATTAAAGGCAAGTATACCTATCGAACAGTAGTATAGCTTAAGCAAGACCGGATATCGAACCCAAAGGAACTAAAAGTACTAATACTAACTTTCTTTTTATTATCTAGCCTTAAAATTAGAGTGAAGTTGCTTTTGACGAAGATTAAACTAAGGACACAAAGACAAAAGGACGAATAGAAAAATAACTTTGAAGAAAAACTCAGTTGATTGTGATGATACCCTCAGGAAGAATCCACCTAGACTTCACTTATAATTTAACCCTAAATTATATGATTTCTTTTACTTAGCTTGATCCGTAAGACTCCCTAACTTATATTAAACCCTCTCTCGAGGCGAATAACGTCTAACCCTAGGTTAATTAGTGGAACTCTCGTTCGCTTATAATAACCCCCTAAGATAGCAGTAAATCGACCAATGGACTCCCATATAAGGTTTCACCCTAATCCGGCAAAATCTCGTAACCCTATCTCTAGGCGTTCGATCAACTCCGCTTAATTATGTTAGATCTACTCTTAGTAGGGTCTATTCCTCCTCCACCTAAGCACATTAGATTTGGATTAAGCAACATAATTAAGAACAAACTAAGTAATTATCATATAACTTAAAAATCAAATAAAAAGATCCATCTAGGTTTCATCCCCTTCAGGTATCCGAAGGGTTTAGTTCATAATGAATAAACAAAATATCGCAAGAGAAAAGATAAAACAAAACATTAGAAAATCGTAAAACTCCCTGAAGGAATTGAAGGAGAATTCTGCCGTCTTGAGTATAATTCCGGCTTCTTGGGATGGATCAACTGGCTATCTTCGCGTTATTCCTTAGTTCTGACCTTCTCGGTTTGGCTCCTTGGCCTAGCTTTGACGCCGGTTTCGGCTTCTGCCGAACTCCCCATTCAAGTTGCCCATTGGGTGTTTATATAGACTTTGTGATGCTTTACTTGGCCCCTAAGTTTCCTAATTTAAGTAGAATTATTGCTAGGGTGTTTAAATAGGCTTTGGAATGTGTTTCTTTGCCTTCAAGTATCCTTTCCCGAATGAAATTGCTCTTTTCAGCGACAGAGGCACGGCCATGGCACATGCCCGTGTGAATCGTGGCCAGGCTATGTTTGGACTTTTAATGAGGCACAGCCGTGTTTATCAGGGTCCAAGCGGTGTTGATTTCGTGAATTGGCCCATTTACTCCGTTTTGGGCCCGTTTTATGTTATTTTCATCCGTGGGTGCTTTCCTGAGTATAAGACATGAAAAGAAAGGATTAATAACACCTTTTTACATAAATCAATGGATAAATCATCCAAAAGCATATTAAATGTGGGCTTAAAATATGTTACTTTTACGGTTTATCAAATACCCCCACACTTAAGCTTTTGCTTGTCCTCAAGCAAAATTCTCAACTTACAATTAAAACGAACCTTCCATGATTCATAATTCCTATCAACAATGCCTTATCCTAAATCATAGATAATTTATACATGGATAATTCAACTCAAAGATTCCTAAAGATTCAAACAAGATAAGTCATACATTTGTAGCACGAAAATATAGGTGTTTCCCTTCATCTAAATAATTACCTTTAATTCAAAACCTACAAGGATTGACATCCTCACAAAAGATTCACTCAAATCACTCGAAAAGTGTTTTAAGGGTTAAAATTAAGCACTCATAAGTCAAACCTGAAAAGTTAATCTCATAGGCTTGCCTGAAAATTAAATCTCCACCACTGTAAAACGAAATGATAAACAGATCAAAAGGTCTTTGTTAGGGTTGTAACGGGGCTAGGGTTAAAGGTGTGGACAAAGGATGAAATTGAAAGGTTAGAATCGAGATTGAATTGATAAGTTACCTACCTAAAAATTTCTAAGATAACAATTGCATAAACTGAAAATAATAATCCTACTAATACGAGCTTTTCTTTTGATAATTAGACTTTAACTTGTATAAGCTCACTCTTCATAATACTAATACTGAATATACCTTTTTTTTCTTTTTCTTTTGTTAAGAACAAACTAATAAAGACAACTTCAACTCATAATAAAAACTTAGGTAACTAGTCAAATCATATCTCGATTAAAGGGTAGTCAAAAAGAAGGGTAATAACAAATACAAAGGGTTTTGGGTTAATATTAGTGGGTGAGTCAATAATAAGGTTGTTAGGCTCAATGGGATTCACTAGGGGTTAATTATGAGGGTAAGCTTTTTAGTGGTGTAAGTGGGTTAAACCTAGGTGCCTTTATCATCTCAGTATATCAAATCATAACTGTGGTCTTGACATGTATAATCAAGGCAAGTTCTAGAATAACAGTTCATAGTTGACACACTCATAATTAAGAAGTGAGCATGAAAAAGAATGCATGCTCTATATGGCTCAAAATCTCACAAAAATTATTGGTATTTTTGACATTAACCTTGTAAATCTCAAATTTCAAGATAACATTCAAATTCAGGTTAACAACCTAAAATTTTAAATTTTTGAAAATTTAGACTTATCATGTTTGATTCCCTAGTATTCTTCAAATTTAATTATCAATGCACAATTATCAATGACTTAATCTAAAACATATCAATAGAAATCATAAATCAAAGAAAATTTCATTCAAATCGTAATATGAGAAACTTACTTTAAGATCAAGGCATAATTCAGGGATTTTCAGATAATATTATAATTAACCCCCCCACACTTAAGATGTACATTGCCCTCAATGTACAAAGATGGATAATATCAAAATAATCATAAAATCATAAGATTGGGAGAGAAGTGAAACTTCCTGAATTTTGGATGAAGTTAATGAAAAGAAACCGGATAGGATTAGAGGTGAATGTGGGGAAGCGTCTCGAACCGTTTGAAATTGAATCCTCGAAGCAACCAGTCTGATTTTATTGTATCCTAAGCTAAATCTAAATATCATAAAGAATAAGAAGAAGAAAATAAAATAAAATAAAGTAAAAAAATGAAATGAAAATAAAATTAAAATAAAAACAAAAATAAATAATAGAAAATGAAAGACAACTAGAAGATGGGAGAACGAGTTTTAAATAGAGATGTAGCCCGTGTTTTGGAGTTTTGAACTTTGGGCGCGTTCAGGGTGTTCGGGCACGGTCGTGGGTGAAGTGGCACGCCCGTGTCTTTCTTCACACGGTCATTTAATATGGGCGTGCTCCTCCCGTGTTCGATAAGTCAGAATGTTGGCACGGTTGGAAGGCACGGCCGTGTTCAGCCCGTGCTTAACAAGTCAGTAACCTCGCACGGGGCGTCGGCACGGGCGTGGACTTTTATCGCCACCGGTGTTGGGAAAAGAAATTTTTCTATGTCGTGCAGGGCTACTGGCACGCCCATGGTTCATCCCCTGGCTTCCACACGGCCACGGGCACGCCCGTGTGTAGGGCCGTGTGGACTAGCAATCTACTCTTTGGTTAGTTTATGGTTAGGTGCTAAAAGGAAAAATAAAAGAGAAAAATAAAATAAAATAAATAAATAAATAAATAATGTAAAAATGGGGTTAGTGCTCGAGTTGCCTCCCGAGAAGTGCTCATTTAAAGTTTTGAGCTAGAATTTACCTGTTATTTGTATGGTCAAGGTGGTTTGAGGAGGTGAAAATCCTTTCTCATGCGCTCAACTCGATTTTTGATATAAAGTTTCAGTCGAGTAGTGTTTACCTCAAAAGTGCTGAATTTAGGATTGCTTATCTCGACTGTCTCGTATAGGAAGACATTAAGTACCTCAGTAGTGATTTTTTCGTTTGCCTTGAGGTCTGAATTGGTGATTCGAGGGTCTTCCTTATTCATCAATACCTGATCCTCTATTTTGATGTGATTTGTTGTTCCTATTAGCTCGTCTGGGGTTTCCTTCGGTTTCACTTCGTGTGGTTCCGGTTCTTCTTTAAGTTGTGTTTTCCACTCTTCTAGGTTGTCGACCCTAAGGCTTTGTTCCTTAGGTTTTTCTTCTTTGTTAGCACGAGGTCTAAAATCTAGCACAGCTAAGTGATTTCGCGATGCTTCCTGTAAAGAAGGTTGAACCAAATAATTATCAATAGAATTAACGTGCGTACCTTTATTACTTGATGTCCTAGCTGAGTCAAGAGCTTAAAGAGTGATTGTTTCGTCGTCTTCATGAAGTGTGAGTTAACCGAATTCTTCCTCTATGTAGTCTTTCTTTATTGCATCGAAATATAGTACACGAGGTTGGTACTCTGTATTTTCCTGAGCTGTTATGGCTTGAATTTGCTCCTTTGGATTAATCTCAGTGTTGCTTGGTAGACGTCCTTGCGGTCATTCTGACATTAGCTTTGCAAGTTGTTCAACTGCCTTAGTGGCTTCCCTTACTGACTTAGTAACTTCCTCTAATTGGTTCTTGTTCTCTTCAACCAGTGTTTATTGACTTTTAAATGTTTTCTCAGTGTCTTGGAGAGGGGTATCTATGGTTGCCATGAATTTTGTCAGCATCTCTTCAATGTTCGACTCCTCTTCTTGTTAGTGAGGTAGTTGTTGAAAATCTGGATAAAGTTCCTGTCTTTGGCTACTTTGATCATTTCATGAGAAATTGGGATGGTACCTTCAACCTGCATTATAAGTGTAATTATAAAAATTATTTTGAGGTCTAGAGTAGTTACCCATATAGTGGAATTGTTCGTTCTCCATGCCATATCCGTAGGGTGGGTATTCAGGATTCGCCACGCCTCCTGGATTCGAGTTATATTGCATTACTGGGTATACCTGTGAACGACTTCACAAACCATCAATCTTTTTATTCATCATCTCTAGCTGGATAGATAACCTGGTGGACACGTCGAGGTCGAAGGCACTAGCTGCTTTAGTAAGAATTGTCCTCATGACTTGCCACTGATAATTATTCAGTGCCATCTTCTCTTTAGACTAAAATTCTCTGCCAAAAGCGAAATAGAGGAAAAATTAGCAAAATAAAAATAAAAATAATAATAAATGAAAATAATAATAAATGGCAATAATAATAATAAATGGATAAAGTAATAAAAATAGAGTTTTCTTAATATCTTAGTTCCCCGGCAACGGCGCCAAAAACTTGATCATTGAAATCAGAGTTTAAAATTTATAAAAGAATGATCAAACCTGGAAACTAACTCTGACAACAATTAAAGGCAAGTGTACCTATCGAACAGTAGTATAGCTTAGGCAAGACCGGATATCGAACTCAAAGGAACTAAAAGTACTAATACTAACTTTCTTTTTATTATTTAGGCTTAAAATTAGAGTGAAGTTGCTTTTGACGAAGACTAAACTAAGGACACAAAGACAAAAAGACGAATAGGAAAATAACTTTGAAGAAAAACTCAGTTGATTGCGACGATATCCTCAGGAAGAATCCACTTAGACTTTACTTATTATTTAACCCTAAATTATATGATTTCTTTTACTTAGCTTGATCCGTAAGACTCTCTAACCTATATTAAACCCTCTCTCGAAGCGAATAACGTCTAACCCTAGGTTAATTAGTGAAACTCCCGTTCGCTTATAATAACCCTCTAGGATAGCAGTAAATCGATCAATGGACTCCCATATTAGGTTTCACCCTAATCCGACAAAATCTCGTAACCCTATCTCTAGGAGTTCGATCAACTCCACTTAATTATGTTAGATCTACTCTTAGGCAGGGTCTATTCCTCCTCCACCTAAGCACATTAGATTTGTATTAAGCAACATAATTAAGAATAAGCTAAATAATTATCATATAGACTTTGTGATGCTTTACTTGGCCCCTAAGTTTCCTAATTTAAGTAGAATTCCTGTTAGGGAGTTTGAATAGGCTTTGGAATGTGTTTCTTTGCCTCAAAGTATACTTTCCCAAATGAAATTGCTCTTTCCAGCGACAGAGGCGCGGCCATGGCACACGCCCGTGTGAATCGTGGCCCGGCCATGTTTGGACTTTTAATGAAGCACGACCGTGTTTATCGGGGTCCAGGCCGTGTCGATTTCGTGAATTGGCCTATTTACTCTGTTTTGGGCCCATTTTACGTTCTTTTCATCCGTGGGTGCTTTCCTGAGTATAAGACCTGAAAAGAAAGGATTAAGAGCACCTTTTTACATAAATCAAGGGATAAATCATCCAAAAGCATATTAAATGTGGGCTTAAAATATGTTACTTTTACGGTTTATCATGCAGATGGATTTAGAAACACTTTACGATGCATGGGAGAGATACAAAGATCTATTGAGAAGGTGTCCACACCATGGATTACCCTTATGGCTATAGGTCTAAACTTTTTGCAACGGTGTGAACCCCTCAACGAGGCAGTTGATTGATTCAGCCGCTGGCGGAACCTTGGATAACAAAACACCTGAGGCTCCCTACGAATTCATTGAAGAGATGTCACTGAATAACTATCAGTGGCAAGTCACGAGGACAAAGCCAACAAAAGCAGCCAGTGTTTTCAACCTCAACGCAGTCACCATGCTATCAAATCAGATAGAGATGTTAAATAAAAATATTGATGGTTTATGTTGTTCTTCGCAGGTACATCCAGTTATGCAGTGCGATATGAATGGAGGAGGGATGAGCAATACAGAATATCCACCTTACAACCCGAGCGCTGAAAACAAGCAAGTTCATTATATGGGTAATAATTCTAAACCTTAAAATAATCCTTATAGTAATACTTACAATCCAGGTTGGAGGAACCACCCTAATTTTTCATGGAGTGGTCAAGAAAATAAGAGACAACAACCCCCTCCAAACTTTCAACAACAGCCTTATCCACAATAGAAGAAGCAGAACCTTGAAGAGATGCTGATAAAATTCATCGCGGTGTCAGAAACGTGTTTCCAAAACACCGAGACAACACTTAAAAATCAACAAGCATCAATTCAAGGGATCGAGAACCAATTAGGTCAACTTGCTAAGATCATATCAGAGCGACCACAAGGCAGCTTACCAAGCAACACTGAAACTAACCCGAAGGACCAACTTCAAGCCATAACAGCTCATGTTAGTGATGGATTAGATGAACCCAAATTAAGGCAAGAGAATGTAGTAGAGGAAGGTAAGGTTGAGGTAAGCCATGACAAACCAAAACCGGTAATTAAAGAGTACCAACCTCGTATACCATATCCCAATACGATGAAGAAAGATAACACAGATGGACAATTTGGTAAATTTCTTAAACTTTTAAAGAAATTACATATTAACTTACCATTTCTTGAAGCTCTTTCGTAGATGCCAGATTCAAGGAAAATTTTAAAAGAGCTTCTAACAAACAAACGGAAGTTAGACGAAGAATCGCATATGGAACTAAATGCAGTGTGCTCAGCAATGTTGTAAAATAAACTACCACGAAAATTAAAAGATCCAGGGAGTTTTACAATTCCGTGCTTAATTGGTAGTCTATCTGTTGATAATGCTTTAGCTGATTTATGGGCAAACATAAATGTTATGCCTTATAAAATGTTTAAATAGCTAGGTCTAGGGAAACCCAAACAAACTAGGATAAGCATTCAATTAGCTGATAAAACTATTCGAATTCCTAGGGGTATAATTGAAAATGTACTTGTCAAAATTGACAAATTCATATTCCCAGTAGACTTTGTCGTTTTAGACATGGATGAGGATAATAATATCCCCTTAATTTTAGGAAGACCCTTTTTAGCAACTGCTAGAACTAAAATTGATGTTGGTACAGGAGAACTCATACTTCGTGTAGGTGACGAATCAATCGGTCTTCAGGCTCTTGACTCGTCTAGGACATCAAGTAATCAAGGTGAGAAAATTAATTTTATTAATGACCATTTAGTTAAACATTTTTTTCAGGAAGCACCACGGAACTACACAAATGAGCCAGATCCTATACTTCATGACAACAAAGAAATAACTCACGAGGAACGACGGGAGAAACTAGGAATACACGAAGTAGAACCAACGTCATTTCATGAGACAAACGAATTTAAGATCGGAGATCAGGTATTGTTAGATAAGATAGACGCTCGAATCTTCCCTTCCAACCTTAATACAAATGAAGAAATCCCTTTTAAGGTACTCAATGTTTTCCCATACGGAACAGTCGAGGTAAGTAATCCTATATTCGACACTTTTAAAGTAAACGCTACTCGACTCGAGCTATATATTGATAATAGAATTGATAGCATGAGAAAGGATTTTCAACTCCTCAAACCACCATGATTATGCGAATGAAAGGTGAGTCTAGCTTAAAATTTTAAACGAGCGCTTCTCGGGAGGCAACTCGAGCACTAACCCCATTAATTTTTAAATTTTTATTTTTACTTTTATTTTTCCTTTTTAGCACCTAACTATAAACTAACCAAAGTGCATATTTCCATACCACACGGCCTTACAAACGACCGTGGCCGTGGCCGTGTGGACACCACAGATTTTCGTAACGATGTGGCAGAGATAGTACGAAACAGGACGAAAAATATTTTCAAGCCACAGGCTCCAACTAAACACCACGGCCGTGCGATATAGTCGTGGTCGACACTGTTTTATCCACACGGGCATGACGATCTGCACACAGGCATGGGAGAAACAAACGAAGCACAACACGACCGTGCGATACGGCCGTGTGACACAACATGCCCATGGTACACGGGCGTAGGGATGTACCAGATCTGAGATTTCTATTTAAAACACCCCTCTCCCCTTCTCACCTACTACCTATTTCCCTTCTTCCATACCCTTTACACTCCCCTCCCTTTTCATTTTCACCCTTCTTCATTCTCCAAACTCTTGGTCTACATCTTAGTCATGTCGAAGAAATGGAAGGATCCTAGCACAGTCTTCCTTTGCAAGACTGATCTCCATAAGTTCATGCCAGCCGCTTCATTAACCCGATAGGACAAGGACCTTTAAATCCATTTTATTTTTATTTTTATTTTCTCTTCTCTTTTATTTTCCTTTTCTTTATCTCTCTTTTACTTAATTTAATCTATTTTATTTTGTTTTCTTTGATTTAGGTTCTAAAAGCTGCTTGGGAATCACCACACCACGACCTTAGAAATCACACCCACTTTGTAAACCATCTAACAATAAGGACTTTTCAGTCCATTAATCTTTTCTTTTAATTTGATTTTACTTTTTACATTCTTTCTTTTTATTTCTCTTTTCTTTAAATATATAATTAGTATATTTTGAATTATTCTTATTATTTCCTGGCTAATTCTTCACGAGCTTCCCAATTTCTTCATCTAGCACAGAGATTGTTGGCGACCACCACACCACGACCACTGTCAACTCAAGGAAACATCCAAAATTCAGGAAGTTCCACCTCTCCCTATCTCTTATGGTTTCTTATATATCTTTGTACATTGAGGGCAATGTACGTCTTAAGTGTGGGGGGTGAATTTTATTTCGAAATGTTCCTAACTTTTTGCATTATTCTCAAATCACTGAATTATGTCTTGTTTTTAAGTAATTTTCTCATATTACTATTAGAATGAAATTTCCTTTGATTCATGATTTTTATTGATATGTTTTGGATTAAGTCATTGATAATTGTGCAGTGATGATTTAAACTTTAGGAGACTAGAGAATCAAGCATGATGAACCTATTTTCAAAATTAAAATTTTGTTAGGTTGTCTACCTAAATCTAAATATTACTTTGAAGTTTGAAATTTACAAGGTTGATATCAAAAACCCATAATTTTTGTGAGATTTTGAGCCTTTTAGAGCATACATTCTTTTCTTGCTCACTTTATTGAGTATGAGTGTGTCAACATTGATTTGTTATTCTAAAACTTGCTTCGACTATACATGTCAAGACCACATCATTGATTTTATATACAGAGATGATAAAGGCACTTAAGATTTAACCCATTTACTCCACTAAAAAGCCTACCCTCACAATTAACCCCTAGTGAATCCCTTTGATCTTAACAACCTATTTATTGACTCACCCACTAATAATAACCCAAAACCCATCTTGTATTTGTTATCACCATTTCTTAACTCCCTTTTTGTTGAGATTTGATTTTGAGCAGTTGCCTAACTATGTTCTATATTTCAGTTGTTAAAGTTCTTTCTTTTTATTGTGATTTGTTCTTAAAAAAAATAGAAATATATTCATTATTAGTTCTATGTTAACTGAGCTTATACATATAAATTCCAAATCTTGAGAAGAAGCTCATGTTATGAAGTTTTAATTGATGTAATTATTCAGGATTAGTTCATTTTTCTAGTTAGGTAAGTTGTCAATTCAATCTCGATTCTAACCCTTTAATTTAGCTTTTATCCACACCTTTAACCATAGCCCCGTTACAACCTTTTTAAAAAGACCTTTTGATCTATGTATCATTTCATTTTATAGTGGTGGAGAATTGATTTTCATGCAAGCCTATGGGATTAACTTTTCATGTTCGACTTTTGAGTGCTTAATTTTGAACCTTAAACACTTTGAGTGATTTGAGTGAATCTTTAGTAAGGATGTCAACTCTTGTCGATTTTGAATTAAAGGTAATCATTTAGGTAAGGAGAAACACCTAATGTTTTCGGGCTATAAATGTATGACTTAGATTGTTTGAATCTTTAGGACTCTTTGAGTTAAAATTATCTATGTATAAATTATCTATGAATTATGATGAAACACTATTGATGAATAATATGAATTGAGTAAGTTCATTTTAATTGTAAGTTGAGAATTTTGCTTGAGGACAAGCAAATGCTTAAGTTTGGGGGTATTTGATAAACCGTGATATATACATATTTTAATCCCATATTTAACATACTTTTGGATGATTTATCCCCCGAATTGTGGAATTTGGTGCTACTAATCCTTTAGTTTCATGTTTTATACTTAGGAGAGCACTGGAGGATGAAAAGAAAGAGAAACGGGCCAAAAAAAAGAGAAAATGGGTCAAAGTACGAAATCCACATGACCTGGGCCTGAGGCACACGACCGTGCCTCTTTAGCAGACCCGACCACGGCCTAGATTCGATTCACACGACTGTGCCACACGGGCGTGTCCCTGACGTGACCTGTTTTAATTCTATTCGGAATAGGGTACTTAGAGGCAAAGAAAGACATTCCAAAAGCCTAAATAAACACCCTAGAGGCCAACCTTCAAGGGGGTGCAGGTAGGCCGAGGACCCAAGCCAGAGAGGTAAGAATTGTGGGATTTACTCGAAGAAAACTAGTTGATTCATCTCAAGAAGCCCGAGTCATACTTAAGACGGAAGATCTTGTCTTCAATTTCCTTCAGGGGTTTTAGGGTTTTTCTTATGTTTTGTTTTATATTTTCTTCTGAGATGTATTCTTTTATGATTATGAACTAAACCCCTCAAATACCTGAGGGGGATGAAACCTAAGACGGATCTTATTATTGTTTTCTGAACTATATGATAAATACTTGATTTGTTCTTAACTATGTGTTCTTAATTCTTTTTTTGATATTTCAGGATATTGATTCAAGTATTGATGCCCTTAGGCAGTGGAGGAATATTCCTGTTTAAGAGTAGATCTAACATAGTTAAAGCGGAGTGATCGCAACCCCAGAGATAGGATGACGAAAATCTGTCGGATTAGGGTCAAACCTAATATGGGAGTCCATAGATCGAGTTAATGCAATTCTAGGGGTTTTAATTAGAAAGAGATTTCAATTAATTAACCTAGGGTTAGACGTTAGTAGCCTCGAGAGAGGTATTAATATAAATTAGGGAATCCTACGGATCAAGTCAAGTGAATAAATCGTCTGGTTGAGAGTTAAATAACAAGTGAAGTCTAGGTGGATTCTTCCTCGGGTATTGTCTTAATCAATTGGTTTTTCCCAAAAGTATTTTCCCCAATTCATTTTCTGTGTCTTAGCATCTTTAGCTTAGTAGTTAGTTAATTTTATGTTAAACAACAATTCCCTTAATTCTTAGGCTAAATAATAAAAAGAAAGTCAGTATTAGTACTTTTGGTTCCCTTGGGTTCGACATTCCGGTCTTGTCACTAAACTATACTACTGTTCGATAGGTGCGCTTGCCTCAATCGTTGTCGTAAGTTAGTTTTTAGGCTCAATCATTCATTATATAAATATTAATACTTTCAGACACGATCAACCGTGTGTCGTCTGTTGAGTGCTTAGGGAATAAGTTAGCTAGCACACAGCCTGACACACGGGCGTGTAAGGTCATTTCGAGAGTTACACGGGCGTGTGGCTTGGCCATGTGACCTAATTCAGAGAGTTATACAGGCACGAACATGGGCTGGGACACGGTTGTGTGTCCCTATTTTGAGAGTTACACGATCTAAAACACGAGCGTGTGTCTTAGCCGTGTGACCCCTACAGTTGAATTTTTCCAACTTTTCCCTAAATTTTTCAAATGTTTCTGATCTAGTCCCGAATCATTTCTAAAGCAATTTTAAGGCCTCAAGGGCTTGAATAAGGGACAACATGCATGTTTAATGTTAGATTATATGTTTTGAAATGAACGAATTAGGTTACGTTTATTCGATAATGCTCTGTAACCCTATTCTGGCGACGGATACGGGTTAAGAGTGTTATAATGCATTTTTAGTTTCACTCGATCATTAGGCCAAATATATTGCTCTCATTATGTAGAAAGGAAAAATCTTATCTTGATTGCACATATCCCACTACACAAATTGTGGCATACCCAACATCAATCTTATAGTACAACCATTTACAGATGGCGTTTAACTATGTCAAAGCATACGAAAGTATACGACTCATGATGTTGGGACCACGATGTCAAAGCATACGACTCACCATTTATAGACGACGTTTAACTATGAGAAATGTTGCAACTATTACATAATAATCCAAAAAGCTTTCTCATGGTGAGTCAGTCCAATGTTTGTTCTCTAACATATATTTATGTGTTGATTTGATATCACATATATATAACAATATTTGTCATCAATCAAGAAAATATTAGTCTCAATGTATTATTGTTGTCCAAGCTCACAATAATACTCGACTAAGGACATTTAAGAATGATCATATCATTCTTTTGACTTTATCATTATACAATTTAATTTAACACATAAATACGTATTTTTTAAACAACAATGACAATGCATTTAGTAATAATCTCTACATCAACAAGATCTTTAACTATCATTGGTCTCCCATCGATAATAGTGGGAAGAGAGGTGATATAGCACAAAGGCAACTTTGGAACTATTAATCGTGCCAACTTCTTATGTTCTAACCATTTCCCATATTCCATTCAAAACATTCTTTAAGTAGTTCAATCCCTCATGAATACTCTACCATGCCCATGATGATGATCTCAATAGTTAGGACTCTAAATAGGATGAGTAAGGGAAACATATTGAGCTTGGTGGATTAGGTTTACCAAGAGAGAGGTGAAGTGGTAAATCAAAATTTCTGCTAAGATGTGAATGAAGGATAGAAAGCATTGACACATTCGATTTCTAGAGGTTCGACCTCACTTTCCTACATCATCAACCTTAGTTTTACCAAAGATTTCTTCAATTTACTAACTTAAATTGTAATATTTCAAGGATAAGGTATAGGTTTTACAACTCTATATCTCAACAACATTCCTAAAATTTAGTTCAAAGTCATTTGCCACAACTATACCAACCAAATAAACTTTAAATGTGCTAGGTACATGTCTTTACAAAAGTTCATTCAAAAAATCGAAAATTAAAAGTTTCATTACGAATAAAAGTGACAGTGTGGAGACTTGGGAAGAGTTGATGCCATAGACTTCCTTCACATTACCTTTGACCTGCGCACGGAACAAACAACCAATGCGCTAAGCGAAAACACTGAATAATTATTTAAGCAATATAAAGATTCACTAATTACAAGTATATAAATATAAAATTTTGCTAATCTTGTCGATAGTATGAAAATATCAATAGAACAATTTCAATATCAAGTTTTACCATGCTCAAAGTACCATTGTAACGTTTTATGAAATAATTTCAAAGAGTTCAATAACATTATTATTAGTACGATTATTAAATCAATTCGATTAGTTATCTCGCTCAAATAACTCAAGTGTGAGAAATGTTTGAACACATGAGTGTCCAACTGAACTACCACAATCAATCAATAAGTAATGACGCAAACACCTACGCACAATGAACGTGACTTAACAATGTTAATCGAACACTGAATGCGTGAGGCACAACAATATCAATACTCTTGGACGCTCGAAGCTGTCCTTACAATACATAATAACAATAATGAGGTCCCTACACTCTACGGCATGTTGACTAATATTGACTATATGAGACGAATTCCTAATAAATTTATTGGGTGTTTCAATTATCATTGAGCAATTTAGCAATTGCATTCAAAATAAGCAGTCAAACTAAACTAACACAACACAAGGTAAATTCTAAATGTAGAGAATCACAAACCAAGTTTCCTAGGCACTTGGTGCTTAGAAACGATTACTTGTCGCACGTGACTGCCTAGCCTTTTGCTTTTGATGACTTGACAATCTTATTTGCTTCAAAACGAATATTTGATACACAATTTTAGCAATAATATTCAAAAATCAATCATAATAAACATTAATTCGAACACCTGATCTACTAAGAGCCCAACAATAAATTCTCAACTCATGAATTAGGATTTCTGGTACTAAATTCGCTTCGGAAAATTTATTTCCCATTAACCTTGCATTATATATTTGAGATTTTGTGAAATTCAACATAAAAAACTTTAGTCGTTACACGAAATCTCAAGAAAAACACCAACATAAACCACACCCAACTGTGCTGCACAAGCAACTTATAAATATGTTTTAAATAACTTTATCTCCAAGTTGAATTAGGATAGGTCAATAGCCTTCAACAAATTCAATCCTATTTAGAAGTAAATCTTGATCAACTCATCGACAAATAAGTCTCTTACTTGAAGTAAATTTGACGTGTTAGGAAAAACCCAATAAATAAAGCCACAAGGAAACCACATTTTGCTAGGAAATCCTGCAGGCCATGCACATGGTCTAAACCAAGTGCTAGGCATCCATGGTCATCAACAGATCCGCATTTTAACGTTTAAGTATTTGTGTATGTATATCAATCTCATCAAACAAAATAGTATATAAAATGACTATCAAGTAAAATTTCTTTCATTTCATATTCTGTACATTCATCAGGCTACTGAGATTTGCTACAAACGTATGAAACAAAAGAATGAAAAACCAAAAATATGACAACATTCAATCAAGATATATTGAGCAATGTTAATGCTAATCAAGTCCTAATATAGGCATATGAAAACTATGAGAAAAAAAAAAATCGTATTACAGTATCAAAACTCCCAAGGAAAAGCATCAATGGAACTTTGCCATGTCAATTATCAGTTGAAAGAAGCAAGCTAGAAGTGAGTCACCATTGGAAACCACAAGAAAAGCCATTAGTAATGATATTGGCATCGCCTTTCATCAGTTAGCAACTAGGCTCAGTAGAGCCTCATTCTTGCAGTCAGTTCCAAGCCGGCACAACTTGAGTCCTGTGTCACCGTTAGCCTCTTCATTGTGCATAACTGGGAGGTTAAGATCAATAACATCAGAGATGTTAGAAAGGTCTAGCTGCTTTGCAGGCTGTTTGTCACCAGTTCCGGGGTCTCTCGAGATGTGAGACCTCTTGTGACCACCCAAAGCCTGACCTGATCCGAAAACCTTTAAGCAGATTAGGCACTTGTGCACCTTGTACACCCTTGTTTCAGAACTAGTCACCTCATTCATTTCCTGGTCCACTGAATTCTCAACATACTCAACCTTCACAAGCTTGCATCCAGCCTCAATTTCAGGAGAACTGCTAATGTGGGTAGTTTTCTCGTGATCCTCGACCGGCTCGGCATAGGTATTACTCTTTCTGTGGATTGTTTGATGACCTCCAAGGGCCTGGTGAGATTTGAAGGTCTTGTTGCAGATCCTGCATCTGTATTTGTTCTTTCTCAGGGAATCATCAGATACTTCAGAATTCAATGGAATACTTATTAGCTTGTTGGAAGCATCATCAGCTGGTCCCGAATCGCAAGCATCGAACATGGCATCTTTGCTAGAACTAGATTTTGTGGATCCTAAACCAGTTAAATCCAGTCCTTCCATCAAATCCTGCCTTGGTTCCGCTTCAATAGACTTCAAGTTCATTATTTCACCAGAAAGTGTTCCCTTAATCTCAGTTTCATTCAATTCAAATCCAGATTCAGCATTCTTTTCCTTTGCAGACAAAATCCCAGAATCCAATTCTTTACATTCACTTATGTTCTTCTCATGGAAAACATTCATAGAACCAGAAGCATAAGAATCAAGCTCATCCCCATAACCAAAACTAGTCTGCAAAATCTCTTTATTTTGATGAAAAGATTTGATCTCAAAATCATTATTATCACAAGACTCCCAAAAACAATTGAACTCAGTCCAATTCTTTTCACCCCTAGACATCATTATCAAGCACAAGGCAGCATCTTCAACATCTTGATCAATTTCAACTAAACCAGAAGATTCATTCAAGCTAGAAAGTGAAGAATTCGGGGCACTATTATACCTCGATCTTTTCGATCTCTTTCTCTTCACTGTTACGCTCTTCAAAGGGTGCAATCTCATGTGAGCAGTGAGAGCCTTCAAGGACTTAAACTTTCTGCCACATTCTTGACAGTTGAGTTCTTTTCTTTCTCTTGCAGAATGATGCCTCATGTGACCGAACAAAGCTTTCATTGACTCAAATTGTCTGCCACAAGCTTTGCACTGAAACTCAAGGGTTGAGCTGGTAGCAGCATTGTCGTCGTCACCATTAAGGCCCAAAGATTTCCAAGATTTCTTAGGGTTATCCCTCAAACCATAACCTTGAAAACCCATCTTCTCCTTTGCCTTTCTTTTGCCACACTTCTTTTCCATTGAAACAAACTCACTTCAGATTACTTGTTCTTCAATGCACACAGCTAAAACCAAGAAACCCAGAGAACAGAAGGACAAAACAGAGTAAGACCCAGATCAAAAAGAAGGTTCTTTTAGAGGGAAAAGATGGAAAATCTTACAACTTACACCAACTAAAGAAGAACCCATTGCTTGTTTAGATAACCTGATCGAAGTTAAAAGTGTAAAAAGGAGATCTAAGTGGCTAAAGAACCCTCAATGAAAAAAAAAAAAGTGCCTTTTGACTCTTTTTTATTTATTGGTAGAATGAAGTATAAGCAAACAAGTAGAAGGTCAAAGTAAAGTGAAAGGGAGGTTGGGTTAAGCAGATGGGAAGTAAGGAAGAATAAGAGACTTTGAGAAATGAAAACGGTGAAAGAGATTTGCATCTTGAAATCCTTGCATGTCAAGCAAAGTTACAAAAAGCACTGCCCTGTTCTCTTTTCTAAGTACAAATGGAATTTATCTTGGTATAATTGAAAATAATTAAATAAATATATAAGAGAAATTTGGCTATATTAGATGTGATAATAAATCTTACAAAAAAATAATTAAAATATAATAATATCTTAAATTTTATATAATAAGAATTACTAAAGGATCAAAATTTATTTAAAAGTAAAATATTTTAAGCATGATTATAATACAAATATATATATATATATATATATATATATAAATTCTACTATATTAAGCTAAAACTTAAGAAATACAAGAAAAAATTATTAATCTTTATGAAAGATAAAACATATGTGATGTGAAGAATACATTCATTCTATAAAAAATGATATATTTTTCAATTCAAATTTGAATGTAAATTTATTGGAATTTTTTAAAAATAATCTTGTAAAATAAGTAAATTGTATTAAAATTGAACTAAAAAGTGATCGGTTTTATAAAAATGTCAAGATTAAAATCATGATAAATTATACTTAATTTTTTTGTTTATTATAAATTTCTTTTAAGAATAAGAATTAAGAAAGTTTCATGTCTTTATTAATAATTTGAAAAAAGAAAAAAGTTCAAGTTAATCTAATATAATTTAGTGTTAGGAAGAAATGATTTTTTTTTTTTAAATAAGAAGCTATCTATCAAGGAAAAAGATTATAGATGTTAAAACTTGAACTTCACAGATGCTAAAATTTGAACTTCAAATCTGTTAAGGGGATTGGGCTTGCTTTGAGAGACATCTTCTTGGAATGTTGTTTGAGGAGTTAGCGAACCCCTCAATGATAGAGGTATCTATACTCGGTTTTAGCTTGAGTTTTGTCTCTCGATTCCAAGGAGAACCCAAAGGTTCATGGAGTTTGCATAGCACCTCACCACCAAGGAAATATTAACATTTGGCTTTGGTAGGGTTCGAACTCATGCCCATAAATGACATTAACGGCTAAGAACACTACCAGTTGTCTAGAAAAAGGGTATTTTTTGTTGAGGGGAGGTCAGTCTCGCTCTGGGAGACATCTTCTTAGAATGTCATCTAGGGAGCCATTAAACCCCTCAACAGTGGATGTATTGTGCCTGAGATATCTATGCTCGATTTTAGCCTCAATTTTTTTCTCCCAGCTCCGAGGAGAGCCCAAGGATTCATGGAGTTTGTGGAACGCCTCACCACTAAGGAAATGTTAGCATTTGACATTGGTGGCGTTCGAACCCATGCCCTTAAATTGCATTAGTGGTTAAGAACACTACCACTTGGCTAGAAAAACAGGTGCCTTTTTGTTAAGGGGAGATCGGTCTCGCTCTGGAAGACATCTTTTTGGAGTGGCATTCGGGGAGCCACAAACCCCTCAACAATAGAGGTATTGTGCTCAGGGTGTTTATGCTTGGTTTTAGCTTTAGGTTCTATCTCTCGACTTTGAGCAGAACCCAAGGTTCATAGAGTTTGGAGAGCGCCTCACCACCAAGTAAATGTTTAGCATTTGGTCTTGGTGGGGTTTGAACCTATGCCCTTAAATGGCATTAGTGGGTAAGTACACTACCACTTGGCTAGTCTTTTGGGAGATGTCTTTGAAGTGTCATCCGTCGAGCAACCAATCAAACCCTCAAAAAAAGAAGGTATTGTGCCCAAGATGTCTATACTCAGTTTTAGCCTCAAATTTTTATCTCCTAACTCCAAGGATAGGCTAAGGGGTACTCGGAGCTTAGGGAGCGTCTCGCCACCAAGGAAATGTTTAGCAATTTGCCTTGGTAAGGTTTGGACCCATGACTTTAAATGACATTACTGGATGGACTTCCTAAAACCCAACTTATTTTTAACATCTTCCGAGCATGTAATTTTATTTTCATAAGATAAATTACATGACACTTTCACTCCTTCAATATGTGCTGGAGCCTTTGAATCTCTTGTAGGTTTCTAAGCCCATGGGCATTCTAACAAATAAGTCTTATTGTTCTTAACAAGCCAGCCCTACAGGTCCTATCGGTGTCATAGGAGAACGAATGTTGATTTGTCTGTTTGGTACTTCTATCGAATCAATCCTAGCATTTATAAAGGTTATGGGCCTTTTCTTTCCATCTACAATTTCAATAGGATTGTCCTTTTGTCCTAAGCCCATATCGTTATCACCAAGCCCATTACCTTAACCCATTTTAACAATAACTTTTTTTATCTTTATTTAACAAACCACTTAGATTAATGCCCAAATTCGCTATAATCTTATTAAAATTTTTTGAATTTAACAGATCCCCATAAGATCTCTCTGTTTCCAATCTAATCCCCCCAAATTGCGGAGTGCCAGATTCACCATCTTCTTGAAGCCATAGACTCATAGTCATTGTTAACCTTTAGTTACTTTCCTTTAGCAAGATATCCCACTCCATGGTCAGCTCCTTTTGACCATGAATTGGATAAAAGCTTTCAGCATGGCTTAGTTTGCCACATAGAAAACATAATAGTGTTAATCTTTCATACTAAAAACATGCATAGACATGGGATTTCTACAATAATGAACCTTTTTCTCCTTTTAAGACAGAATCCGACATCGACTACGACCCTTACATGCATATATCCCTTAACCCCACTAACATTGGACTTTATGTTATACACCATAAATTTAACAACAAAATTCCTAAATTGAATTGCCATTGCTTCCAAAAATAACCCGTTCGATAAATTATGTATTTGTACATAGAAATTTGCAAAAATAGTGGTACTTGCAATGGATCCTTTTCCTTCATCCAATCTACAGGTTGTAAGTATATGATTATTAAAAGTCAATGATCCCTCAACAATAACCCTTTTTACATCAATTTTATAATAGAAATTAAATAAATATATTCTCTCTCCTAGATATGTGATAACCATTCCACTAATAGGGTGCCAAACATTCACAAGAGTGTTTCGCACGGATTGAAAGTGCACTATATTAGCTGTTAGAAAGCATCCCACCAATCAATTTTCATAGGTAACATATGCAACCTTTTCCCCCAAGTCGATCTACCAATGTTTTAAGGCCTTCTAAGTTATCTTTTATGATTAGATCATAAATTGTTTAGTTAGGGGCGAAGGCAAAAAAAAAAATTAGGAGGAGCTAGAATTGAATTATAAATTTTTGGGGACAACAAGGTAATTTTATCACTATACTAATTTATAATTTTATAATTTTCAAAGGGCCCTAGAAATAGCCCATTGCATTCATCCCTGCGTGTAGTAAAATGAAGGAGACGAAAAGAAATAAAGAGAATAAAAAAATAGATTTAGAGAAAAGATAAACGTGCTATGAAAGCAAACAGATAGAAAAATGTGGTATAAGAGCAAATTTAAAACATACATATCTTAGATAATTTTATGAAACATTTATTATATCTAATACTTTTTTAATATTTAATTTAATTCTAATTAATTTTTTCTATGTATTAATGGTAAATGAGTAGTGATTAAGGAATGAATATTGTTTGTGATACCTTATCTTTTCTAGGATTAGCATTTGACACCAAAAACAATATAATTGAGTGCCAACACAAAAATCAATTGTTGATGAAATTCAAGAGAATCTCATTCTTCCTTATACATACTTGAAATTTGGTTTGATATCATAAATTTATTTATTTATTTTAATCATAAAATAAATTTAAAATTTCAATAAAAAAGAAAATTAAATTTGGGTGTTAAACTAAAATTTGAGTAAATTATATTTTATAGTCTGAATTTAATCAGATGAAAGAACTCCCTTTGTTTTAGTTTGAAAGGAAAAGTAGTATTATAGAAGTTTCTTAACATAGAAATAAGTACCAATCAGCTGATGGCATATTTTTCAAAAGACAAAGGAATGTGGGATGTGTTGGTTAAGTTGGAAAATTAGGTTTAATCAATCAATATGAAATAAGACTTTAAAAATACTTGCTTCTTAAGGATGCCTTGATTTATTATGGTTTTAGGCTTTTTGCCAACCACAACTCTCAATATCAATTTGTTGAGATGCTCATTCATTTTATTTTCCCATACAATATTTGATACATTCTCAGTTAGTAGAGTTTTTAGACTCTACAAAATAATAAAGTCAAAGATGTTGACAAGTATCCTATAAGATATAATAAAATATTAAAATATATATATTTAAAAAAAGGCATTTAAATTTTTTAAGGGTACTTGTGGAATAAAAACTGTACACTTTCCGTGCACCAAATACTATCAAAAAATACAAATCATTTAAATCTAGGTTGTAGAGTAGAAAAACTCCGCAAGTGATTCAAGTTGATGCCAAATGTCTTTTTTTAATTGAAATGATATTTGGCAGACTGTCTGTGAAATTTTTAAACTTTATAAGTAAAGTAAGGGGCTAACAAGCGTCCTAAGAATATAGTAAGATATTAAAATAATAAATATTTTTTTAAACATATAGCAAGTAACATTTTTTATGACAGCAAATATAGACCATTTTATTACAACAAGTAACATTATTTTAAACCCGCTTGTGAAGTGTTTTTATTCCAGTAATAGTATATAGGATAATAATCCTTGAATCTATATGTTAAGTTGAATTACTATTTATTATTAATCATGGCATATTTTAAATACTTTTTCTGATCTTTATGTTTTTTTTTAACTCGTTTAATTTTTTTTACGTTACTAGTGTAATAAAATCAAGGACTTTATTTATTGAAAAACATTTGGTATATTGTCAATGTTACTAATCCTTCATAAACTAAAATATAGAGTAGTTAAAGATTCTATATCACCAACCCCATGATTATGACCATTATTTTAGTGCCAAGGATGAAGATCATCAGTGGGGATTTTAATTTGTTGAAGTAACGTAGAGGAGATTTTGGTGCTGTTAACCATTTTCGAATCGGTTGGACTTATCATTTTTTATTCAAGGTATACAGTAGAAGACTCACTGGAACAATTAATTCCCGATTCAAACTATTTTAATGGCTGTTGTTGGCCAATGTCTACTACTAATAATACATGTACTGTTTAACAGTCTGGCAGACATAAATTACATATTTTAAAATAAAAAAAAACCACGTCTTGCTGGCCACATTCAGGATAACCTAGGCTGACATTCATAAACTGTTTCGTATTTTAATCACACATCTGCAGTATTTTTCTTAATCAGAAGTTAAAACACTTCTTTCGTACCAAAAATGAAGCCACCATTGAACAAGGAAGAGAGCAAATACATCATACTTGCAAAAAGACCAAATTTTAGATCAAATCGAGAGCTGCTGAGATTTTGGAGTGTCACCACTCGTATGCTTTTATATTATTTCCAACATCCATGATCCTGGTTAAGAGAAAAAAAGAAAAACACAGGAATCATGTCTTGGCAGTACAAGTGCTTGCAGATTGCATACGGAAGGCAATATTCCATGAGAGTTTCTTCGATGCACTCACAGATGCTAACCTTATCCCACAAAACTGCCCTGCTATACAATTATTTTCATCTGCTCCATGCAGAAATTCTCACCGGAGATGTCCTTTATTTTTGAACAGCTGGTTTTCGATCACAATGAGGATCCTTACCACCTCAACGAACCTTCAATGGCTCTAACAAGCCAACTTGAATTTTAAAGATTCAAGAGAAATCAGTAAAACGAATTTATATCACACTTCTGCCAGCCTTGCAGCATTCTTGAGAACTTGCTGGAGGAAAGCACTTACATTCAAACATAACATGGCTTAATAAATTCATCCTCAAACTATCAAGTGCTATGATTGGAAGGCTCACAAATTTCTCCACCACCAGTGAATTCGTCGCTCTAGACTGGGTTGATTTGCATCCATCGCCGTCTCAGGCAGACCCATGGGAATCAACCTGCTCCCCCTGATACTCGTATGATGTGCACGAGTCATCCTGGACATCATTATAATCATCCTCATTAATCCCCTTAACACTACTCACAAGCTGAAAATCACAGCAGCTGTAATTATCAATGAACCTTTCCCCATGGTGTCTTGAAATTTCATCTATATCTCCCTCATCTTCTTCCTCAGTGATATCTTTACAAAAATCAGCAGCAGCATTTTCAGAAGAATCAACCCCATGCTCATTGTCATAATAATTCTCAATGTCCTCATGGCAATTTTCTTCATCGTTGTTTTCATAGTGTGCAGCAGTTTCATGACTAGTTGGAGATTCCACGACAGAGTCATCATCACCCGCTGGAATTCCACACTCAGCTGCCTGCCACTCATCATCATCACTATCAATATGTAAAGGGTAAATTCGGTTCTGCTCGGCACGTTTTCTGAGCATAAAGACATTGAAATAATAACTGATGGCTTCCTTCTTAGTACGGGAAGGGAGAACCACAGAGAGATGATCCCAAAAATTCTTGCCCAATGAGAGGGGGTTAGAAAGGACAACATTATCAAATGCTAGCTCTTCCTCTTCTGTCCATCCTTTTGCAACTTCCTCCCCCATATCACAGAAACCCAACTCCCTGAATATTTCCAACCCAAGATTCCCCCTTAGTTTCTCTCTTGCTTTTGTCACATGTTGTCCAATGCATCTGATAGAACCACGATCGAGGCAGTCACAATCAATTCCATGTCTCGCATCTTCAAAGAAAAACATTGAAGTTGCTTCAGAATCAGGCATTGGAATGACACAAGTACCCATCACCTTCTTCCCATAAGCATCATCAACCATGAGGCCTGCAAATGATGATGTAGGGGCAACTTGAGGATCTGATGTATCAAGATAATCTAAGGAGCTCTTCATATCCTGTTGGCTCCATTCAGGAATATCTGCTTGATACTCTGGTCCAACAGAAACTTTTTTAGGAGAAAGAAGAGATGAATAGATTTCATCAGAATGAAGAAAAGCCTGGACTTGGTTCCCAGATACAAAATACTCCGGAAACAGTGGAAGATGAACTGCCACATTTGACTCTGCATCTGCATCCATGCCATTGCCATTTACCCACCAAAAATGAGGAACACAAGCAGAAGCACCACTTTCATATTCCTTATTGGTGCCACTATGAACATTGTTGCATTGATCTTCAGCAAACCTACCTTCATCTCGGCACCCAGTGTAAATGTCCTCCCATTTACCTTCTTCAAATTGGAATTCTATCAGTTATAGAAACTTGCTGAAAATTTTAATTTGATTGGCTAAGTATGGTCACAAGGCTGATATGCACAGTTAGATGTGATAAAAGAAACATGTGCAGGCAAATAGTTTGCATTCAAGATAGATAAAGTTAAAAGACATGGATGCCAAAAAGCTTCTATAAAGAGCTATCCAACTATATTATCATTTATAGTAAAACAATTTTTTTTCCAAAGAGAATTTTCAACATGTCCAACGCACATAGAATTAGAGTGTTCCAACTCTATAATAAAGAAGCATCACAAGCAAGTTCATTAAGTGAACCTTCCACACATTTAATCAATGAACTAAAATAATGTCCACCTTTCTTTTGACAACTGAAACATACCTACTCATCTATCCATGCTTATTTACTTGCACAGTATCTTAAGTCCACTATTTGGAGATTGAGTTGTCAAAAGAAACCTTATCTAAGTTGACATGATAATATCAAGTTCAGCATCAAGAGTCACAAACTCAAGCAACTCGGTACATGAAATTCTAGAGGCAAAGGCCCAAGCAAGAACATCTAATCTAGTTATGCAGAAAGATTAAACAACATTGTATTTGTAGTACCAGAAATTTGATGGTTTTGAAAAGCATTGTTGGGATGAACATCCTTGACATCAACAAAGGAAGCAAAGTGGACAGTATCTTCACATTGCCTCATATGCTTACAGGCAACCTCTTGAGAGTCATCGGTGTAAGGACGTTTATGAATCATTTTAGTCTGCAAGTGAAAAGTGGATCACATATAAAAGAATAAAAAAATCATATACTTAAGGATTAGTACGGAAGGATTCAGCTTTTCTAGATCTTTCAAGGAATGTAACTTAGATTGGACAAACAGAAGAACAAGGATCCCCTCGATTGTTAAGAGCTAATTAATTCGATTAGATTTGTATGCAATCGATCAGGGAAAATCCAAATTTTTAACCCTCTCATAACTTTTTCTTTTATATTTTTCTAACCCTTAGACTTCAAGATTAACACATACCATTTTACATATTTTTCCCTCTTTTGATAACCATTGCAAAAACTAAATCGAATTTTAAAAAGAAGAATTAACATTCAAATATTAACTAATAATCAATTAGCATACTTCATCACTATAGATTCAACTATCAGAGTAGCCACTAAGGCACTAACCCATGGCTTAAAAATCATGAAAGCAATCACATTTAAATAAAATAATAGAAGTTCTAAAACTTAAAAAAGATACAAGTATATGTCCTATAAAATGAGCTGTTCTTACCTGAGAATTTGTTGACCAATAAAAATTAAAGAATTAGAAAAATGAACTTATTCTTCTAAAAAAATTAAACACTGATTTACACGAAATAATAGACTTATAAGCTGGAAAAAATGGAATTTAAAAAATTTTACTATTTTAAATATTTTACACGGCCGAAAAATAACACGAAACAGAGAAAACCTTTTTTATAAAAGAATTCTTATAAAGTTGTGATATCTAAGTAAAATCTCCAAAAAATTAGACTGACCCAGAAGAAAGCGAATAAAAAAAAATCAAAATCCAAGCTCAAATTTTATAAATCAAGAAACCCATTCAAAAATCGAAGAATCTTCAAAAACCCTAACCCTAAAATCGCATTCGAAAAACGGGAAAAGGAAAAAACTAGGATGAAAAGAAAGAGGAAAAACGGAATCGAAACAGATACGAATCAAATCGAAGAAGGGACCAAAAAAATTATAACGAGAATTTGGATCGAAAATTAGAGACGATTTTGATTAAGGATTGCAAAATGGGTAAAGTTAGGGCAAGGTATTTTATAAGAATCTGATTGATGATTTAAAGATTATAGTTTACCAAAAGAGGTAAGGATCTGTGTCAAAATTACGGGATGTGCCACTTTGAGATTCGGGGATCTAAGAGGACCGATAAGGGAAAATGAATTTGTCCTACTGATTTGATGTAAGAAATTTAGGGTTGATCCTCTGTTTGCTTGCCACGCTGTTTTATACTTTTTTTCCTTTTTTGGCACATGCAAAATGTGTTTATGAGATGTTTATTTTGGTTAAAATATATTCGAAGTTTGTTTATTTTTATTACATTTGGAATTTAATATTACTATTTTTATTTTAAAGAATTGTGTCATTTTTAGATTGAAAAATATAAATTCAATTGTTAATATTATTGAAAGTCTTTTATAAAATTTTGATTTATTAAAATGCCATTTTTGTTACATGGTTATAATGTGAGTATTTTTTTAAAATTTCAAAATAGAGATGTTTATAAGTCGAATTGGGCTTAATCATGATATTAACACATTTTATACTTGCCTAAACTCGGCCTGTATTAAAATATGAGCTTAAAATTTTATTCAACTCCACTCATATTTGTAAATGATAAACTCGAACCAATTTTAAGCTTGCTCATTATTTTTAATTTTTTTGGAAAATATTTATATTATTTTGAGGGTTAAATATAAAATTAGTACCCGAACTTATCTACTTCTCTCAATTTAGTATCCGAACTAGTTTGATACTTTTTTTGACACCTTTAAGTTTGAGATAGATGATAAAATAGGATTGTGACACGTGGCATAATGACATCATTATGATGTCATTTCCCTTTTCTTTTTACCGTTTATTCCTTTTTTTCTAATCTTTCCTTTTTCTCGTTTTTCCCTTTTCTTTTATTTTTTCCCATTTCCATTTTTCTTCTTCTTATTCTCCACCTTTCTTTCCCAACTCTAGCCGCCGCCAACATGCACTACAAGCGGACTTCAACGTTGTCATCGACGCTTGTTCTTTAATCAACTTTTTTCTATTGCACTTTCATTTCCTCTAGTTTGTTTTTACAGAAAACTCCTTGAAATCTAGTTGGGATTCTCTTCCACCAATCACCTTACTTCCACCTTAATGCCGTCACTGATCGAAAAAGCACCAAATGATTTGTAACGACCCTATAGTCAGGGGTGTCAGAAGTTACGAAGCTAGTTGTGTAGTTAATTAAGTTTCGGTTAAGTGAAAAGCTATTATATAGCAAGTGATGAGAATTGAGTATGGTATGAAATGATGTATTCATGAGTTGAGTATTGAATGGCTAATGTCATTGTACAAATAATTGTGGTTTGATATGTGAATAACTATTTATATAGCAATTGTGTGAATTAGGGACATTGTTTAACAAATGAAATATGATAGCATATGATAGTCATAATACTAGACATTAATATGTGATTAAAATTCAATTGTGCATATTATATTATCTTGTCTTTAAATATTCGAATTATAGAAATACCACTGATTTTACTCAGTGTACGATTTTGTTTTTCCGTGCGCAGATTAGGTACTTCACTTTTGATCGCCGATTCAGCATTCAACAATGATCCCAAACTCAAATGTAGTGATGTTTTGTCTTTTGCGTCGGCATGTCTAAATGATAATTATTTTGTGGATGGATTGTAAATAAGATTATAAGAGTAATGTTAGTTTGGTATATACATATAAATATGTGTTTGTGTTTGAAGCCATATTATGGCATGGTAAATTGAACCAAATCTAGATAGGTGCATGTGAATTTAAGTTGATGCTTAAGTGTTTATGAATTAGGCAAAATGGATTGAATTTGGTAGGTTTATAATTTGGATTAAAATGATGCTTTGATAATATGATTTGATGATATAAATGAGGTACCAATGAGGGTACATTGGTTAGGCACTTAGGATGATTATTTTAGTATGACTTGAATGTGTTTGATTGTGTTTTGAACAGGTTAAACGAATGGTTTTTAAGTTGTTTAATGCCCGAGCATGTAGGAAATGGTAAATTGATTGTTTAAGGCACTTGTTAGGTCTATACGGCCAGACACACGGGCATGTGATTTGGCCGTGTGTCTAGCACACAGGCGTGCGAGGCCATTTCAAAGAGTTACATGGGCACAGACACGGGCTGGGACATGGCCGTGTGAACCCTGTAGTTAAAAATTTTCTAACTTTTTCCAAAAAATTTCTAATGTCCCCAATTTAGTCTCAAATCGATTCTAAAGTGTTTTCAAACTCTCAAAGGCTTAATAAGGGACTCTATGCATGCTAATGATATATCATTTTATTATTTTTGAAATGTTTGAAATGAATGATTAGATTACGATTAGTCGGTAATGTCTCGAAACCCTGTTTTAACAACAGATACGGGTTAGGGGTGTTACACGATCCACCTTTCCTTTCTCTCTCTCACTTCTTCTTCTCTTCTTTTCTACTTTATTTTTTGTTTTCAAAGCCCCTGGCCGCCGCTTCCCTTTGCTACTCTCCGACGCCAAACTGAGCCATCATCATTGAATCATCTTGGAACTTGACCGTGGCTTCTCCTCACCCAAGGCTCAACCTATTTTCTAAACAGACCTTTTTTTTTTTTTTTTGCCCAAGTCTATTTTTTAGGCCTATATTTTTATCCAAATCCACCCACCCTTCCAACGGTGATTAACTACAGTGACATCCAAAAACACAATCATGATGAGTCTTTAATGGAGATAACTAAAGCGATGAATGGTGATATCCGAAAATTTGGATTGATAAGTTTTCGATGATGATAATTAAAGCCTAAGCATGTGATGAAGAGTTCATAATTCTAGAAAAAGAAAATTACTTTTGGTATTTGCATCGTTCCTGATTCCTAATAATAAATAAAAAAGATTGTTGTAACCATATTTTATCCCAATTAACTTTATGTAGTTTGATAATATTATTATTTATTTATAATTTGTTAATACTTGAATTAAAAAGGAAAGTAATAGAAAAATAAAAAAACTTATAAGTCTAAAGGGTTTTGACAGTTCTATATTTATATATTTTTTATAGGTCAAAATTAAATTGTAATTTTTATGATATAAAAAATATAATTTTATTATTTTAATAGGCTATAATTTTATAATTTTTAAAGAATTAAATCAATTTTTTATCATTTTTAAGGGGACTAAAGCATAATTTTACCTTTATTAATTTAAAATTTTAAAAATTTTAAAGAGTTTAAACAAAATAATTTCCAGGGAGCTCGAAGCTACTCCCCTGATTTATATGATATATTTTATGGATAAATAAAATAAAAATTTGGATAAACTATAAAAATAGTCACTTTTGTTTGCCTCAGATTATATTTTAGTCACGTATATTTGAAATGTTACGTTATCGTTTTCTTACGAAATGGTCACTCTACCGTTAAACTCCGTTACCTCTCTAACGGCGGTCCTACATGGCAGTCCAAATGAGTTTTAAATGCCAATTTGAATGAAAATAGGTTTTTAATTAAATAAATTTAATTTGGACTGCCACATAGGACATCCAAGTTGGCATTTAAAACCCATTTGGACTGCCACATAGGACTGCCGTTAGGGAGATAATGGAGTTTTACGGTAAAGTGATCACTTCGTTACAAAACGATAACATAAATGATTAAAACGTAACATTTCAAACATAAGTGACTAAAATGTAATATAAGGTAAACAAAAATGACTATTTTTATAATTAATCTTAAAAACTTCTCGTTTTCAAATTCTGTTTAGGTACATGTTTGATATTTCGAGGGTTTTCTTTTTTAAACTCTGTTTTGTTGAATTTACATTCTCTACTCATGTTTGTTTAGGTACAGTTTCCGTTAATAAAACTAATGACATCATTCACAAAATTACTGCTATATCATTTCACCAATTATTTACAATGATAGAATGTGAATAAAAATTCTATTTTTACAATAAAAAATATAACATTTTGGTAAAATTTTAAGTTTTAATTAAATAAATTCAATTAAGTTATTAAATAAAAAATTAAACTTGTATTTCTAAAATTTAAGGCATCATGTAATTAACGAAGTATTGATTTCTGGGCATTATCAGGTTGTTATAATCTTCTTCATATATAGTTGACTCTTGAATTTAATTTTACTTCAACATAGACAAAAAAATTTCTTTTTAAAAGAATTTCAATAAAGTTTTTATTTTTTAAAAGATAATTTATAAGTGGTCAATCACAATTAACGAAAAATATCGATATCCACTCTTATTTTCTTAATAGAAACCTAGTGTTTTTAAAAAAAAAAAATTCCTCAAATTCATCAAATTAACTTTGTGAGAAAAAAATAGACACAACCTAAAAGGGCTGCATCGTAATTTTATATAAAAAAATTCAATGTACTTCTAAGTCCCAAATTGGATAAGACAATATTTAATCCTTTTGTTCACAATATTATAACATCATATATCACATGGTCAAAATTGAAATAAGTTTTCAAATTTAGGTTTAATCATGATTGTTTGAATCGGGTTAGATTAATTGGTCGGACTGATCAAATTAGGAATTGATTAATAAAAGATAATATTAAACTATTAAATTTGGGAACCTGTATGAATTAATTAAATTGATTAAACAATCGGACCGACGAATCAATAACTTAAATGTTTAATTTGAAAACATTGAGATTAATATGAAAAGAAAAAACTCAAGGGAAAATTGCAACTTTATTGTTGATCCAGTCTAGTCGTCCCCAGCCCTAAACGGTTATTAAACTTTGCAAATCCTGTAATCCGACGGTGAATAAATAAAACCTTAATTTTTGAACAATTAATCTGACGGTTTACAAAACAACACCAAAAACTAGCCGTTATACAGAGCATCAATCCCTAACGGAACTTTTCTTCTTCGTGATTTCCATGTGTTTCTTCTCATTCCTTCTTTCATCAAAAGCTCCGAACTGTCTCTTGTTTTCTCATCAATCTTAAACCAAAACCCGATTTTTCTTTTTAAAATTTTTTGGAAGAATTCTTTTTTTTTTTCCTTCACCCATGGAGGTTGCTAAGCATTCAAAACAGGGTACTCCCGTGAAAGATCCAGGAGGGAATTCTGGATCAAAAACTCGAAAGTTTTCGAAACTTTCCGAGAATTCAAATCCAAACATCTCTGCTATAAGTTCTCCATTAACAAAATCTTCAAAATCCCAGAAATATTCTTCCAAGGATCCGGTAGTTTACTCACCAAGAAACAAACTTAGGGAAAGAAAGTTTGTGGTGGCGAAGAAGAAGTTAAAGAAAGAAAGGTCTGATGATTCAAATCCAAATGTTGGGATTGACTGCAAATGTAAAGAGAAGTCTAGTGGGAATTCAAAGAAATGCCTGTGTGTCGCTTACGAGAATCTGAGAGCATCTCAAGAGGATTTTTTCAAGAACAAAGCTGAAACTGAAGTAGCAGAAGAAGCAATGAACAGTGTGCCTGAAGCTGGGAAAGTTATGAATTTGGTTAAGGCCTTTGAGAGGCTTCTTACGACACCAAATTCGAAGGAATCAGAGGATATGAGTGATGAAAAGGAATCAAAAGAAGAGAATGATAATAACAAGAAGAAGAAGCCATTGAAATGGCCATCAGAATTTGTTTTGACCGCTGAGAACCTTGGTCTGGATCGGCGTTTCTCAGCGTCTTCTTCTTCTTCGGATAGCAGCAGCCAAGGAAGGTCAGTGAAGCAATTGATGGATTAGTTCTTAGATTTGGGTTTTATTTATTTTTTCTTTTTATATTGTTACTTTATTTGGCAGTGTTTCAAGCAGGGCTTCTAATGGAGGTCGAAGAAGCCAAAGAAATGTAAGTAACCTCTTACTTCTGCTAATTTATTTTCTCTTCTTACCACGTTGAATGTTTAATGATGTTTTTGGGCCCATAACATGTTTCCAAGAGGTCTTATCTTATGAATTAATCTTTTAGACCTCTTACCTGCAAGCTATTTTCAAGTTTCTCCGATATAGGACTTAAGGATCAAAGATCAAAGTGTTAATTTACTTGCTTATATGGCATCTTTTCTAAGTTCCTCCTACTCAGGTGTGAGTTTTCGATAGGATTATGTGTTCAACACAGACATGTTTGAATTCTTTAAATTTTTTTCATATATTTGGAGGGTACTTGGAGCATCATATCCTATATAAATATCCAAAAAATTGTATGATAAAATGCAAATATAAAGGTATTTTATTGCATTGTGGCTCATGACTTTTTTGTATCCATTCATGTGTGGGTTTTAGAGCTCTGAGTCTCTCGGGACAACTGGTGGGAGGAGAGGGAAAAAGCAGGACAAGCCAACTTCCCAGAAACCATTCAAGCTAAGAACTGAGGTTTCATCTTCTAACCTGAATCTCTGTTAATCAATCTAGACCATGTATCGTATTCATATTGGTGTGGTATGTTACAATTATGGATTGTTGGTTAACATTACAGCAAAGAGGGAAAATGAAGGAAGGCGAATTCATGAAGAAGATCCAAGAAATGATGGTGGAAGAAGAGAAACAAAGGATCCCAATTGCTCAAGGCCTCCCATGGACAACAGATGAACCTGAGGTTTTTAGTCCTTAAAAGAGTTAGACCTTAAATCCCAAACTCGAAACACCCTCTCAAATTTGCATTGATGCAGGTGTTGATAAAAGCTTATGTCAAAGAGAATACAAGACCAGTAGACCCGAGACTCCACTCTGAAATTCGAGCGTCCGAGCGTTCAGAGTTCGATCTTCAAGTATCTGAGAAGATGATTCTAATAGAACACTATAAAATGGAAAGGGAGAGGCGGGACAAGGTAAAGAAAATTATCAGAAAAATGCATGCATGATTTCTTAAGGTGATATCATTATTTAGCAGGGACTGTAACATCGATCCTTTTGATCATGCAGATGGCAGAAGAAGAAGAGATAAAGAAGTTGAGAAAAGAGCTCGTTCCAAAAGCACAGCCTATGCCTGTCTTTGACAGACCTTTCCTTCCTACAAGGTAAAGGTTAAAAATTCATATGAATATCTCCATACTCATATTCGAATTATATTGACGAGGGGTTTTGTTTTGGAAGGTCCTCAAAGAATCCAACAATGGCAAGGGAGCCAAAGTTCCATATGCCACAACATAAGAAGACAAAGTTCTGTATATAATGGATTGACATGAAGCAAGAGACTATATTCTCCCATTTTTCTTAAAGATTTGTATATTAGCAACCAATTTAGCTGCATTTTTTTTGGAAGAATTAAAGGCATGAATGAAGGTCTCATTCTACAATTTTGTTCTCTAAAAAAATCGTGGACGTAACGATGTTATGACGATCATTGTGGTAATAATGTCTTCGATTTTTTGAGTTTAAATCGTCAAAGTAGTTAAGCAAGAATTAATCTATTTCACCATTCGTAGGCGTCGTTACAGGGATTTTTAAGCTCACTTCTCCTCATAAACTATCTACTTTTTACTTCTTCACTCTCCAAATTCCACTACAAACCTCGAAAAATTTCGAATACAATCATCAAAAATGGCGATCAAACAGCTTCTCTCTCTAGCTCGTCGGTCCCGCAAGCATTCCTCTTCTTTAACCGTCGCTCGATCGTCCCACTCCGCCGCAGCCCCTCCTCCACCGACTGCCATGATCTACGACCGGTTATCCCATTGCGTCAACTCAAGGCTCCGAAAACTTGAACACCCCGATTCCCGTTTCCTCAAATATGGATCCCCTCACCCGACCCAAACTTCCCATACCCACATCCTATCTTCGCCGGAAACCAAAATTACAACGTTGTCCAACGGCCTCCGAGTGGCCACGGAATCGAGCTTGCATTGTCGAACAGCGACGGTTGGGGTGTGGATCGATGCAGGGTCGAGGTTCGAGTCGGAGGAGACGAATGGGACGGCCCATTTCTTGGAGCATATGATATTCAAAGGGACGGAGAAGAGGTCGGCGGGGGCATTGGAAGAAGAGATTGAGAATATGGGAGGCCACTTGAATGCTTATACTTCGAGGGAACAAACCGCTTATTACGCCAAAGTTATGGGTAGTGATGTCCTTAAAGCCTTGGATATATTGGCTGACATTTTGCAGAATTCCAAGTTTGAAGAACGTAGTATTAGTAGACAAAGGGATGCGATACTAAGGGAAATGCGGATGCAGGAGGTAGTTCTAAAGTTTTAAACTTTATGGGGGGTTTCAATAAACTCTAAGTATATACTATATAGACAAGTTATTTTGGGTTTTGCTAAATGACCTTGTACCTTGTTCTATGTTGATTTTATTCAGAAACAACGCAATAATGTTGGTAAATATTGTAGGTGGAGGGTCAAAAACAGGAAGCTGTTTTTGACCACTTGCATTCAACTGCTTTCCAATACACTCCTCTAGGTAGAAATATTCATGGACCTGTTGATAATATTAAGAAGATCACCAAAGACCATCTGCTCGACTATATTCAGACACACTACACTGCTCCTAGAATGGTATGCGGTGATATGGTCGAGTCGTTAAAACCAATGAACATGGTTTTGATTCCATTGGTTTCCTAGAATACCATTGTAGGTTCTTATAAATGTGTGTTGTTCGGTAAATTTTTGCAGGTCATTGCTGCATCTGGAGCTGTTAAGCATGAAGAAATTGTTGACCAAGCAAAGAAGTTGTTTACCAATTTATCATCAGATTCAACCACTGCTACTCAGCTAGTTGCGAAAGAACCGTCCAGTTTTACTGGTTCAGATGTAGGGGTGTCATTTCTCTAATAAGTTTCAAACTTCCTTTTTCATTCAATGTCTTATGCCCTCAAAGGTTTTTTCTTTGGAAAAAACCAGGTTAGAATTGTCAACGACTATCTTCCTCTAGCGCAATTCGCGGTTGCTTTTGAGGCAACAGCATGGACAGATCCGGATTCCATTGCGCTAATGGTAATGCAGGTGATGCTAGGGTCATGGAGCAAATATGCTGGGGGTGGAAAGCACATGGGGTGAGCTTTTTTCCTCACATCGAATCGCTTTTTTAAACTGAACACTGCTTTGGCAGTCTCGGAACGAGACTCTTCTGTAGCAACGATGTGTTGATTAGTTTCAAAAATCCTTTAAACAGCTCCGAGCTGGCACAAAAAGTTAGCATTAATGAAATTGCAGAAAGCATGATGGCTTTCAATATCAACTACAAAGATACTGGTCTTTTTGGTGTATATGCTGTTGCCAAGGTGAGGTTTGCTACTTCCTTTCTTTAATTACCTCTGCCTCCCCGGCATACGTTCGTTTAACTAAACTGTTTTACATTTATACCAAAAATGGTTGCCTTCATGATGATGGAGTACTGAGCTTTATGTTCTTTTTTCAGCCCGATTGTTTGGGGGATTTAGCTTATGCTATTATGTCTGCAATAACCAAGTTAGTTTATCGAGTTTCAGAAGCTGATGTGATTCGTGCTCGTAATCAGGTAGCTACGGTTACTGTCATCTTTTCTTCATGTTTGATAAATAACTCGTCAATCTATTTTGCCTAATATGCTTAATTACTTTTTAACTTTTTGCAGTTAAAGTCATCCTTGATGCTTCATACAGATGGAACTAGTCCCGTAGCCGAAGATATCGGACGCCAGGTACATTTCCACACTCGAAGTGTTTTTGATTCCAGTGCTGCCTGCATAAGTCTTTTATCAAGCGATTTCCTCATGCTGACCATGTTGCAGGGCTAGTGGCTGTGTTTTAGCTTTTGTGGCAAGAAATAAACATATACTGTCATTTATTCCTCATTTTAGTTACTTTTTCTGCGTTAATCTTTCTTTCTTGCAGCTACTTACATACGGGCGGAGAATCCCGTATGCTGAATTATTTGCTAGGATCGATGCTGTTGATCCAGCCACCATTAAACGAGTTGCAAACCGATTTTTCTATGATAGGGTAGGAACTGCAACTGAACCTTGGCTCAAGCTAATGAATTTGAATGGGATGACATACTGAAATTGCAGGATATAAATGATCTAATGCCGTTTATGTTGGGTTTTGCAGGATATGGCGATTGCTGCGATTGGCCCAGTTCAAGATTTGCCAGACTACAACTGGTTCAGACGCCGCACCTACTGGAACCGATATTAGATTATCTTGCTTTAGTTTGACAATGGTACAGCATCTTTCTTGGGCAATCGAAACCAAAGGTTGGCATTTTTTTAATTCAATTTTTAGGATCCTTTAACTTTATTGTTATTTAATAAAAACATGTTTCAGCGTTTTTGCTGAAAATTACAAGGAATTTTGATGTTGATAATGTTTGGGTTGCATTTGTATATTTGGATCTTACCTCTAAATGGCATATTTTTCTTAGCTCAAAAGAAGAAGAAATAAAAAAGGGTACGCATATAACGTTATCTCATAGTAAAATTCAGTGAAATCTTGGTTACAACACGAATTTACTTCATGTCATAACATCACATTATATATGATATAATATTACATGTATTCTAATCTTGAATATTGACTTTTCAAATGATAATTTGAACGTATTTGTTAAGAATTTAATCATTATTTTTTTGAAAGTCATGAGAGGAGAATTTTTGGGGGAATATTTTGATCGTAATCGTTTTAAAAATACATATGTTTAAATCAAATCAATCCATATAAATAATTTCTCAAAAATTTCTATATGCTTCTAACATTCTAAATCATTGAAGAATATTAATATAAACTTTTACTACGTAGTAATTCATATAAAAGATTATAATAACAACTATTAGACGCATATCAAATTTTTTATGAATTGCTAGACTAATAAAATATCTAAAGGTTATTACATCCACCATAGAAAATATAATACCTTTCATAATCAATCCTAGATTTAGCAAAAAAGAAAAAAACTTCATATTTCTTATCTTATTTTCGTAAAACTACTTATTTGTACCTCATTGATTTATACATTTAGATGTTTGAACTATTAATTTAAAAATTTTATAAATTTAATTTCACTTTAATTACATCTTTATATTTTGATGAATTTATTTTATATTTATATTTCTTAATAAATCTATTCAATATTCTCATTTTTAAATTATTAATTATTAATTATTAATTCTGCTAAATCATTTTATGTGGGATGGATTGTTGGTGTAGTTGGATTGAAGTGGGGTAGAGTGAAGTAAGGCATCTAATGCTCTTTTATTATCATTTGTTAAATGGAGGACAACATAGTTTAATTAATTATTAATATTATTAATATAATAATATTAATATTTTTTAGATTATGACAAATTCACGTGGATGAAACAATTTTGTAAAAAGTTTATTGTATAAAAATCAAATGAGATTTTGATCGAAATAGTTAAGTTGAACATTTAAAGATTATAGTGTCCAAAGTTCGAATTTCACCATAGTAATATTTTATATAAAAATATACTCATATTAATATTTATTACTTTGTAAAAATAATGAGTTTTTAGTCATTTTCTAATTTAGTTGTGTTTAGTTAACTCGTGACACCACCTTAATTAGGAGTTTAAATAATAGTATAGTTAGATATGTTTAAAAGTTTAATTATGCTTTTAGTCCCTATGCTCTTTGAACTTTTGAAATTAGTTCATCATCCTTAGAGGTGTTCATAGATTGATTTAAGGCTCAATTTTAAAAATAAAAATTCTAAACTTTGGTCCAAATCGATCTGCCCGAAAAGCTCACATTATTATTTAAAAACAATAAATTAATAAATTATATAGTTTTATAATTTTTATTTTTATAATTAAATTTAATTGAAATATTTAAAAAAATTATTTTATATTCAAGCTGTCCTATAAACAAAAACTTCTTCTTGGTGGATTGAATCGGATGAATAAGTTTGAATATGTAATATTCAATTATTAAAGCATATATTAAAATTAAAAGAAAAAGAAGAGGAGAAGACAGAAGGTGACAGACGGCGTGGTCGGGTTGTGAACGTAGTTGAGGTTAGTTAAAACCATCACATTTCATGATTCTTCCTTTTTCCTTCTCTTCTTCGTTATTATCGAACCATCAATTAACAAATAATAACACTCCACTTTTCTCTTCATTTTTACTATAAACCTACATTTTCTTTATTTATATAAAGGAAAACAAAATTTCTTGCGTAGTCCTTCTTTAAGTTGTTTTTTTCTTTGGGTTTTCCTCAGATTTCTCTCCCATTTCTTAAATTTCATCGCCTTCTTCTTCTTCTTCTTCTTCTTCTTCTTCTTGTTTTTATATCTTTCTTTCCTTCTTGTTTATATATAGAGAGCTGAAACCAGTTCTGGGTTTGCTTTAAACCACAATAAAAATGGCTTCTTCACTCTCTTTTCCATGCCCCAAGATCTCTTCATTTTTGAAAACAAACCAGCAAACCCAAACTCATAAGGGTTCTTTGTCACTTCCTCCAACTTCAAATTTCAACTCCAAATCTTGCTTGTCATTTGGATCTTCAATCCGCGTACCTGCATTTTCAGCATCTCAGGTTGGTTACTTTCATACTTTTTTGTTTTTGCTTTTAATTCTTTGAATGAGAACGGGACTTGAGTTTATGGGTTTTTTATTATATTTTACTGGTTATGCTTAGGGATCTGAATTTTGTGGTTTTATTATGAAACAATGGTTGAATAAATTATTACAACACAGAAAGAAAAAATGCTTTTTTTTGCCAAAATTTTCAGCATATCTTATGAATTATCTTTATGTGTATTATGTTTTAAGATTGAAATTATTTTTTAAAATTTCAATATTTAAAAGTGGAAGTATTGCTTATATAGATAGATGAGTTCAAGTATTGAAGACCTCGATAATTTAGATACTTTTTTTGGTGGTATTTTGATGTATTTTTTTTTTACTGAATTAAGAAAATAGTGGTATATTTGATCGTAGTTCTTATACATAATGGTAATTCATATTCTGATTTTTGTTTTCTTTCTTGAATTACGGTGACCATTTTCTAGGCTTCTTTATGTGTTTTGTCTAAAATCATGGCTTGTTATACATATATTTCTTCTTTGCAATCAACGTGTCTACGAAAATCATATTGCATAACCGGTTCGTATGATCATTAGGGGCGATTCGCAGTTCGTTTTAGTAAGTTGTTTAATTCATTGGTTGATTCGGTATCTGGCTGTCATTTGCAGTGGCCTAATGATGGGAAGCAAACTACAGTCTTCGCAAGCCATACGCAGCTTAACGAGGTGTGTTTTTCACGGTGAAGTTGAAATTTAATCTTTTAGACGAGATCTTATCCACGTCTATTTAACCCTCTTTGTAAAAATTAAGGTTGCTGCAGAGAAATCATCGAATTCTGTAGCGGTTGTTGACATGAAACCTAAAGTTGCATTGCCTGAGGAAGATGATAAAAAATCCGCAGAGAAGGCTATTCCAGATGCTGCAGCAATTTCAGAATTCATGGCAAAAGTTTCAGACCTTGTAAAGTAAGTTGATTGAATCGTTTTTGCTTTTGTGTTTGTGAGTAGACTTGTGTAAATGTGTGTTTGACAAGAATAATCAGTTTCATAATTGATTTTTATTTTACTTTTGATGAGTAGACTTGTTGATTCACGAGATATTACGGAGCTGCAACTGAAGCAATCTGATTGTGAGCTTGTCATAAGAAAGAAGGAAGCTTTGCAGCAGCCGGAATCAGCATCTCCAGTTGTCATGCCGCAGTACATGCCTCAGCCGACGTTTCAAACCCCATCTCCAGCAGCCCCAGCAGCTCCTGCTCCTGCTAACCCAGCCCCTCCAGCAGCAGCACCTTCATCACCTCCCCCTGCTAAAGCGGTTGGTTCTTCTCATCCGCCCCTCAAATGCCCCATGTCTGGAACCTTCTACAGGAGCCCTGCACCAGGTGAACCACCATTTGTTAAGGTAAGTGCCTGCAGTTTCCATAGTTTCTGCTAATGTGCAAAGATTGTAATACTCCTCAATGGTCTTTCAGGTGGGAGATAAAGTACAGAAAGGCCAAGTTGTGTGCATCATCGAGGCAATGAAACTAATGAACGAAATCGAAGTAAGTTCTTGTCCTCGTATTTCCTTAACATAAGGCATCCCTTGACCGTTTGAACAAATTTAATTAAAATTAATCATGCAGATAGATTACCAGTTTTTGAAAGTATTACAATCATTTTTCTTTGTCAGTGTTGTTAACTTAATAGTCTAACGGTTCTCAATTTGCCGAACTCACTCTCGAATTGATTAGTTACAGAGTCATATCTTCCTTATGTTCTTAATTTTTCGACTTCGCAGGCTGATCAATCCGGAACCGTTACGGAGATATTGGTAGAGGATGGAAAACCAGTTAGTGTAGACATGGTAACCTCTTATCTCTGACTCTCTTTATGTCCTAGATTTGAGGAGTGAATAGTTGACTGGCTTAAAATATTTTTCAAACATATAAAACCGACCAAACTAACGGAATTAACCGAAAAAAATCAAAACGGACTTTTTTAGCAATTTAAAAAATGAATGATTAGTATTTGGTAGACTGGCAGTGCAAGCAGTCTTAAAATATCGCCACGTGTTTTTTTTTGAAAAAAAAAATACTAACTTTTTAATATTTTATAATACTCATATGTGAAGTTTAAAACTGAACTATCTGATGAATACATTTAAAAACTGAAAAAATGGGAGATATGATTTGTTGGTTTGGCTAAGAAATTTGGTTGTGATTGATTTTGCTTGCAGCCTCTATTTGTAATAGTGGGGTGAATAAAGGAGGAGAGGGGGTTCCGAGGTCACAAACTATGTTTTGATTTACTACACTGTAATGTTTACATAAATAATAAAGGTGGTGTACTGTGCTATACTCTGCAACACTTTTCTTTGGGGTTTCTGTCTTAGATTTTGGACGTTTACCCTTATATTTATTCCATTGCATTTTCCTCTTTTATAGAAATATAATATCACTATCTCCAATTACCTTGTGAGTTTGGATTTTGAAGACTATATTGTTGAGAAAAGTAATTACGAACCTTTGGTTTTAATATTGAATATCTCAATATTTTATTTCAATAATGAATTTGAATATTTTCATACCCCAATAATTAGAAATCACCTATTTCAAATATATTAAATTAATTCAAATTTTAATTATAATTATAAGATTTTTAAATTTTTTTGTAATATATTTACAATTTTTTTGAATTGTTTTTAGAATTATTGTTAAGAAAAATTCTAAAAGTACTTAAAATAATATTTTAACTATAATTTCATGGTCAAATTATTTATTAACTTTTTGAATTAACATGCCACCTTATTATTTCGTTAAGGGGATGATGGAATTCAACTGTGACCAAAATGTAACAACCTAATAATATTATGTAATTTTTAAAAGTTAGTGACCAAGGAGTAATTTCAAATAAAGTTTCGGGACTGTTGATGGAATGACCCAAAAATAATTTTAAGAGGGAAAAAAAATCCGACCTGTCGGATTCGAAATAGCGACCTAAGGATTGCTATAAGATAAACCATTACATTCCTCCGCTCTACTGAGCTGAGATCCAACTGATATCATTTTCGCTTATTATTTTATACATCTGAGGATGAAAAGTATATATTTTATATGAATTTATATTTTGAATAATATTTATTATTATGATAGAAATTGGGTTTTTTTATAGTCAGAATCGAGAAACAACAAATAGTTTAAATTTTACCAAAAAGAAAATAATTTAATTAGAATTTTGAATTATAAGTGGGTAGTTTATAAAAGTGAAATTGTTTTAGAAGAGATTAAATAATAATTTTTTATAAAAATTTCAAATCACAATTATATTTATATACCGTTTTTAATATAAAGATTTTAACTGTTTCTTTTATTACTTTAAATAACTGAATTGATATTTTCGCTTTAGTTCAATTAACATGAATTCAAATACGTTTAAATATTTTTTTATTTATTTAAGGGTTAATGAAAATTATTATAATATACATTGTATCGATATCATTTGATTTATCTTAATATAAAAAAACAAAACAAAAATTAAAAATAATGTATACATTATAATAATCTATTTAATTTTCATATTCAACATTCTATAAATTTGAAAAACGGGTCAAACTAAGCTTAGACTTTAAATATCAAAACTGGAGCTTAGCTTATATTTTAAATGGACTTTTTTTGTCCTAAGTTTACTTTTAGATAGACTTGATCATGGATTAGGTTCAAGTTGGGCCAATGTAAAATTTTAGGCCTATTTTTTAATCTTGGGTTTGGCTCGACCTTACCAAAACGATATGCCTAAAATTTTGTTCAAATCTGATATAGATACAAAATGTTAAACCCTAGCTCAACCTACCCGTGTTAATTTTTTATATTATTTTTATATAAAAATAAATTTAAAAATATAATACATAAAATACACTAAAAATATTAAAATAAAAATTTCCCAACAAATTGAAAATACATTAAAAAAATATTTAATTGTAACTTAACAAACAAATGCCTCTAAAATAATAGCAAAATTAATAATAAAATAAGAGTTATACAATATCCAAATAATAACAACAAAATAATAGCAAAATAACATCAAAATGACAACAGATAGCATTGAAAAAATTTAGGCAAATTCCGGTCGGGCCAGGCCTGATCAAAAAAAGATCTTACCCTAGGCATGAACCATTTAGAAAGCAAGTCTTATTTTTTATCCAAAACTATTTTTTGGGCCTATATTTTACTTAAACCCTTCCACTTTTCAGGGAGCCTTCAGACCTAGCGGGTGACTCGTCCCATGATCAAGTTTATTTTTATGAAATAGTATTTATATCCAAACTCTTCTAAACAGTTAAAACTTTCAAACTTAAATAAATAACCTCATTATTGAACAAATCTATTCACTTAATTTAAATATTAAATAAATAAAAAATTTGGAGAAGATAATACAAAATTTTGAGAATCGGACTTGCTTGACATCTCAATATCTCATAGACTCTTCTTCGAAACATAAAAATCGTTTTCGTTGATTATTTTCCATAACTCTTGGGATAATTTCTTAAAATCTTTTAATTCCTTTTGGTGTATTAAAAATCCCTTTTTATTAAGTAAATTATTGTCATTCCTAACGAATATTTAAGTTAATTTTTTTATTTAATTATATTTTGAGTGTATGAGAATTCATGAAAGATAAAATAGAGTTAATTGCATCGAACACTCCTAAATTATGACTCTTATTTTAAATTGGTCCTTAAACTTTAAAATATTCTAATTACATTCTTAAATTATCAATGTTATATCAACAAAGTCCTTTCGTTACAAAGATCGTTAATTTGAGAGGTTAAGTCTTATGTGACATAATTTAAAATGAAAATTTTAAAGAAAAATAAATGCAAAAATTTTGATTTTGAAGTTTCCAAAGCTTTTGTAAACGACTAATCATAAAATGTGTTCTATTCTTACAAGGAAGGATTGAACCCCCGACTACTTTGTTAAGAAATAAGATGAACAACCACCACACCACACCTTATGATTGCATAGAAACACAATTATATATAAAAATTATATAGAAAATAATAAAAATGACTAAGTAAATTTAATAAAATTTCTATATAAATAAATTTGATAAAATGAATTTAAAAGGTAACACACCTATAGTAATTAACCAGACTATACTAGATATTTATGTTTTATTAGCTATTTATATTTTATATAAAATATTGTTATAAACAGTAATTTAATTAATCTTAACCGGTGTTATGCAATTGACACAAGATTTGTTGATTAAGGTGGAGGTTCTGAATTTTTTAGTATCCAAATTTTAGTACCATTATGCATAATTGTGATATGTGGTCTCCATCCTACCATATACGTATGTCATGCGTAGGTTTTGTCTAATTTTTATTTTATTGTATTTTTTACTAATTTGATTTTACATTATACTTGATTGAACTTGTATCTCATAACGGATTTGGTTTTTTTGGCATAATAACTTTTTTGGCCCTCCAACTTTATAAAAAAAGTCATTTTAGCCTTTTATTTTTTTTTCTTTTTGCATTTTTTAGCTCTTAAATATGTGTTGTTTGTCAAATCATCTCAAAATGGATGGAAAAAATAACATTTGTTGACTTTATTGATGTGACATACACGTGGATTGTCATGTAGATGCCATGCAAACAATTAATTAGTTTTTTAAAATTTTAAAAATTTAAAAAAATTATAAAGATTGCTTTTAAAATAAAAAATAATTAAAAAAGCATAAAAAATTATAATTTTAAAAAAAATTAATAATTACTAATGTGACAACAGGTAGCAATCCATGTGTATGTCATGTCAACAAAGCTAACAAACATTAATATTTTCATCCATTTTTAAGCGAATTAACAAACAATACAAGTTTAAGAGCTAAAAGAGAAAAAAAAAAATTAAGTAAAGGGCTAATGAATTAAACTCTAAAAAAAGTGTTGCAAAATCATATCAGTTACCAACGAAATCCTTAATTAAATAATTAATAGATTTAATTTTGGGGGTGACATTGAGTTAATCCCTTTCTCAGGTAATTAGCGAATAACGTAACGGAAACATAGTAGAAGAAAAAAACTGGGCTGTTTGTTTCCAAATTCATAAAAAAAAACATTAAATTATTTTCCATAATTTCTTAATTCCTTTACATTAGTTTTGCTGTAATTGACCAAAGCCATCGTTTGGGCTTAAACGGGTGAAATTAAAGTCTCATAATTTATAAATTTCCTTTCCTTCTATAATTCCTTTTGACCTATATTTATATGTCAGTTCTTGGCCCCAGTTTTTCATCAAAATAATAATAATCTTTTTGCAGCAATGGCTACCCTGAAGCTTTTCTTTTCATTTCTCATGGTTTCAGTTCATTTGATTTCATCCATGGCGGCCAATAGGCATATGCTTATGGGTAATCAAATGATTGACTCAAATTGGTATGATGCCCATGCAACATTTTATGGTGATATGACTGGTGGTGACACCATGAGTAAGTACATATATTTTGTTTTGGTTATTGCAACATTTTATGCTTTGCATTGCGTATGTAGAGATTCAAATCTTGAGACCGTGTTTGGTTATTGCAGAGGGAGCTTGCGGATATGGTGATCTATTCAAGCAAGGGTATGGGCTCCAGACGACAGCACTAAGCACAGCATTGTTCAACAATGGTCTCACCTGCGGGGCTTGTTTCGAGATCAAGTGTTTCAATGACCCTCAATGGTGTTATCCGAAAGCCGGCTCTATCATAGTGACCGCAACCAACTTTTGTCCTCCCAATTACTCGAAACCGGATGGGAACTGGTGCAATCCACCATTAAAACACTTTGATCTATCAATGCCGATGTTCACTAAGCTAGCGTATTACAAAGCCGGGATCATCCCGGTCAAGTACCGTCGTGTCTTGTGCTACAAGAAAGGTGGGGTTCAGTTCCAGATTAAGGGAAACCCTTACTGGACATTGGTGGTGTTGTACAACGTTGGAGGAGTTGGTGATGTTAAGGATGTTAAAATCAAAGGGTCGAGTACCGGGTCGTGGTTGCAGATGAGCCGCAATTGGGGTGTGAATTGGCAAACGGAAGCGAATTTAGTGGGGCAAAGCTTATCGTTTCAGGTGACTACTAGTGAGGGGAAAATGATCGAGTTCGATAACGTTGTGCCAGCTAATTGGCAGTTTAATCAAGTATTTGATGGGAAAAAGAATTTCTAGGACAACTTTTTTTTTTTTTTTTTTTTTTTTTTTTTTTTAAGGTAGTTTACAGTTTAGGGTTTTGATTGGTGCATGCCCTTTATATAAAACAAGAAATTTAATAAACATAATTGCAAATTTTGAGATAATGTTGCCCAAAATTATCTTGTTTCATTGACATGTTATTAAAATATTTAGTCAACACTTATTTTCTTACAATTTACATGCAATTACACAAGATCTTACATTATCTAATAACACAAAGATTAAGGTTTTGTGTGGTTATACAAAATATCATATTATTACACTAATTATTACATTAGGTAAAGTCTTAATGGCTTTTCAACTGTCTGTGACTTGAATATTTAAGATTCTGAACAAGTGTTTTGTTGACAATATAAACTAGATTGATTGAATTCAAAAAGTAAATCTCAATTATATTTATGTTCGTTTTTATTTTAATTAAAATCATTTTTTTACATTAAAGAAATATAAAACTCAATATTTTTTTCATTAAAAAATTAATACAAATGGAATAAAATAAATTTAAAAAATTATTTATTATGTTATTAGTGAAAATTTTACCCTCCATGAATAGACTGAGTGTAGTAAAGAAAAAGGGGGGGATACATAGTAGTAGTATAACTAAAATGTTTTGCTGCAATAAATTCTGAGTTACTAACCAGAAATTAATTTTTAAAAATAAACATAATAAAAAAATAAATAGAAAGAAATTCATAGAATTTATGGAATGTGCTTAAATTGTAGCATTTTTATGAACGGTGCTCAATCATAGGGGCTAACATTGGACCATCGCAATGCATTAGTTTCATAGCTTTAGCCAACCTGACCTTCGGCCTTTCAAGTCATTCCCAACAAAAGCTCATGAGTTGGGTCCGACTTAAACCAAATTAATTTAAAGCTTGAGTTATTGCTTAATTCGAAATGATTTGAATTTAAGATAAATATTTTTTTAATTTGAATTAATCTTGATTACTATTTAATTAATATAAATTTTATTTGATTTAAGTTTGGATTATATAATGTTTACTTAAGATTCATTCTAATTTTTTTATCACCAAGGTATTTTCCATGTACATATTATGGTACATGATATTTAAAAAAAAAAAATATAATTGCTCCTCTCAATAATATCATTTTTAAGATTTTAATATGAGTATATTATCTACAAAATAATATAATACATAAAGATTGCTAAGGGTCTGCTAGTATAACATGTTTGTTCCTCTGTCTGTCAAGATAGCACGTTTATTTTCTTTTTCCTAGGATTTTCGTTTTTTTTTTTTGGTTAGGGTGAAATCTGGGGTGTGTTAATAGAGTTTTGTGATAATGGAGGAGTTGGCAAATCTTAATATCGTTGATGAAGAAAAGAAATCGCTCACAATTTCAAAGGCATACAAAAGTGGTAGAGGAAGATTATAGGTTATATTTGGTGGGGCGAGTACTAACGGATAGTGTGGCACATTTTCCGTCCATGAGGAATACTTTGGCTAATCTATACATCTGCTGGGAGGGGTCTTTATTACGAATATCGGGGAGAAAAGAAGCCTGTTTCGATTCTACTATGAAATAGATCTAAAGAGGCTAATAGATGGTATGCCATGGTCATTTAATAGGCATCTTATTATATTTCATCGATTGGAACCAGTTGAAGAAGATTCGCTACAAGTCCTGCTATTTTTCTTAGAGTTCTGGGTGCAAATTCATAATCTTCCGATGGGGGTGATTTCGGAGGGCTTAGCACGTCAGTTTGGAAATTTTATTAACCACTTCATCCAATATGATACAAATTTTGTGACAAGAGGAATAAGGAGGTATATGCAAATCATGGTTAAATTGGATGTTCGAGTTCCATTGAAACGAAAGAAAAAATATATACAAATCATGGTTAAATTGGATGTTCGAGTTCCATTGAAACGAAAGAAAAAAAAACTATCATTAGACCAAAACAGGAAAGGGTATGTTTATTTCCACTATGAAAGATCAACATTATTCTGCTTTCTATATGGGAAATTAGGCCATGATGAGGGTGTAATCACTGAATTTTGTTTACGTCTCGTATCTTAATTTTTTCAAAATTTTGGGCCATTGGGACTTAGCTTTGGGTTTTGGCCCATTAATGTTATATATATATATATTATTAATAAAAAATAAAATGCAAAAATTTAAATTACATTTTGATCCTTTATATTTTCCAAAATTACATTTTGACCCCTTATCTTACCCAAAATTACACTTTGACCCCTTGTCTTTCTTGAAATTACATTTCAACCCTACTAGTTTCACTGCGTTTGCGATCTGATCCTTCTAGCAAAATCACGTGATTTGAGCATCTGCTCCCTGGATTTTTCGGCCACCAGCATGGGTGGAGACCGTTCCTGTAACACCCCAAACCCGGCCCACGAGCCTTGACCGGATCTGGTATGTCACGGAGTAAAAAAAAAATATTTTGAAGGATTCGGATTAACAGTAGAAATTCGAAAATTTGTTGAGGTTATAAAACGGTGTTTACTAAAACTTAGGTGGGTTGATTTGATAAACACGATTGAGTTGAAACCTTTGAAAATATTGGATCATTTAGATTTTTAGAACCATCAAAATTATTGTTGACTTAGAAGATTTTGTTACCCGATGGTAACATCTTTGAAAACTCGTACGAGTAAAATTTTGAAAACGTTACTTATAACCGATTGATTCAACAGTTTATAAGTTCATTAGTAATATAATAGCAGTAAAGTAACTACTTAAACATCCAAAATAGTAATTAGCGGCCATATTACAAACCAAACTAAAATTTAGTAAATAGTAAACTTTAACGATGCGAAATAAAATTTCAAAACCGAGGAATAAGCATGGTCGCCTCGAGTCCTCTCCGGCTCCATCTCCGCGATCTACTCACCTGCGAAAAGACATGGGAAGGGGTGAGTCACCAAGACTCAGTGTATAAATCCCCAACCCGAAAATACAACTCATACACAAGATATTAGTAAAACATGCAATTATGCAACCCAAGCTAGCCATTCGTACTCCTTTTTCTACCCCGTGTGGTACCAAACCACTGGTGGTGCCAAACCACTGGTGACCGAAGTCACAAATATCAATATGTGGTGCCAAACCACTGGTGGTGCCAAACCACTGGGACCTAGTCACAAATATCAATATGTGGTGCCAATCCACTGGTGACCGAAGTCACGAATGTCAATTGATGGGGCCAACCCATCGTGTGGTACCAAACCACTGGTGACAGTCCATAGAGATCATCTCCCTCCTCTCATCAATCCCACCATCATCATGCTCACATAACATGTATCATGATCCCATATATCATGCTTTTGTACATAGCATCGCATTTAACAGCATATGATGGCATACACAATATACATCATAAATCAAGTATTAGGGGACTTACCCGAAGTCCAAGCTTATGCCCACAAGGCAAAGTTACTACATGAGAGGTTATATGTATATATATATCATCATAATAGCAGTCTATACTATCAAAGTGTGTAAGAGTTTACACACCTATTTAATCGTAAGTCTAAGTGAATCCCGAACTACTCAATAATGAAAACCCGAAGAATCGATCCACCGCACTAGGTCCCTTGCTCCTACATTCGGTCAAACCATAGGGTCATTAACAAGACCATTCGGCCACATCAATAAATCCCGAAGGATATGTCGTTCTCGAAATACTTGGACCGAAACTTACTATTGTTTATCAAAACGAACCGAAATCCCAGAAACCTCTGTTTTTCCCTAGCCGATTTGCCCCTAAAATCAAAACACACATGCGGTTACCACATGCATACCAAAAATGGCCTTTGGCCGAATATGCTCAACCCTTTTCCATACTTACCAAAATCCCGAAGTTGCCACTTGACTAGTCGAGCTCCCTACCAAAAATACTTGTTAGAAACGGCATGCACACTATATTCATAATTAAGGCCCTTGGCCGAATCTACATGTCACCTTACCTCGAAGAAACGAAGTTCCGGGGAGCCACTCGTTCAATGCTCCTTCAAAGTACCTTAGCGTCGGCTACCTTCAAAAGAGACACCACGAAAGGCTTAAAGGGTATTCGGCCATCCCTAAGGTCAAACAAAAAGATTCGGCACCCTCAAAATTTAAGAAAGAATTCGAATGCTAACTAAAGACACTTACCGAGCTTTGAAAACGACAGCAACTTCTTTTAAGGATTCGGTCTATGCTCTCTAAGGTGAGGGATATTCGGCAAAGATGGAGGAGGGGTTTTTAGTTCCCACAACAAGAGGAAAAGGTGAAGGAGAGGTGTGATAGCCGAAACTTCATCCTAATACACCCTCCAAACCGAGAGCTCACGTCCTTAAAGTCCCCAATTTCGGCCAAGAAACAAATTGAAAGGTAAGGAAAGCTAACCCAAGGAATTTCGGCACCTTGCTGCTATGCTCAAAACTGAATGTTGATGCCTCTAATGGTGTCCCTATTTCGGTCAAAACAAAATGGCAAGGAGAGGAAACAATTCAAAAATTTCGGCTATCCTTTTCCTAAAGTGCTAAACCCCATATTTTTAATTATTACCCAGACACAACAATATTATTAATCCATTCTCCCATCTCTTTATTCCATCTTCCCATAAAATAATATAAATCCAACTAAAATAATAAAAGCTAGCCCATACTTCTAATAACATAAAATAACAAAATCCATCCCATACTTGCTGCACAAATTAATAAAAATAAAAGCTGCCCATCTAGCATCAAATGTTGAGCCCATGCGCAGGCCAACAAATCCCACGCCCCATAGCAAAAAAAAAATAGCCCTCCAAGTCTTTGCATCACGGGTTTCAACCCGAGACCTGGAGAAGCTCCCAAGCCTCCAAACCACTCGACCATCCTTTTTCATGCCACAATCCGTCACGAATTTCTTTTAAGCTTCCATCCTTTGGCTCCCTCATGTATAAGCGCCAAGGTAAAAATAAAATACCTTTGCGCTTCTGTCTGGACTCGAACTCGAGTCCTCCATGCTGAAATCTCCTGCAGCGCCCTTAGCCACTTGGCCAAGGCGACTTTTGTGACATAACTTGTCACATTTTTCCTTTAAGCTTTCCCTCGCATCAACGCCAAAATTAAAAACTCACCTTGCGCTTTTGTCAAGACTCGAACACGCGTCCTTGAGGTCGCAACTGCTCATCACGCCCCCATGCCACTTTACTACCCTAACTTTCATGTCCACTAACCGCATCATTTATTCTTTAACCTTCCTAGCCCGAACCCCTTTTAACGCAAAAATTAAAACACTCTTTGTTATCACTCAGGCTCGAACCCCTTACCTCCAGAAGCACCCTTTTTGCACCCAGCGCCCAAGCCATTCTACCAGTTGCTTGCCTTGTGTCATGATCCGCCCCAATATATATAAAGCTCCCTCACTTAGCCTTTTCTTCTCAAGCACTAAAAGAAACTTTTAACCCTAAGCCCGACCTAACCCGGGATTTTGACTAAACCATAACATATGCATTTATTTAGGCAAACACACAATAAATAAATATATTGTAAACAACCCCTAATGTAGGATGTTACACTTCCTTCAACCACCACCTGAAAAATGCAGAGAGGTGGAAATGAAGGCATAAAAGGAGGGAAATCAACAGAAAAACAACCCCCCAAGATTCGGCTATCACAAAAAAGACCCCTCAAACATTCGAATCAAGCAAAAAAAAAAAAAAAGCTCCCATCTCCGAACCCGAAAACGACCCTAAGCCTTACCATTCAACCACTCCACCAATTGCTCCCAACCTCATTATCATCAACATACCCAAATCGAATCATACAAAAATCAAAATAAACCCACACAACTCCATTTTCGAGTTACCTAGTTCTAAGGGGAGGAGAGCCTCGTTTTGGTGTTAGATGGGGTTTGATCGGAGCTCTGAGGGTGGTGGTGCATGTTGGCGGTGGCTAGTGTAAAAAGAGAAAAAAAAAGGGGTTGGGAAAGAAGAAGAAGGTGACCCACGAAAATAGAAGGATAAAGGGAGAAAAAGAGAAAAAAAAAAGATAGCCCAACATACACTTACGAGCAGTGGCCCAAAATTAGTGCAGGCCTATTCCATCTTGAACCCATTTCAGTAGCTCAAAGGAAGGGAAACGTGTTGATTTCAGCAGCCCATAATTTTGGGCTTTGGTATATTCTTGACACCGTTTTTATTTACCCATTTAGTCCATATTTTTAATGTTGTCTTATTTCAATTATATTAACATTTTTATGGTTTTTTTGAAATATTATTGTGTGATTTCATTTACAAAATTTAATTTTTAATAAATTCAATTTTTAAAGCAACGAGTCGATTTAGCATTAAATCATCGATCTCGCTGCTATGTTGGGTGGACATCTTTGATTTTTTTGTTGAATATAGAACACCTTTCTAGAAATTAGAAAATTCAAAATTTTCTAAAAAAAATAATAAATTATTTATTCAAAAATTAATAAAATTTCATTTAAAAAAAATACATACATATATATAGTACGCTAATTTGTAATTTATCGCAATGATCATCTTTTTGAATAAACAATAAACAACGTCAGATCACGATCAAAAATTAAATAGTTTTTTAAACATTGATAGATAAAGTAATAATAATAGTAGATTGTCTTTTTTTCGCATTTTAAAAAAAAATCTTATAACACAATAATATGTGATTTGTCAAAATTCTCAATTTTCAATTGGATCACAATTAAATATTAAATCAAACTCGTATTTTTGAAAATTAAGACAACGCGCGTTTAACGAGATACCTATTTTGGGCTTCGCGAGGTGCTAATACCTTCCTCGTGCGTAACCAACTCCCGAACCCTATTTTTCTTTGGAATTTTGACGTAGATCTAAACTAGGCCTTTTTTTAAAGAAAATTCAAAAATAATTTTTCTTTTAAAAAGAGGATTTATTAGGTGTCCGATCACACCTAGGAAAAAGGATCGGTGGCAACTCTTTTTTTTAAAAATAAAATCGAAACTCTGTTTTCAAATTTTCAATAATTTTCTCAATTAGCGCCCGAGCAAATTTTACGTCGCTACAGCTGGCGACTCCGCTGGGGACTTTTTTTTGAGAGTCGAGTCTGGAATTAAACGCGTGTTCTCAAAATTTTCGAACTCCTTGTTAAAATTAATATTCAGTCGTAATCCTTAAATTTTATTTTTTTGAAAAGTCATGCATTTGCATCATGTTGTAAATATTTTTCTAACTTGTTTTATCTTTTTGTTTTTCAGCTCTAAGTTTTTACGGTTTTAGTTTTTTTAAATTTTAAAATAAAAACGAAAAGGTTTGTGAGTTTCTCCCCACACACCGTGCACTTGCATTTTTGCATAACATGAGCTCTCTACTCGGGCTTCATCCGCTTAAGTGGAAGTAAACGCTATGCCTTCGTGAGTTAACTCGTCCCTCCGCATAGGCTAGTGAATACTTTCGGGTTACATATGACATATGCTTTCGTGAGTTAACTTGTCCCTCCGCATAGGCATAAGTAAATGTAATCCCTCGAATTGAACTCGTAAGCCTGTGATGGGCAATGATCGAGGCTCCGAACTAATCTTAGTAGACGACAGTACGAGCAATTTGAGTACCTTTCTAGAACCGAAACTGCATATAGTGAACCGTACGAGCCACCTAACTAGAGCCATGCCGAACCTTCGTCCGTTTAATAGTCACCAAAATAAGTACATGGGAGAAACGCCTCTTACCTTTTATTTCTTTTACATTTACACTTTTTATGTAAGGGAATCGGGTCCGTTTAATAAATTGGACTGGGTAGATTATTTGATGAATATGTGGGGTAGGTTTTTGTAAAGCATGATGAGGAAAAAAATAAAAATAAAAATGAAAAAATAAAAAAACGTGGGTCGGTTTCACCAAAATACATAATTAGATAGTTTAATTTGTTAGATTTTCCATAGTTTTTTCTTCGTTTATACTTAGTACTAACCAAGGCTATTTGTCTTCATTTTATTTTTCATCATGCATCATAGGCATCTTATTAGAAAGATGTTGACTAAAGATTGGTTGCCAAAAACGGGTTTCTGATGGAGGAGTCAATTATGCAAGTAACCGAGAAAAATGCCGTAGTCCGAGACTGGTCTTTGAAAACCCAGAATGCAAAAGGGGACAGTTTAAAGGAAGGATGTGTCTCCAATATTCCCGAGCATGTGACTTCGAATGCTCGTCAGAATAACCTCGAAGACTTGACTAGGATCTGGAAACATTGGGACTCAGACACGAAGGGCATCTTCACTGAAAAGTACGGGGATATAGTTCACTTGATCGCAGTCAAAATAAATGAACAGTTGATTCAAGCCATGGTTCAATTCTGGGACCCAGCTTATCAATGTTTCACTTTCAATCAGGAAGATATGACTCCGACCATAGAAGAGTATGCTGCTTTACTTCGCGTTGATAATGCACAATTCAACAAGATATATGTCAAAGAGGCCAAACCAATGACCTTCAAGAAAAAACTAATAAAGTTGACGGGGATGACTAATACATGGGCTGAAAAACAGATAAAGAAAAAGAACGAAGTCAGTTGTGTTTCATGGTTTTCTTTTCGAGACTTAGTTCAAAACCATCCAGATGTTTTGAAGAGAGTGGATTTGTTTGCTTTGGCCATTTATGGATTGGTCGTCTTCCCAAAGGTTATTGGGCACATAGAAGTTACGATAGTGTATTTCTTCGAAAAGTTGAGGCAATGAATCAACCCCGTCCCAACTATCTTGGCCGAGACTTTCAGATCTCTAAGTAGTTGTAGGAGGAAAGGGGAAGGGTGTTTTATCGGATGCGCACAGTTACTTAATGTTTGGATTCTGAGCCACTTCTGGGAAGTGGAGCGCACACATTTCCACATGTTTTCAGAAACATTTGGCTCCATTGGAAGCTTACCTTGGGAAATATTGGCCAAAAGATGTCACCAAACAGCACTGGGTTTCAGTTTTTCAGAACCTCGTACCGAAGATATAACTTGGAGAGCTGTAACACCCCTATCCCATGTCCGTCGCCGGATTAGGGTTAGGAGCATTACCTAACAGATCGGAGAGCTTTTACAAAAATTCATACATTCATTCATCAATCTCAAGCATAATGTCCCTTAAATGAGTCCTCGAGACCATAAGCATGCTTAATAATCGGGTCGGGACTAAACCGAAACACTTACAGACATTTTCGAAAAATTTAAAACTTCTCTAAATTTTGGGGAACACACGCTCATGGGGGTAGGCCGTGTACCTCTCACGGCAGCTAGACACACCTGTGTGTCCTCCCCGTGGTCGAAACTGACTTAGTTCCCACGGCCACTAAGCACGCCCGTGTACCCAGGCCGTGGTCGATCCTGCCAAAAATCACACGGCTACTAGGCAACAAACATGACTGTGTGCCAAGGCCGTGTACTCTTGTGCTATCTATTGACTTAGCCCACGGTCACTAGGCACGCCCGTGAGACATTATAGGCCATTTTTAAGGCCAAAATGCCACCCACTTGGGTCATACCTACAAGCAAGAATTACCAACTCATTTCATACTCATAAGTCAAGCAAGAGCGTACCAATTTAACCAACCATTTCATGCATTCAAAACTAGTTCCAAACATGTCAAATTACAAGACTATAATTCATCCCATCACAAGCATAATTCATTTATTTACTAACTCAAACTTGACCATTATAAGTGTCAACTAGTCATGCCAAAAACTCATTTCATATATCCCATTCATTCAAGCAAATTTTCAATTCATCACTAGCCAAATCTCATGGCTAAGTTCATATAATAGACTTATATCAAATACTAGCCTATACATGCCATATTTAACTATATACATTTTCAAAATGTACCAAAATGAGTTTAGTAGTGTGATGGCGATCTTGACGGTCCCAAGCCTTTAGTAGCTTTGACGACCTATAAAACAGAGAAATCATACACACAGAGTAAGTTTTTCCAAAAGCTTAGTAAGTCATAATGCAAACAAACTTAGCATATAAGGCATATACATACTCATAGATACATTGGCACATCTAAATCACTTAATAAATTATCACATATATACTTGGATTCATGTACTTGGCCATATTTGCCACATTCGTCAACTCAAAAGTCTTACAAATACAAAGCTCTTTCATGCTTATTTTCACATATCATATTGTTATTCCAATATACATACTCATCATAGTAAGATCATGTAGATACTTACCTTATATACACACTTGGTGTATAAATCAACGTACCTAAAACGTATTCTCATTTTACATAGCCATTCGAATTACAGACATGCCCGTTGAACTGTAAGGAATCTAGTAGGATACTCAGAAACTCAGAATAGTCGTACAATGCCAACGTCCCAGACGATGTCTTACATGCACTCGGATATCGATGCCACTATTCCCAGACAGGGTCTTACACGAATCAATACGATGCCGATGTCCCAGACATGGTCTTACACATAAAGCTCAGATCGATGCCAACGTCCTAGACGTGGTCTTATACGTAAAACTCATATCGATGCCAACGTCCCAGACATGGTCTTACACGAAATCTCAAATCAACGCCAACGTCCCAGACGTGGTCTTACATGATAAAACAGAACAGATATCTATGTCATGACATAGCTAATCCTATCTATTCCTAGGTTCGTACGGGACTTCTCGGACTTAGTCACTATATCAAACTTATCTCGGAATTCATATGCATAACCTCTCATAAGTATCCCTTATCAACATTAGTCATATGAACAATTATAATTTTATACAAGTACGTTTATTTGCATAGTGACTTACCTAGAATTCGATCTATCGGAATGAAAACGGCTACTCGGTTACTTTCATTTTCCCGCGATCTAAGTCTGTTTTCCTTAGTTCTTGATCTTGAATTTAAGCTTGAAACCAACCGAAACCCTTAAGCTTTTGTTCTTCCTTTTTCTTTAAAACATTCGGCCAAATGATGATAAAACAAAGCCACTTTCTTTTGTTTTCTTTTTATTGATATAATATAATAACTTATAAAATAATATACTAATTTAACATATATTATAAACTTATGAAAACATATAATATATAAATATATAATTATAAAACCATATTTATTGCCGTCCACTTCCTATAGTAATGGCTTAATTGCCACATAAGTCCTTACTCTTAAAAAGACATAACAATTGAGCACCCTTTCATAAAACATGCAATTTCACTTTTAATGCAATTCAATCCTTTTATCAAATTAAACATACAAACAGACGAATTAGCTTACGAAAATTTAGCACATGCTTAAACACTCACCAATGGCACAAAAAATAATATTAAAATATTATACAGACTCAGATTTGTGGCCTGAAACCACTGTTCTGCCTAGGGTATAAACCAGACTATTACAAGAGCACCATGGATCCATCTTTCGGTTCTATTATACAAATGCAGAAGCCAAGATTGGGTGCCTTTACTGGGATTATGGGGAGGAGTTGGATATGCTCCATTAATGGTTCATAGGAAGTTTGCTTCACGACAATTCATGCCAGCTACCCGGGGATTGGCACGGTCTGAGTTTGCCTTTACAGGTGAAGGTTACATGAAAAAAGTCCGAGATACTGCAAATTCTTGGAAGGAAATTTACCTAATGGAGTTAGCTCTCTATGCTGATACTATCACTCAAGATTATGACATATGGAGACAACGACGAGTGAATAGTCAACAAACCTCGCCGACAAATTACACTTTCCAAAATCCTTTATAAGAAGAAATGTCGTCCGAGCTGGAAATGGCTAGACATGAATTTGAACATGAAAAGGCCAAGTTGTTACGATATATTAGTTCTCTTCAAGAGGAAACTACTAGCTGAAGATCGATGTTCAAATTAAAAAATCCAGAACCGAGAAAGTCCAGAAAGAAGTTGAGATCATGAGAAATGATCTAAGGGATCTTCATTTGGAAAATAAGAAATTAAGAGGCACCATAAAGAATAGTGGGTTGGACAAACCATCGGCAGAATGGAAGGAAGAACTAAACAACATCAAAGGCGGGATAGAATTCTGGAGAGGAAAAGCGAAGAAGGAAGAGGAAAAAGCTGCGCGTGCTATGATAGAGTTAAGGAAGAAGAATGTTAAATACGAAACCGTGTCTGTAGAAGTAATGACTAGTTAGTCTGAGTGTCAAGAGCTAAGAGGGAAAATACGAGATTTATAAAATACGCTGCAAGCTCATCAGCAACATTTGGATACTCTTTTAAAAGCCCTAGAAGAAAAGAATGGTCAGCATGATAGAGACACTCGCGCTTATGAAAGAGCTCTCCAAGAAAAGGATATGCACCTTGGCCATTTGATCAATGAAATTCGCAAGGCAGCCGTGCAAATTGTGTGACTATTAGATGAAGCATCAGTTCTCAGCTGCCAATTCCCTCCAAGCCAAAGATCAAGCATGTCAGAGTTCCTAGAACGGGTGAAGAAACAAGGCGATGTGGCTAGGAAATTTGTGTAAACAAAGATGGTAAAGATGTTTTGTAATGGACTCTTTTGATAAATGAAATGCCCAAGTATGGGTCTATCTTGAAATCAACACCTATTTTTTGCATACTTACGCATGACTGACATTTATTCATTCATTCATACATTCATTCATTGCATGTGCATATCACCCTAATCATTCACTAAGGTTAAAACCATACAATCCACATTTGCAGCACTACAAGTCTGGAATTACGCCATTCTTATAGGACACGTCTAATAGCTAGAATTGTGGAGGCCGAATTCAATGAGAGAATTGAAAGGATAGAAATGACCCAAAGAGAGTTGCAAGAGCAGTTGGCTAAGTCACAACAGGAAGCAAGAGATCTAATGGTAAGATCTCGAGAGGAATTGCTCGAGCAAAGGGATCAATGGCCAAAATGTTGGAGATGATGATAGCTTTGGTAAAAAAAAAAGGACCCATGTAGAGCCCTGATATCATAGAACCCTAGTCAAGAGCTAATCAGGATCCACTTTATCCTCCAAGATTCACTCCACTTCATGCCTATACAACACAAAGAAGGTTTCCCCAATGGGAACCTACAGTTTTGGAGCAACATCCTGCACCACCTCCTCATTTAGGGCAAGGGATATTCGTATCGAATCTCGGGGCTAATCCTGCAGATTCAATTGATCCAGATTTGGATGATCCGGTAAAAATAGCTAGGTTGAAAATGGATGATCATGATGCTTATGATAAGTATAGGAGCCTGGAAGAAAGGCTCAAGGCGATAGAAGGTACTAAAGTTTTCTCTGCACTGAGTGCCAAAGAGCTCAGTTTGGTGCCCGATCTGGTTCTACCTCCGAAATTTAAAGTGCTAGATTTTGAAAAATATGATGGAACGAGATGTCCAAAGGCGCATCTTATCATGTTTTTCCGGAAGATGACTAGTTACGTGGATGAGGATAAATTGTTAATACAATGTTTCCAAGACAGCTTGGTCGGATCGGCTTTTCGATGGTATAATCAACTCAGTAGAGAAAGGATCCGATCATGGAAAGACTTAGCATCAGTATTTTGTGAACAATACAAGCATATATCCAACATGGTGCCTGATCGAATAATTCTATAGATGATGGAAAAGAAGCTGATGGAGACTTTTAGGCAGTATGCACAAAGATGGAGGGATATCTCGGCCCAAGTAGAACCCTCATTAACTAAAACTGAGATAACGATCCTCTGCATCAACACTTTGAAGGCGCTGTTTTATGATAAGTTGGTAGGAAGCGCCTCGAAAGACTTCATAGATATTGTAATATCCGGGGAACTTATATAGAATGTCGTCAAGAATGGAAGGATGGAAGGCCCCGAAAGTTCGAAAAGGGCAGTACCCATAAAGAAAAAAGAGGTAGAAACCCATATGGTGGGAACCGAGAGCCACTACACTTCTAAACCATACCCAACCCAATCACGACCTCGATATCGCCCACTTCCAAACTTCTATTTTCCTCCCCAATGCCCTTACTATCAAGCAACTCCTCCTTACCCAGTCTACGCCACAAATAACCAAAGACCATTTGCCATGCTCCCACCAAAATACCATGCCTGCTCAAAGCCAACCCAAAAATGAATAAAGACCGGCAATACCCAATCTTGAAAAACCTCAATTCACCCATATTCCCGTGTCATACGGAGAGCTGTACCCAAAACCATTGGAAAAACAATTAATATCCCCATATTATATGGCACTTCTGAAGCCTCTATACCCAAAATGGTACGATTCTAATGCTAGTTACATGTACCACGCTGGAAACTAGGGGCATTCTACAGAAAATTGTCTTGCCTTTAAAAGGAGGGTTCAAGGTCCTATTGATACAGGCATTTTACAATTTGGTGGTGCTAGTAATATGACTGAAAATCCGTTCCTTAACCATACTAAAGGAAATGTGAGTGCGGTGACAAAAGAAGACAGGTGGCGAGCCAAAAGTTGTGTTTCTGAAATAAAGATACCTTTGCGGAAGATTTAGGAGGTAATGGTTGAAAATGGGCTGTTCTGTCATCCCAACAAAATTTTCAAAGAATGAAACACAAAAAGTTAATGTTTTTGTGATTTCCATAGTATCTAAGGGCATGACATCCAGTCTTGTAAGGGATTCAGAAAATTACTTCAAGACATGATGGGCAACAAGGAGGTCGAGATCTTTAACAGAGTGGAAGAGGGCAATGAAGGAGAAGTATGCACTTCTGATAATCAATCATTAGGTTCCCTTTATAGCCCCGATCGACCTTTGGTGATTTATTAAGAGATAAAAAAGGAAAAAGTGAAACCGAAGATGATAATTGAAGTTCCATCTCTTTTCCCTTACAAGGACAACAAGGTGGTACCATGGAAATATGATGTCAAAATTATCATACCCGAAGGTGAAAAATCCAAAGCTACGACTGGAAGTGTTAGCGAAGTAGGACACTTTACCCGCAGTGGGAGATGTTACTCTCCTAAAGTGGTTGAACCAGGGAAGAAGACTGGTGACCCGAACCAGAAAGGAAAGGCACCGATGCATGAGGCTGAGGTCGAGTTTGAAACTCCTTCCGAACAAGAAGTCAAAAGGCCTGTGAATGAGGAAGAAGCACATGAATTCTTGAAGTTCATTAAGCACAGTGAATATAACATCGTAGAATAATTAAACAAGCAACCGACACGAATCTTGGTATTATCCCTACTGTTGAATTTAGAACCACATCGGAATGCTTTGCTGAAAGTGTTAAATCAAGCTTATGTGGCGAGCAACGTATCTGTTAAAAAGCTTGATAGGTGGGTGAACAACCTGAATGCGGATAATTTCATCTCTTTCAGTGATGCTGAAAGTCAATTGGTAGGGGCTCCGTAAAAGCACTGCACATCACAACCAGTTGCAAGGGTTATATAATACCAAATGTGCTCATTGACAACGGGTCTGCACTCAATGTCATGCCTTTGGCCACGCTTTCTAGGATGCCAATTGATATGTCTTATCTGAGGTCTTGTCACTCTACAGTAAGGGCATTTGATGAGACACGACAAGAGGTCATGGGGAAGATTGAAATTTCTCTAGAAGTAGGCTCATGTACATATGATATCGAGTTCCAGGTCATGAACATCACGCCTTCTTATAATTGCCTTTTAGGGATGCCTTGGATCCATTCTGCTGTGGTAGTTCCTTCATTTCTCCATCAAAAAGTAAAGTTTATCATGGATAGCCGCTTGAGCACGGTCGCTGGTGAAGAAGAAATTGTTGCATCTATCTCTACTGAAGCACTCTATATCGAAATAAACAAAGATGCAGTAGAATGTTCCTTTCTTTCTTTTGAATTTATCAATGCTACATTTTTTGCTGAAGGAAATAGGATTCCCACACCCAAGCTGTCAAGGAATACCAAGATGGGAATTAAACTGACTGTGGGAATAGGAGCCCGAGTAAAGAAAGGTTTGGGGTTCAAGCTAAAACCATTACACCACAAGGCTTGATACGATTCAGGGTTCAAGCTAGATATACGACAAAGAAGAAAACAGTTGCAGAAAGATCAAGAAAGGAGGATTGCAAGAGCCTCAGGTCGGGAATTGGAATGGGAGGCCATAGCGTATCTTTCTTTGTCAAAAACATTGACATCTGCCGGAATGATGTACCCAGGGCGAGATAATTCACGAAGCACGCTATTATTGATTGAAAAGGGTCTTCAGAACGTCAGTATAAATGTTATTGACAAAGGGGATGATGCAATTAAAGATGTTTCAATGATATGCCCTGGTCCTCCTGGATTCTTTTTGAACAATTGGACTGCTGTGGATCTTCTTATAGTTTCTAAGCCATCTTCAGAGTAATGCTCAATGTTAACTCTCTTTTAAATGAACATTAATGGAGATGCATTTTGTCATGGTCTTTTCATTCTCATTAACTTCATAATTATTCCCTCTTCTCACAGACTTTCCTTACATGTATCTCATATCATGCCATAACATTATGCTTGTTGGTTCCAGTACTTTGATGCTCCTCTATAGTTTTCTTTTCCATTCAACTTTCAGGTACTCAGATATAAACGACATGAGCAATCCCGTTACAAGTCTTAAAATCAATTTCGAGAAAACTATTTATTTAGGAGAATTCGAAGCTGAGGAAAATGCTGAAGATTATGTCTCGTCTCCTAACTTACTAAGAATGGTAGAACAAGAAGATAAACAGATTTTACCCCATCAAGAATTGGTTGAGACAATAAATTTAGAAAATGAAGAAAAGAGACAAGAAGTGAAGATTGGGACTTCGATTTCAGATAACACCAAACATGATTTTATCACTTTGCTTCATGAGTATTAAGATGTATTTGCATGGCCGTATCAGGACATGCCAGGTTTGAACGAGAATGTAGTGGTCCATAAACTCTCACTGAAACCAGAATGCAAACCTATTCAACAGAAGCTAAGACGAATGTGACCTGAAATACTGTTAAAGATAAAAGAAGAAGTCAAGAAACAATTTGATGCTGGCTTCCTCCAAGTTTCCAAATACTCAGAATGGATAGCTAACATAGTCCTAGTAACGAAGAAAGATGGCAAGGTACGAATGTGCAAGGATTATCGCGATCTGAATCAAGCAAGTCCTAAAGATAATTTTCCCTTTCCACACATCGATACGTTGGTGGATAACACAACAAAACATTCATTGTTTTCTTTCATGGATAGATTCTCGGGTTATAATCAGATAAAGATGGCTCCCTAGGATATGGAGAAAATTACCTTCATAACGATGTGGGGGATATTCTGCTATAAGGTGATGCCGTTCAAATTAAAGAATGCTGGGGAAACATATCAGAGGGCCATGGTGATGTTGTTCCATGACATGATGCACAAAGAAATAAAAGTCTATGTCGATGATATGATTGCCAAATCTCGGGGGGAAAGAGTGCATGTTGGGAACCTCAGAAAGTTGTTTGAAAGACTAAGAAAGTTCCAGCTGAAGGTTAATCCAGCCAAGTGTACGTTTGGGGCTACCTCGAGAAAATTACTAGGCTTCATTGTCAGCAAGAGAGGTATTGAGGTTGATCCAGATAAGATAAAAGCTATACAAGAACTACCACCTCCGCGCATACAAAAAGAAGTTAGAGGATTTTTAGAGAGGTTGAACTACATCGCTCGATTTATTGCTCAGCTTACCAACCAGTGTGACCCAATTTTTTGACTCATTCGAAAACATAATCCGGGAGAATGGAACGAGGAGTGCCAAATGGCTTTTGACAAGATAAAGCAGTATTTGTCTGGCCCCCCATTACTAGTACCGCCAACTCCCAGAAGACCGTTAATATTGTATCTGACTGTGTTCGAAAATTCAATGGGTTGTATACTGGGGCAACATGATGAGTCGGGGAAAAGAGAAAAGGCAATTTACTATCTCAGCAAAATGTTCACAGAGTATGAGGCAAAGTATTCGTCAATTGAAAAATCTTGTTACGCTTTGGTTTGGGTAGTTCGGAGGCTCAAGCAATATATGTTGTATCATACGACATGGTTAATTTCAAAGCTGGACTTAATAAAGTACATGATGGAATCACCTGCACTCTCAAGAAGAATGGCACGATGGCAGATCCTACTATCAGAGTACGACATTATCTATGTGAGCCAAAAGTCGATAAAGGGGAGCCCAATAGCTAACTTCTTAGCAACTCGAACAACGGAGGAATACAAGCCATTGAGATTTGATTTCCCAAACAAAGACTTGATGTGCATTACAGAAAAAGAATGTGAGTCGGCAAAAGAGAAATCATGGAAGATGAGCTTTGATGGTGCATCGAATGCATTGGGGCATGAGATTAGAGCAGTTTTAGTGTCACCAGAAGGGAACCATTATCCGCTCACTGCCAGATTAAATTTCTTTTGTACCAATAACATAGCAGAATATGAGGCTTGCATCATGGGACTTCGTGTAGCTATTGAACGAAACACCGAAATCTTAGAGGTGTAAGGGGACTCAGCGTTGGTGATTTACCAAATCCGTGGAGATTGGGAAGTGAGAGATTCAAAATTAGTTAATATCGTGATCTTGTTGCGGAACTGATTAAAGAATTCAAAGAAGTGACTTTTAATTACTTCCCATGAGAAGAAAACCAATTGGCTGATGCCTTGGCCACTTTGGCTTCAATGTTCAAAGCAAATAGAGAAACGAAAATAATGCCTCTCCAAATGAGCATATATTAGGTCCCTGCACATTGTTTTAGCATTGAAAAAGAGACAGATGGATAGCCATGGTTCCATGATATCTTAGAATATGTCAAGAATCAAAGGTATCCCGAGCAAGCAAATGAGAACGACAAAAGAACAATCAGAAGAATGTCGGTGAAATTTGTTCTTGATGGGGATATCTTGTACAAAAAAGGAAAAGATCAAGTACTTCTGAGATGCGTGGATGCTGTTGAAGCTAGAAAAATACTTGAAGATGTCCATGAAGGAATTTGTGGGACGCATGCTAATGGTTTCACTATAGCTAGGCAGATTATGAGACTCGGTTATTACTGGCTGATGATGGAAAACGACTGCATTAGTTATGCACGAAAGTGCCACAAATGTCAAATTTATGGTGATAAAATTCATGCAGCCCCTTCGCCCCTTCATGTCATGACTTCTCTGTGGCCTTTTTCAATCGGGGGCATGGCTATTATAGGGCCAATTTCCCCAAAAGCTTCTAATAGACATCGATTCATTTTTTTGGTTATAGATTACTTCACAAAATGGGTAGAAGCCACTTCGTTTGCTAATGTGACAAAGACTGCAGTTTGCAGGTTCCTAAAAAAGGAAATCATATGTCTATACGGTTTGCCTAAGAGAATCATTTTAGATAACGCTTTAAATCTGAACAATAAGATGATGAAAGAAGTGTACGAGCAATTTCAAATAAAGCATCGTAATTCTTCACCCTATCGCCCAAAGATGAACAGAGTAGTAGAAGCTGCTAACAAAAATATTAAGAGGATTATTGGGAAAATGGCCGAGACATATAAAGGCTGGCACGAGAAGCTACCATTCGCTTTGTATGTATATCGCACATCTGTGCGGACATCTATGGGAGCAACTCCTTTCTCTCTGGTCTATGGAATGAAAGTTGTGCTACCCATCGAAGTTGAGATCCCCTCTCTACGAGTCTTAATGGAGTCAAAACTAGAGGAATCAGAATGGGTTCAAGCTCGATATGACCAGCTAAATCTAATCGAAGAAAAATGCTTGAAGGCAATCTGTCATGGACAGATGTACCAGAAAAGAATGATCACGACCTATGACAAGAAGGTGCGGCCAAGATAATTCTGCGAGAGAGAACTCGTACTGAGAAATATTCACCCAATATAAAAAGACTTTCGAGGAAAATGGGCACCAAATTGGAAAGGGCCATACGTCGTAAAGAAGGCCTTCTCGGATGGAGCCTTGATTCTCACTAAGATGGATCGGAAGGAGTTACCTAATCAAGTGAACTCAGATACCGTGAAAAAGTACTATGCCTAAAAAAAAAGAATTGTCAAGATGAAAACCTGGAAAGGGCGTCTGGATAAACAAAAAAGATTAGGATGGAAACCTAAAAGGGCGTTCTAATGAAGCAGATTTGGGCTTTAGGAGCAAGGCGATTTGAGCAAGGAGTCAAATGGCGAGATTACAATATTTGAAGCATTCTCGAAAGCTCGAAATCTTCTACACAAGAAAGATCCTTGACTAAGAAACGTGGAAAAGTTCATGCGTTGAATATCTAAAACATTTGTAGCCATTGAATGTGATTTCTTTTCTTTATGACGCTTTTAACTATTCTTGGTCAATTTTATTTGATTGTTGCTTTTGAAATAAATATGAACGTGAGATATCCCTTTCATACCTACTTTGCCATTTTCATGCATCTCATGTATGGTTTATTTAAATAATAAATAATGAAATGACATACTCTAAACAAAAGGAATGTTGAACATTACCCAGATGAGAATTTGATAAGTACAAGAGCCTCAAAGCAAGGACAAAGTTCAACAGGGGGCAAAAATGTAGATTACTCGTAAAGCTTGAGGACGGGTGCAAAACCTAAAAGGAAAGTCAAGAATCGAAGTAATGAATGCAGATCATCACGAAAATCATAACGAAAAGGGATATATGACAAATAAGCCCAAGGCGCATGGCATAATCATGTAGACATAAAAGCATTTAAGACAAACACGTGCATATCATGATAATATCATGCATGACATATACAGGTACTCCAGTAGAGCAAAAGGTTTTGATGATAGCTGTACTGAATCAAGGAAAAAGAAGACATCCGAGTTCCCCCAGATGATATGTTTTGAAATTCTGATTTTTTTAAAAAAACTATTTCATTTACGTTTTTTCCAAAAATCAACTCATAATGCGAAAGGTAAGTTAAGCCTCGTGTCACATGCCGAGGTATCTTCAAATTCTGTTTTCCCAAAAAATAAAAAAATAAAAAAATCAACTCATAATGCGAGAAGTGAGTTGAGTCTAAGGTCACACTTTGAAGTATTTTTCAGTTTCCTTGTCAAAAAACAAATCAAATCATAATCCGAGAGGTGAGTTGAGCCGCAAATCACATGCTGAGGTATTTTCAATTTCTGTTTTTCCAAAAAAATCAACTCATAATGGAGAGGTGAGTTGAGCCTTGGGTCACATGCCGAGTTATTTTCAATTTCTGTTTTTTAAAAAAAATCAACTCATAATGCGAGAGATGAGTTGAGCCTTGGGTTACACGCTGAGGTATTTTCAATTTCTATTTCTTTTCCAAAAAATCAACTCATAATGCGAGAGGTAAGTTAAGCCTCGGGTCACACGCCGAGGTATTTTTCAATTTCTTTTTCAAAAATCAACTTATAATGCGAGAGGTGAGTTGAGCCTTTGGTCACACGCCGAGGTATTTTCAATTTCTATTTTTCGAAAAAAATCAACACATTATGCGAGAAGTGAGTTGAGCCTTGGGTCACACGTCGAGTTATTTTCAATTTCTGTTTTTCCAAAAAAATCAACTCATAATGCGAGAGGTGAGTTGAGCCTCAGGTCACACGCCGAGGTATTTTTCAATTTCTTTTTCAAAAATCAACTCACAATGCGAGAGGTGAGTTGAGCCTTGGGTCACACGCCGAGGTATTTTCAATTTCTGTATTTTTAATTTCTGTTTTTCCAAAATCGACTCATAATCTGAGAAGTGAGTTCGGCTTCGGACCGTATGCCGAGCTATTTTTGATTTCTATCTTTTTAATAACAATAAAAAAGAACTGTGGGATAGTCGAACAAAATTCAGTTCTTTGAAGTCTTTGCTCTATCTCTGTTTCACAGTGACGAGCAAAGAGGGGCAACTGTAATCACTGAATTTTGTCTACGTCTCGTATCTTAATTTTTTCAAAATTTTGGGCCCATTGGGACTTAGTTTTGGGTTTTGGCCCATTAATGTTTTATATATATATTAATAAAAAAATAAAAATACAAAAAATTTAAATTACATTTTAATCCCTTATATTTTTCAAAATTACATTTTAACCCCTTATCTTACCCAAAATTACACTTTGACCCTTTAAATTTCTTGAAATTATGTTTCAACCACGCTAGTTTCACTGCGTTTGCGATCTGGTCCTTCTGGCAAAATCACGTGATTTGAGCACCTGCTGTAACACCCCTATCCCGAGTCCGTCACCGGATTAAGGTTAGGAGCGTTAGCGGACAGATCGGAAACATTCACAGACAAAATTATACATTCAATCATCATTCTCAGACATAATTTCCCTTAGTCGGGTCCTCGAGACCTTAATCATACTTATAAGTCGAGTCGGGACTAAACTGAAACACATATGAAATTCCATGAAATTTTGAAACTTTTCTAAAATACAGGGAGACACGCCCGTGGGAGGAGACCGTGTGCCCTCCATGGCTTCTAGACACCCCTGTGTATCCATCCGTGTTTATACTAACTATATCAACACGGTCATTAGGCACACCCGTGTGCCATGGCCGTGTACTTTTAGGCCATATACTGACTTCCCCACCACGGCCACCAAGCACGCCCGTGTCGAGGCCGTGTGATGATAAACTGCATCCTACAATTCACCCACAGTCGTTAGGCACGCCTGTGTTACAAACAGGTGTGACATTATAGGCCATTTACAAGGCCAAAATGCCACCCACAAAGGGTCATACCTACAGGCCATATTCAACAAGATATTTCATGCACATAAAACCATCAAAAGCATACCAAAATAACCATTCAAACTTTACATTCAAAACCAATCCCAACTATGGCAATCTCAAGGATTAAAACTCATATCATTACAAGACTAATTCATGCATTTGCTCATTCAAACTTGGCCATTCCACATTTTTTCATCATACCAAAATATACATTCTATAACACATTCATTTAAGCAAAGTTTCAACTCTTAAATAGCCAAATCACATGGCTAAAATCATATAACTATTTATACCAAAATACTAGCCTATACATGCCATATATAGCTTTATACAATATCAAAATGTACCAAAATAAGATCTATAGTGTGATGACGATCCAAGAAGGTCCCAAGCCTTCAGTAGCTTTGACGGCCTATAAAATAGATTAAACACACACACAGAGTAAGCTTTCCAAAAGCTTAGTAAGTCAATATACAAACAAACTTAGCATAAAATGCATATATTTGCTTTAGTTCATACACTTTTGACCACATTAGCCATTTTCACAATTCAGAGATCATATAAACACATATCTCATTTCACCAAAACTTTATACAACATATCATCAATTCCATATTCATAGCATCATAGTAAGATCATATTGATGCTTACCTTGTATACACAATTAGTGTATAATTAACATACCTGAATTGGATTTACAATCACATATTTGTTCATAGCTCGGATTTGCAATTAGTATCATAGACTTGCCCGTTGAAACGTAATAAATCTTATAGGATACTCAGAAAGCCCAGAATAATAGTACAATGCCAACGTTCCAGACGAGGTCTTACATGTACTCGGATATCGATGCCACTGTCCCAGACAGGGTCTTATACGAATCAAAACGACGCTGATGTCCCAGACGTGGTCTTCCACGTAAGTGTCATAATGATGCCAACGTCCTAGACATGGTCTTATACGTAACGTTTATATTGATGCCAATGTCCCAGACGTGGTCTTGGGACGTGGTCTTACACATAATTAGATATTGATGCCACTGTCCCGGACAGGGTCTTACACGAATCTCAAATCAATGCCAATGTCCCAGACGTTGTCTTACATAATAAAACAGAACAGATGCCTATGTCAAGGTTCGTACGAGGCTTCTCAGACTTAGTCAATATACCAAACTTATCTCAGAATTCAATTACAGAATTTTTCATAAGCATTCGTTATCATCATTAAACATATGAACAATTACAAATGCATACATATTCATTTATTTGTATAGTGACTTACCTCGGATTCGGTTTATCGGAATAGAAAACGGCTACTCGATAACTTTCGCTTTCCCGCGATCTAAATCCATTTTCCTCTATTCTTGATCTAAACATATTCAGAATTAACCCTTTTATTCACTAGTTCATTCAATTCAATCCAAGGACACACATTTAGGGCTATTTGCAAAATAACCCTCATATTTGCACAACTCAGCAATTTAGTCCATTTTTCTCAAAACATCAAATTCACAAAATCTACACATAAACATGCTTGGCCGAACCTCTATAGGGACTATATAAGTCCAAATATTTCATCAAATTCACATATTAGCCCTCCAAAATAATATTTTCACAACTTAGCCCTATTTAGCTAAATTCATTAAAACTTCAAGAACAAAACATGTTCATCTACCACCAATCTATCATTTAACACCTTAAAGCATCCCAAAGCTCAACCTAGCATCAATGGCATAACTTACAAACATCACCAATACACAAAATTGAAACATAGGTTTGATAGTAGACGAAGCAACGATTACAAAAACATAGAAATTATCAAAAACTGACCGAAATCATACCTTGAATTTAAGCTTACAATAGCCGAATACACAAAGCTTTAAATTTTCTTTTCTTTCTTTGATTTTCGGCAAGAGAATGATGAAAATATGGCCACTTTTTCATGTTTCTTTTATTATAATGCATTAATATAAAATATAAATATAAAAATGCATGTATATTTAATATAATATATAAATAAACACATGTAAACATAACATGTTTACACATAGCCATCCACTATCTATAATTAAAAATTGGCTTAATTGCCACATAAGGCCATAACTTTTAAAAGCCACAACACATAGGTGCTTTAACAAATAACAAGCAACTTTCACATTTAATGCAAATCAATCCTTTGCTCAAATTAAACACACAAACAGACAAATTCACTTACGAAAATTTACCACATGCTTATTCACATATTAACGGCACAGAATATAATATTAAAATATTATACAGACTCAGATTTGTGGTCCCGAAACCACTGTTCCGACTAAGGTATAAACCGGACTGTTACACCTGCTCCCCGAACTTTTCGGCCGCCAACATGGGTGGAGACCATTCCTTCAACCATCACCTGAAAAATACAGAGAGAAGGTGAAAATGAAGGCATAAAAAGAGGGAAATCAACAGAAAAACAACCCCCCTAAGATTCGGCTATCACAAAAAAGACCCCTCAAACATTCGAATCAAGCAAAAAAAAAAAAAAAAAGCTCATCTTAGAACCCAAAAATGACCCTAAGCCTTACCATTCAACCACTCCACCAATTGCTCCCAACCTCATTATCATCAACATACCCAAATCGAATCCTACAAAAATCAAAATAAACCCACACAACTCCACTTTCGGGTTACCTGGTTCTAGGGGGAGGAGAGCCTCGTTTTGGTGTTAGACGGGGTTTGATCGGAGCTTTGAGGGTGATGGTGCATGTTGGCGGTGGCTAGTGTAAAAAGAGAAAAAAAAAGGGGTTGGGAAAAAAAGAAGAAGGTAACCCACGAAAATAGAAGGATAAAAGGAGAAAAAGAGAAAAAAGAAAAAAAGGTAGCCCAACATACACTTACTAGCAGTGGCCCAAAATCAGAGCAGGCCCACTCCATCTTGAACCCATTTTAGTAGCCCAAAGGAAGGGAAACGAGTTGATTTCAGCAGCCCATAATTTTGGGCTTTGGTATATTCTTGAGACCTTTTTTATTTACCCATTTAGTCCATATTTTTAATGTTGTGTTATTTCAATTATATTAACATTTTTATGGTTATTTTAAAATATTATTGTGTGATTTCATTTACAAAATTTAATTTTTCATAAATTCACTTTTTAAAGCAACGAATCAGTTTAGCATTAAATCATCGATCTCACTGCTATATTAGGTGGGCATCTTTGATTTTTTGTTAAATATAGAACACCTTTCTAGAAATTAGAAAATTCAAATTTTTCTAAAAAAAATAATAAAATCTTTATTCAAAAATTAGTAAAATTTCATTTTAAAAAAAATACATACATATATATAGTACGCTAATTTGCAATTTATTGCAATGATCGTCTTTTTGAATAAACAATAAACAACGTCAGACCACGATAAAATATTAAATCATTTTTTTTAAATTGATAGATAAAGTAATAATAATAGTAGATTGTCTTTTTTTCGCATTTTAAAAAAATAATAATCTTATAATACAATAATATGTGATTTGTCAAAATTCTCGATTTTCAATTGGATCACAATTAGATATTAAATCGAACTCGTATTTTTGAAAATTAAGACAACGCGCGTTTAATGAGATACCTATTTTGGGCGTCACGAGGGTGCTAATACCTTCCTCGTGCGTAACCGACTCCCGAACCCTATTTTTCTCTGGAATTTTGACGTAGATCTAAACTAGGCCCTTTTTTTAAAGAAAATTCAAAAATAATTTTTCTTTTAAAAAAAGGATTTATTAGGTGTCCGATCACACCTAGGAAAAAAGATCGGTGGCGACTCCTTTTTTTTTAAAATAAAATTGAAACTCTCTTTTCAAATTTTCAATAATTTTCTCAATTAGCGCCCGAGCAAATTTTACGTCGCTATAGAGGGTTTTTGTCCAATAAGGGTGATAACTGGTTCTTAGGAAGTGGAATTTAGATGGATATCTCCTTGAGAACATCGCCAAGAAGGGTGCCACCGGTGAATAGCAGATGGCTCCGGGACGACAACTTGGATGTTAGTCATGCAGGTGGAAGTCCAATGGGAATGGATCTGGATCGGCGTGCTGAGGAGTTTTGGAGTAATCTAAACTTCTTATCCTTATTTGAATAGATGGGGGAAGGGAATGGCTAATTAATGAGCAGGAAATTACTGGACAGATGGAAGTGGGCTTTAACTCAGAAGGCTACCTAATTGAAATGATAGATGGGAAGAAGAGGCAACGCATGCTAGAAGTACAACCAACTGTTTCTGTAATTAAATCTTCACCGAATTTGGGAGGTAATAATGAGATATCGGCTGTCGCTAGAAAATAGGCTAGCCGGATGCAATAAAAATTTTAAGTTGGAATGTCTATATTTTGGGGCAACCACGGTCTATGAATCTCTAAGAATAGATTGAGACATATGCATCCTCAACTTTTGTTTCTCATAGGGACATGGATTCTATAATATACATTGTATCGATATCACTTGATTTATCTTAATTAAACAAAACAAAACAAAAATTAAAAATAATGTATACATTACAATAATCTATTTAATTTTCATATTCAACATTCTATAAATTTGAAAAACAGGTCAAATTCAACTTAGACTTTGAATATCAAAACTGGACCTTAGCTTATATTTTAAATGGACCTTTTTTGTCCTAAGTTTACTTTTAGGTAGACCTAATCATGGGCTAGGTTCAAGTTGGGCCAATGTAAAATTTTAGGCCTATTTTCTAATCTTGGGTCCGGCTCGACCTGACCAAAAAAATATGCCTAAAATTTTGTTCAAATCTGATCCAGATACAAAATGTTAAACCCTAGCCCAACATACTTGTGTTAATTTTTTATATTGTTTTTATATAAAAATAAATTTAAAAATATAATATATAAAATACACTAAAATATTAAAATAAATGTTTCCGAACAAATTGAAAATACATTAAAAAAAGTATTTATACTTAAATAACACTAAGATAGTTGTAACTTAACAAACAAATGGCTCTAAAATAGTAGCAAAATTAATAATAAAATAAGAGTTATACAATATCCAAACAATAACAACAAAATAGTAGCAAAATAACATCAAAATGGCAACATATAGCACTGAAAAAATTTAGGCAAATTCGGGTTGGGCCAGGCCTGGGCCAAAAAAAATCTTACCCGAGGCATGACCTATTTAGAAAACGAGTCTTATTTTTTGTCCAAACCTATTTATTAGGCCTATATTTTACCCAAACCCTCCCAATTTTCAGGAAGCCTTTGGACCTAGCGAGTGACCTGTCCCATAATGAAGTCTATTTTTAGGAAATAGTATTTTTATCTAAACTCTTCTAAATAGATAAAACTGTCAAACTTAAATAAGGAACCTCATTCTTGAATAAACCAATTCACTTAATCTAAATATTAAATAAAAATAAAATAAAATTTGGAGAAGATAATACAAAATTTTGAGAACCGGACTTGCTTGACATCTCAATATCTCATAGACTCTTCTTCGAAACATAAAAATCGTTTCCGTTGATTATTTTCCATAACTCTTGGGATAATTTCTTAAAATCTTTTAATTCCTTTTGGTGTATTAAAAATCCCTTTTTATTAAGTAAATTATTGTCATTCCTAACGAATATCTAAGTTAATTTTTTTATTTAATTATATTTTGAGTGTATGAGAATTCATGAAAGATAAAATAGAATTAATTGCATCAAACACTTCTAAATTATGATTTTTATTTTAAATTAGTTTTTAAATTTTAAACTTTAAAAAATTCTAATTACATCCTTAAATTATCAATGTTATATCAATAATGTCCTTTTGTTACAAAAATCGTTAATTTGAGATGTTAAACCTTATGTGACATAATTTAAAATGAAAATTTTAAAGAAAAATAAATGCAAAAATTTTGATTTTGAAGTTTCGGAAGCTTTTGTAAAGGACTAATCAATAAAAATGTGTTCTATTCTTATAAGGAAGGATTGAACCCTCCACCACTTTGTTAAGAAATAAGATGAACGACCACCACACCACAGCTTATAGATGCTTATATATAAAAGTTATATAGAAAATAATAAAAATGACTAAATAAATTTAATAAAATTTCTATATAAATAAATTTGACAAAATGAATTTAAAAGGTAACACACCTATAGTAATTAACCAGACTTTGTTAGATATTTATGTTTCATTAGCTATTTATATTTTATATAAAATATTGTTATAAATAGTAATTTAATTAATCTCAACAGGTGTTATGCAATTGAGGCGAGGCTTGTTGATTAAGGTCCAAGTTTTGGTACCATGTGTAATTGTAATATGTAGGTCTCCATTCTATTATATACGAATGTTATGAGTGGATTTTGTCTGATTTTTATTCTATTATATTTTTTACTAATTTGATTTTACATTATACTTGATTGAACTTGTATTTGTATTTGTACCTGTAGCTCATAATGGATTTGGTTTTTTTGGCATAATGATTTTTTAGCCCTCCAACTTTACAAAAAAAGTTATTTTTTGGGGTGACATTGGGTTAATCCCTTTACGGAAACATAGTAGAAAGAAAAAAAAATGGGCTGTTTGTTTCCAAATTCATAAAAAACATTAGATTATTTTCCATAATTTCTTAATTCCTTTACATTAGTTTTGCTGTAATTAACCAAAACCATCGTTTTAGCTTAAACGGGTGAAATTAAAGTCTCATAATTTATAAATTTCCTTTCCTTCTATAATTCCTTTTGACCTATATTTATATGTCAGTTCTTGGCCCCAGTTTTTCATCAAAACAATAATAATCTTTTTGCAGCAATGGCTGCCCTGAAGCTTTTCTTTTCATTTCTCATGGTTACAGTTCATTTGATTTCATCCATGGCGGCCAATAGGCATATGCTTAGGGGTAATCAAATGATTGACTCAAACTGGTATGATGCCCATGCAACATTTTATGGTGATATGAGTGGTGGTGGCACCATGCGTAAGTACATATATTGTGTTTTGGTTATTGCAATATTTTATGCTTTGCATTGCGTATGTCGAGATTTAAATCTTGAGACCATGTTTGGTTATTGCAGAGGGAGCTTGCGGATATGGTGATCTATTCAAGCAAGGGTACGGACTCCAGACGACAGCACTAAGCACAGCATTGTTCAACAATGGTCTCACCTGCGGGGCTTGTTTCGAGATCAAGTGTTTCAATGACCCTCAATGGTGTTATCCGAAAGCCGGCTCTATCATAGTGACCGCAACCAATTTTTGTCCTCCCAATTACTCGAAACCGGAAGGGAACTGGTGCAATCCACCATTAAAACACTTTGATCTATCAAAGCCGATGTTCACTAAGCTAGCGTATTACAAAGCCGGGATCATCCCGGTCAAGTACCGTCGTGTCTTGTGCTACAAGAAAGGTGGGGTTCAGTTCCAAATTAAGGGAAACCCTTACTTGACATTGGTGTTGTTGTACAACGTAGGAGGAGCTGGTGATGTTAAGGATGTTAAAATCAAAGGGTCGAGTACCGGGTCTTGGTTGCAGATGAGCCGCAATTGGGGTGTGAATTGGCAGACGGGAACGAAGTTAGTAGGGCAAGGCTTATCATTTCAGGTGACTACTAGTGATGGGAAAATGATCGAGTTCGATAACGTTGTGCCAGCTAATTGGCAGTTTAATCAAGTATTTGATGGGAAAAAGAACTTCTAGGAATTTTTTTTTTTTTGAGTTTTAAGATGATTTACAGTTTAGGGTTTTGATTGGTGCATGCCTTTAGGAGTGGATGTTTGTTTTATATAAAACAAGAAATTTAAAAAACATAATTGCAAATTTTGGGATAATGTTGCCCAAAATTATCCTGTTTCATTGACATGTTATTAAAATATTTAGTTAACACTTGTCTTCTTACAACTTACACGCAATTACACAAGATCTTACGTTATCTAATTACACAAAGATTAAGGTTTTGTGTGGTTATACAAAACGTCATATTATTACACAATTATTACATTAGATAAAGTCCTAAAGGCTTTCCATCTGTCTGTGACTTGAGTATTTAAGATTTTGAATACTTAGTATCAAATATTTTATCGACAATATAAACTAGATTGATTGAATTTAAAAAGTAAATCTCAACTGTATTTATGTTCGCTCTTAATTTAATTAAAATCAAGTTTTTTTTATTAAAGAAATATAGAACACAATATTTTTTTCATTAAAAAATTATTACAAATGGAATAAAATAAATATAAAAAATTATTTGTTATGTTATTAGTGAAAATTTTACACTCCATGAATAGAGTGAGTGTAGTAAAAAAAATAATAATAAATGGATACATTGTAGTATCAAGTAGAACTAAAATGTTTTACTGCTATAAATTCTAAGTTACTAACCAGAAATTAATTTTTAAAAATAAACATAATAATAAAAAAAAGAAATAGAAAGAAATTCATAGAATTTATGGAATGTGCTTAAATTGGAGCATTTTTATGAAAGGGGCTTAATCATACGGGCTAACATTGGACCATTGCAATGCATTAGTTTCAAAGCTTTTAGCCAACCTAACCTTCGGCCTTTCAAGTCATTTCCAACAAAAGCTCAGGACTTCTTAAGGATGAGTTGGGTCCGACTTAGAACCAAATAATTTAAAGCTTGAGTTATCGTTTAATTCAAAATGATTTGAATTTAAGATAAATAATTTTTAATTTGAATTAATCTTATTACTATTTAATTCATAAAGATTTTATTTTATTTAAGTTTGGATTATAAAATGTTTACTCAAGATTCATTCTAATTTTTTTTATCACTTTTCCACGTACATATTACGGTACATGATATTTAAAAAAATATATATAGTTGGTCCTTTCAATAATATCATTTCTATGATTCAAATATGAGTATATTATCTACAAAATAAGATGATACATAAAGATTGCTAAGGGACTGCTAGTATAGCATGCCTGTTCCTCTGTCTGTTAAAATAGCACGTCTCTTTTCTTTTTCCTAAGGTTTTTTTTTAATTAGGGTGAAATCTGGGGTGCGTTAATAGAGTTTTGTGATAATGGAGGAGGAGTTGGTGAATCTTAATATCGTTGATGAAGAAAAGTACCGCTACAATTTCAAAGGCATACAGAAGTGGTGGAGGAAGATTATAGGTTATGTTTGGTAGGGCGAGTACTAACAAATAGTGTGGAACATTTTTCGTCTATGAGGAATACTTTGGTTGATCTATGACATCCGCTGGGAGGGGTCTTTATAACAGATATCGAGGAGAAAAGAAGCCTGTTTTGATTCTACTATGAAATAGATCTGAAGAGGCTGATAGATGGTATGCCATGTCCGTTTAATAGGCATCTTACTATATTTCATCGATTAGTACTAGGAGAAGATTCGCTACAAGTCCCACTTTTTTCTCGGAGTTCTGGGTGTAAATTCATAATCTTCCGATAGGGGTGATTTCAGAGGGTTTAGCACGTCAGTTTGAAAATTTTATTGGCCAATTCATCCAATATGATACAACTTTTGTGACAAAGGGAATAAGGAGTTATATGCGAATCAGGATTAAATTGGATGTTCGAGTGCCATTGGAACATAAGAAAAAACTATCATTAAACCAAAACTGGGAAGGATACGTTTATTTCCACTATGAAAGATTAACGTTATTCTACTTTCTGTTTGAGAAATTATGCCACAGTGAAGTTTTTTGTCCAATAAAGGTGATACTTGGTTCTTAGGATGTGGAATTCAAATGGGATATCTCATTGAGAGCATCGTCAAGAAGGGCACCACTGGTGAATAGTAGATGGCTCTGGGATGACAACTTGGACGTTAGTCAGACAAGTGGAAGTCTGATGGGAATGGATCTGGATGTGAGTGCTGACGGAAGGAGTTTTTGAGTCATCTAAACTTCTAATCCTTATTTGAATAGATGGCGAAGGGAATGACTAATTAATGGGCAGGAAATTACTAGATAGATGAAAGTGGGCTCTAACTCGGAAGGCGACCTAATTGAAATGACAGATGGGAAGGAGAGGCAATGCACACAGGAAGTACAGCTAACTGTTTCTGTAATCAATGATTCACCGAATTTGGGAGGTAATAATGAAATATCAGCGGCTACTAGAAAGCAGGCTAGCCGGATGCAATAAAAATTTTTAGTTGGAATGTCTATGGTTTGGGACAACCACGGTCTATTAATCGTCTTAAGAATAAACTGAGACATATGTAGCCTCAACTTTTGTTTCTCATATGGACAAAAGTAAGTGAAAATAGAATAAAACGAATTCAAATGAAGTGCGGGTTTGTAAATGGTATCGATATGGGAGCATATGGATCGAGAGGGGGTTTATTGTTGGGATGGAAGAGTGACTGTTCAATTCATCTAAAGAATTTCTTCTCTAATCACATTGATATGGAGGTACATGAGGAGAACGACAAGCTTTCTTGGAGGTTCACGGTGTTTTATAGTTCTTTAGAGGAACAATGACGAGGAGAGTCATAGAATATGTTAAGGCATTTACGGAGAGATCAAGACTTACCTTAATTGGTGGTAGGGGATTTTAATGAAATAATGTTTTCTTTTGAGAAAATAGGGGGTCGATTGCGAAATGAAAAAACATAGAGCGATTTCGAGAAATGCTAGAGGAATGTGATCTTATTGATTTGGGATTCTCAGGACAATGGTTTATATGGGATAGAGGGTAATTATCGAGAAATAATGTCGGAGAAAGGTTTGATTGTGGAGTTTCCAATTTGGCTTGGTTAGAACTCTTTTCGGGATATTCTATAAAGCATTTATCTCACACTTTTTCTGATCATTGTTCAGTTTTGATTGAGTTGTGAGACACTATTAGAGATAGTTCATTTTAGAGCAGTCTGCAATTTAGATTCAATGCCAATTGGATTCTTAAGGAATGTTGTGAACAATAGCTAAGAAGATTTTGGGAGTCGAACAGAAATGAAATCCTTTCAAAATTAGGAGAGTTAGGAACTAAACTGGCAAGTTGGATGAGATTGAACTATGTAAACAAAAGAGAAGCTTCGTACATCTTGAACTCGTGCATGAATGAATTGAATTTGGTAGAGCCAGATGAAGATATCCTAGTAGAGTTGGTAGAGGTTAAATTGGCTCTTAACTTGAGAAAGTAGATAAATAACTATTTTGAGAGCAACGAGCGTGAGTGAACTAGCTTCGTTTTAGCGATAGAAACACGTCCTATTTTCATAATTTCGCAAATCAGCGGAAAAAGAGAAAAACTATAAAGAAACTAAGAGGCAAGAATGGAGAATGGGTAGAAGGGGGAAAGAAGATGGCCATGGTAGTAACTAATTATTTTAAGGAGCTATTTTTTTGCGTCACAGGTAACAAATTGTGAACATGTCTTATCTGGAGTTCAGACTTGTACAATGGAAAATATGAACAATGAACTTATAACAGAGTTTTGGGCTGAGGAGATAATGGAGGCGGTGAAAATCATGACGCCATTAAAAGCTTTAGGTATGGATAGATTTCCTGCACTATTTTATCAAAAGTATTGGCATATATATGTAACCCAATATTGTCTTGACGTGATAAATAAGAGAAATGATATGAAGTTGATTAATCAAACCAATACAGTACTCATCCCAAAAGTAAATGAGCCAAATAATATGTCACAATTTCGACCGATTAGTTTATATAATGTGATTTGTAAGATAATATCAAAGGTTGTGGTCAATAGATTCATAAATGTGCAAAAATGGTGTATAAATGAAGTACAAGCTACTTTTATTCCGTGAAAACAAATCACTACAAATGCTCTCATCACTTATAAGATGTTACACTGACATGCTCTGGCGGATGAAGGAAGGCACTTTTCGTCTCCTAGATACTGGATAGAAGAGGCATCGGCGAGGGTGGAAGATGAAGTCGATTGGGACCGAAGAGGATTGTTGGGAAGGGTTTGAAAAAAGAGGATTGGCTGAGATTAGTGGAAATGGGATTTTGGGACTCCTATGAACTCAGATCTACAAGGATCTCTTGTATTTACACAATAATTTGTTATTTTAATGGAAAGAGTAAGAGAGATTCTAGACAAGTCTTTGACTGATGAATGAGTTATACAAGAAGATATGAACAATGGGGCTGCATCTTTTTAGGTAGTGTCGTTTATTTTGATTAATTTTGGTTGTGCTTGGGCTTTCTAGTTTGGTTTTTGTTTCTGGTTTTTTTTTTTTTTCTTGTTTTGGCTTTTCATTTTCCATTTTCTTTGATGATGGGTAGACATTGTTTGTGATGGCAAATAGCGATGTGGCAATTGTAAGACATGCAACTATAAGCTTCCTTGATCAATGGAATTCATCCGTTTCTATGTTAAATTTTTTTTTCAAATATGAGTTCTCTTTAAAAATGTAATATGCCTTACTCGTAGTCAACACTTGTGAGTAAGATTCAACCCATTTTTTTGGCTTTAAACCTTACATCATAACTTAATTATCCTTTTTTTTTTTGCTTTACTATTAGAAAAGTCCTTAAAACTAATTTAATCTTTTTAAATAAGGCCTTATAATTTTATTGTACCTAAATAAACCACTACCATTTGATTTATGCTTAATTTTGCCCTTATTTTAAATGAAATATTGATTTATGTTAAAGAGATTATTTAGGTATAAATCAAATGTTAAGAGTTTATTTGGATAAAAATTAAAATAAAGGTTTATTTGGTACAACTTAAAGCTTAAGTACTTAGGTAGTTGGAGGTTCGCTCTCCGTTCATGGGAATGAAACACATTTTATGGTCAATTGTTTATGTTGTGGATAAACTCGATTAAACAACAAACAAGTAAAATAACAAAGAAATTGAAAAGATCGGACACAAAGAAAAAGCCCTCCGAAGAGGATAAAAAATCACGGGGAGAGATAATTACACTAAAACGAAAAAAACGAAGAGTACAAAAGATAAAAATAAAAATAAACCCCGAAACTTGAAATAAGAACCTCGAAACATAAACAAAAAATTCTCTAAAAGCTTGTAAAAGCTAATACCTTAATGTGTAATGGTTTAGTTTTCTAGGGTAGAAAAATGACCTATTTATAGGCTATATTTGTAGGTGATAATATTAAAATAACCTACACTAATTAGAGTTTAAGCGAGAAACTACTATTAAAAAAACTTACAATAATCAGAGTTTAAATGGAAAACTAAAAACAAAGTTTAACTAGGAGAAGAAAAGCCGAAAAATACAAGGCATAACTCTAAAAATCTCCACCTTGACCGTATTTCCATAATACCTTCTTTGCCAAAGGCCATCATGGGCTTATCCCAAACTATGCAAGATATTAACTGAGTGGAAGTTGTGTTTAGAAGCTAAAAGACTTCTAGCCTTTGACTTGTGCACTGCCAAATTAAAATGGACCCGAGTTTGATTTTCACGAACACAATACCTTATATTTTCAAAACCTGCATCCAAAAGAGAACCACTCTTATATGAAATGGTCATACCTTTTTCCCTCTTATGACCAAGTTGTCTCTGCTTCAAATGAGTCGGCTTCAAGTCCTTAACAAACGAGGGATGTCTTATTTCATCGGTAATCGTTGATCCTTCCAGAACATAAAGACTGTCAATCTTTTTACCTTTCATCAAAATGAGAGCCCCACAAGATACATGAATGCCGCTTGACTCGATGTTAATTTTACAACCCTTCGAGTCCAAAATTCCCAAGTAGATGAGATTTTTCTTTAAGTTAGACACATGCTTGACATCTGAAGTGACCTAATTGTCTCGTCGTGCATCCTGATTTGAACAGTACCAATACCTATTACCTTACTGGGTGAATGTAACACCCCCTACCCGTATCCGTTGCCAGAATAAAGTACGAGGCATTACCGAGGAGTATGGAACACCTACAGACAATTTAAACCATTTATCACTCAAATACCGAAATTGATTATAAAAGTTTCTTTAACGAAACCTCGAGGTCCAAATCATGCATTAGAATTGGGTCGGGACTAAATCAGAATCGTATGAAATTTTTCGCAAAATTCCAAAATTTATCTCATTTACAAGGTCCCATGCCCGTGTGACTGGGGACACAGCCGTGTGGCATGGCAGTGTGGCTCACATGGCCGTGTCTTTAAGGCGTGTAACTCTTTGACTTGCATCTATGAAGGAACTCCGGTCACACGACCTTAGTACACGCCCGCGTTGCTAGGCCATATGGTAAAGTTAATTTTCACATATTAGGCTATTTTCCAAGCCATATTTCTCACTCATTTGATCCTTATTCTTCACCCACATTTAATACATACAAAAACCAATTTAAGATATTCAACCGAGCCTTGTACTTAATACCATTTGTTAGTCGTACACTTCATATAAATAACAAGAAACGTATATGAGCTTAATTCTCATTAAATTTCTCATATATATAGACAATTTCACATTATGTAATCATATAACGTATAGAAACCATATCTTAGTATTTTAAATACATTTTCATAACAACTTGTCTTGATTTTATAATATTTTATATTTGAGCTTTACTCATCAAAGTATTTGAAATATCATCTTTATGCAAATAGTAACATGAGGTACATAATTCCATAATTATGAATAAACATATTTATCAAACATATTCCAAGTTCATTTATCATAGTCTCGTGTCTCCATATAGCAATAACCATCATTTTCTTGTATTTCAGATAAATACTTGTGACCATACATAAGTATGCAATTCGCTAATCCTTCCTGTCAATCACAATTTCAAATGACAAATTCTTGTGAATACGCTCACCAATTTCATAATTCCATGTATTTACCATTTTTCATATTTATCCCGTTGAATTCATCGGAATTTCGATGGACTTCTTATAGTACACTCATGGTGTACAATCTCATTAACTGTCAATTCGTACTCATATATACATAAGTCCTTTTCAGATAGCACACTCCCGCGAACCTCATTTCTTACAGCAAGATTACCAGTCCAGACTAAATCCCTTGTAAGAGAGCACACTCCCGCGAACCTCATTTCATACAGCAGGATTACCAGTCCAGGCTAAATCCCCTGTAAGAGAGCATACTCCTGCGAACCTCATTTCTTACAATGGGATTACGGTCGAGCTAAATCCTCAGTAACATATGCTTAAAGAGTATTGCGGATTACCACCGAGCTAAATCCCTAATGACAAATACTCTATAAAGCTTTGTCTGGATTACCAGTCCAGGCTAAATCCAGACTCACATTTACTTTGGATTACCCGTCCGGGCTAAATCCATTTCACACATATTATTCAAGAGCGCTTATATCAGGATCACCCGTCCGAGTTAGATCCTTTTCACACGTATTCTTCGGGAGGGCTTATATCAGGATCACCCATCCGGGCTAGATCATTTTCACACATTCTTTGGGAGGGTTATATCAGGATAGGATCACTCATCCGGGCTAGATCCTTTTTATCGTCAATTCCTTTTCAGAGATCCATCGAATTTTCCATTCATTCAACTGGGATTTATATTCCATTTTCATCAAGAATATCAAGACTTCATCAATTATCATACAATAAACCTCCAAATCATATTCACATCAATAAAAATATGTTTCAAGCATTTAAGAATATAATTCAAGTTACACGAACTTACAATTCGATTTTTATACCATAACGATAATATTAGTTTCATAATAAATATTTGAAATAAAACATTATATCATTTCTAATTCAACGTTTATCGATTATAATCGGGCATGTGATCAATTTATACATAAGTCATTCATATATTTTCCTCCTCCTCCTTTCCATTCCACATCCTTAGTATAAATAACACATTTGCAAGTAACATTATCTATAATTTTTCACTATTTATTTATGTGAATATTCAAGCTGTTCATCAGTGTCACAGTCACTAAATTATTTTTATCTTGAGCTAAAAAAACTCAAAATTAAGATCAGTTAATTTTCCCTGAAACTAGACTCAATATATTCTTACCATAAAATTTTAATAATTTTTGGTTCAGCCAATAAGTACAGTTTATTCTTTAAAGTCACCCCTGTTCTGCTGTTTGACAGTTCCATCCTTTCTTCACTAAAAATTAATTATCTCCTCATATGGGATTTGCATGATGTTCTCGTTTGTTTTTCTTGAAAATAGACTCATTCAGGATTTTAAACATATAAATTTAATCCCCTAATTATTTTTCTCCAATTTTTGATTATTTTCTAAAGTCAGAACAGGGGAACCTGAAATCATTCTGACCTTGTCTCACAAAACCTATTATATCTCATGATTTACAATTCCATTGCTTACATCATTTCTTCTATAAGAAACTAGACTCAATAAGCTTTAATTCCATATTTTATTCATCTTCTAATTAGATTTCTACATTTTTTGGTGATTTTTCAAATTTAGACTACTGTTGTTGTCTAAAACTGTTTTAGTGCAAAGTGTTGATTACCATTTTGCCCCAAATTTCACAGTTCATACAATTCAGTCCTTATCCAATTAACCTATCAATTGGGCTAATTTTCCTCAATTAATACCTTATTATATAATTTTAAACTACTTCCTAACCCTTGAAAATCAGAACTTTAGCATTAAACCTTAATTCCAAACTCTTTTACAATTAGGTCCTAAAATAAATTTCCATCAATTTTACTTGATAAAATCATCATATATCAAAATTAAAGCTTCAATTCTATATTTATTCATCATATGTTTCCAGCACTCATCCATAGAAACTTTAAAAATTAGCCATAGAATAAAAAACTAATGACATGGTAAGTTGGACCCAATTGTAAAAGTCCAAAAACATAGAAATTTCAAGGAGAAAGCAAGAATTAAACTTACATGTAGAGTATGAAAACCAACTTGAACCCTCTTCCATGGCTATTTTTTAGCTGATGAAAGTGAAGAGAAATAAAGAGAATTCTAGATATTTCAATTTGGTCCCATTTTTATTTAGCTAATTTTGGCAAATTTCTAATTTTGCCCTTATTTCACCCATTTCTTGATTTTTCTCAGCTATTGCCGCCCAAAATATCTCCTTTGGGCTTATTTGCACTTTAGGTCCTTCTTCATTTGACAATTAAGCTATTTAATCCTTTTAGCAACTTTTACATCTTTTTCAATTTAGTCCTTTTTATTTAATTAACCACCCAAACGTCAAAATTTTCTAACAAAATTTTAATACTACCTTATTGACATTTCGTAAATATTTATAAAAATATTTATGACTCAGTTTATAACATCGAGATCTTGATACCTCTTTTTCTCAATTTCTTGACCAAATAAATTTTTATAAAACACAATTTACTATTTCAAAAATATTTGAAAAGCTACATTTGGCTCGTAAATATTAAATAATATAATTTACGAGTTCATTTTTCGGATTTGGTGGTCTCAAACCACTATTTCCTATATCGCTGAAATTTGGGCTATTACAGTGAACCATTCCTCATGCTCACAACTCCACCTTCAACTGAACTATATGTAGAGAACACTAGTCCTTGTTGGTACACATGTGGAAAGAACACCCCAAATCCAGGACCCACTCGGACGTAAGCTTAGAGTTTTCATTTGTTGACACCAACAAGAAATCATAACCCTTGACATTGGCCAAATTAGCACCAGTTAAATCTTCCTCGTTGCTCTTAGCAACCCTTTTGTTTCACAGTTTGTAACAATCTGCCTTGACGTGACCTAACTTCTTACAATAACATCTCTTATCTTGCTTCCTCAATGCTACCAAATCTGAGGCTTACCTATCCGACTTGCTATCCGAACCAAATTCATTGTCGAGTTTGTCTTTGTTTAACAAATGACCCTTCACATCCTCGAACGAGAGATTATCATTGCCATAAATTAGGGTTTCCTTGAAAGATTTGTATAAAAGGGGTAAAAAGCACAATAATAGCATAGCTTGATCTTCATCGTCAATCTGAACCTCAACATTTTTTAAATTATTCAAAAGAGTAATAAATTAACTGATGTGACCTCTAAGGTGTTCACTTTTGTCCATGCGGAATGTGTATAGACGTTGTTTCAGCACTGATGCTTCGTTAAAAGCACCAAAAATATCCTATTCCCTGTAAAATAGTAAAAATAACAGTAAAGGGGAAGTAGGGTCGAATCTTCAGGGACCGAATTGTACGAATGTTCGTTTCTTGAAATCTTGGACAATTTCTTGGCCAAGAAAACCTACGTTCCTGAAAAATAAAAAAAAAACAGAATTAAGAATTTCGATCTGGAAAAATAAAAACAGAATTTAAAGTGAACTGAAATTGTGAAATTAAATAAATTGTGAAAATTAAAATGAGGAATATGAAAATAAACAGAGTTTAGGGAAGAGTAAGTTTCTTATGTGGCGAGATTCTAGCCTCCAGTTGTCTCGTTCCGCCTTGGGTTCAATCCTTGGCTTTTAAGTAACCCTTCTCGAGCATGATAAGCCAGTTATAGTGGAAAAGGACGCCTACGACCACCAGCTCCAAGGATTTAGACTTAAAATTTAGTGGAGTCTGACTCTAGCCAATAATCGCTTTTGTGAGACTATCTTCTGCTAGATCATCACTTTCCAACGGCGAATACCATGCCGTTTTGTCTCTTGAATTTGCCAACCTCTGACGCAGAAAGCCAACGAACCGACTGTGCAACCTTCCCAAAACGTACAAAATGGTCGTTCCTTGCACAAGTTGAAAAGATCACCTATTAAGGGACATGGACGGAAGCATCAGCCCCGTAATGCGGAGAAGCGATGAATATCTTGTTGAGAAGGCTAAACGTGGGTTCTAAGCCTCATGAACCTTTTTGGGGGATTTTGACAACATTCTGCTAGATTGGTTTAATGGCTCATGATTTTTGGGAAATAAATAAATATAATAAAAATGAGATTTTTATTGAAGAAAATATGGAGAGAACAAAAGACATAGTTTTTGGGAGAAGGAGTGTTTACAGAAAAAAAAAAGATGTCAAATATGTGCCACTCCATCCCCTATTTATAGTACTAGAAAACCTAGCCTATTCCTAAAAAGATAAATACAAATAAATAAAGATAATTAAAGATAAATGAAAATAAATCCTAAAATTAAATCTAAATAATTATCCTTAATAATTATCCTAATAACATTAAATAGAGTCTTGTGCTATAAAATCTCTTCTTTTGCATTTTTGTCCTTAAGTCTTCCATGTTTGTATTTTCGGCACCACCTTTTTCCTTCTGTCGCATGTTGGCCCAATTCATCTTTAATTTCACGCTTTTCGCCCTTAAATTTACTTTTGCCTTCAATTTAGTCCCTAAAAGATAAAAGACCATAAATAGCCCAAATTAGCACATAAATATGCAATTAACACATAAAAATATGACGTTCTAGAGTATTATCAAGCACCAATCAATTAGCCAGAGACTTTGTCGCATAAAAGGGTTTCTAACCTTTTTTCTATAAGCTGAATGCCATTTTGTCGATCAAAACTTCATGCGACACATTATTTGTTAGACATAATTGAATCGTGGATAGAGCCTTTTTATCTAACCTATCCCATCCTGATTTATCCATATCTGCAGGCTTCTTCTCTGTAAGAACCTTCTCAAGGTCACCTTGAATTAGGATTGTCGAACTTGCCACATATTGAAATTTTTGATGCCATCAAACTTATCAATATCAAACCTTATTATTGTCGTCTCTGAATGGGTTGAATGCGGAAATCGAATTAGCTCTTGATACCAATTTGTTGGGGATAAACTCGGTTAAACAACGAACAAGTAAAATAACGAAGAAATTGAAAAGATCTAACACAAATATTTTACGTGGAAAGCTCCCTTCGAAGAGGATAAAAAACCACGAGGAGAGATAATTTCACTAAAATGACAAAAACGAAGTGCACAAAAGATAGAGATAAAACTAAACCCCAAAACCCGAAATAAAAACCCTCAAAACGTAAACAAAAAATCTCTAAAAGCTTATAAAAGCTAATACCTAAATGTGTAATGAGTTATTTTTCTAGTGTGAAAAAAGGATCTATTTATAGACTAAATTTGTAGGTCAAATAATATTAAAATAACCTACACTAATCAGAGTTTAAGTAAGAAACTAATATTAAAATAACTTACACTAATAAGAGTTTAATTGAGAAACTAAAAACAAAGTTTACCTGAGAAAAGAAAAGCCAAAAAATACGAGGCATAAATATTGTTTTTACATAAAATAGCAAAGCTCAAGGGCTTTCTCAATATTTTAGCCTTTTTTTCCCTTTTATGTAGGTCCAAACATATAGGTCCACTCTTGTTTTTAGCTTTGAATTATATTTGGAATTCTATTCATATTGTGTTGTGTTGGTATATTTCATGTCACAGTCAGTTTTTAATTTAATTTAGCTTTATAACATTTTTCGACAAATTAATAATTTGGAATATAAAAATTTTGGTATGTTCTTTTATTCAAGTTATGAAATTATATGATGTAATTTCGAATCCAAAAAATTGAATGAAAATGAGAAAAAAAGAAAAGAAAGAAAACAACAAAAAGTTAGGAGGAAGAAATGTAGGCATGGTAGACAAAAGAAGTGGGTCATGGGATTTTTGCCCAACCAAAAAAGCTGAGGTATCCATGTTGATGCATGCTGTTGGTATCCTTTGCCGACCAAAAAACAAAAGGAATAAAGTAAATTAAAACCATCACATGATTTAAACACTTAAATTCTCTTATATTTCTTTTTTATTTAATAATTATAGGATTTTCGTATTCACAATACACCTTATAATTTTTATTTTAATGATAAATAAAAACATGAAATACTGATAATTGGAAAATATTTGAAATGTTATAACAAGTGAGTTAGGGTTACCTTCATAAAATTATGAATGTTGAGATGTAATGTAGGTTCTGATTATATTTATTCTTTTTGACACAATATCTAGAACTACCTATAGCCCCTTTTCAATTCATAAATAGGAGGATAATGCGCTATTTCAGTGCACTCGAACTCACCTCCTTCTATATTGACAACAATACCCAAACCAATCAAATTAAGACTCAATCGAAAATTTAATAACTATTTTTAAATAATAATATTTATTGAAATCATTTTAAGATATATATTAGTTCACCAAAAATTCTCCCAAAAACATAGACTTTATTTTTTTTTTTTCCTCATTTACAGTCCAACTTATGGAAGAACTGATCCAAAAAGAAAAGAATAATTTAAGGCAAATTGAGTCTACTTTAAGGAATGTAAGATTGTTGAAAAAAAAACAACAACTTATTTTTAAGACCCAAACATGTTGCTAACTTTGGGGAGAAATAGTTTTTTAAGTAAAGGAAATAATTCATTTAACATAAATAAATAATTAAAATAGTCTTAAAAACTTGTATGATATGAAACTATTTATTAACTAAATGTTTTTATTTAAATTTAAATATAAAAAATTTACATTTTAAATACAATTTGAACAATGGAGAGTGTTGTTCAGTCGAATTCATGAAAAGATCATTAATTGTATTTATATAATAAAAAAATGATTTAGAAGAATGATATCATTTACACATGACATACATAGAGAATCCCAAATAAACCTGAAAAACTCAAGTGTAAATATGTGATCATTTAAACTCAATTCTAATAATAAACAAAACCAAAGCTAATCTTTCCAAAATTAAAATAAAGATGGAAAATTTTGGGAAAATGGGTAATAAGAGATAAGAACAAAAAGAAATGATATATACATATAGTATCCGTAAATTAAAAAAAAAATGTGGAGATAGTTGTATATATGGTGTCGGCTTCATATATTACTTTTTCATGTTGTATATGGTAAATGGTATTAATAGGGAGTGAAGATGTAGTGAGGTTGGGCCATGCAGGGAATGTGGTGAACACGGTGTACAATTCATGCTGCTTCACTGTCTCACCTTTGTTTCACATGCAATCACCTCTTTGGAAGCTACAATCCAAAACCTCTTCACTGCCATGTGCCTTGCCCTACCCCTCCATGTGCTTTTCTTTCACCCAATGGAGCTTTTGTTGGCCCTTATCACCTTCACATGCACCCTCTAGGGAAGCCAACAATGCCATTAAACCCTAATAATCCAAACTACCTCTTAACCCCCCCCCCCCCCCCCTGTTTTCATTCTTTTGCCCTCTACTTTTTCTTTTCTATTTAGCGGTGAGAATGTGTTATAAATGGATTGAGTTTAACATCGAGTTCTCTCCTTTATTGTTAAGGGACTTCACTTGGACAAATTATATTAGTAATTATCTTGTGGACTCCAATATTTGATATTTTGATTGGACATTATCCTTATAAGCAATAATCACCTAAGTTTATCCTCTTTTCACATTTCTACATTGGTCCATTCATGTCTATTAAGGGTGAATTTAGATGGGTGATTAGGTAATGTGCGATGCATTTAGTTTACTTTTTGTTTCACGTTATAGTATCTAATCTCACCATCAATACTATTTTTACAATAACCGTAAATATATGCACCGTCTATCCAAACTTACCCTAAATTATCAATTAGTGTGCGTTTACAAGTTTACTAAATTTCTTTCTAATATACTTGTTATAAACTAAATAATTAAGAGAATCTATATATTTACATAATATAATATCCGAGCCATTGATCTCAGATCTCATTGACAAGTATTATTTGAGTTATAAAATCGTAAATAACATTAAATTTAATGAAAATGCTTATTATTTGAAGATATAAGGGTATTCTGGGAAACATAAAAAAAAAAAAAGATAGAACGTTGGTGCATGTGGCGTTACAGATAGGCAGTCTTTAAGGGTGGTGGCAGAGAGGAGCAGTGGCCTGGCCTCCGTTCCTGACTTGTTGGGCTTGCAAGTTGTGCTTTGGCCTTTCATCACCCAATCATTACACTTCCACGTACCTTTTACTGTATATTTTTTAAATAATTTATGAAACAAATAAAAATTAATAAAATTAATAACATTTTGATTGAAATGATAAAATTGAAGTTTTAGAGATTTTAGTGTTCTAGATTTGAGTTCTACTATATATTATTTTCTTTTTAGATATATTTTGAGTTTAAATTATTTTTTGTAAATTTATAGAAAATGATATTATTTTAAAATAAATAAATGAGATATATAATGGTTTATTTTATATAAATGATGATATATATGTTCATGAATTTGTATTATTTTTCATATTATATAATATTCTTTTGGTAACATATTATATATTGTATATTTATCTTATAATTACTTATATTTTATATCATATTATTTTTATGTGTGTCATTTGGCGTTTTATTTTTTTATTTAAAAATTAAAGAGAAGTTATGGATAGTTTAAATATTGTATAAAAAATTATATTAATAATTTTTTTTGGCTTACTTATAAAAGTATTGTGTTGTGTGTCATGATAGTTTGGATTCAATTCCTAGTAACCTACTCGTCTCAATTATTAAAAATTAATTTTAATAAAATCATTACAAATATTAAACTAAATACTTTTTAGTTTTGACAATTTAAATGAATAAATTAAAATTAATTATGCATTTAGCTAAGTAAAAAATTAAAGGATAAACTACACCCAGTGTTACTAAACTATTAGTAAGTTTATGTTCTGGTCACTTAACTTCAAAAAGTTAAAAAATAGAATTGAATTATTTGAAAGTTTTTTTATTTAAGTCATTGGGCTATTACTTTTTTTATAAAAAAATTCAACTAGCGAGCTCCAAACGAAAATTCAACGACCAGTATAGTGAATCAATACCTATCATTGCGTAGAAGAACATACCTTAGATCCAAGTTCATCTAACGACCAGTATCAGAGATTGGAGAAGAAAATTGTTTAGATTTTGGTTCACAGATTTGTGATGTTAAAGTCGTTTCATAAAAAAAAAAAAATTAAACTGTAGAAGAGAAGAAGAATGAGAGTTTTCAATTAGTGCATGTAGTGCAAACAGAGAAGGCCATATAACAATAATTTTAACAGCTCTGTGACTTCAATAAAAATTTTCAAATATTCAGTGACCATTTTGTAACCTTTTAAAGTTAAGTGGCCAAAACAGAAACTTACTAATAGTTTAGTGATCTTAGGATAGCCCAAATTAAATCCATTTTAAAAGAATACTACAATGGCATATCCGTAAAATACCATAAAACGGGTGGCAAATTCTTAACTTGCCTTTACAAAAACCCGTTACCACTTACAAGCTCTCTGTATTCTCTCGCAAGAAAAAAAAAAATTTCTCACCATTTTCTTCTTCCTTTCTCTCGAAACAAACAGCTTCCCTCCTCCACCAAGCAAAAAAAGAAAAAAAAAATGAGGATCCAAAAACATTTCAAAAACCCAATGAAGAAATCGGAAAGAAAATCATCAACAATGAGAAGTAGAGCAAGAAAAATGTCGAGGAAACGAGTTGTGTGCAGCAGTAAGAGAAGAAGGATTTGCAGCAAGTCTTGTTCTAAGTCGAAGGAGGTAATTTCCGAGAAGCTCGCAGCTTTGAAGAGTTTAATTCCTGGTAATAATGCCAGAAACGGAAGTAATGAGATAGTTAAAGTAGAACAGCTGTTCCAAGAAACTGCAGACTACATCATTGTGTTGAAGACCCAAGCTTTTCTTTTGCAAAGGCTTATTGAGTTTTATGATCATGGTGATGAAGGGTCTAATAATGAAATGCAGCACCAAATTGTTCAACAACATCAATCATAGTCATTAAATAATCATTCGAGTTTTTTTTTTTTTTTTTGATCTCCTTTTGGGATATTTTCATTTTCATGCAAGAAGAAAGACAAGATCTTTTGTTACTTGTTTGGTGAAGGAGAAAATGACGGAAAATGAAAAAGAAAAAAAAAAGGAAAGGGTTTTGGAAATCTATATATATTATAAGCATAGAAAATTTTCTATTATTTTCTCCTTAATTCTTTGTTATTTCTTTGGCATGTATAGACAGCTTAAAAAAATATAAGCCAAATAAAAAAATTGCAATTGGTTTAAGGTAGAGGAAACAGTAACTCTATGTCATTTGTATTTTTTTTAATAGTTATATGTCACATTAATATTTTCATCTTGAATAAATTTAAATCCAAATTAAAATCTTGAAATTTAGGATGAAATTATTGAAATTTTGATTCTATGTTATCTTTATCCCTTTCTAATAAAAGAATGACAAATCAAATTTTTCATTCTTGAAAAAATTTCAAATCTAACTAAAAGTATTAAATAAATTTTTCTTCTTGAAAAAATTTCAAATCTAACTAAAAATATTAAATATTAGGAGGAAAAATATGATGGGTAATTCTCCTATTGAAAAAAAAATAGGAACTATGTAGAATCACAGCTTTATATAATCTTTCCTTAATTCAAATAAAAATATGATATAAATAAATAAAAGTATAATGCCTACTTGTAGGATTCAGCCTAAATACTTGAGACATGGGGCTTTAATTTTTGGCAATAATATTTCATTTAATAGTGATAATTAAGAAAAAAAAGTAAATAAATGAAGCGAGAAATGGAAAATATAAGTAATTAAGTGGACCCATTGTGAGGGCATGCTTAGTCAGTTACTCTTTGTGAGCTATGAATTGTGAAGAAAGTGACTTGTTAAGAAACCCACGTGCAAAAGCCTTTTTTTTGTTTGGGGGGGGGGGGGGAAGAAAGCTTCAAGCTTGGCCCTTTTTCTATCAAATCCCTCCTCTTCATTTTTTTTCACATGGGATGGTGATCTTTGCCTCGGCTAAATTTGGCAATTATGCCAATTTTTTTTATTTAATCTTTTAGACGGTTTTATTTTTGAAAATTAAGGAAATAGACTGATTTTGGAGGGAGTGAGAAAACGTGCCTAATTGAACGCGCTTTCTACTAATGGTCATTTTATTAAACGTTGGCAATGGTAAAATTTTTGAAGTGTCTCAACTGTATTTTTTTTCTATAAATACTAGGCTATTTTTCATTCTTTTCACTCAAATTCAGCTCTCTCAATTCTATCAAATTTTGCTTTAAATTTGTTGATACACTTGTTTAAAAATATTATAATTTTATTTAATTATTTCATATATTATTCGTTTCGATTAAATTTTTATGAATGACAACCTCTATGATTCGTTTCGATGACAAACACATTTCCGCCGCTTAAGCAATAATGATAAGATGAAATTTTAAATTTTGTTATTTTCAATTAAGTTAAATTTAAAGTATTTTATTTTTTAAAATATTTTAAATTAATTTTTTTGCCGATATAAATAGGCGGATGATTGTGCTTTGGAGGGGTTCATATATAACTTGTCAAAGACCCCAAATATCAAAATTCGTGGTTTCTTGCAAGACACAGGATTTTTGTATGCGTCTCGTATGTCCGAGGGCTACAAACTCAATCCTACAGTTATCAACGTGTTGGTGGAAAGATGGAGGCTCGAGACACCCATTTTCCATCTTCCATGCAACAAGTGTACAATCATACTCGAGGACATAGCTTTACAACTCAATTTACCGATGGATGGGCCAGTCATCACGGGCCAGTCACGGGGTCAGCGGTCGTTCCCAATATATAGGACCTTTGCGAGGCTTTTTTGGGGGAAGGTGTCGAATAAGTTTTACGGTGGCTAGATAAATATGAAGTGGTTAGAAACCAATTTCAAATATCTTCCTTTGAACACGCCCAATATTATCAAAGAACAATATGCCCAAGCATTCATCTTGAGGTTAATCGAGGACATTCTAATGCCTGATAAATCTGTTGGAAAAATGGGCTTGAAAAACGCAGCAGAAAATAAATTTAGGGAAAAACTAGAGTTTTAAATTTTTTCCAAAACAATATCTTGGTTGTGATATCTAAAATAATAAACACTTAATCAAAATTGTACCTTTTCGATTCATCTAGGATTAGCGTTTCGACCGAGTAGTCTTCTCCATTATTCTCAAGCTCACGCCTGTCGAGTATGGGTTCGCTTCGAATTAGAAAATTTTTCACAAAAATTACTAGTGGGATAACTTTACAATTACTCTAAACTTTTGGGTCAACTTGTAAATCTGAAAAATAACTCTAGAATTTTTTTTAGAATAATCTCTTTAAAGAATTTTCTCTCTACAACTTTCTCTTGAATTCAACTATAATTAAACTTAATCACTTTAATATTAAATTTAATTTAATGTTTATCTACAAGACAAACATTCTATTATTTTAATAAAATTTTTTATTAAAATAATAGAATATTTGTCTTGTAGATAAACATTAAATTAAATTTAATATTAAAATAATATTATTTTTGGAATAATTAATTTAAAATCCAATTCTCTGGTAGAGTCCTAGTGTAACTCTTCCACTACTCAACCATTGACTACCAACTGCCGCTGGTCATCGGGACACGGCCGTCGCATCTATCGGCACTGATGTGTCTAGTGATGCAAGTGTGACACCCTTATGACACCTTGAGCCGGTTCGGTTCAGGTCAATGACGACCCGAACAGTCCGATCTAGCCACTAGTTGGATCGTCGGCCCAATTTTACATACCGAGCCCGATTCGACCAGTTTTTGGGTCTTGGTCTTGGTTTTGGGCAACCAGGCAAAATTTACGATCTCAGGTCCAATTTTCAAGTTCAATTACTGATTGGGCCAATTGTCCGACTTGAAAATTAACATCTAAAAATATCTTATTAATTTTAATTTATTTGATTAAAATTAATTTTTTTCAAAAATCACTTAAATTTTCCAAATTAATTTTTCAAGAAAATTTTTTAATCAAATTCTCTAGTTGAACAATTCTCATGACTATCTAATTTAATTCCACATCGAATAAATCGACTCAATTAAATTATTCCTAAAGTCGTAGAATTTTCTTCTGATTCAAATGCAGTCTGATCGAACTTTTGTTGAGCTAGCGGATGGACCAATCTGACATATATAATTAGGCTCTAGTGATTGCAATTATGTCTTCCGATAATTCGTAATTACTTAATCATGGAGTCAGTTCACAAGAAGTACCATGATTAAAAATTCCTTATTGTATACTATTTACGAAAGTAATTCATCCACTGCTTTGTCCAATGACCTCGTCATATGTGTGTTACCCTCATATGATATCATTGATTCTTTTGAGTTAAATCTATCCACTCAATACAATCCTATTTAATCTCATTGTCACCATTGTGTTTTCTTAATGATTATTATGATCACTGTCAACAAATGACTGTAATAAATTACTCATTTGAGAACAAGCAATTTGTAACCACATTCTATATTTATCAATCCATACAGTGCCAATGAGAGGATATCATTAAATTTTTAATTGAGCTATGAATTCCACAGTTGCTAGTAAAGTTATGCCATACACAAGTCATGTACCCAACGTACCGGCTATGGGCTCGATTATCTTTAGAGCATAAGCCTCCACTTATATCAAAACATATGAGTTGCATACGTATGGTCAGTGACTAACTCATGATTTAGGCAAATCACACCATGAACGTCACAAATGAATTAATTCACAAACAGATTCAGAATTAATTTATCTTGGGTCTAGTCTAATGTATCATTCCATCAATGAGTACATCTAAGTCTCTACCCGTGGAGTCAACTGCTCCGATAGCCAAGACTAGCCATCTCCCCAATTGGAATTGTAGACGGCATAATAATCCTTCTCAGTATTTGAATCAAATGGTCACTTTGATTTTTTTACGGGATTACAGACTCATTTAGATTATCTACTGAAGTAAGTTGTCTTTCTTGCAATGTAAACGTTCTTACAATGTTTCTTATCTTCATTTTGAACTTAGACAATCAATGAGCTAATATTAGCTTGTCACAATTTTACTATGCATACAAAATATAAAAGATATAATAGTGAAAAGTGAAATTGACTTTATTTATTTATTCATCGTTCAAATAAATAGGAAACAGTTACATGTTTACTACAATATGGGCATGTTTTCCAACAATCTTTCACTTGATCTAGTGAAGTAAATGTGTCATGTTTCGCATTCCCATATCCTTGACGTATTTGTTAAAACTCATAGTTATAAGAGTCATTCACACACTTTCTCCAAAATTGGTTTATTTCTTAATTTTTTTTTAAAAAAAGCCAAAAAGGTCAAATAAATTTTTTTTAGCATATATACCTTATTTAGCCCTTTGCCTCTATATTGTGTCTCCAAAATATATTTTGAATGCAATTTTATACATGCTAGATGAAACTGAATTTTTAGTAGTACTAAAGAGATTCATAGTGTGATTTATGTAGTTGAATATTTTTCTTAACAAAGAGATCACCATACGAGGCTAGAGAAAAATATTATGGGTTTGGTACTCAAATTTGAGTTTAAAAATATCAGAACTAAATTTTGAATCTAGATGAAGTTAATAGGGAAAAGTATGGGAGATGTTAGGAGCCAAATTCTAGGTTTTGTTATATGCCCTTTCTTAAAAATAATTAATTATATTAAGCTTTAGATTTAGTTTTAGGTGAGTTGAATTTTTTAATAGGAAAATGAGATCAAGGGCATAGAGTTAGAATTGTTATATATTTTTTAATATTAATCTCATTATAAGTTCTTATTATATCTGTTTTTTCTAACACGATATCTAGAATTACCTACAGTTCCTCCCAACCTTTAAATAGAAGGATAATACGCTTCAACGTACTCAAACCCACCTTCTCCTGACAGCAATACCGATGTCAATCGAATTAAGACTCAATGGACTGAATTGGAAGCCCAACCCAAGCTGTTTTCTATGAGTTGGAAAATGTTTTAACAAAATATTAAATCCTCGTGCATTTGAAAGTGTCACTAAAATAATTTGACGGTTAAGATATATTTTAAATCTTTATATACTTTATTTTTATTTTTAAGAATTTAGTATTTTTATATAAAAATATAAGTTTAGTTGTTATCACCGTTAAAATTTTTCTATTAATTTCATTAGTATGGCATTTTGAAAATTTAAAAAAAAATCACTTGGTAATCATTTAAAAATAAAAATAACTTTGAAAATACTGATATAGATGGAAAAGAACTCATTCAAACTTGTAATGATAATATAATTTTTTGTGAGAACAGTGTTTATAAGAAAAATTGACATAAGCATTTTGATTGAAAGAATTAACAATGTTAACTATTTAGATTAAGTAATGATATTGGAAAAATAAAGGGACCAAATTTTAACAAAAATTAAAATGTATAGATTAAATTCAAGGTTTAGCATGGCATAGGGGCAAAAATTGAACTTTAACCATTGCCATGTCCCAAAAAAAAAAAATTGACAACCACAAAAGAAATTGAATATCATGTATCAACCACCAAAACTTAGGTCGTTTAAATTACATCTAACCACGTAATATTTTAATTGAAAAATTAATAATATTATTTATTTGAATTAATTAATAATATTATAAAAATATAGATACTAAATTTTATTAAAAATTAAAATATAAAAATTAAATTTCAAATTTAATCATAATAAAGAATCAAAATTAAAATTTAACGATTTTCTAAAATATTAAAAAGAAAGAACGCTATACTTAGGGGTCAACAAAAGAAACTTCCTTTTATGGATAATTATATGCTAAAAATTAAATCTTAAATTTAGATATAATACAATTATTAAATTTAAAAATTAATTATTTTTTATAATTTTAAAAGAAACACCATACCCACGTGTAAATAAAAGGAAGGTCTAAAACCTTCCTTTTATATATTTATATGGATATGGAAAGAAAGAGCAAATGCAAGGGAAGGAGAAAAATGGGTCTAATTCTGCTTCAAGTCTCTGTATTTTTTTAAAATTTAAAATTTAGTTTTTTTATTTTTAATTTCAAGATTTAATTTATCTGTTTAATCTGATTTAACAGTTAAAGTCTAATTTGCTTTTGTAAAATTTGAATCGAGTTAAATTTAATAAAAAAGTTATTAACAATGTTATCGATTAGACTTTAATTTTCAAATCAGAGAGGAATTAATTATTTTATTTTAGATTAAGTGATATACTTGAAAAGATTATTTACGTGTCCATTTGCATGCTTAGTTTAGGGTTCAAACTTGATTGCTTATCAATTTTTTTTTTTATAATTATTGAATCGAGTTCAAATTTAAGACATAAATATTTGACTACATTTTCGAACATTAAAACAATTGACTTATTAATTAATTAGTTAATTGAATGAATCATATTCGAATATTGACGGATTTAAAACCAAGCAACTCATAAATAACCTAATTCATTTACTCTAATCAATCAAGTAATTCGATATGTCCCAAAGAATTTCGATAGAATCGTTTATTAAAAAAAAATTAAAAGCATAGTAGAAACATAATGAAAAATAGAGAAGACTCAATTGCCGAAAGAAGATTCAACAATTTCCTAGAGAAGAGAATTCAATTACATATAGCTTAGCTAAATCAGTTCACACTAGAAATCTCGATTTAAGATTATTTGAGTATCTTCCTTTGTTGATTTAGTTTAATTACTTTATAAAAAAAAATGTAGAGATAAATCTGTAGTAATACAACAAAAAAACATATTGATACCTATATGTATCAATATTACAACAAAAACATGTCGACCGATATTGTAAAAATGTTTCACTAAAGCTTCAAGGGACGGGAATTTTCTTGATGTCTTCTTCCTTAGCATACCAATCAGGTATCAGCTTTGATCCAAAAATTGAAATATCCTTGAATGATTTCCTGATTGTAATCTCAGTAACCTCCATTACCTTTGCAATATCTGCATTCAATGATCCAGGTAAGAGTTATCTATTGAAAATACGAATATTTGAAGAAGAATAAAAAAGAGTCGGGATTAATGGACCTTTAACCGGAGCTGGTTCTTTGTCATGGCTAAGCTGGATTACCATGTAAATAATGGCAGCCAAAACTGTTTTGGGACTCCTCCTTATGTCAAGATATTCTGTTCTTTCAACAGCTTCTTTGACTGCTTTAATGGCTTGATTTCCCAGTCCGAGATTCGAACACAATCGTTCGATGAGGTCGCCGGGCTGCACCTTCCAGGTCTCCACTTCCAGCTGTTTCTTTATCGATTCGGCGGTTCGATTAATGCTCTTCCTCGACACTCCGTCCGCCGCCTTAGCGATTTCGCTCAACGTCCGAGAAGATCCACTTTCTTTACAAGCAATGAAAAAGCAAGCCGCGACAATGGAATTTAGGCTTCGTCCTCTACACGTTCTATAATCATCGACTATGTTGTATATCTCAGCAGCTCTTTCTTTGAGCTCTTTCGTCAACCTTAACCTGTCCCCCATGACTGCAAGCAGGTTCAAGCTTTTCTTCAATGGAGTCTTGACGTTCTTTTGATTTTTGGAGTTTAAGCTCGGACCCCAAGTCGACATATCGATTTCGAAAAGTGGGTATTCAAATTCATCGTAATTTTCATCAGAATCTGAGAAGATTGGCAAGTCAGAAATTTCATCAAACGGGCCGATTTCAAGAACCGAGCCGCATCGAGAACATAAATTATAGCCAGCCCTATGATCAACAATAGTTTCAGTGTCTATTTCACAGGTTGAACAGAAGCTGGAAGCCATAGTTGGAGCTTTGTAATGTATTGATGGTGGAAGAACACAGTATTGGGATGTATTTATAGTGAACAAAAAAACAAAAAATGAGTGAAGAATTAAAGCAAAATATTGTCCGACTCCTATAAGGAAAGTAGGTTTTAGAAGGCATGAGGGCCTGAGAAAATCCAACTCCAGAAAAATTAATTAATTCAAATCTACCATACTGGAAATAAATTAGCATGTCTATAATTATAATTAATTATCTTACCATTTTTAATGAATAATTCCACCTTAGCATTGATAAATCACAGTTCGGATTCCATAAATCCGGTGTACACTGTTTTTCTTTTCAGTAGTTTTTCAATTCAACCCTACATAAAAAAACCGAATCGAATCAAACCAATCGATTGTTCGAATAAAAATTCAGTGATTTATTTAATTCATACTAGATAATATTAATCGATCGAAACAATGATATAATTTGTTGAACTGAAAACTAGAGGTTTAATCGATACAACCTCTAATATTTTTAAAATAATTCTCATATCCACGTTTATGTTTTTTTGCCTCAAGCATGAAAGAGGCATAGTTCGAGAATAAGGAAAAAGATTGTAAGATAATGATATTTAAGTTCAAATATCGAGGTATTACCTTTTAAGAATAATTGTATGAACTAGTTGAGTTAAATTTAAACCTGATAATCAATATGCTCGTGTTATGTTTGTGTTATTTTTTTTTGCCGTAATCATGTTTAAGATGTTATAAATTTAGCTAAAAAATCTTGCTAAAAATGGCAAGATTGAAGTTTTATGATAGGGTGCCTAAATTCAAGTCTCAACTTATGTAAATTATGCGTGAGTTATGTCTAGGATTATTCAGATCTAAGTTATATCCGATTTTGTTCTTTGCCATAATTTGAATATATGATCTTTGTAATTTTCAATTAATATGATTATAGTTGTACTATAAATTTATATAAATTTTATTATCTCATATTATATTTTTGGGATAAATCTTAAAATTATACATAAATTTTGATTTGGTGCAATTATACAAATGAAAATTTGTTTTGGTTTAAATATACACATAAAACATAAATTTTGATTTAATTATACACGTTTAAAGAAATAAATACATCCAATTATTTTATATTGAATAAATATAATTATTTTTGTATGCAATATATAAATAAAAATTGATGTTATATCAATAATTATGTTAGTAATTTGTGAGAATTGGATTAAATCGACATTTCATGTATAAGTTTGCACAAAATCACAGTTCATGCATAAAATTACATGTTAGATCAAACATTCATATATAATTTTGAGATTTATCCTTGTATCTATACTATTATTTAAGTCCCTAATTGAGTTGGTATCACGAGTCAACCGACTACCAACTCGGTTAGGAAAACTACAGAAATATTCTTACATAATTAAAATAAGTTATATTATTTGAGGATATTTTAATTTTTTATTTTAACAAAAATTAATAAAAATATGCATGAGATTTAAACACACGACAATTAGATTATTAAAACTTTAAATTTACAATTCAAGTCTCAACCAATACTTCATTTTAGTATTTTTATATGTTTTTTTAATACTGTTGTCGATAAACAATTGTACTCATTTAGTGTATTCTTAATCTAATGTATTTATGTGTTTAAATTTCATTTTACTCACAATTTAATCTAATTTTTTTCAATTTTAATATCGTACATATTTTATTTGTTATTATTAATTAATTTCAAATAATATATTTTATTATTTATTTTATATTATCTTCAAACACACCTCTATAATCTAAATACATGATTTACACACGTATACGCACGTAATAAAATTTTTATATCCAAAATTATTAGATACATCTAAGCCCACGGATTTAATTACTAATTGTTTGTGCTTATTCTAGATATTCAATATCTATAATCAATCTGTACCCAAAAATATATATACCCAGAAAAAAATTATAACAAGAACATTTGTGCTCAATTGATAATATATAAGATATTGAGGTTGATCATGGTGGTGGTTCACATTGTAGATGATGCAGAAAGTAACTATAAAGGGAGTTTGAAATATAAGAAAATGTTTATGTTACAAGTAGAGGGGTGTTTTTATCTTCCATTTCGTGTCACCTTGCTTTTAGTGTTGGGAGAAGATATTTATAGAGGAAGACTAACTAGGTATGAATCCTAGCCATTAAGCATCCTATTCCATAGGTACAAAGGGTAGAGTGACAAGTAGTCAGCTAGGAGCATTGCTAGAGCGGACATGAGGAAACTAGATGGAGTGTCATTAGGTTCAGGGAGGTGTTGGATTGATTGGTACTAGCACTATATTTTCCCTATACATTTTCTGGGGATTGCACAAGTCCACCTTATGTGATGTGCTGAGACTAAACTAAGACAAAATTCCTGGCGAGATTATAAGGTTGAGCTTTGCCAAATTTTGTGTTTAGGTATAGGCATTAAATTTTAACAAAAATGATATTTTGTGATTAATATAACAAAAAGTACCTCTAAAATAATTCAATGATCAATTGAGCCATTAATAAAATAAAAAAAAACCCAATTGAACCCTAATTGAAAATAATAAACAATCAATAATACTCTTGAATCACACACTTCCGTAAAAGCTCTTGGCATAGTTAACTTTGTGCTAACTAAGCAAATAATGTGGTGGATGATTTAGCAAATTAATGACATGACAATTGATACGGTGAATTGGTGATGTGGCATATTATAGATTTTTTAATATTTTTAAATTTAATGTTTATAGACGTTCATATATCTAAATTCTTTATTAACGTTTGTTCTAGTAACAAATAAGAATATAAAAACTTGATATTTTAGAAAAGCTTCTATTTTTTTAAAAAAAAAACTTCAATTTTATTCAAAAGATATAGAAAATTTTGACAAACACGAGTAGAAATATTGATTGAAAATTTTAAATTTATCAATTTTTAATTTCGTCCATCTTATAGGAAGTATTTAATTTTAAAAATAGATTCTTTTAATCCCACAAAATTCCATTTCGTATTCATTTGTTTATTTTTGTCTATCTCCATATACCTATATATATATATCTAATGCCATACACTTTACATGTTTCTAGCGATTCACATGGCATCATCAAATGATACAAGTCTTGGATAAGAATATACAATGCACTAGAACACCTTTGTTGACGATCCTTTACTTCGACATTATCTAGGGTTCCTCAAACAATGTGATATCTTTGACCCGGTAAATCGTTAACCCTTCCCCCTCTTACTAAGTCTACAGAATATTCTTGTGAATTATGGCTAATACCAAGTATATAAGCAGTGATTTCAAACCCTGAGGTTAACTGTACTCTGGCAATTTGCGTAAGGCAGAGTTTGGTTTTTTAGGGTGATAGTGAAAAAGTTGACTGATAAGTCACCATTACTACCACTCTACGGAACTGTACATAAGATTTTCACCTCATACGACTCCTTGTTCAATTCTTTCTAAGTCATTGGGTCCTTTTCCTCGTTCGAGAATCTCCTTCCTTCTTCGACTTTGTCCCGAAGAGTAACTAGGACAAATTCAGTCACATGTTCATATTCCAATTGAACACTTTCCACTTTTGATTATATCTTTATTTTCACGATTTATATTTTATTACTTTGCTAAAATGGAATAGAATTGTAATAGAATGTTGTTTTTGGAATTAAAATATGTTGGAGATTATAAATTGCAAATTAATTATTCATGAGCACTATTCAAATTAAAAGTGATGATTTATCATCTTACAAATTTAATTATTCATAAGCACTATTCAAATTAAAAGTGATGATTTATCATCCAATGGATACATTTCCATGGGACATGTTTCTCCTAAAAAGGATGTCCAATATGAAGGGTTGTGGCTCTTCAAAATTGTATTCATTGAGCGCATATAAATAGAGGCATTATGGTGCTCACAAAGCACAAAATTACAATCAATCTTATTTTCAGAAACTAGAGTAAGAATTATGGAATTCATTGATTTTGCTAATCAAAGGAAATTTAAAACTTCGTTGTATCCTGAGAGGACCTTTGTCTTAACCCTCTAGCAACTTTCCGTGAGGGAAAATAGTTCTCTTTGGAAAGCGTCATTCGTGCCTCGAAGTCTACTGTTTATTTCCATACAAGTCTTTGGTTCTATTGTCTCCACTCAAATATCCAACAATCAAAGAGAACTATTTTAGAGATGGCAACGAAGGCTACTACTGTATTCAAAGTGATGAACCAAGAGTTTGTGAAACTCGATCAATTTGATGGTTTAAACTTTAAACGTTGGAAGGACAAGATATTCCTTCTTACTATGTTAAATGTGGCGTACGTTCTGGATCCAAACTTACAACCCGTGGAGGATCCTGCTCTTAATGCAAATTCCGAGGAAATTACGAAAGTGGCTGAACTCAAGAATAAGAGTGAAGAAGACAACTTCACATGTCGAGGACACATCCTCAACACATTTTCTGATCGATTGTATGATCTTTACAAGTCAATGCAATCCCCGATGGAAATATGGAAAGCTCTTGAAGAGAAATACAACACCAAGAAATAAGGTATTGATAAATTTTTAATGATGAAGTATTTTGAATTCAAAATGCTCAATAGTATCCCGATCATGGATCAAGTCCATGAATTACAAGTACTTGTATGCAGACTTTGTGACTTGAAAGTTGTTATTCTGGAATTATTACAAGTTGGGGTTATCATCTCGAAGTTGCTTTCGTCTTGGAACAATTATTAGAAGAAACTTCTAAGTATAACAGAAGACTTCACTATGGAGAAAATACTTGGGCATTTGTGTATTGAAGAGGAAACTCAGAAGCGTGATACGGTGTATCTTCCCTAAAGTTCTAAAGTGAACCATGTAAGCGAGTCCAAGAACTCTCGAAATGGTAAACGAAAGGCCACATCTGAGACCAAGGACGTGCAAGATAAGAAGAAAAAATCTCGTAATTGTTATAATTGCAATAATAAAGGACACTATATTAAGGATAGCAAACGTCTCAAAAAGAAACAAGATGTTACAACTTCTAAAGCTAATATGGTGGAGGACATAGGCTTAGTGGCCATGGTTACAGAAGGAATCGAGAATTTAGAGATTGGTATGATTACTGAACTCGAAATAGCCATACCTGATAAGTCCTATAATTGGTGGCTCAACTCTAGAGCTACTGTCCATTTGTGTAATGATTGACAACAATTCAAGAATTATGAACTAGTGGCAAACCTGAAGTGCTTATGGGCAACTATCAATTGGTTAAGGTGCTTGGTCAAGGGACAGTGGAACTCATCTTCACATCCAGGAAGAAATTGAATTTGACCAATGTGTTGCATGTTCACGAAGTGAGAAAGAATTTAGTGTTCGCAAGTATTCTGTGTAATAGGGGGTTCAAGATTATCTTGGAATCCGATAAGTTTGTCTTGTTTAAGGGTGATATATATGCAAGAAAAGGATATTGTGACGAGGGTATGTTCAAGTTGAGCATTGATATGAGTAAAGTTAATTATTTTGCTTATATTGTTGAATCTTATCCTTTGTGGCATATGCGATTAGCATATTTTAATTTTAAAACTTTACAATATATACAAAAGAATGATTATATAAGTCTAAGTAATGATGAGTATGTAGATAAATGTGAAATTTGTATTCAATCAAAAATTACAAAAAAGTCGTTTCCTAATAAGTGTGAAAAGAATTCGCAAGTGTTAGATTTGATTTATTCGGATGTTTGTGAATTAAATGGAACACTAGCAAGAGGTGGAAAATGATATTTTATCACTTTTATAGATGACTTCTCTAGATTTATTTATGTGTATCTCATAAGAAGTAAAGACAAGGACTTTGATATGTTTAAACGTTTTAAAAATGAGGTTGGGAATTTGTTTAGTAAGAAAATCAAAGTGCTTCGTAGTGATAGAGGTGGTGAATATTTTTCAAATGAATTTAATGTATTTTGTGAGGAACAAGGTGTGGTAATGAGTATTCCGCATCTTATACTTGACAACAAAATGATTTGATGGAAAGAAAGAACTGTACTTTAGCAGATATGGTTAACTCGATGTTGTTAAATGCTAAACTTCCATATAATCTATGGGGTGAAGCATTATTGACTGCGTGTTATATTCTTAACAAAATATTATCAAGAAAATTCAAAGTATCTCCATATGAGTTCTGGAAGGGTCGGATGCCAAACTTAGATTATTTCAAAGTGTGTGGGTGTTTGGCTAACTATAGAGTTCCCAACCAACGGAGAACAAAGTTAGGTCCTAGAGCCGTCAAAGGTGCATTCTTTGGATATGCCCAACACTCTAATGCTTATCGTGTTCTTGACTTAGTGTCAAATACGGTAATTGAAATAAGAGATGTTGTATTCATTGAAAATAAGGTTTTCATTTATTCAACAGATTCGGAAAAAGAATATCAACCAATAATATCAAGTAATCAAACTAAAATAAGTCTTTGTGATAATAAGGATACAGAGCCGAGGAAAAGTTAAAGAGTGAGAAAAGTTAAGGACTTTAGTCCTGATTTCATTTCCTCGCAATCTCTAGCATTCTTTTTTGAGGGAAATAGAGAATCTGTAATTAGAAAGATCCCCATAATGTTTAATGTAAATGGTGATCCACAATCCTATAGTGAAGACATGACTTCTAGGGATGCAGCATTTTGGAAAGAGGCGATCAATTATGAAATGGATTCAATATATCCAACAATACTTGGATTCTAGTTGTTCTTTCTCAAGGATTGAAGCCTATCAGGTGTAAATGGGTGTTTACAAGAATACTCTAAAAGAGGGTTCTCTAATCTTTAAGGCTAGGTTGGTGGATAAGGGATTTAGGCAAAAAGAAGGCCCAGATTGTTTTGACACTTATCCACCAGTGGCTAGAATGATCTCCATTCAAATTCTTATAGCACTTGCATCTATCCATAAGTTACATGTACATCAAATGGATGTTAAGACGACTGTTTTGAATGGCGATCTCGAAAAGGAAGTCTATATAGAGCAACCAGAAGGTTTTGTGCTTCTTGGGAATGAACATAATCTGTGTCAGTTGATCAAGTCATTATATTTAAAACAAGCTCCTAAACAGTGGCATGAGAAATTTGATTCGGTTATCTTGTTATAAGGTTTTTACACAATGGTGCGAATAAATGTATTTACACTAAATTTACCGTTAAATATGGTGTAATTATTTGTCTCTACGTAGATGATTTGTTGATTTTTGGTACGAGCATAGAAGATGTTATGAGACTGAAGAGTATCTAGCCTTGAAATTTAAAATGAAGGATCTCAATGAGGTAGATACGATTTTAGGAATAAAGGTGAAAAAGCATGAAAAGGGTTTTGCACTAAGTCAATTTCACTACATCGAGAAAGTATTGGAAAAGTTTAAACACTTGAATATTAAGGATTCGAACACTCTATACGATTCGAACTTCAAGTTAAGTGAGAATAATGGTAGGGCTATAGTGCAACTTGAGTACACCAACGCAATTGGAAGTCTAATGTATGTAATGCATTGCACTAGACCCGATATTGCATTTGCTGTGTGCAAAAATGAGAGATTTACAAATTATCCTAGTACCGATCATTGGAAAGGAATTTGTAGAATTTTTGGCTATATTAAGAAAACAAAAAATTTGGGATTATTCTATAATGATTATCCCGTAGTACTAGAAAGTTACTCAGATGTAAGTTGGATTACAAGTCTAAGTGACAATAAGTCCACATTGGGATGGATTTTTACAATCGGAGGTGGAGCCATTACTTGGGCATCCAAGAAACAAACTTGCATCTCACTATGGAGGCTGAATTTATAGCCTTAGCGGCTACTGGCAAGGAAGCAGAATGACTAAGAGATCTATTGCTAGATATAAAGTTGTGGCCACAATGTAGGTTTTCCATTTTCGTATATTGTGATAGTGAATCTACCATGTCTCGAGCGTACAAAAAGGTGTACAATGGAAATTATAGACATATAAGTTTTAGACATGAATTTGTGAGACAATTGATTAAGGACAGTGTGATAATTGTTACCTATGTTAAGTCAATTGACAATTTAACGGATCCACTGACAAGAGATTTGTCAAGGGATTTGGTTAAAAGTACCACTACTAATATGGGATTAAAACCATTCTAATCATGTCAATGATAATGGAAACCCTACCTTGTTCTAGCCAAAAGTTAGTTTCAAGGTTCAAAGGGTAATAACAAGTTATCGAATGACAACGTACACTAAGGATCAGGATTTAGTTTTACGCTTCAACGAGATTTTTTTATGGTTTTCTGTCGTACATATTCATGAAACGAGATGAGCACGTGGCCATAACAGTGCTAAAGCAAATTAAACTCTTACTCTTACTCTAATACTTTATGATTATGTGTGAAATTTTTCCGGTATTGACTTTAAGAGTGATGGTTCAAGCGACTAGCCACCATTCACTTTGTTGATGCTCTGAGAATTTGCACTAAATGAAGGTTCATTCTGCGAACACCTTTCTTTATGCATAATCGCTGTGTACTTATTTTCTAGAATTAGCAATCTAGTGGGGGGATTTTTGGAAATTATAGATTGCAAATTAATTATTCATGAGCACTATTCAAATTAAAAGTAATGTTTTATCATCTTACAAATTTAATTATTCATAAGCACTATTCAAATTAAAAGTGATGATTTATCATCCAATGGATACATTTCCATAGGACATGTTTCTCTCAAGAAGGATGTCCAATATGAAGGGTTGTGGCTTTTCAAAATTGTATTCATTGAGTGCATATAAATAGAGGCATTATGGTGCTTACAAAACACACAAATACAATCAATCTTATTTTCAGAAACTAGAGTAAGAATTAGGGAATTCCTTGATTTTACTAATCAAATGAAATTCAAAACTTCATTGTATCCAAAGAGGACCTTTGTCTTAACCCTCTAATAACTTTGTGTGGGGGCAAATAGTTCTCTTTGGAAAGCGTCATTCGTGCCTCGAAGTCTATTGTTTATTCCATTCAAATCTCCGGTTTTATCATCTCCACTCAAATATCCAACAATATAGAGGTGTAATAAAATGAAATGAGTATAAAAACAATTTGGGCGGGTTGAATAAATCCATAGATTTGTAATTGTATTATATTGTATTATATCCAACAGAATAAGTAAGGAATGACTTAAAAATAACAAATTTACCCTTAAATTAAAAACAACATTTTATTTATATTATTAATATCTAATAAAATGACACATTATTTTTAAATAATCTACAAAGAATATCTATATATAGAAAATGCAAAATTTACTTTTAATTTAAATACTATTTTAATGAAAAAAATGAAGTTATAATAATACTTAACAACATTAAACAAAATAGTTATAAATAAACTATTTATAATATATTAATTTTTTTAAAAATAGATAATAATTATAAATAACAATTTATTTTTTGATAATTTAAAATATATGTAATAGTTTATTTAAATAATATTTATGTTTATTTTCAATCTTTACTCTCTCCTTTGGTTATTCTCAAAGCCATTCTATGGGGATCATTCCTTTCTTTCTCTCCCAAAATCTCATCATTTTATTGTGTTTTCCAGAAATCTATCTTCTCTCCCAAGTTCCATATTCACTGTATTTTTTCTGAAATCACCATTTTTCTAGTTTTCGTTGGTCCTCACCAAAAATATCCTCTACATCTCATCTTTTATCTTTTTCAGATCGTTTTCCCCTTGAAAACATACGAAAGATGAGATTTTCACCTTGAAAAATGTAGATTCTCACTCCTTCATACTTTTTTTCTTTTTCTTTCGTAATTGTGTTATTATGTTATTTGTTCTTCTACTTATGGATATTGTTTGATATATTATTATAAGAAATTATAAAAATAAATAAATAAATCTTAATGAGAGGAGAAAAAGAAGAAATATCTTATTATCAAAAGAGAGTTTGTGCATGATTAAGAAAAACCCACAAATGCTTGTTGGTGTTTGAATTAGTCAATGTAAGGTTGTTTTAGTTCTGTTTCAATAAGACCTAGTGTATACGACCAAACTGTTTTCCATGTTTGTAGGGTTGTTAGACGTGGATTTTATTTTGTTTTTGATTCCATTCGTATAGCTATATATAAGCCAATATTTTGATTTCAATAAATGAAGTGAGAGTTTCATTTACTTAGAAAACCTAAGTTTGTTCCTTTCATTTTGGCCTTAGAGCCAGGTTGAGAGAATATAATGGACATGAGTGAAGAAAAAAGTGAAGGGAGTCTCACAAAGATTCCCTATTTTGATGGTCTTCACTACGACCATTGGAGTGACCTGATAGAGAATCTGCTGAGATCCAAAGGGCTATGGAACCTAGTTGAGATTGGTTTTGAGGAGCCTGGATTGTCGACTATGCTGACCATTGCACAACAAGCACATCTGGATTAAACAAAGATGAAGGATCATAGGGTCAAGAACTATCTATATCAAGCCATAAATCATGTGACTTTTGAGCAAATTTTGTACAGACGAACTTCCAAAATTGTTTGGGATTCCTTGAAGAGCAAATTTGGTGGAAATGAGAGAGTGAAAAGGTCTCTTCTCAACACTTTGAGAAGGGAATTTGAGGTGTTAGTGATGAAGAAAGGAGAAACGATCAAAGAGTATTTTGCTAAAGTGATGGCTGTAGCAAATTAGATGCGGAGTAACAGAGAGACCATGCCTAACTCTATGATCGTAGAGAAGATTTTAAGGACCTTGACAAAATGATTCACCTATGTGATGGTATCCATAGAAGAGGCAAAAGATACACATACTATGTCGATTGATAAGTTATTGAGTCCCTTGTCTGTGCATGAACAAAAGTTTAAGAAGATGGGTAGAGAAGAAGGTCAGGCTTTAAAAGCTGTTGTTGGAGATGAAATGTTTGGAGGCAAGTAACGTAGTGCATACAGAGGACTTGGAAGAGGTAGAGGAAGATTATTTGACAAAGCTCTGGTTGAGTGCCATAAATGCCACAGATTGGGGTATTTCCAGTATGAATGTCCAAGATGGGAGAGTAAAGCTAACTTTGTAGAACTGGGTGAAGAGGAAGAACTGCTCTTGATGTCTTTTATGGAGACACAAGATTCAAAACAAGATGGTGTGTGGTTCCTTAATTCGGGATTTTTGAATCATATGTATGGAAATAAGAAATGGTTTTCACATATTGGTCAAAGCTTCGACACAGTCAAACTCAAAAATGGTACAAAAATGGCATTAATGAGAAAATGAAGTGTAAGATTGGAGGTATCAAACAAATAATTTCTGAAGTTTATTTTGTTCTAAAACTAAAGAATAACTTGTTTAGCATAGGACAGTGCCAGGAGAAAGAGATTGATTTTCTAATTCAAGGAGGAGAGTGCAAGTTATATCATCCACAAAGAGGACTCATGATGACAATGAGAATGACCAACAATCTAATGTTGTGCTTCCAACAACTGTTTTACCAGGCATATACTCGAAGTCACTTATTCCATCATACTTTCAAACTATCACAGAAGATATTTCTCACCTATGGCATTGTAGGTTCGGTCATTTGAACTACAAAAGTTTACGAGCAATGCAGTCCCAAATGTTAGTTCGTGACTTACCAACAATCATCATTCCAAACAAAGTTTGTACTCACTATCTGGTTGAAAAGAAAAATAGGGAGGAGATGTCAAAGAAGAGTTCATTGAGAGCATCAAGAAAGTTGTAACTGGTTCATGATGATATTTGTGGACCTTTCACACCAGCCTCGATAAGCAGGAAAAGGTATTTGCTTAGCTTCATTGATGATTTTAGTCGTGAGGTTTGAGTTTATTACTTATGTGAAAAATTGAAGACATTTGGAATATTTCAAAACTTTAAAAAAATATGTTGAGAAGGAAAGTGGTGAGCTTATAGCATGTTTACGCATAGATAAGGGTGGAGAGATCACCTCTCATGAATTTAATAATTTTTTTAGAGAATGGTATTTGTAGACAGCTAACTGCAAACCTACACCTCGTAACAAAATGGGGTAGCAAAGCAGAGGAATTGAACCATTATAAATTTGGTTTGAAGCATGTTGTTTGAGAACAGGGTTCCAAGGGAATTCTGACCGGAAACAGTTCAATAGAGTACCCATGTGATGAATAGAAGCTTGATAGTAGTCGTGAATCGGAAAACACCAGAGGAGGCATGAAGCAATGTTACACCATTTGTGGGCTATTTCCGAGTATTTTTTTGTGTTACTCATGTAAATATGCTTGAACAAAAAAGAACAAAGTTAGATGAAAAAAGCTACAGTTGTGTTTTCTTTGGCGTGAGCAATGAGTCCAAGGCTTACTAGTTGTATGATCCAGTGTCTAAGCGTATTGTAATAACTCGCATTGTTGTCTTTGAAGAAGATAAATGTTGAGATTTGAGTCAAAATTCAGAGGAAAAAAACAAAGAGTTGGAATGGGGAGATAATATTTTTGAGTATAGTGATAATTGTTTTGAAAATGATGTAAGTGAATAAGAACCAAATATGGAGGAAGTAGTTCAAACTTCTCTAAATGGATCCCCACCAAGTCTGAGCGCACTACTCAAGGTTGAAAGGAAAACTAGAAGAGCTCCGGAGTGGCAAAAAAATTACGTGAGTTGCACAAGATTGATCCTTTCTGATGAAGATGAAGAAGGCAACAACTTGGTTCTATACACCACGCTAGACCCGATCACTTTTGAAGAGGTTGCTGGAAGTGAAAAATATCTTGAAGCTATAGAACTTGGCATTCAAACCATTGAGAAAAATGAAACATAGGAATTGGTAGAACTATCAATTGCTGCAAAGAAGATCAGAGTAAAATGGGTGTTTAAAACCAAGTTAAATGAACTTGGTAAGTTTGACAAACACAAAGCACGCTTGGTGGTGAATGGATATGCCCAAAAATATGAAGTTGATTATAATAAAGTTTTTGTACCGATTGCGAAATGGGATACAATTTGAATGATGATTACAATGGTTGCACAAAAAGGTTTGAGCATTTATCAACTTGATGTTAAAAGTGCTTTCCTTCATGGAGAGTTGGTGGGGGAGGTTTTTGTTGATCAACCACATGGCTTTGAGAAAGAAGGGGAGGAGCATAAAGTCTACAGGTTGAAGAAGGCATTGTATGGTCATAAACAGGCCCCAAGAGCATAGTATAGTTGCATTAAGTCCTACTTTACTAATGAAGGTTTTGAAAAGTGCCCATCTAAACATGCTTTTTTCTTTCAAATTGATTTGAAAGGTATAATTTTTATTGCCAGTTTGTATGTTGATGATCTCATATTTACGGGAAATGATGAGGGATTGATTGAAGCTTTTAGGAATTCTATAATGTAAGAATTTGAAATGACTAATCTTGAGAGGATGAGATACTTCCTTAGAGTTGAAGTGTTACATAATGAGAAGGGCATTTTTATTAGTAAGAAGTATGCTAATGAAGTTCTTGAGAGATTCTATATGTTTAGGTGCAATTCTATTAGAAGTCCTATTGTTCTAGAAACAAAACTTGTGAAGGATGAAGATGGAGTCAGAGTAGATGTCATTGGTTACAAGAAAATCGTGGGAAATCTTTGATATTTAACTATGACCAGACTAGATTTTATGTACGTGGTTGGATTGGTGAGTCAATATATAAAGAAACCTACTGAACTTCATCTTATTGCAGTAAAAAGGGTTCTTCGATATCTAAAGGGAACCTTAGAGCTGCGCATTTTGTACAAGAAAGATAGAACTTAAGAGTTAGTTGGCTACATAGATAACGATTATTTTGGGGACCAAGATGACAAAAAAGTACTTCAGGGTATGCTTTTCTGTTCGGAGAATGAGCTGTTCCATGGTCTTTAAAAAAACAACTAGTGGTGACCTTGTCCACCACCAAGGCAAAGTTCGTAGCAGCATCAACAATATGTACATGTTAAGCAATTAGGATGAGAAGAGTCTTGAATGCTCTCAATCATCCTCAAAAAGAAAGTATCACGTTGTATTGTGACAATGTTTCCACCATCAAACTCTCAAATAATATGGTATTACACGAGAGGAACAAACACATTTAGGTAAGGTACCACTTCCTTCATGAGTTGTCTAATGATAAAGTTATTGAAATTGTTCATTGTGGAACGAAGGAACAAATAGCAAACATCATGACCAAGGCATTGTAGTTGGAGACTTTTGAGAAGCTTAGAAAGAAACTGGGAATGTGTTGAGCAACTGATGTAAACTGACTGCAAGTATGCAGAACAGTTTAGGGGAGGAATGTTTGAATTAGTCAATGTAAGGTTGTCCTATTTCTGTTTCAATAAGAACTAGTATATAGGACCAAACTGTTTTCCATGTTTGTAGGGTTGCTAGATGTGGATTCTATTTTGTTTTTATTCCATTTGTATAGTTATATATAAGCCAATACTTTGATTTCAATAAATGAAGTGTGAGTTTCATCTACTTAGAAAACTTGAGTTTGTTCCTTTTAGTTGGAAGAAAGGTTATTTTTGAAATATATATATGGGGATCATGATAGATCTAGAAATACGATTTGGGGGAGCAAATTTCTTTTTTTTTTGAAAAACTATTGGATTAGATTAATAGAAAAATAAAGGCTTTACAAAAGTTCTACCATATGAAATGGCAACATAATAATCAACATAAAAAACAAATAAATTAAGCCTTTTCACTATTTCCTGTAAATAACCCAATCAGTAATAAAGGAGCTATCTCATCCCTCTTTTAAGGCATCTGAAATAGCAAAACCAGGGGCTTCTGTAGAAAATAAAACATCTCTTTCCAGGAATAAAAATCGAGACTTCTTTATCTTTTCATCCGTAACAACCCATTTTCGGTAAAAATCGAAATAGTGGTTTCGGGACCACAAATCTGATTCCGAAAAGAAAATTTAATTTAATATTATTTTATGGTCTATAAAATGATAATAATGTTATGTGAAAATTTTGTAAAGAAATTTTATCGGTTACATGTTTAAATCAATTAAGGACCAAATTGTCCAAAGTGCAAAAGTTTAGTTCTAATAGCTAAAGAGATTAAATAGCTATAGAATTTTAAATTGGAGGTCCTTATATGGTAAATATACCATTAAAATATGCTTAGTCATTAAGGATGATGATTTATCCATGGAAAAAGAAATAAAGAAAAGGATGAAATTGGAAAGTTGGAAAAATAAAGGATGATACCATAATTAAATAGAAAATATCATCATTTTATATCACCATCTTCCCCAAAAACACATAGAAACCGTAGGAAAGAGAAAGCAAGCTTTCTTGGCCAAATTGATCCGGATAAATCAAATACGGAGTTAGAACAAAGAAAGGAGAAAATGTCGGATAAATAGACTTTATGTATACGAACATTTATCAAGGTAAGTTTGTATAACTTAGCTATGCATGTTTCTATGCTTAAATTGAATTGTATATGTGATTGTATAAATATATATGTGAAATGATTACATATCTGATAAATCCCAACAAATGATAATAGCTGTAAAGTGATAAGTGATAAAAATGTTATTTTTTTTTACTTGAGTTGAATGTGAAAATGTGAATTGTATATATATGTATAAATATATGTGATTGAATATATACCCGACAATTTCCTGATAAATGTTAAATCCCATTTGAATAAATGAAAGTCGATGGATAAAGGTGATTCCCGATATGGAATGAGGTCCTGCATGTGTTGCGGAAGGATTTAGCTCAGACGAGTAATCCATCGATCTCATTAAGAAAAGGATTTAGCCCGTACGGGTAATCCGAAATGAGCCTCTCGAGCATATGTTTCAATTATGATTTAGCCTGGACTGATAATCCTAATTGACTGGATTTAGCCTGGACTTGTAATCCAGATTGGACTCTATAGGGAATTCTTTGTCATATAAAGGATTTAGCCTAGACTGGTGATGGTCTCTAAACTAACTAATAATTTGACAAAGGCAAGCGCACCTATCGAATAGTAGTATAGCTATGGTGAGTCCGGAATATCGCATCCACGAGGACTAAAAGTACTAGTAGTTACTATCTTTTTATTATCTAGCTTATAATTGAATGGATTATTTTTAATCTAAAACTAAACTAATTAACTGTGAACGTGACAGAGAGTGAAGAAAGTAATCAAATAAACCAATGACAAAGACAATACTCAAGGAAGAATCTACCTAAACTTCACTTATTATTATGACTCTGAATTAAACGATTTAGTCACTTTTCTTGATCCGTAGAAATCCCTAAATTATGTTAATATCTCTTTCGAGACTAAGAACAACTAACTCTAGGTTGATTAATTGAAATCCCTTTCTAATTAAAACTATTATCGTCGCATTAACTCGATCTATGGATTCCCTTATTAGATTTGACTCTAATCCGGCAGATTTCTATCGTCCTATTTCTAGGGTTGCAATCAAGTCCGCTTAATTATGCTAGATCTACTCTCAAATAGGGACTTTTGCTCCACTGAATAAGTGCATCAAACTTGAATTAATACCCTGAAAATATTAAAGCAAGAATTAAGAACACATAATTAAGAACAAGAACAAATATTTATCATGTAATTCAGACAATTAAATAATAAGATCCATCGTAGGTTTCATCCTCCCTAGGTATTTAGTGAGTTTAGTTCATACTCATAGAGGAAAACATATCAAAATAAAGAAAACAACTAGACATGAAAAACCCAATAAAACTTCAAAGGAAATTCGACTGGAGATCTTCAATCTTAGAGTGGATCTGCTTCCGATATGATTCCAACGGCTTCTTTCGAGTAATTTCTTTGTTCTACTCTGCGTGTCCCCTTAGGTCATCTTCTAGTGTGTATTTATAGACTTTAGACTGCTTAGAAACCCTAAAAATTGGGTTTTTCCGCGTAACAGGGAAGCAGGGTGCGAAATCGACATGGGCTGGCACATGGGCATGTGGCCAGCCCGTGTGGCTCACATAGGCGTGTGCCCAAACCACGTGGATCCTGAAAACTTCGATTTTGGCCCCTTTTTTCGCTCCTTTTGCTCCCAAATGCTCTCCTATGTATATAAACATGAATTTAAGGGATTAGGAGTATCAAATTCACTAATTCTCATCATAAATCATCCAAAAATAAGCCAAGCATGGAATTAAAATATGTTACATTTATGGTTTATCAACTGGTAATCTGACAAAGCCCTTAAAGTATATGTTACAGCTAGAATTTAGCCTGGACTAGTAATTCTGCTGTATGATATGTGGCTCGAGAGTGTACCTACAAGGTACTACTGAGTATGAATTGACAGAATATGGAACTGTACACCTCGAGTGTACTACCTGTGTATCCATCGATGTTTTCAATAATTCAACGGGTAAAATACCGGTATGAAAAGAAAATGGATTTTTACATGTATCTACCTGAAAAATGTGAAAAGACATTACATGAAATGTGTAATGGACAAAATTTGCCCGGGCCCATATTAAAAATAAACCAAAAAAATTCTAACAAGCCATTACAAAATAAACAAGCCCAAATAGCCCCAGGCTCAAAAAAATTAACACTAACCCTAGCCCACTACCTAAATCACAATAGAAGTGAAACCCTAGCAGTCATTGTTTTGCGCCGCCGCTAGCAGCCCTCGCAGCCACGTCGCCCGCCCCTCCTCATCGTGCGTGTCTCCAACGCTCGCCCTCTCCACTACGTACCTACAAAATAGGAGAACTAGTTGTAAATAGAAGGCTATAAAAGCCGAAATAGAAATCTGTAAAAAGGGGATTTTAGAGAGATACAATTCTTTTTTACGAATATACGGACAATATACACTGCAAGATAGATAAAATCCATACGGAATCAGAACAAATCAGAAGGTTTTCTTTTTTTCTCTTATTTTTTTCCCTTTCGAATCTGTTTACACAAAAAAATTTTCCCTCTTCATTTAAAAAAAAAAACCCTATATATATATAAAATACGTTTACAAAAAAAAAAGGAGAAAATTTTACCTATTTTGGGGTTCCGGCCACCGCGTAGTGGTTCGTCGGAAGCCCTAGCCGGATTAGGGCTGAAAGGGAGAGAAGAAGAGAAGAGAAATTTTTTTTAAAAGGGCTAGAAACTGAAATTTTTGTCAAAAATTTGGCATTTATAGCCTGAAACTTTATTATTATATTCATTATTTCTATTTTTATTATTACCATTATTTATATATATTATTACTATAATTATATTTATTATTAGTATTATATTTATTATTATTAGTGCTATCATTATTTTTATTATTTGCATTATTATTGCTATTTTTATTATTCCTATTATTTTTTGTTATTGCCAATATTATTTTTATTTTTTACTACTATTATTTTTTATTTATTAATATTAATTTTAATATTATTACTATTATTTTATTATTAATACTATTTTTTACTATTACTTTTATTATTATTTTCATTTACTATCAATATTATTATTATTCTTATTATTATTACTAATATCATTTTTATTTTTACTATTATTTGTTATTTAATATATTTTATTATTATTGCATTTTGTTACTATTTTTTATTGCATATTATTTGTCTGAATTTTCATTTTTTTTGCTCATTCCATTTTATTTTGTTATTGTTCTCATTATTATTGTCTTATTAAATATTATCCATATTATGAACCTACCCATTTATTTACGTCTTTATATGCCTGCAAGGTTATGTTGCTCGTTATTATTATCGTGTTTACCTTATCACTATTCGCTAAATATGACCATTTTTACAAAGGTAATATTTTGTGTTTGGAAGTTCAAGAAATCGTGCCCTAACGTGCTGGGTTTCGATTTTTCGTTCGTCCAAAGGACTAAATATCCTTTCGAGATTTTGACCGTGTTTTCTCAACTTCAAAAATAAGACAATATTTCACGTTTGGAAATTCGAGGAATCGTGCCCTAACATTCTGGGTTTCGGGTTTTTTTTTCGTTTGGCCAAATAATAGAATACCCTTCTTAAAATTGCAATGCATGAATTTTGGAAATCATGAAATTATCTTGGTGTCTAGGGTTTGAAATATCGTATCCTAACGTGTTGGATGTGATATTTCATTCTTTCGGAACAGGAGAATTTCGATATCCAATTCAAATTATCCAAACACTTTCTGAAGGATTCATATTTTAAAAATCTCTTCCAATTTTCGATATTAGGACATTAATCAATCAATAAGGTACCAATTTTGGGCGTTGCGGGGGTGCTAATCCTTCCTCGTGCGTAATCGACTCCCGGACCCGTTTTCTTAAAATTCGTGCACCAAATGTTTTATAAGGTGACCCAATCACACTTAAAAAAAGATTGGTGACGACTCTATTTTCCTTTTTAAAGTCGGCCCGTTTTCCAAACAAAAAATGGTTTCGGCAACTTGGCGACTCCACTTGGGAACAATAAGAGAGTCAAGCCGTAGAATTGATTATTTTCTATCCTTTTATCAAAAATTAAAATTTGATTGTGATTCTTCCATCGCATGAGTTTGTGTCGCGTCTAATGTTTGTTGTGATTTAAGTGTCCAGGGTACTCTTGCATCATATTGCATGACCGTTGTGGTCATACCTTTTAAGTGAGAGTGAGAAGCTACTCCGTCGTAAGGTTTTCACCTCCGTGCAGGATAGTGAATCGCTTTCGGGATACATCCGTACCTATGTCTTCGTGAGATTTTTATCTCCGTGCAACCATAGGGAAATGTATTTCCCTAAACTGAACTCGGTCCATATGAGCCTATAATGGGTGAGGATTGAGGAATCTACTAGTTCAGGTACCCTCCCTTTAGAACTAAACCACATATAGTGAACCATAGGAGCCCACGTTAGGTAGAACTATGTTGAACCCTAGGAGTCACATGAATAGGTGTTTGATTTTTACCATTTGTATATGATACTAACGTGCTTTCTTTTTTACTACATTGCATTTCATCATCATAGAAAGGAGGTGTTGATTTATATTCGATTGCTAAATAGAAGAGTTTGTCATAGGAAAATGGATTCCTTGATAAAGTGAGTTATAATACGTTCGTCCAAATATAGTCCAAGTGTACACAACGAGAAAATATTGATAGTATATGATTTTGCCTCGTTGCCCGTGGATTCAAGCCAACAAAGATTATTCGAGAGCCGTCACATCTCAATTTCCTTAAAGAAGCTTATGAGCATCGCGGAGGATAAGTGAGTGAGGAGTCACTGCCTGGATCAAGCAACAAGGAGCTAGAAGAGGCATCTATTGAGAAAGTTCATGGGACACGACCACAACATTCGGATACGAAGAAAAAGATTAGTGTCTTCACCTGGACTATGAGGACGAAGCCGCATATGTAATCTGTTTTATGTAAAGAAATTTATTTTCTAGAAAAGTTCTTCTAATAGAATTGAATTCAAAATCAATGTCTCTCTTTCTTTTTTGCATTCATTCCTTTGCATTGCATTTCATGCATTTGTGTTATATCACATCATATGCATTAAATGTCATAAAAGAATCCTATTAACTAGAGATCGTATTATAGTTACCCTGGAACATCACTACTATACACAAAGAAAAACTAAAGTTATGGATCAAAGGTTGGAAAAACTGGAACAAATGCAGAAGGAAATGCAAGATCGGCTGCAAGTTTAGATGCAAGAGCAGCTGACCAAGATTCAGCAGGACATGAAAGATCAGATGTTAAAATCATAAAAGAGCACGATGAATCAGTTAACACAGTTACTGCTTGGAGGGCCAGAAAAAGGAAAGAGCCCTATGGTCAACCCCAGGGATAACAGTGAAGACCCTATCTATCCACTGGGCTTCACCCCAACAAATACCCTAGCGCAGCCCAATGCATACCTTCCTAGAGTGTCTGTCAATATCAGTCCTCAGTATCAAGCCGGCGTTTCAGCATTAACACACCTCCCGACAGGCTCAGGCACCGGAGACAATCCAGCAAACCCCGGTGTCCTTGATCTGGATGACATTGCGGAGATAGAAAAGGCGAAAGGGGAACTCCCAAGGCAACTGGAAGACCAATACAAATGGCTGGAAGAGAAGTTCAAAGCATTGGAAAGCGCTGATTACCAATGCAAAGTAGATGCTAAGAAGTTGAGTCTGGTCCCAGATCTGGTACTCCCACCAAAGTTCAAGATGCCAGGATTTGAAAAATACAACGGGACCAGTTACAATGTTCTGTCGGAGAATGACAGGATATGTCAGCAACGACTAGTTGTTGATCCACTACTTCCAGGATAGTTTTACTGGAGTCACGGCTAAATAGTACAATCAATTGAGTCGTACTAAGTTACATCGTGGAAGGATTTAGCACAGGCCTTCATGAAGCATTATGGCCATGTGATCGATATAGCGCCTGGCAGGATCACGTTACAAAACATAGAGAAAAAGTTGGGCAAAAGTTTCAGGAAATACGCCCAAAGGTGGAGAGAAGTCGCTATACAGGTCCAGCCTCCAATGCCAGAGAAAGAAACGACCATGCTCTTCATTAATACTCTGAAAGCACCTTTTATCAATCATATGTTGGGGAGCGCAACTAAGAGTTTCGCAGACATAGTGATTCTGGTGAAATAATAGAGAATGCGATAAGGTGTGGTAAAATAGAAGCTGGAGAGAGCACGAGAAGATCGGCTCCGAAGAGAAGGAAAAATGAAGTAGGTAATGTGAGCTCAGGTTATCCAAAACCTATTACTGTCAGTCAACCGAGAACGGTAGTCACGGGCCAGTAGGCCTCACCAATGCAGGAGCCCAACACGAGGCATAATACCGAGAAATTCTAGTTCATTCCCATACCAATGACGTATAGCGAGTTGTACAAAAATCTGTTCGATGCACACGTTGCAGCCCTTGTCTATTTGAAACCGTTACAACCCCCATATCCTAAGTAGTATGACACAAACGCTTAGTGTGAATACCATGCGGGAATAGTAGGGCACTCGATGGAAAATTGCATCTCACTCAAAAGGTTAGTCGAAAGGTTTATTAAAGCGGGTGGTGTGAAATTCGACGACGCACCAGGTGCGGGAAATCCGTTACCTAGTCATACTGATAAAGGGGTAAACGCTATAGTCGAGAACATGGAGAAGAGGATCAAACCTAATATTACTGAAGTAAGAACCCCTTTGAGGGAGGTTTGGAAGGAAATGCAGAAAAGAGGGTTAATTCTGCAAGTGTTAGGGAGCAAATCCCAAGGCGCGAGGAACTACTATGAGTTCCACGATAAAGAGGACCATGAGATCCAACAATGTAATGAATTCAGGGCCCTAGTCCAAGGGTTAATGGATAACAAGGAACTGGAGTTCTTTGATTCTTTTGAATGAGAGGACATTTGCACCGCAGAAGAAGGGCCAATAGAGAAGGTTTTTGAGGTCAATCACCCAGTGGTGATTATCACGTGACCGAGGATCAATGAAGCAAGAGTGAAAATGACACCGAGAGCTGTAATTCAGAAACCCGTGGCTTTTTCTTATAAAGATAGCAAAAGGGTGCCCTGGAATTACAGTTGTAATGTAACATGCTCGGGAAAGAAGCGTTCGGTCAGCATGCCAAATACGGAAGTCGAACCTGAAAAAAGGAAATCCCTGATGATTGAACAGGGGGAAGAAAGGACAGAATCGCTGGTTAATGAACTAGTAACAGAGAATGAAGTCAAAGAGTTTTTGAAGTTCTTAAAGTACAGTGAGTACAGTGTTGTGAAACAATTACACAAGTAGTCGGCACGCATATCTGTACTGGCTTTACTTTTAAACTAAGAGGTACATCGTAACGCGCTGATAAAAGTATTGAATGAAACCTATGTCACCAGTGATATTTCGGTGAACAAGCTAGACCACCTCGTCAGTAACATAAGCACCGATAATTTTATTTCTTTCAGTGACGATGAGATACCGCCTGGGGGAATGGGATCTACCAATGCTTTATACATCACTACCCGATGCAAAGGGTATACACTACCGGGGATATTAATTGACAACGGATCAGCATTGAATGTCTTGCCCTTATCTATATTGAACAGGTTGCCTGTAGATAGCTCTTATATGAAAACATGCCAAAATATAGTGAGAGCATTCGATGGCACCGAAAGGAATGTGATGGGAAGGATTGAAATACCCCTCCTGATCGGGCCAAATACGTATGAGGTAGACTTCCTCGTGATGGACATCAAGCCTTCTTATAATGGTTTATTGGGGATGCCCTGGACTCACTCAGCAGGAGCCATACCATTATCATTGCACCAAAAGCTAAAGTTGGTGACAGAGGGTTGGCTAATAACTATAAATACAGAGGAGGACATCATTGCATCCATTACTAGTGATGCATCGTACATAGAGAATGATACTGAGGTGATAGAGTGTTCCTTTCAGTCACTAGAGTTCGTAAATATGACTTTCATCAGTGAGGGTGGCAAGGTCCCGGAGCCAAAAATATCCGAAGTTACGTGGATGAGCTTGCAACTGATGGTAGAAAAAAGGAGCATTGCCTGGGAGGGGACTTGGAAAATACCTCCATAGACGGGTCAAAGTGTCAGGTTTGGTTGACAAGCACGATCATTTTGGCTTGGGGCATAGGCCAGACGCCAAACAGAGGAAGGAGGAACTGGAGAGGAAGCAAGAGAGACGAAGGGAACAATTGAGTGGCGCTGAAGTCAAATGGGGATCAATGACTTTTCCTCATATATCCCATACATTCGTGTTAGGAGGAGTTATCCATCCGAGACTGAGGAGCACGAATAAAGAAGCAACTGAAGATATGATGAAGACTTTGAGCATCAACGCCGTATCTGAAGAGGGATCAAAGGAAAGAAACTTAGTGGGCATTCGCCCCTATGAGCCTGGAAGTGTTCTGAACAACTGGATTGTGGAAGAAATTCCTGTAGTTTTTAGAGCTAACACAGAGTATTGTTCAAAACACACTTGTTGTTTTAAGCCTAGAAACAATAAGAATCTTTTGTGAAATAGGCTCATGTTCAAATATCTTCACTTTCAATAAGAAATGCATTTTTGTGGTTCATATCGGGCAAATATTTTTTATTCTCTCATTTCATTCATAATAATGTCATACAAATAAGCCGCTCTTAGATTCATTCTTTGAATATTCTTTCATACCTACAATAGGTCCCCAGATATTAATGTCATGAGCAATGCTGTTATGGACCCAGAACTCCCTTGTGAATGAGACATGTGCCTAGAGGGATCTCGAAATTTTACAGATGACAAAAATTGTAGCTTATCCCACGATTTGTTAAGGATGGTAGAGCTAGAAGAGAGGCTGATTCTACCTCACAAAGAAACAATTGATAATGTGATTCTGGAAGAGGGGAAAGAGGTGACAATTGGAACCTATATTACCAAGGAAACAAGGTAGGATCTCGTTAGACTTCTGCTAGAGTTCAAAGATGTCTTCGCATGGTCATACCAAGACATGCCTGGGTTGAGCACCAATGTTGTGGTACATCGTATTCGCATAAAAGAAGAATGCAAGCTGGTCCAACAGAAGCTTCGAAGGATGAGACCCGATGTGGCAACAAAAATAAGAGAAGAGGTCAAGAAGCAATTTGATGTTGGGTTCTTACAAGTGGTGAATTACTCAGAATGGGTAGCCAATGTCATCCCCATTCCTAAGAAAGACGGAAAAGTACGGATGTGTATAGATTACAGAGACTTGAACAAGGCCAGTCCAAAGGACAACTTCACACAGCCTCACATTGACACCTTGGTGGATAACACGGCAGGTTATTCATTGTTCTCCTTCATGGATGGTTTTTCTGGATACAATCAGATAAAGATACATCCTGAAAACACGGAAAATACTACATTCATAACATTGTGGGGAACTTTTTGTTACAAGGTGATGCCATTTGGGTTAACGAATGCGGGAGCAACATACTAAAGGGTCATGGTAACCTTGTTTCACGACATGATGCACAAGGAGATCGAGGTCTACGTTGACGACATGATTGCGAAATCCTGAACGGAGAAGGAGCATATACAGGTTTTGAGGAAACTATTCTTGAGGTTGAGAAAATTTCAGCTAAAGCTTAACCCAACCAAGTATACTTTTGGGGCTAAGTCAGGAAAACTGCTTGGTTTCGTGGTCAGTGAAAAGGGAATTGAGGTTGACCTAGATAAAGTCAGGGCTGTACAAGAATTGCCTTCGCGACGCACTCCTAAGGAAGTCCGAGACTTTTTAAGAAGATTAAATTATATTATCCGGTTCATTTCACAATTGACTGAGAAATGTGACCCCATATTTCGTCTTCTTAAGAAACACAACCCAGGTATTTGGGACGACGAATGCCAAAAGGCTTTTGACAGGATTAAATAATACTTGTCTAATACTCCAGTGCTAATGCCACCCAGTCCTCATATACTATTGATTCTGTATTTGACGATATTCAATAACTCAATGGGATGTGTGCTCGGCCAACGCGATGAAATAGGGAAGAAAGAAAAGGCTATATACTACCTCAATAAGAAATTTACAGAGTGTGGAATGAGATACTCGCCAATTGAGAAGTTATGTTGTGCCTTGGTCTGGACAACTCAGAGGTTGAGGCAGTACATGTTGTACCATACGACTTGGTTAATCTCGAAGCTAGACCCTCTTAAGTACATGATTGAGTAAACCGCTCTGAATGGAAGAATGACTCGATGGAAAATTTTGCTCTCCGAATTTGACATAGTCTATGTAAACCAGAAAGCGATGAAAGGGAGTGCAATAGTAAATTTTCTAACTAGCAGAGCTCTAGAGGATTACGAACCCCTGAACTTTGATTTTCCCAATGAAGATTTGATATTTGTAGCGGCTACTAAGGAAGATACCCTAGAAGATCGTCCTTGGAAACTAAACTTCTACAGAGCGTTAAATGCTGTTGGTAATAGAGTTGGGGCAGTTCTGATATCCCCAAACAGATATCATTATTCATTCACTTGCAAGTTGGATTTTGATTGCACAAACAATATGGCAGAATACGAAACATGTATAATGGTAATTCGAGCAGCCATAGACGGCAAAGTCAAGGTGGTAGAGGTATATGGAGATTCGGCATTAGTGATATATCAGCTTAAGGGAGAACGGGAAACGAGAGATCCCAAACTGATTAGTTATCGAAAGTTAGTTTTGGAGCTAATTGAGGAAGTTGATGATATCACATTCTCTTACATCCCGCGTGATGAAAACCAGATGGTTGACGCCTTGGCCACATTAGCCTCTATGATCAGAGTAAATGAGTAGGAAGGTATGAAGCCTATCCAAATGAGTATCTATGAGGCTTCAGCTCACTGCTGCAATATCGATGAAGAGGATAAGAGAGATGATCATCCTTGGTATCATGATATTCTACGATATGTGAAGATCCGGGAATACCCTAATCAAGCAACAGAAAATGATAGGAGAACATTGAGAAGACTGGCCAATGACTATGTCTTAGACGGATAGGTTCTCTATAAAAAGATGAAGGACTAGGTGCTGTTAAGATGTGTTGATGCTGTTGAGGCTAAGAAAATCCTGGAAGAAGTCCATGAAGGTGTCTGCGGGACGTATACTAATGGGTTTACAATGGCCAGACAAATCATGAGATTCGGGTATTATTGCTCCATGATGGAAGGAGACTGCATCCGTTACGCCAAAAAATACCACAAGTGCCAAATTTATGGAGACAAGATCCATGTGCCTCCTTCACCTCTTCATGTTATGACTTCTCCGTGGCCTTTCTCAATGTAGGGCATGGACGTCATTGGGCCAATTTCGTCGTAGGCTTCTAATGGACATTGATTTATTTTCGTGGTCATTGATTACTTCACCAAATGGGTAGAGGCAGCTTCATATGCCAATGTCACGAAGACGACAGTTAGCAAGTTTTTGAAGAAGGACATCATATGCCGCTATGTTATGCCAGAAAGGATCGTATCTGACAACGCGTTAAACCTAAACAATAGCGCGATAGCAGAAGAATGCAGTCAGTTCAAAATTAAGTACCACAACTCGTCGCCCTATCGCCCGAAAATGAATGGTACAGTTGAGGCATCTAATAAAATATCAAGAGAATTGTGGGGAAAATGACTGAGACCTACAAAGATTGGCATGAAAAGTTATCGCTTGCCCTCTATGCCTATCGAACATCTGTTAAAACCTCCACCGAGGCAACACATTTCTCATTGGTTTATAGGATGGAGACAGTTTTGCCCATTGAAGTTGAAATTCCTTCTTTCTGGGTTTTATCAGAGTTGAAGTTGGATGAAGCGGAGTGGATCCAATCTCGATATGATCAGTTGAATCTAATTGAGGAAAAAATGTTAAGAGCCATCCGTCATGGTCAATTGTACCAGAAGCGAATGATGCGAGCTTACAATAAAAAAGTCCACCCTAGAGTATTCCATGAAGGAGACTTGGTATTGAAAAAGACCCTCCCTATGCAAAAGGACTTTAAAGGAAAGTGGATGCCTAATTAGGAGGGACTTTATGTCTTAAAAAAGGCCTTTTCTGGAGGGGCATTGATACTAACCGAGATGGACGGCAAAAGTTAGCCAAACCCAGTTAATGCGGACTCCGTCAAGAAGTACTAAGGGCATCTTGAGTTCAAAAAAAAAAAACCGGATAGGCCAAGGTGAAAACCCGCAAAGGGCACTTTGAGACCAAATGAGCTTTAAATTAAAAACCCGTAAAGGGCGATTCAAAAGTTTGGGGGAAATAGGGCATGCGCTAGCCATCCTATACCTGAATTAACAATGAGGAGATATGCTACATCTCTGGGGCATTGACAAAGTACTGCAGGTCTCCTAAACATATGTTGAACTCAGAGTGGTCTTCAAGAAGTTCGTATAGAAAAGCTTAGGCTGTGATATCAGGGGCACCAATTCCACCCTTACTCGTTTTTGTACCTTAGCAAAATTTGTTCCCTTGTACAATTCATTTTTCACGGGTTTGGTCCCGAATAAATTTCAGTTTCATTCATCTCTATAACCTTTTTCAAGCATTTCATATTGAAATAATGATTAATGAACTAATAATGCTCACACAAAAGAAGTTTTGCATATTACTCTAAAAGTCTCTAAATAACGCAAGAATATGAAACAGGACAATTATTTAGAACTCACCAAGCTTAAAGGGCTGGGAACCCTTGAGAGATAAGGGTCTAAGCAATGACTACATTTTCAGATACTCTGTCGAAAGTATCAGCTGAACAAGATGGCATACGTCAGGGATATCACCCCAACAAATGGCGAGCAATGATAGCCCAAATGTTAAAAAAATTGAATCATTCTCATGACATTTTGCATTCATTCATAATACATTGGTTAGGAGAAATTTTTCAATGATGACATCCTAATTATTTGGCATGAGCATAGACCCAATGAAATCAATTCTACAGGTAGGCTCCCCAGAGGATAATGTAGCAAAATTGATTGGAATTACAGATTTTGGAAAATCTTATCTTCCCGATGTAGCAGGGGAAAAGATTTTAGCCTTTGGCCTTATCTTCCTGAGGTAGTAAGGGAGCAGGCTGAAATTTACAAGTCTTATCTCCATGTATCGACAATGGAGCAGACTGAAGATTGTAGATCTTGTCTCCTCGAGATAGCAGTGGGGGAGATCGAAGTTGGCAAATCTTATCTCCATGTATCGGCAATGGAGTAGATATAAGCCAATAGCCTTATCTCCCTGTGCAGGAGCGGAGCAGGCTAATGATAGTAGATCTTATCTCTTCGAGTTAGCAGTAGGGCAGATCGAAGTTTACAAGTCTTATCTCCATGTATCGACAATGGAGCAGACTGAAGATGGTAGATCTTGTCTCCTCAAGATAGCAGTGGGGTAGATTGAAAATGGCGAATTTTACATCCATATAGCAATGGAGTAGATTCAAGCCACCAGCCTTACCCCCTAAGCAGTAGTGGAACAGGCTGAAAATCACAAGCCTTATCCCCATGTATCGACAATGGAGCAGACAAAAGATGTTAGATCTTGTCACCCTAAACAGTAGTGGAGCAGATCAAAGATCGTGAGCCTTAACTCCCTAAACAGTAGGGCAACAGACTAAAAATTATAGATCTTATCTCCCTAAGTAGTAGGGGAGCAGATCGAAAAGGGTGAGCCTTAACCCCCTAAGCAGTAGGGTAACAGGATGAAAATTACAGATCTTATCTCCCTAAGCAGTAGTGGAGCACCTAAGCAGTAGTGGAGCAGATCGAAGACGATGAGCCTTAACCCCCTAAGCAGTAGGGTAACAGACTGAAAATTACAGATCTTATCTCCCTAAGCAGTAGTGGAGCAGATCGAAGACGCTGAGCCTTAACTCCCTAAGCAGTAGGGCAATGGGCTAAAAATTACAGATCTTATCTCCCTAAGCAGTAGGGGAGTAGATCGAAGTCGGTGAGCCTTAACCCCCTAAGCAGTAAGGTAACAGGCTGAAAATTACAGATTTTATCTCCCTAAGCAGTAGTGGAGTAGATTGAAGACGATGAGCCTTAACCCCCTAAGCAGTAGGGCAACAGGCTGAAAAATTACAGACCACTCTATCTCCCTAAGCAGTAATAGAGTAGGTCGAAGATGGTGAGCCTTATCCCCCTAAGCAGTAGTGGAATAGGCTGAAGATTACAGATCATATCTCCCTAAGCAGTAGTGGAGCGGATTGAAACGAAAATTCTTATACCTCTGAAGATACAGTGGATGGAATGAAGCTACAAGAAACCAAGATTCGGCAGGACCGAGCAAAATTCGCCCTTTTAAAGTCTTTGCTCTATTCTCGTTACACGATAATGAGCAAAGAGGGGCAGCTGTAATGGACAAAATTTTCCCGGGCCCATATTAAAAATAAACCAATAAAATTCTAACAGGCCATTACAAAATAAACAAGCCCAAATAGCCCCAGGCCCAAAACAATTAACACTAACCCTAGCCCACTACCTAAATCACAACAAAAGTGAAACCCTAGCAGCCACTGTTTTGCGTCGCCACCAGCAGCCCTCGCAGCCACGTCGCCCGCCCCTCCGCATCGTGCGCACCTCTAACGCTCGCCCTCTCCACCATGTACCTACAAAATAGGAGAACTAGTTGTAAATAGAAGGCTATAAAAGCCGAAATAGAAATTTGTAAAAGGGTGATTTTGGAGAGATACGATTCTTTTTTACGAATATACGAGCAATATACACTGTAAGATAGACAGAATCCATATGGAATTAGAACAAATTGGAAGGTTTTCTTTTTTTCTCTTATTTTTTTCCCTTTCGAATCTGTTTACTCAAATTTTTTTCCCTCTTCGTTTTTTTAAAAAAACCCTATATATATAATATACGTTTACAAAAAAAAAGGAGAAAATTTTACCTGTTTTGGGGTTTCGACCACCGCGCACTATGGCCAGCGAGGCGACACCGACGGCGGTGGTTCGACGGAAGCCCTGGCCGGATTAGGGCTGAAAGGGAGATAAGAAGAGAAGAGAAAATTTTTTTTAAAAGGGTTGGAAACTGAATTTTTTGTCAAAAATTTGGCATTTATAACCTGGACCATAAGGCGTCGTTTTGGGAGTATGTATCAGGTGTCAAAACGGCGCCGTTTAAAGCACCGACTCGCGACCCGACCCTCCTACCTGAGGATCCGCGCGTTTTCCCTTGGATGGGATAATTGCGCATCAAGTCCTTCCGCCTTTTAAAACTATTTCAATTAAATTCTTTTTTATTTTTAATTTGACCCGGTATTTTCGCATCTGATTCATTTTAATCCCACAACACACGGCGCCGTTTAGAAGGGCGGGAATATTTCACATTTGGTCCTCCCCCTTTTGTGCGCGTTGCTAGGGGGCCCTAATTCATTTATTTCTTTAAAAATTCGCCCCGAAATTTTATTTTTAAGTCTAATTTAGTCCCTTTTTCTTTCTTTTTTTTATATTTTTGCTATTGTTGTCATTATTTCATTATTGTTATTTATTTTTAATATTATTATTATCATTGTATTTGTTATTATTATTACTTTTATTACTAGTGTTATTATTTCTATTTTTACTACTATTATTTTTTTCACTTATAATTAACTTTATTATTTTATTCATTATTTCTATTTTTATTATTACCATTATTTATATATATTATTAGTATTATATTTATTATTATTATTATTATTATTAGTGCTATCATTATTTTTATTATTTACATTATTATTGCTATTTTTATTATTCCTATTATTTTTGTTATTGCCAATATTATTTTTATTTTTTACTACTATTATTTTTTATTTATTACTATTAATTTTAATATTATTACTATTATTTTATTATTAATACTATTTTTTTACTATTACTTTTATTATTATTTTCATTTACTATCAATATTATTATTCTTATTATTACTAATATCATTTTTATTTACTATTATTTGTTATTTAATATATTTTATTATTATTGCATTTTGTTACTATTTTTTTATTGCATATTATTTGTTTGAATTTTCATTTATTTTTGCTCATTCCATTTTACTTTATTATTGTTCTCATTATTATTGTCTTATTATATATTATCCATATTATGAACCTACCCATTTATTTATTTACGTCTTTATATGCCTGCAAGGTTATGTTGCTCGTTATTATTATCGTGTTTACATTATCACTATTCGCTAAATATGACCATTTTTACAAAGGTAATATTTTGTGTTTGGAAGTTCAGGAAATCGTGCCCTAACGTGCTGGGTTTCGATTTTTCATTCGTCCAAAGGACTAAATATCCTTTCGAGATTTTGACTGTGTTTTCTCAACTTCAAAAATAAGACAATATTTCACGTTTGGAAATTCGAGGAATCGTGCCCTAACATTCTAGGTTTCGGTTTTTTTTTTCGTTTGGCCAAATAACGGAATACCATTCTTAAAATTGCAATGCATGAATTTTGGAAATCATGAAATGATCTTGGTGTCTAGGGTTTGAAATATCGTATCCTAACCTGTTGGATGTGATATTTCATTCTTTCGGAACAGGAGAATTTCGATATCCAATTCAAATTATCCAAAAACTTTCTGAAGGATTCATATTTTAAAAATCTCTTCCAATTTTCGATATTAGGACATTAATCAATCAATAAGGTACCAATTTTGAGCGTTGCGGGGGTGCTAATCCTTCATCGTGCGTAACCGACTCCCGGACCCGTTTTCTTAAAATTCGTGGACCAAATGTTTTATAAGGTGACCCAATCACACTTCAAAAAAGATTGGTGGCGACTCCATTTTCCTTTTTAAAGTCAGCCCATTTTCCAAACAAAAAATGGTTTCGACAAATTGGAATATGGAAGTATGAGATATTTATATATGAATATAAAATGGTTTGATGAATACGTTCATATATAAGACTAGGTTTGTACACCTTGAGTGTACTACTTGAGTAATTATCAAAATTTCAATTGATTATTGAGTAAAGCTCTGGCATGAAATATACCGGAACTCGAGATGAATTAATATGAAATAAATTTTAGATACATGGAAATAATTTGTATATGTTATGTGAATACATGTTGTGGAAAAACATATGTGTATGAGAATCTGAATATTGTTGGGCTTATATATGTGTTTCTTAATGTTTATATGAAATATGTGATTAACATGGGTATTGAGAATATGTGTTAGGGCCTGTGACCAAATGGTTTGGCTATGCCTTGATAGTTTAGCTATGGTTGGCAAGTTAATTACCAAGTTATACAGACTTACTAAGCATTAAATGCTTACTTCATTTTATTTTTCCTTGTCTTATAGTAAATCGGAAGCTCGACGGAGATCACTCACACTATCCATCAATTCAATTTGGTGTATAAGGTAAAATAATTAGGGTTATAATGGCATGTAAATATTTGCCAATAATTAGCCATTGGAATGGCTAGTTATGGACATGTTTTGATGTTTATGTATAAAAAAAATTATATCATAGTATATGATTGAAAATGATTAATTGACAGAAATCACAATAACATAAGGATGGATGAATTAAATTAGCATATATGATACAAAATGTACAATTGTGAACCTTGTATTTAGATAAATATGAGAATTTGATTGATATGGAAATAAATTGTGGTGCTTAAAGGCATATTGGCTGAATGTTTATATGGCCAAAAGAATATGTTTAAGTTTTGATGCAGGAATAAGGCTAAAAGGGTGAGAAATGTGGCTTGGAAAATAGACTATTTACGTCCACATGGGTAGACACACAGGCGTGTGTCTTGACCGTGTGTGGTACATGGCCTAGCACATGGGCGTGTGGTCTGGCCGTGTGTCCCCTGCATCTTAAATTTGAGAAACAGAATGCTCAGAATTGAGCACAGGGGCAGAGACATAGGCGTGTGTCTCAGCCGTGTGAAACTTGCACCTAGTTTTGAAAAAATTGAATGAACTACGCGGCACACCCACTGGCCGTGTGGCACAAGTCAGAGAGTTACATAGAGTAGGACAGGGCCTGATGCACGAGCATGCCATAGGGTCACACGGGTGTGTCCTATAGCCATACGGGCGTGTCCTATAGCCCTGCACCTAGGAAAATTTTTGAAATTTCACAAAATGTTTTTATAAGTTCTCGATTTAGTCTCGAATTAATTCTAATGTTTATATTGGGCCTCGAAGGCCCATTCAAGGGACAATATGATTAGTTTTAGACATGAGTAGTAAATGATAGGAAATAACTGTAATTATTCTATAAACTCTGGTATTGCTCTATAACCCTATTTCGGTGACGGATATGAGTTAGGGGTGTTACATCATCTCTCCCAAGCCTCAAACACTAAGAGAAGCCTGATTTGTTTGCTGGTTGTCCATGTCCGTCGTTGCTATCGCGTATGAAGGCAACCTCTCCAAAAGATAAGTATTTTCCTCCATTCGCAAACCCTCTTTAGTAAGAATATGGGCCAGTTCGTTTTCGTTTCTTGTTACATGCCTAAACATACATCCAACAAAATCTTCACTAGTTTTCTTCACGTCGATTTTCAATCACTCGTGCATGTAGCTTTTATCATCGAAAGATTATCTCCTTTAATCACGACCTTACTAAGACCCAGATCCAACCCTATCTGAACTGCCTAAAGACATGCTATTGCTTCCGCTGCAAAAGGGGTAGGTACGTGATCATTAATAATTGTTCTCGAACCCATTACCTTACCATCTGTATTACGGGTAACTAACCTTGAACAATATTTTTTTGATCCGAAAAGGTAAGCCACATCAAAGTTAATCTTGTACCATGAGGGTTCAAGTGGTCTCCACCTCTCCAAACCAACTTGCGTACCAAGTAACTTTTCGTTAATCCCCTCCAATTCTTTTACATACGATCTAATGAAATTTGGTACTCTATTGCTCGATTGATGACTCCCATCATGAACGATTGTATTTTTGTCAAATTTATATTAGCATTGTCGACTGCATTTTTTTTTACTATTAAATTTCATGTATAATTATTCAATAATTAAAGTATACATACATATATATATATGATTTGAAATATGAATAAAATTAAAGGGGTTGGTGTTTTTTGGAGGGTTTTGAATAGGAAAAAATTAAAATTTTTTAGGGTTTTAATGTAATAAAGTTCATCTTAAAAGGGCCGTTATGTAAATTTAAAAAGTTAGGGAGGGTAGTGGCCCCCACCTGCCCCCTATATCCGCCAATGTATAGGGGTGAACAATGCTGGAGCCAGAATTTTTTTTGGGGGGGCAAAATTAAATTGTATTTTTTTATGATAGTAAAAATATAATTTCATCATTTTAATAGTCTATATCTTTATAAGTTTTAAAAGATTAAATCAAATTTTTATTTTTTGGGGGGCCAAAGTGCAATTTTACTATTACTAATTTAAAATTTTATAAATTATAAATGGTCTAAATGAAAAGTTTCCCATTTTAGGAGGGTTGGGGCCCTTGCCAGTCCCCTAGGCTCCGCCACATGAGGCGAAGGGAGGGGGTGGCAGGGCTATCCTCTAAAATGGGAAATTGCTTCCTTAGGCTCTCAAAATTTTATAAAATTTTAAGTTAAAATATGATAAATTATAGTTTGCCTCCTCAAAACATATTAAATTTTTAATGTAATCCATTTGAAAAACATAAAAATAAAAATCAATAGCGGGACGAAATTACATTTTAATTTTTATAAAAGTATGTAACTTATTAGAGGTAGAATCACTTAATAGTTATTGGTAACTCTAGCAAAAGTCTTAGAGTAAAGAATCATAAATTCAATGATAAAAATCAACAAAACAAATGAAACAGTGGACTCTATAGAATAAGGGTTGCATTTGAATGGTTAATACATTCAACCAAACATGTTGTAAGTATCTTATATTAGACTTATCCATGGGCCAGTCTGTCTAAAAAGTGGGAGGGTTTCGGTAAAAATATAGGCTCGAAAAATGCCAAAAAAAGGCTCGTTTAGAAAACGGGCCAAGTCTCGAGTAAGATTTATTAGGCTCGGGCCCAACTCAACTTTGTAAAAAAAAAAAAAACTTTGTTGTTTTGCTGCTGTTTTTCCACTGTTTTGTTGCCATTTCACTATTATGTTGATACTATTTTGTTGTTATTGTTTGGATATTGTATAACTCTTGTTTTATTGTTAATTTTACTATTATTTTAGAGGTATTTGTTTATTAAGTTGCACCTATTTAGTGTTATTTAATTATAAAGATTTTAAAAAAAAAATTATTTTCAATTTGTTGCAAAACATTTATTTTAATTTTTTTAATACTTTTGATACGAATAAACTGGTCTGGATCCGAATTTTATCATTTTTATCCGAATCAGTCTTGAGCAAAAGTTTAAATTCATTTTTTAGACTATCCTATTGACCGGGTCTAAATTTTTTATCAATTCCCCGCTAATTCATCCAAGAATATATATGGAAGAACACAGTTCGAAAATGTGGAAGAACAGAGAGGCCAGTTGAGCATGATTACTAAAAAATGCACTCTTGATAAAATAGGTGCTCAAATACATTTGAAAAAAAAAAAAAAAGAATCTTACACGTCATCTGTCACACCATCAATGTGGTTGGCACAAAGTTAACGACGTCAAGAGATTTTATGGAAGTGTGCGACTTAATTGATTGCTTATTTTCAATTAGAGGTTAAATTGTGTTAGTATTTTTTTATTAAAAATTCAATTGTTTATTGAATTATTTTATACGACTTTTTATTGTACTAGGTTTGTATTTTTTAATATTCTGAATAACAAAACTTATAATCTTTAAAAACCTTGAATAAATAGATAATGAATGTTAACAAAATGATGTAAACTGATAAAATTTGAATGTTATGATATAATACAATTTACTTCGATTAAGCTTTATCTTAATTGATATTATCATTACAACAATAAGGAGGACATAATTCAAGAGCAATTAAACACGCTTCTTTTCATAAAAAACATCATTTATGCTAAATAAATAAATTTGAAGCCAAGAGTATAGGAAAAGTCTTGCATTGATCGGTCAATCTAATAAATAATTAATATTTTATTTTATTTATATTAAAATTTTATTGTATTTAAAATATTTATTATTAAACTTATTTTTAAAACATTCATTTTTATAAATGAACCAATCAATTTAAATTGATTAAATTGAAATTGGAAGTCCATACGTTGGTTCTTTTCGATAGAACATACATTGGTTCCTTGATTGATTCTTACATTTGTTCATAGAAAAAGGACAATTAAAAACAAGGAAAATAGTGCATAAAGTGAAGTGAAAACATGTCTATGATTTCATCCATTCAATGAAGTTGTTGAAAATTCTGTTAGAGCTACCATTTTCGCTAACACTGTTCATCACCGATCCCTTGAGTTGTAGTGCTTTAGCTTTGAATCTTTCATCATCTACCAATTGCTCAACCTTACCCTTAATCTCTTCTCTTGTAATGATCCCTCTTTCATCTCTGTTGAAGCTTAATCCAATATTCCAAATGTCACAAATGTAGGTTTCGTTAATGAACTGATCAGCAAAGTAGGGCCAGCAAAGGAAAGGGATCCCATTGCTGAGACCTTCAACAGTGGAGTTCCAACCACAGTGGCTGATGAAGCAAGCAATGGATGGATGAGCTAGAACGGCTCGTTGGGGTGCCCATCCCACCATTTTCCCTCGACCTGCAACTCTCGCTTTGAACCCTATAGGGTAAAGTTCATCAGATTGAGTCCCTTCAGTGGTATCTGGTCTAACAACCCATAGAAATGGCCTGTTTGAGAGTTCCAGACCGAGAGCCAGTTCTTGGAACTGGATTGGGTCAAAAACCGTGAAGCTACCAAATGCCACATATAAGACTGAGCCTGGAGGCTGTTGGTCGAGCCATTTCAAACAGGTTGCATCCTCAGGCCAAAAACTTCCGGTCAAGGGTCCAAGCTGGTTGGTTGCTGAGAGTGGACCAATGGGTAGGATCTCAGGGATTAAGCTAAGTGCTCCTGGTTCAAGGTCGAAAGTTGTGTTGCAGATTAGCCACTCAACATTTTCAACAGCTTTGTTGTTTCTCATAGCAAACTCGAATATCGTCTTTTGTGCGGTGAAATCACCAAGACAAACCCACAAGAAGTTGTTAGGGTGCATTGCAGGTGTGTTTGGGTGCAGTTGAATCATATTTTCTCCATTGATTGGAGTTCCTGCAAAATAAAAAATTTTAAACAATGTTGGTCAATGAATCAAATATCTCAGGAATGAATCAATAACTTGATTGTTATATATATTCACCATGTTTATCAATGACTTGATCATCAAGCAACTTATCGGTGCTAAAAAGCAAGGCCAAAACCATAGCGGAAGCAGGCCAGAAAGCAACTCCAGGTATTTCAAACTCTGCAGCAATGTCAAGTGCCCATCCCATGTTCACATCAGCTATGACACAACTGACCTTATTATCTTCAGATCCATTAATCTTCTTCACCAGCTTCTTCAGCTCCAAGGGCATCACTTTGCTGATTCCATCCGTTAACTTCCCTAATTGGTTCCTATCCTCATCGGGTTCCATGCCGTCGGGGATCGAAACCAGACGAATTGAACCCTCTCCATCAACCTTGTTGCCGAATGCATCCTTCACTCTCTTGTGATTGAAATCCGTGTTGACAAAGGTGATTTTGAATCCATGGCTAACCAAGTTATGAGAGAGCTCCATTAGAGGAATTACATGGCCTTGTGCTGGATATGGTATTGCTAGAATATGAGGATTGCCCATTTTCTGCTTTCTAATTCTTTCTATACAAGACTTTAGACTAAAGATTATGTTGGTTTTATAGAGAGATTTTGGTAATCCCCCATTAACCTTATTGGAAATGTTAGTTTTTGTTTTCTTTGGTAAAAATGTTGGAAAGATAATGAATATCAATATTTTTTAGGTTTAAATTTCATTGGATAAACTACGTAGTTAGTCACTTAAATTTTATAAGTTTTTATTTTGGGTATAAAAATAAAAAATTTTCATTTTAAGCACTACTATTATCAATCATTTTCATTTTAGTCATCCACCAGTAACTTGAGGTTAGATAATGTTATTTTGCACTCTTTTTTTTTTTTTTAGAATAATTTATTTTTTCAAAAAAAATCCTAAGATTTTACTATAATTGAATTATAGTGATGAAATTTAAGTTTTTTTCCTATAAGTCAATTTCCTGTAAAAACCCATCTTTTTTCATGTAAAAATCAAAGTTTTTCCTTCTTTTACTAGAAAAAAATTAAAATTAATTTAAAAAATTAAAATTAAATAATTTCCCTGTAAAAACCTAAGTAATTTTCTGTAAAACCTAAGTTTTTCGCTTTTTATTGAAAAAAAAAACTAAAATTAAATTTAAAAGGGAGGAAATTAAAAAGGTAATTTGGTTTGTAAAATTTTAAGATTTTTCCTTTTTAGTTAAAAAACTAAATTAATTTTTAAAAAGAAAAAATAAATAAAGGAAATTAAAAATATTGCTTGACTTTTTCTTATAAATATAAGTTTTTCCTCTTAAAAATTTAAATTGTTCTCATAAAAGTTCAAGTTTTTCTCTTTTATTGAGAAAAAAATAAAATTAGTCCCAAAAAATGAAGGAAATTGAAAACATAAAATGAGTGACCGAAAAGTTACAAAAGTTTAGTGATTAAAATGAAGATTGAATTATTGGAGACCACAATGAAAACAATTATTACTAGCAGTCCCTAAAATACAGTTTTTTTTTTTAATTTTAATGCCCAAAATAAAAATTTATGAAAGTTAAGTGAGAAACTATATAACCCTAAACCCTAAAAATTTATGAAAGTTAGATGAGAAATTATAGAACTCTAAACCCTAAAAATTTATGAAAGTTAGGTGAGAAACTATATAGTTTACCCAATTTCATTATATGTATTTTTTAAAAGACAAAAACATCCTAAAAATATTTGTTAATAAGACTCTTGTTTCATTCTACATAGTTTGTTTGCAGGAAAAAAGAAAAAAGAAATGGTATTAATCATTTCATTATTTGGTGATTAACAATGAACTTTGGATAAAAATATTAATTTATTTATTTTCTTTTTTGCAAATTAACCAAAACAAAATAAAATAAAATTTGTATTTTCATTTTCAATGACTTGGGTGCTTCTTCCTGGGAATCATCGTGCATTTTTTGGCTGTGTGCATTGCATTTGGGGGGTTTTATTTCCAATTTTGGAATCTTATAAACATTAAACGACATTTCTTTCATTTTTAGTTTATCGACCTTTTGCATATGATTCAATTAGCAGGCATTCAAGGAAATTTATGTAAACCCAAATCGCATAATTACTTTTTTTACCCTCTAATTTTACAAAAGAGTCATTTTAGTCCTCAATTTAATTTTCCGTCTTTTTTAACTTTTAAACTTACATTTTTTGTCAAATCACCTAAAATATGAATGGAAACATTAGCGTCTTTTAACTTTTCTAACATTGCATACACATAGATGACACGTCAGCATTTAATTAATTTTTAATTTTAAAAAATTCAAAAAACTATTTTTAATTATTAAAATTATTTAAAAATTATATTAATTATAAAAATATTTTTTAACATTTAAAATTTAAAAAATTAGATGTTAATATGTCATCTATATGATAACCCACATATATGTCATGGAAATAAAATTAACAAACATTAATTTTTTTATTTATTTTGGAGTGATTTGATAAAAAAATATAAATTTAAAAATTAAAATAATTTTTTTTAATTGAAAGGCCAAAATAGTCCTTATATCGGGTAAATTATCAAATAATGCTCTTTTTTTTTCAAATTTATGGAAAAGGATATTTTTTCCAATTATTTACCAGAATGGGCCATTTTCCCCAAAAGCGCGTCCATGTCAGTTCGATTTCAGGGGATGCAGCAGGAAAAGGCTCCCTCAGGGACACGTTTTGCCTGCTATTTTCAGTTGTTTTGAGGGTTAGGGTTAGGGTTTTTAGGGTTTTAAGGCTAAGGTTTATTGTTTTTTATGATTTTTAGGGTCTTAGGGTTTAGGATTTTTATGGGAAAATTAATAAACTAGAGTTTAGGGTTAATTAATTAAAATAATTTTAGGTTTAGGGTTTTGGAAAAAATATATCAGCAATATAAAAATTATTTTTTTTACAGTAGTATCTGGTAAAATAATTTTGAGAAGACATTTCCGAACAAATAGTGACCAAAACGCTTCAAGCAGGATGCACTGTCAGCAAGAGTACTGAAAAAAGCTCCCACGTAGTCGCTCTTTTGCTACAGTAGTTCCTAAAAATATAATTTTGAGAAGACATTTCTGAACAAATAGTGACCAAAATGATTCAAGCAGGATGCACTGTCAACAAGAGTACTGAAAAAAGCTCCCACGTGGACGCTCTTTTGCTACAGTAGTTCCTGAAAATATGACTTTGAGAAGATGTTTCTGAACAAATAGTGACCAAAACGCTTCACACAGGATGCACTGTCAGCAAGAGTACTGAAAAAAGCTCCCACGTGGACGCTCTTTTGCTACAGTAGTTCCTGAAAAGATAATTTTGAGAAGACGTTTCTAAACAAATAGTGACCAAAACGCTTCAAGCAGGATACACTGTCAGCAAGAGTACTGAAAAAAACTCCCACGTGGACGCTCTTTTGCTACAGTAGTTCCTATTTGTCCTTAGACTATAAATGAGCCAAATTTCATTCTTAGGTTGCATAATAGAAATTGAGGCAAAAGTATAATAGAAACTGAAGATGAGTGAACGTATTAGTGCTGTTATTTACTATGATTGTGAGGTTCGTGACACCGAGAATGGTGTTATTTTTTTTATCGGAGAACACAGCGCGACTGGTTTTTAACCAGAACATAGATTTGACAGAAATTCGCAAAAGAATTATGCGTAAAATCTTCGGAACAATTCCAATGAAAGTTCATTCTATTAAGTATAGATTTTGTGCTTTGGTTGATCTCGTAAGATATGACTCATTCGACATCAAAGGTCCTCGGAGCTTAGAGGCAATGGTGGAAACTCATCTTGCCAGTGGATCACCCTATCTTGAGATATATGTTCGCCAAGTGATATTCCTTCGACTTCAACATCTACTGCTGTTCGAGGGGAATACACGACCCCAAGCCGACACTGTATTAGTTGTAGGCAGAATACGAAAGTGCCCGTGTTTGGTGGTAGTATGGAAAACACAACCTCTACACGACACTCGGTTGGTGGATGGGACATGCATATCGGTGGGTCGACGTTTGATTCTAGAAATACGTATTGGGGAACGTTATCAACTTCTAGTGGTTGGCAATCCACATATGATTGGGGACGTTACGAAAGTTATTTAAAGAGGGATAATGTACTCCCCACGACATCTACCGGTGAAGGGACCTCGTTCGTTGCTGATAATGGTAGGTCGGATGATGAGTCCGATGTGGATCTACCTCGAGAGCCCGGCCCCGATGGTGCAGAAGTTGCATTTTTTTCTGAACCGGAGCCTGTTTCAATCATACCTAAAGATGTTGAAAAGGGTTCAGATGAAGAAGAAGAAGAAGATCTGCGAGTCAGGGCGTACTCGCCTCCAGCCCACATGCATAATGTCGATCTATCTCAAGATGATGCATTGGAGTTTCCTGAACTACCACACAGAAGGCGTGATCGTACAAGTTCGTCTTTAGATTCGGGTGAATTAGAAGTTGGTAAAGAGTTTTTCAACAAGGATAGTTTTCTTAGTGCATTGAAAAAATATAGCATCAAGAACGTGATTAACTACAACGTGGTTAAATCCAAACTCGATAAGTACGAGACTAAGTGTGCAGTGCAAGACAGTACATGTTCATGGAAAATCATGGCCTCGTTGAGGAAAAGGACAGGTTTGTGAGAGATTAAAGAGTACAAAGGTCCACATACATATTTTGCCGGTACTGTATCACTAGGTGTTTAGGGTTTTTGAATAATACTAATATTACATAATGTTGCATTATTTAATGTACTTCATTGACAGGTGTTTTACAAGATCATCCCAAGATGGATTCAGATATGTTTTTGGCTAGCTTAATAATATCGACGATGAAGGCGGAACCCAAGACTTTAGTGCCGGTATTAATTGCCAATATTCGTAGCCAATTGGGGTACACACCCTCTTACCGCAAGACTTGGATAGCTAAGCAGAAGGCATTGGAAAAGTTGCATGGTCGGTGGGACACTTCATATAATGAAGTGTGGCAGTGGTGTCAGGTGCTGGAGAGATATGTCCCAGGCAGCATAACAGACCTTGAAACGATACTTGCGTACTACAACGATAGATTGCTCCGTGGATGCCAAGTGTTCAAGCGTCTATTTTGAACATTTAAGTAATGTCGAGATGTATTTCTATACTGCAAGCCATTGGTACAAATTGACAGTACCTTTATGTATGGTAAATATACGCATCGGCTATTACTAGCTGTGGCACAGGATGGCAGTGGGAGAATCCTTCCAATTGCATTTGCAATAACACCGGGGAGTCAGCTGGTGACTGGGATTTCTTTCTATATAGGTTAAGGAGGCATGTCTGCCCCCAACCTGATATATGTGTTATATCGGATCGGGGGCTTGGAATACTAGCCGCAGTAGAGCGACAGGGAAGCCTATGGCATCACACACACCATCGATATTGCCTAAGGCATGTTGCGTCCAACTACCACGGGGAACATCGATCGTGAATGACGACAAGTGACCAATATGGGTATGTAATATCTATTAATATAATTTCGTTTGTAATATTCAAATTATTCTTAATTGAAGAGTGGTATGTAATATTCGCTATCAACTTATATTAGCAGGGTACAAGATCAATAATGATAGTTTTCACGAGATGTTGGCGATTTTGTGCTCAGTTAACGAAGAAGGCGCAAACTACCTATGCAATATACCTTTTAAACAGTGGACACAAACATACGACGGCGGCCTACGATATGGTCATATGACCTCAAACCTAGCTGAATGCATATATTTTGTTCTAAAAGGAATGCGTCATTTGCCGATAACATCGGTTGTGCGAGAGACATATTTTTATTTAGCGACACTATTTCCGAAGCGAGCAGCGAGTTATAAAGGCCAAATGCAGGGAGGCCATGTATGGTGCGCGAAGGTATTGGGAGAAATTAACAAGGCGAAGGCACGGGCCAACACCATGCACGATCGCGACAACCTATGGTTTCGTGTGAAGGAGTTTGATAGACCGAACCAAGGTATTGTTGGCAGGCAATATTGTGTACACTTGAGAAATAGGACCTGCGACTGTGGGATATTTGACGTACTTCGTTATCCATACGCTTATGTAATTGCAGCTTGTTAGAATCTCCGTCTGGATCCCATGAGCTATGTTGACAAAGTGTACAAAATAGAATGCATGTACAACGTGTGGAGACACGTATTCCCACCAGTCCCAGATGAACGTAAATGACCGGCTGTATCGCTTGCTCCATTTAAGCTGTTACCGGATAGAGAACTGTGTCGCAAACCAAAGGATCGACCTTGCTCGACTAGAATACGCAACAATATGGATATCCGAGAAACAACCAACTAACGTAAGTTATACGGATGATGTAGGAACCCAGGCCATACATCTCGCTCATGTCCAAACCAGAATAGTTGATAGTCTCCTTATCATTTTTGTCTCTTGGTGGCTATGAAAATTCTTTTAATTTCTTGATGAAAATGGTGAACTTTTGTATAAGGACTAAGTTGCAAAAAAAAAAGTTATTCAATTAATCTAAAATATCACCATCATCATTATTCTTCAAAATTATCTTTCTAGCTAAATGATTATTTTGCCCCTTACGATCCTTCAAAATTCCTACATTGTATTAACACCCATCTTGATAAAATTACAAATTAACCACTCATTCTTTTTCACTTATTCAATTTAGTCCTAATTCATCCATTTCTTCTTAGTTTCTAGATCCTTCCACCCTTAAAATATTTACACCATTGGCCCTTCAAGTTTTTTATATATACATTTTAGCCCCTCAAGTTTTGAATATTTACTATTGAGCCACAAAACTTTTCTCACATTTTCGATTTAATCCTTACTCGAGCCAATACAATTAGGATATTAAAAACAACTTTTATTTTATTAAAAATATAAAAAGTAAATTACAATTAAAAAATTAAAATAAACTTTTATTTTATTAAATGAAACAATATAAAAAAGTTTGTAGAAATATATTAAAAATATAAAAATTTTAAACATATTGCCTTATTAAAAAATTTGATTTTATTAAAAATAAAAAAATTAGAATTAGAATTAGAATATTAAAAATAACTTTTATTTTATTAAAAATAAAAAAATTAAATCACAATTAGGATATTAAAATAAATTTTATTTTATTAAAAATAAAAAAATAAATTACAATTAGGAAATTAAAAACAACTTTTATTTTATAAAAAATATAAAAATAAATTACAATAAAAAATAAAAATAACTTTTATTTTATTAAAAATATAAAAAATTAAATTACAATAAAAAATAAAAAAACAACTTTTATTTTATTAAATGTAATAATATAAAAATTTTGTAGAAATATATTAAAAATATAAAAATATTAGCAATATTTTTGCCTTATTCAAAATAAATTGATTTTATTAAAAATATACAAAATAAATTACAATTAATATATAAAAAATTTATTTTATTAAAAATATAAAAAGTAAATTACAATTAAAATATTTAAAACAACTTTTTATTTTATTAAATGAAACAATATAAAAAAGTTATACAAATATATTAAAAAAATCAATGTTGGTGCCGGTCGGAATTAGTGCCACATGGGGGTGGTCAATGGTTACGCGATGGATTCCTCCTTGTTCCAGCTTTCGGTGGGGGTTGTGGTTGTTCCGGTAGGGATTCTGGTTCCTCCGGCAGGGGTTTGGTGGTGGGTGTTGGGAGGATGACCCACCTTAATAAAATAATGACTGTGGAGGTGTTTGCATCACCCATGGCGGAGGTGTTTGAATCCTATAAGGCACCGGAGATTGGTAAAAAGAAGAGCTCCCCAATGGTGCCTCATGCGATCCCTCATGCAACGGCGGCCTATAGATCGGCGGTTCACTCGGAGTAGTCAGGAACAGACTCGAACCGGGCCATGCATTCCAGCCTGCCATAGGACTGGGGAAAAGAAACATATAAGGGTTAGGATACATATAAGGGCTAGGATATGCACCGCATAACCTGGAAAGGCCGCGTGATGTGGTGTGTCGCTCATTTGAAGTGTTGGGCCCGGTGACTGTGTGGGCGCTGTTGATGGGCCAGATGATTGTGTTGGCGCTGTTGATGGGCCCATCCCATCATCCCTTCTCCTTGGATTTAAAGGGCCTCGTCGTTCTCTTTGTACACGAAGTTGCCATCGCCTCTCCTCTTTTGACAATAAATAAGGCTTGCCATGGATCCTAAATCATGTCATGTATTCCGGCACGCACGCTAACTCAGGAACGATGATCGGTTCTTGAGTAGGTATATAATCATACCGATTTTCCCATAATTCGATATATGCTGACTAAAATCTTGGCCAATCCGTATGCAACTACCGTAAGTCGACTTTGTGCTCATCATCGAGCACCTTAGGTGCCACGAGAATCGGTTGTCAGAATCTAAATTGATGTAGAACCTGATCTGACTAGTGCATCTCCACTGACATAGTTGACCAATGGGACCTTCACATGCCAAATGTTCGGATTTTGAAAAAACTCATCCAGAATTACTGCCCGAATTGATGGATCTTCGTATGGTGTCTATTGAAACTATATTAACATGATAAAAATATTAGTTATATACATAATACTAAATATTAAATACTAAATATGAAACGACTATTTTATTACAAAAATATATTTTATTTAATACTTACTTGTGCTTCCGACCGTTGGTCTAATAGAAGCCGTATATCTTCAAGCGAGGTAGGTATTCCTACATAACTCGTCGAATGGTTCCACCTAATTAAATAAATTTTTAGCATACAATTATATTTTAAATCTACGTAATAATTGTAAAATCTAATATTAAATTTACCTCGTTATGAGTGGGAATGTATATGGGTGGTCCACTCGATGACGTAAAAATGTAAAGCAAAACCGTGCCCATAATTGCAGTAGTGATAGGCAACCTCCGATTTTGGCTTTATTTGGTTACGTCGCCCCGCACATCTCCCGATACAATTTTGCTAGTACGGCAGACCCCCAACTCAATTCATCGGCTGTCATCTTAGATGTACGAGGTTTCGTGACAAGTCCGGCATCAAATAACCTCTAATCATCTCAAGAATGTATGCCCGAGCATACCGTATTCTTTCTAATTTAGTCGAATCATTATCCGGCTCCGGGAATGTGTCTCATAACCAGCCCATCTCGATCCGACCTCCGTTAATGTTATCCGAAATAGCACCCAAAAGCTCGTAGCATACGGCTCCCCAATCATCAGAAGTTGCGGATTCGGTGACTACGTACCCATCCACCGGCAATCCCAACTGCAACTGCACGTCTTCCAGAATGATAGTACATTCTCCGCATGGAAGATGGAAAGTGTGTGTCTCGGGTCTCCACCTCTTTATCAACGCACTGATTAGCTTCGGGTCCAACTTGCACCCCTGGCTTATCGTGGCCACGTGCCAAAAACCCGCTTCCCCCAGGTAATTCTCGATCAATGGCGATGGCGGACCAGGCATATTGCGAATATAGCATTGCAACACCCGATCTACAGACTATTTAAAAAATTATAAAATAAAAATTAATTAAAATTGCATAAACCTAAAAAATATTAAATAGTATTGAAAAATTAAAATTATATCTTACCATTGTCATTTGATCAACGGAGATATGTTTATTGTCGAGACGAATTAATTCTCCGGCCATTGCTAATACGATCGAATATTTTTAAATTAAAAAAAAAACTAATTCACAAAACTTTTAAACAAAGCTTTTTTGTAAAAATTAAAGGACTTTTGTGAAATTTGAGAGGAATTTGAGAGAAATTTGAAAGAAGTTTGATAAAAAGTTGAGAGAAATTTGAGTAAGGACCTTTGTGTGAAAAAAATGAAAAAGGGAGATTTTATATTTTTTTTTTTGACCATTGGAGGCCCAACAGTCAAAAAAATATGGCCGTTGGAAGCAGGCAAAACTCGTCCCTGAGGGAGCGTTTTTCCCACATCAGCAAAGCGCGCCCTCAAAGACACGATTTTTGCTAATGTGGCAGAAAATGCTCCCTCAGGGACGCGTTTTCCTGCTGCATCCCCTGAAATCGCGTTGACGTGGACGCGCTTTCGAGAAAAATGACCCAGTCCGGTAAATAATTGGAAAAATGTCATTTTTCGTAAATTTTGAAAAAAAAATGATATTTTTTTAGTAAATTACCCCCTTATATCAATACAAAATAAAGTTGTTTATTATTATGAGACAATAATTGGTGAATAAATGATGTGACAATGAGTTCATAATTCATGTGTTTACATCATACATTTCTTTGTGCTATAATTATGTTTAAAAAAAATTATATAAAATTTGATATATCAATTACTTGTTTTATATAAATTTTAAAATATTTGCATACGACTCGTGTGTTTAAATTATTTTTATGTCAAAATAAAATAAAATGGTTATAAATATGAGGAACATCCATGATAATGTTAAAAAATATTAGGCATGATACTATGTATAAACTTTAGTATTCAGAGGGTGCTGGCAAGGGTTTGGGCCCTTAAAATAGAAATTTTGTTATTTAGGTCTTTTAAATTTTTAAAAAAATTTTAAATTAATAAAGGTAAAATTGAACTTTACCTTTTAAAAATGATAAAAATTTGATTTAATCTTTTAAAAATTATAAAAATATAAATAATTTAATTTCGACTGTAAATTTTTTTTTCTGATATAACTTTTTGTTTATTTATATTTCAAAATCATCATTTCAACTTTTAATTTATAAAATTAACATCAAGGAATTGTTTATTTAATTTAGAAGTAGGTGGGAAGTTAATTGCGGTCAAAAGTTGACAAATTGGAGGCATGGAAATTATGCACATTAATTATCCAGGAAAAAGAAAAACAATTGCTTGATTTATCATGACAAACTATTTCACATAAATTATGTTTTTTTTAAAGAAATAATGACAATTTTCTTGTTCATAAAGAAACATTTTTATATTTAATATATTATAAATTGGTCATTAAACTATTAGAAAGTTGCAAGTTGATCATTAACTTGTTAAGTTGTTAACAAACACAGGATGTAGAGATAAGTAAATTTGCAATTTTTCCACTAAACTATTAGTAATTTTACAATTTAGTCACTCAATTTTAAAAAATTACAAGTTAGTAAGCTTATATGTTTATACCTTGTTCACTCAATCTTTGCACCATTATTCCCTAACTTAATAATTCAAACAATAACAATAACTCAAGCCCTAAACGCTAATAAGTCCGGTGTTAACTAGAGTTGTCCATGGATTGAGCCGAGGCCAGTTCCAAAAACATTTACATGCCCAAACCCGTTTTTGGGTTGGCCTGACCCACTCAAAAAACCCATTTATTTCTACAAAAATAAAAAAAATTAAATATATATTTAATTAATATTTTATATATTTTATAATTAAATTAAAAATATTTTTATTATTTGAATTGAATTCAAGTCAGGTCGGGCTGAAGTACAAAATCATTATCCAAACCCAGCCCAAGTCGAGCCGAGCCTATTAGGCAGGCGAGCTACCCAGCCCTTAGACAAGTCTACTGTCAACCCCATGCCCCATCTATAACCAAACCAATTTAGCAATCCTTCATTATAAACCCATCTACTATTTTTCCTTTGGCCAAAACCATAACTCAAGAAAATTCACAACTAAAGTATTCATACACTCTTACCCCAAATTAGTAACCAAATATCACCACAATCATAATCAAACAAACAAAAATACCAAAAAAAGCAAATAAAAAAGAAAAAAAAATGTCTCTTGTTTCAAAGAAGCCTCAAACTTGACCTACATAAGCAAAGCACGAAAGAATAAAATCAGAGAAAAAAATATATATATATATATATATATATATATATATATATATATATATATATATATATATAGGAGACTCAATCACACCAAATTCAATTAAAAGTTAATTGGAGAGCTCCAAACAACAGGGGCTCAATCCAAATGTCCTAAAAAGAGAAACATATTGAAGTTAGGCGACCACCCAACCAGTGGACAAAGATTGGAGAACACCTCCATTAAAGTTTGAGTTTAAATCAACGAAGTTTTAAGCCGTTTCAAAGAAAATCAAACCATAAAATTAAAAGAGGGAAAAAGCTTTGGTTTAGTATGTGCTTCTTTGTGGAGGAGGAGGTCAGATGGTGACGAGATTACCGAAACACAACTGTGAAGGAGGTCCTTAAAACCCTAAACTTTAAAATAGTTCAATGACCAACTTGTAATTTTTTTGAAATTGAGTGATCAATATGTAAACTTACTAATAGTTGAGTGACCTTGGGTGTTGTTTCCCTTATGATGATGAATAGTGAGTTTAGTAATAGTTGAATGATAACTTACAAATAGCTTAATAATCAATTTGTAACTTTTTTAAAATTGAGTGACCAAAATGTAAATTTACTAATAGTTGAATGACCTTAAGTGTAGTTTACTCTTTTATATTTTGATTTCAGATTCAAGTTTGGAAGTTTAATTATATTAATAAGTATTAGAGAAGAATATGTTTTTGAATAAAATTATTAATTAATATAGAAGAAAAAACTTAAAAAGAAATAGAAATATTATAATAAAAAAAATAAAATAGTAAAAACTCATCCGATCTTACAAGTTATAGGTTGAGGGAGGGGTGTAGTAGATTATGAATGGTTTAGAGGATGATAATCTGTATGGTTAGTGAATTGTGTTGACAAATTCAACCACTTCTTTTGCTAAGAGAAAAATGGATCCCATTGATTTATATACATGAGAATTTTGTGTGTTTGATTTCTTTTGTTCTTACCCTCAAAAACATCTGTAAAGCAACAGCTACAAAAGGGCATTTCTCTCCTGAAATTGGGAACCTCAACACTCTTCCAAATGTCAAGAAAAAGAACTAGCCTTTGGACATAAATGTTTGTGCTGCATTTTAACTTTTAAAAAACAGAATAGGTAAATTTTCATTCATCAATATGATACAAATGCTTGGCACTTCAACACCACCTTGCCATTGCAAAGTTGAATTGAAAATTCTAGTTATTGTTGAATCACCACTGAGTTATCCACCTAAACACAATGTTGTTGACCCAGCATGCTACTACTAGTCAAATACCAAAGCATATGTTTGTGAATTGTGAATGCCATGGTACATTTCCTTGAAAAATTCAACCATACACAGGAGAATTTTCTCAGTTTACTTATTTGGTCTTTAGCCTCAGCATCTTTAAGAAAGAAAACCAACAAGGCTTCGTCTAAATTCAGTGTCTCTTAGTTGAATTCGTTTATCTCAACAGGACATTTCAAGTTGACATAGTCTAGGACTTTTCCTGTTATCAGGTTCTTTATTATTAGGCATTCACTTGAGACACAATTCTTATATTCGTGTATCATAAATGTATGGTCCTTACTGAATTCCTAACCAAAAACTTTTTGATATAAATGCTTTGAACCCAAGTTGGCTGACAGGTATGAGCCGCCAGCAAGTTGTCTTCTAATTGTTGAACTGCTTTGAATTTGGCCCAAAGACAATGATTTGCCATTTTGTCATCTAAAAATTAATGAGCAGCACAATGAGCAAATCCAAGCCAAATGACATTGATCTAAATCTAGTTACAAGAATGGAATTACAATCGGTTTCTTTTCGATCAGAAACCTAACCGGGACATTCAGAATTGCTTTAATCCACCTGTTTATTTGATCAAACTGAAAAAGAAAATACAAAACCTGTATTTACCTACTTTATTATATCATAGAATCATCTCCTATTGGGATTATGCAATGATTTTTGGGATCCCTCAAACAAGTCTAACAAGTAATCCTGTAGCTCTTCAGCATTGTACCTAATGTGTTTCTCGCCGATGTGCTGCATTTGTCTTCCCACAAATGTTCGATAAGCTTGGATTACTTTCAGGGACGTTGAAATTCGTAAATCTTCACGGAGCTGAACATCTGTGATGAGCCATGCCGTCTGCGTTTTATAGACCTCATCGAAAGCAACATAAAAGCTCCGCAATCTCTCCCTGAGAACTGTCCTTGAGGTAGAACCAGAGCTGGAATTGCTCTCGTCCTTCAGTAAAGAGAGAATTGAACTCCAAGTAGCTCTCTCGTAGCTCATCGCACGTTGTTGGAATTTCCAGTTGTGTTTTCGAATCCACTTATCTCCAAATATAAGCCTAAGTTCAGAATTCTTAACCTTTTGAGCCATGTAATATATATTGTTCATCAAAAAGAAGTGTTGCAAGGAAGCATCCCGATATAATTTTGATTTCTCGTCTAGGTTGGCTTCTAGAACAGAAGTGAGTGACTGGAGATGGAGTGCCATTGGAGAACAACTGTCAGAGAAATCTTTAGTTATGCTTTCCTCCCCTGTAGCTGGACTCGTATCGGGGGAGAGTGAGGTAGCAGCGGCTCCATCATGGTTCTTGAGGAGTAAATTTAGGGTCTCGTTATAATCTGCAAGAAGCCGGATGTAATTCATAACGTATTTGGTCAGATGGTGAACTCCCCCTCCTGCAAAAGGGCTTGTTGACGCGTTTGTCGCAATGGCATTCTCAAATTCAAGAAACGTAACCCTTACAGTATCAGCCAATCTCTTCAAAACCTCTTGATACTCGATTCTAATAGAAGAACCAGCCTCATCCGAAAACAATGCATTAATGTCCAGAAGAAGATCTGCAAGCACCTCATACATGTCTAGAATTCGAACTAGCCTTTCTGGTTGATGAGAGCCAATTGAGATGGCCTCGGCAAAGTTCAGAAGCTGTAGCATTGGAGCCTTTGCTGCCTCAACAAAACATACCGAATTGGATGATCCAAGCTCTGCAAAAGTCTGGTCACAGAGCCACTTCTCGCTCACAAGATAGGGCCGAACAAAGACCTTCATAGCTCTAACCCATCTCTTGATTTTGGAATTCAAGGTTCCCCAGTCCATCTTGAGCACGTCTTCGATGCTCAATTTCTCGATTTCAAGGTTGAAGAGACACTCATCCAACGCATCCTTTCGAACAAGGATGTATGCCTGGCGACATTCGTGGTCATAATTCGAACTGAACATCAAATTGGCAATGCATTTGAGATCAGAAATCACATCTGGACGAACCAAATCAACGATAAACTCCTCTGAGTTCCTACTGATGCTATCTCTGAGGGTAGACTCCTCAACAGACTCATCACCAAAAGAAACTATCGAGCCCTCTTCAACAGCATCATCCTCACTCGAACGGAACGACATGGGCTCTGGCTCAAAGGGTTGCCTATGGTGAACAAGTACATGTTTGAACTCATCCTCAAGCCTCTGCATTGCCATCTGAAGGACATCATGAGCCCTGCATAACAAATCTTTCTCTTCGTGGCTACTCAAGCACTGATTCTCCAATCTCTCCGTCAACTTTTGAGCTCCGTCAACAGCATTCAGATATTCAGCAACTTCATCCGGACCCGAATCCCATATCATAGAATCATCTGATTCCCAACTCATAATCTTCTCCTCAACAACACTCAACTGCTCTTCAATCCCACTTTTCTTACCCTCAACCATGTTATCCTCAAGTCTAGCCATTGTAGATAACTGGCTACCAAGATCTGCCAATATTTTCTTGACATCTTTTGTAAAGTTCTTATTAGAACCCAACGCTTTCACTATATGCTCCGCCGCAGCAATTAAATTTTCCTCTCCTTCTAATGATGTAGCCGTAGATTCATAATCCCCCATTGCCATAATCAAAACCACAACAAACTCAAACAAAGCTCACATAAACTGCTTAAAGCCCCACAATCTGATTGAAAATCCAACAGTAACACCGGCCTGGATCACAATTTCAAGCTATTGAATCAACAAATTGATAAAAATGGAAGCTTTTAAAAGAACCCAACAGATGAAAGGACATAAAAATCAGAAAGAAGAACAAAAATACATCAAATCAAGCTAAAATCTAAAGAACCCATTTTAAAAAAAAAAACTCAAATCATTTGGAAACTGAACTTATATCAATCAACCAACTTCAAAACAAAAAGCAGCTGCAGATATTTAATGAAATTAATACAAAAAGGAAAGCTCCTTTTGTAGCACAAGAAAGGAAAAAAAGATGAAAGAAATGTTTTTGAGTGTACGGAAGGTACAAAGGAAGAACATTAAAACCAGAGAACTGACCTTAAAATTGGGAGCTTCGTGGTAGATTCAGTTTAGAAAGTTGAAGCTTTTTAGTTCCAAGTTTGTAAGCTAAACAAATCTCTCTTCCCTCTGAGAAATTTCAACTTTTTCAAGTCTTTGCCATGTTCGTGGCTTTGACTAGTTTTGTCTTGGCAGAAGAAATGGAAGAAAAAAACAGAAAAACAATTATCTAATGTGAATGTGTGTATATTAAAATTTCTATAATAGCATCTGCAACCCACCTTGCTTTTTTTTTTCTTTTTATAACAAACTCATACTATTATATGGTTTGCTTGACTTTACCTAAAAAAATAGCTAAAATGTCTTTTTCTAATTGCAAGTATTTTGGCTTTAATTTGTCCACATCTTTGTTTTTTTTTTTTTTTTTTTTTTTTTACTTAAATTACAGTAAGTACTTACGTTTCTAATGCTTTCTTTTAAACCTTCAAGATATCATAATTATTATTGGTTCTATTGCTTAGAGCTGGAGACTCAGTTTGAAATTTTGCTCAAGTTAATATGAGCACGTCAGTATCTGTTAAGTTGATATGAACTCATAAGGATCCGAGTGATCTTGTAATGATTCAAATTCGAAAAAATTTGAGCTTAATCAAATTCGAGATTAATTAAATTTAAGTCTAACAAAGCATGAGCCCATAATGATTTGAGTGCAAGACCAATCTAACCCGAGACAAATCCAATACAAAATTTAAATAAACTCAAATTTATAATTGAACAACCGGGATAAACATTAATAATTAATAGTAAAATATCTATTATTATATAATATTTTAATGTTTAATGCATATATATAAACCAAATTGGAAAAAAAAAAATCAAGGAATGAAATATGGTTGAGGGGCAAATCAGCATTTAACCCTTTTAGAATAGACTTCCTACGTGCATTTGAAGTATATTTATTTTTGTATACTAATATATGGATTTTTTTAAGGAATAATATCTGATTTATTTAGATTAAAATACTTGTAACCAATGATACATTTGTCAATGCATTTGATATTATAATAATAAAATCGTGAATACACAAAAACAAAATGTCAGACTTGAAATCTATCCATGGCATTATGTTTTGTGAATGATATTGTTTAGATTTTTCTAATTTGACCCAAGATTGTTTTGTCCAAATCCATTTGGGTTAACTTTTTCCTTTTCCTTCAAATCATGGAAAATGCTAGCTTATTTTGATTAATATCATCAAATTTTAAACTCTATTCAAGTTACTACTTTTGTCTCAAGTAATTGTATTTATTTATGTCTTGTCCCTTCTAATTTAACTAGGAGTTTACAAATACAATTATGGGTATAGTAGAATTACTAGGTTGAATCAACTAAAACTAAAATCAACTTGAAAACTAGAATATATCTAGACAAGGTTGAAAAGTGTATAAATTTTAATTTATTTGTGATATTTCTCCTCTTGAATTATGTTATTTACGTCTTTTAATTATATTATTTAAATTTAAATTTTATTTATTATGAATTTAGGGAAACACTTGGAGAAAAGTGGACTCAAAAGCTTATTTTTAGCAAGTTTTGTAGTTTAGACTTTCAACGTAATAATACTTTAGTATTTTGGTCATAACTTGACGTGCAAAACTTCGTTTTGGACCTATAAAATACAGTTTCTAAAGGAATTGAAAGCTCTAACCAAAGTTATTTCATGACTTGACTGATAAGAAGGTGTCTAAAAATGGTTTGGAAGTTTGACGTGAAACTCTGTCAAGAAATCTAGAAAATTTTTGCTTTGTTTGATTAATGATATTTCCCCCTATAAATAGACATTATTAAGTTAGTAGTCATATTATACCTAGACATAACCGTTCTTAGTATTTTTTTGCTTTCGTATTTTCTTTACCTTTTGGATTGCTAAACTCTTTTTTTAGTCAAAGGAACTTCGAAGTTTGATTCTAAAAGTTCGCAAGATCAAATTGCTCTTCATCTTTTCTTTGTTCTTTAATATTTACTTATCTTCTGTTTAAATTTCAAATATTCAGTTTTATTGAATATTGGTACCATATTTGATTGCTTAGAATATTTGTCTTGTCAATTAGAATAGTTAAATTTGTAATTGTTTAATTGATTCTAATGTTTGTGACGAATATCATGATTGGGTATAAGCTACGTATGCAATACATGTTATAATAAAAAAAAAGTCCATTTAAATGTCCAATTACAAAATAAAATACCAGACCCAGATTTAATACAAATAAACAAAATGTCCATTTACAAATTACAAGCCCAATATACCCCTAAACCCATTTGCAAAATAAACCCGAAAATACATAACAAATGGCAGCCCAAATGCCCAATACAGCCCAACACCACCCTAGCCCATAACAGTTAAGAAGCAACCAGGAAACCCTAGGGTTTCCTGCTTCCAGCGCCGACAACAACCCTTCGTCTCCCCCACTACACGCGCCGTTCCTCAGTCTTTCCAAGCGACGCAGCCCCCATGTACGCGCCACGACCTTTCGTCTGTCACCACGAGTTCTGGCTTCCCACGTGCGCCTTTTCAGATCCTCGTGCATGCCCACGCGCGTCTCTGCTTTTCCCCATGCCTCGGTCGAACGCCCGTCGTTGTTGCCCCAGCGCCACTACGCACGCTAACCGAAGGACTCATGCACGCCTCGGCCTTTGCCCATACTCTGCAAATGAAGAAAGACGAAACAACAGAGAACGAAGCAAAGAATAATAAAAAATAACAAATGATCTGTATATCGGTTATAAAATTGAAACCATTGTAAACGAAAAAAACTTCTTCGGAGACAATCAATCAAGAACAAAAAGCAAAGAAAAAGGTTGATTTCTTTTTTCAATTATAGCCCACGGTCGTTCTATTGTTGTTTTTTCCTTTCTACTACGAATTTCTGTGAATAAATAATAATAAAAAAAACAAAAAGGAAAAGGGGAGTTACCTTTGTGGGGTTTCGTCCGTATCTCCTCCGTCGCGATCGGAGCTCAGATGCAGGCGTGCACCGAGGGGCGAAGCTTCAAAACCTGCGCGAGAGAGCCTCCCCTGGACCTCCGTGCTCCACCGATCGACGTGCACAGGGACGTTTTGGTGGATGAACGGAAGACCTTCTCGCCGTTGCAGCGCGCCTGAAAGGAAGAAGGGTTTGAAACCCTTCCTTCATTTTGAAAAATGATAGATAGATTAGGTTTTTAAGATTTTAGCAAAACGGTGCCGTTTCATTTTGGGGAAAACCCGCGTGCCAACCCGAATCCACCTCAGGGTCCGCGCGTTTTTTTTAGGTGGGGTATTTGCACAATCGGTCCCCCCTGCTTGTGTCGATATCTGATTGAGTCCTTTTATTCATTTCATTCTTTTAAATTTGCCTTGAGGATTTGAGCGTATTTTCAATTTAGCCCCCTCAAACGTAACGTTTTCGCGACCGGGAATAATTGCTAGTTTAATCCTTGATCATTTGCGCGCATCCCATTTGAGTCCTTCGATTCTATTTTATTTTCGATTTTTGGCCCTAGATTCCTGCGTTCATTTTAATTTAGTCCTCTTTGTATATTTTATTCTCTTTAATTATTTTGTCATTTTTTGTCGTTATTTAACTATTTTTATTATTATTGTTTTACTATATTCAAACTATTATGTATAATATTTTATTCATTAAGAAACAAATTTCTATTGTTGTTGTTAAATTATTTTCATGCATATGTTTTTATTTTCATATTATTTTTCGTTTAAATCTTTTTATTTGTATAAGTATAACTTAAATTTATCTATTAATATAATTTATTTCTTCTTAAGTCCATACTTCATTATATGTTTTTGTTTATTTCGAAAATCCTTATATATTGTTATCTTCATACGTAAATTATTAATATTAAGTTTTGTTTCACATGTTATAGATTAACATTCTATTTATGCATTATTTATTTTAAATTTTTTCCTCTTTGTATATAATAGTTATTGATAATCTATTGGCACTTAAATTTTTATGATTACGCATCTTATCCTCAGATCGCTTTTCAAACTTCAACATGTTAAAACCTTTCCCAAATATTTTGTTACAAAAAATAAGGCAATATTTGTGTGTTTAGAAGTTCGAAAGGTCACATCCTAACGTGCTGGGTGTTGATTTTTTCATTCGAATAAATATTCAAATACCCTTCTTAACATAATTTGAAGATCAAAGATGATCTCTACGTCAGAGTATAAAGGCGTCATATCCTAACGTGCTGGGTATGACAGTCTTATTCCTTTGAAACGAGTTAATCTTGAGATTCAATCCCGATTTAGTTAACCCATTCTTTTAATTCTTTTTACCCTAAATATTTTCAAGTTTTCCGCATTAGGACATTGATCAATCAATTTGGTACCGATTTTGGGCGTTGCGAGGGTGATGATCCTTCCTCGCACGTAACCGACTCCCGAACCTGTTTTCTCGAACACTCGTAGACCAAAAGCTCTGTTTTAATAAACCAAAATGTTTTTATTAAAACAAGGTTATCCGATCACACCTCGAATAAAAGATTGGTGGCGACTCCCTATTTTAAAAGTCGATTCCTGTTTTTCGAAAAATGGTTACGACAGCATGGCGACTCCACTGGGGACCTCGAGAGTCAGGCCATAAATTGATTGATTTTTGTCCTTTTGATTGAAAACTTGAAAAATTATTTTTTTTTTAAATCATGTTTCTTCTAAAGCATTTGTTTGTACTATAACTGCAATAATATCGAGTCTCATAATACTTGCATTTGCATTACATGACCATTGTGGTCACACCTTTAAGTGGGAGTGAGAAACTAAGCTTTCGTGAGGTTTTCACCTCCGCATGAGCTAGTGGACTGCTTCCAGGATACATCTGTACCTATGTGCTTCATGAGGTTTTCACCTCCGCATGGTCGTAGGGAAATGTATCCCCCTGAACCGAACTCGGTTCGTATGAGCTTATAATGGGTGAGGATTGAGGAATCTGTTGGTTCAGGTACCCCTCCTTAGAACCGAACCTCATATCGTGAGCCTTAAGAGCCCACCTTGGGTAGAGTCATTCCAAACCCCTAGCAGTCACCTGGATAGGTGTTCTGTGTTTGTTTTTCCTGCACTAACGTGTTTTCTTTTGTGGTTGTTCCTCTCTCCTGTGCTAACGTGTTTTCACCTGTCTTGACTCAATTGCATTACATCGCAAGAAAGGAAGTGTTGATTCATATTCGGTTGCTAAATGGAAGAGTTTGTCATAAGGAAATGTGTTACTTGATAAAGTGGATTGTAATACGGTCGTACGAACATGAGGACATGGCCGTATATTCGATCTGTTTTATGTAAAGAAACGTATCTTCTAAAAAAGTTCTTCTAATGGAATCCAATTCATGATCAACACCTCTCTTTCTTTTTGCATTCATACCATGCATTTGCATTGCATTGCATACAGCAGCATCATATCACCCTTATCATTCACTAAGGCTAAAATCGTATAATCTACAGTTGCGACACTACGAATCTGAAATCACATCATCCTTAAAGGACACGGCTAAGAGCTAGAGCTATGGATGCTGAACTCAATGAAAGAATCAAAAGAATGGAAGGAATCTAGAGAGAGTTGCAAGAGAAATTGACCAAGTCGCAGCAAGAAGCAAGGGATCTGATGGTAAGATCCTGAGAGGAATTGCTCGAGCAAAAGGATCAAATGGCCAAAATGATGGATATGATGGCAGCTCTGGTCAAAGGAAAAAGACTCGCGCAGAGTCCTGACATCACAGAGCCCCAGTCAAGAGTTAATCAGGATCCGCTCTATCCCCCAAAATTCACTCCGCCTCACGCCCATGCAACACAAAGAGGGTATCCTCAAGTGGAACCGATAGGCCTAGAGCCACGACCTGTACCATCTGCTCATCTAGGGCAAGGTATATTTGTATCAAACTCCGGAGATAATTCTGCTAACCCAATGGTTCCAGATTTGGATGACTCGGTTGAAATAGCCAGGTTGAAAATGGAAGATCGTGATGCTCAGGACAAGTAAAAGAGTCTGGAAGAAAGACTCCAGGTGATAGAAGGTACCGAAGTCTTCTCTGCACTAAGTGCCAAAGAGCTCAGTTTGGTGCCTGATCTGGTTCTACCTCCGAAATTTAAAGTACCAGATTTTGAAAAATATGATGGAACGAGATGTCCAAAGGCACGTCTTATCATGTTTTTCCGGAAGATGGCTGGTTATGTGAACGAAGATAAATTGTTAATACACTGTTTTCAAGATAGCTTGGTCGGATCAGCCCTCCGATGGTCTAATCAACTCAGCAGAGAGAGGATCCGATCATGGAAGGACCTAGCATCAGCGTTTTGTGAACAATACAAGTATGTCTCCAACATGGTGCCCGATCGACTAACGCTGTAGATGATGGAAAAGAAACCAACAGAGACTTTTAGACAATACGCTCAAAGATGGAGAGATATCTCGGCCCAAGTAGAACCCCCACTGATTAAAACTGAGATAACGGTCCTCTTTATCAACACCTTGAAAGCGCCATTTTATGACAAGCTGGTGGGAAACGCCACAAAAGACTTCACCAATATCGTAATGTCCGGGGAACTCATTAAGAATGCCATAAAGAGTGGAAAAATAGATGCAAGAGAAAATGTCAAAAGGTCAAGCTCGAGAAATATGGAAAATGAAGTGAACAACTTGAGCAAGCGTTCCAAGTCAGTCTCTGCAGGTCAACCGAGGGCTGTGACCACTGGTCATCAAAGATCATCAAGTCAAGAATCCAATGTAAAGCGTCTCCAGTTTACACCAATTCCAATGACATATAGGGAGTTGTATCAAAGCCTGTTTGATGCACATAAGGTGGCTTCTTACTACATGAAACCAGTGCAACCCCCATACCCCAAATGGTATGATTCGAATGCTCAATGCGAGTATCACGCTGGAATAACAGGTCACTCAACCGATAACTGCATTGCATTTAAGAAATTGGTAGAGAGGCTTTTTAAAATAGGGGTTTTGAAGTTCGATGAGTCGACCGGAGCAATAATTTGCAATAATTGAAGGAGGGGGCGAGAGAGTCTCGATTCCTTAAAGAAGTTATCAGAAGCCTAGAAATTGAGAAGTCAGAACGCCAATAACACATTCGAAGAGAAAACGGGGCATAAAGCTTTTCGAAGTCTTACACATTTGGGAGTGTTTTGAACAATAAGACCATAAAGTTTTCCGAAGCTTTACACATTTGGGAGTGTTTTGAACAATAAGACTGTGGAAGAAAACTGCATTTTTAGCTAATCTGGAGTAATATTCAAAACATGCTTGTTGTTTTAAGCCTAGAGGCAACAAGAGTCCTTTCGCGAAACGGGCTTGTTTCCATAATTGTTATTTCAATAAAATGCATCTTTATTTTCACTCCTCGTATTTCATACTCTACATCGTTTCATTTTCATATCATACTTTTAATTTTCTACCTTCATGCCCACAATGGGTCCCCCAGATAGCAATGACATGAGCAACGCTGTTACAAACTCTCTTTTTAACGAGATATGTGTCTAAAAGGATTGGAGGACTGGAGAGATGACAAGGTCACAACTTATTTCCTAAATTGTCAAGAATGGTAGATCCCATCTTAGGAAGTGTCAGCAAATACTACAAGGGAGATGAAGATGGAAGCTTAGCTTGCCGCAGGAACAAGGCAAGGAGTCATTGAGTTATCTCCAAGAGTTCAAAGATATTTTCATATGATCACGCCGGGACTACTAAGGCACAAATATGCTGTCAAAGCTAAGGAAGCCACAGAAGAAGTCCATAAGGATATTTGAAGATCACATGCTGATGGTTCTACCCCTCGACTAAGCCAATCAAGAGGTTCGAAAGCACTGGGTCTACCCGAAAAGAAAAATTGCATCAAACGCCAAATCAAGGAGGACAGAACTTATGTGCCTCTTCCATTTTTTTCTACATGTGGGACAGGGACGTTATCAAGCCAATCTCCTTGAAAGCTTCTGGTCCGCATCGATTCATTTTTGTGGATGTCGATCTCTTCACTAAGAGGGTAAAGGTCGTTTCATATGCCAATATTACAAAGTCGATAGTCATTAGACCAAAAAAGGAAAAAAGAAAAAAATATTAACAAAAAATGGCGAAAAGATCATATTTAACCGCACAATGTCAAAAGTTTGCGGTCTTTTCAAAAATCAAGGGCCACGTCATAGTGTAAAAAAAAAACTTGTTAGGAAGATGACCTAAACTTGTGAATGTTGGCATATAGAAGTTACGTTTACCCTTTTATGATCATTAAACTTTGGCCAGGACCTCTGCTGGGACAACGCTTTCCTCATTAGGTTTTGCCTAGTGAAGTCAAAATTCTCTTATCCCCAGGCACAGACCGAGCCAAAATTGGATAAGGTGGAATGGATCCAATCCCGATGTGATCAAGTGAATTTGAAAAGAAAATGTTGAGAGATATCTGTCACGATCAGATGAAGCGAGTTTACAACAAAAAGGATCGCCTTAGAAAATTTCATGAGAGGGCTTTGAAAGAAAAATTCTCTCATACAAAAGAGACTGCAGAAGAAAGTAAATGTCAAACTAGGAAGAACCTCATATAGCAAAGAAGGCCTGTTCCATTGACAGAGATGGATGGCAAGGACCAGTCCAATTCGGTGAATTCAGATTCGACCTAAAAAAAAGGGGGGATCAAAAAAAGAATCTCATCAAAAAAGAAGAAAGAAAAAGGAGAGGCCAAAGGCGAAAACCCGCAAAGGGCGCTTTGAGACCAAAGGTGGGTTTGAGTTGAAAACCCGAAAAGGGCAGCTCAAATTTTGATAAAAAAAGGGGCATACAGTAGTCTTGCTACGCTTGAAGTAACAATGAAGAGGAATGTTACGCCTTGGGGCATCGACAAAGTACTCCGGATCCCCTAAACACATATTGAGTTTAGAATGGTCCTCGAAGTTTGAGCAGAGAAGCTCAAGTCGCGATATCTCAAGGTACCTAGTTTCCATTTTACCCATTTTGAGTCTGCTATCTTGTCTTTTCAAAATACACTCTAAATAAACTTGCTTCTTCATTGCATTTGCTAGCTTTGATTAACTTGTTTGTTTCGAGCTATGCTCCCAATAAATTTCCATTTCATCCATCATTATGGCCCTTTTTGAGCATTTTGCATTGAAATAACGATTATTGGACTAATAATACTTTCATGAAAGGAGTTTCGCATATTACTCTGGAAACCTCTAAATAATACAGGAGTCTGAAACAGGATTATTACTTAAGATTCACCAAGCTTAAGGGTTGGAAATATCTGAGTCCAAATTAAGATTATCACTTCGGATTTTTGTCAAAAATGGTGATTGAACAAAATGACAAAGTACCGCGTCAGTGACACAATCCTGACAGAAAATAGGCATTGTTAACCCAAGTGCAAAACCAGAATCATTCTCAAAAGGAAATGATATTCTGCATTCATGCGAGCATCATGCATATACATCTGGTTGGGTCACCTAAAGAGTGATCGTTAGAAGGAAGTTGATACAGATCCTGTACCTTTGAATAATGAGAGGGTGGGTTGATACAGATCCTGTACCTTTGAATAATGAGAGGGTGGGTTGAAGAAGAGACAAATCCTATGTTTTAGAGTCGCAGTGGGATGAATGGAGGATATTCAAATCTCCACAAAAATGAATCGAGAAACGCAAAAGGATATTCAAACCTCCAGGTCACAATGAGATGAACCCTGAAGCTACAGTGGGGCAAAAAGGTGATATACGAGAAACGCAGATTACTCCTGAGGTTTGAGGACGGGTACAAAACCTGAAAGGGAAGTCAAGAATCAAAGCAATGAATACAGGTCATCATGAAAGTCATGACGAAAAAGAGATACATGACAAACAAACCCAGGGCGCATGGCATAATCATGTAGGCATAAAAGCATTTAAGACAAACACGTGCATAACAAGATAACATCACGCATGACACATACAGGTACGCCATTAAAGCAAGAAGTTTTGACGATAGCTATATTGAATCAAAAGAAAAGAAGACATCCGAGTTCCGCTAGATGATATGTTATTCAAAACTCAACTCATATAACGAGAGGTGGGTTAAGCCTCGAGTCGCACGTCAAGGTACTTTCAATTTCTGTTTTTCAATTTTTATTTTTTAAATATCAACTCATAATACGAGAGGTGAGTTGAGCCTCAGGTCACACCCTGAGGTGTTTTTCAATTTCTGCTCAAAAATTAACTCATAATACGAGAGGAGCGGATCGATGATATCAGATCTTACCTACCTAAACGAAGCAGATTGAGCATAGCAGATCTTGCCTTCCTAAGCGAAGCAGATCGAAGATCGGATTTAGCCTTCCTAAGCGAAGCAGATCGAAAAGCAGATCTTGCCTTCCTAAGCGAAGCAGATCGAAGATAACCGATCTTGCCTTCCTAAGCGAAGCAGATCGATGATAGCAGATCTTGCCTTCCTAAGCGAAGCAGATCGAGCAAAGCAGATCTTGCCCTCCTAAGTGAAGCAGATCGAGTATAGCAGATATTACCTTCCTGAGCGAAGCGGATCGAAGATAACAGATCTTGCCTTCCTCAGGTCACACGCTGAGTCATTTTCAATTTCCGTTTTTCAATTTTTGTTTGCAAAAATCAACTCCTCAGGTTGCACGCTGAGGTATTTTTAATTCCTGTTTTTCAATTTATGCTTGCAAAAATCAACTCCTCAGGTCGCACGTTGAGGTATTTTTAATTCCTGTTTTTCAATTTATGCTTGCAAAAATCAACTCCTCAGGTCGCACGCTGAGGTATTTTTAATTCCTGTTTTTCAATTTATGCTTGCAAAAATCAACTTCTCAAGTCGCACGCTGAGGTATTTTTAATTTCGGTTTTTCAATTTCTGTTTGCAAAAATCAACTCCTCGGGTCGCACGGTGAGTTGTTTTTTTAATTTCTGTTTTCAATTTATGTTCAAATATCAACTCATAATACGAGAGGTGAGTTGAGCCTCAAGTCACACGCTGAGGTGTTTTTTAATTTCTGTCTTCAATTTTTGTTCAAATATCAACTCATAATACGAGAGGTGAGTTGAGCTTCAAGTCACACGCTGATGTGTTTTTCAATTTCTGTTCAAATATCAACTCAATTTCTATTTTTCAGTTTCTGTTTTCAAAAAATCAGTTTATATTACGAGAGGTGAAGTATTTTCAATTTCTATTTTTCAATATCTGTCTTTCAAAAACATCTGCTCATATTGCGAGAGGCGAGTTAAGCCTCAGGTCGCGCGCTGAGGTATTTTCAGTCTTCCTGAAGATAGTAAGAAAGCAAATCGAAAAGTCCAGATGTTGTTCCTTAAAGACGGCAGTGGAGCAAAATGAAAATTGAAGTCTTCTTGAAGATAGGGAGGAAGCAGTTTGAAAAGTTCAGATTTATTCTCTCGAAGTCCCAGTGGAGCAGTTAGTAGATCGAAGCTACAAACCTGATCGTGTCCTGAGGTCATATTAGAGCAAGTTGAAAAAAAAAAAACAAGATTGAGGAAAAGCAAATTGAAGCTACTGCTCATGTCTCGCAGAAGCAGCGGTGGAATGGATCAAAGCAATAGGTTACAGTAGAGTTTGAAGATGTGTGAGGAGGACGAGGACCAGTAAGTCAAGGCTTGGCCAAGATCGGGCAAAATTGGTTCTTCTATTGTCTTTGCTCTATTCTCGTTACACGACAATAAGCAAAGAGGGGCAGTTGTAATAACCAAATTTGCCCGGACCATTAAAATTCAATAAAAAAATAAAGTCTAATAATAATAAAAAAGTCAATTTAAATGTCCAATTACAAAACAAAATACCAGACCCAGATTTAATACAAATAAACAAAATGTCCATTTACAAATTACAAGCCCAATATACCCCTAAACCCATTTGCAAAATAAACCCAAAAATACATAACAAATGGCAGCCCAAAAGCCCAATACAGCCCAACACCACCCTAGCCCATAACAGTTAAGAAGCAACCAGGAAACCCTAGGGTTTCCCCCTTCCAGTGCCGACAACCCTTCGTCTCCCCCACTACACGCGCTGATCCTCAGTCTTCCAAGCGACGCAGCCCCCATGTACGCGCCACGACCTTGCATCTGTCACCACACGTTTTGGCTTCCTACACGCGCCTTTTCAGATCCTCGTACATGCCCACGCGCGTCTCTGCTCTTCCCCATGCCTCAGTCGAACGCCCGTCGTTGTTGCCCCAGCGCCACTACGCACGCTACCCGAAGGACTCATGCACGCCTCTGCCTTTGCCCATACCCTGCAAATGGAGAAAGACGAAACAACAGAGAACGAAGCAAAGAATAATAAAAAATAACAAATGATCTGTATATCGGTTATAAAACCGAAACCATTGTAAACAAAAAAACTTCTTCGGAGACAATCAATCAAGAACAAAAAGCAAAGAAAAAGGTTGATTTCTTTTTTCAATTATCGCCCACGGTCGTTCTATTGTTGTTTTTTCCTTTCTACTACGAATTTCTATGAATAAATAATAAAAAAACAAAAAGGAAAAGAGGAGTTACCTTTGTGGGGTTTCGTCCGTATCTCCTACGTCGCGATCGGAGCTCAGATGCGGGCGTGCATCGAGGGGCGAGGCTTCAAAACCTGCGCGAGAGAGCCTCCCCTGGACCTCCGTGCGCCACCGAGTGCCGTGCACAGGGACGTTTTGGTGGACGAACGGAAGACCTTCTCGCCGTTGCGGCGCGCCTGAAAGGAAGAAGGGTTCAAAACCCTTCCTTCATTTTGAAAAATGACAGATAATTTAGGTTTTTAAGATTTCAGCAAAACGGTGCCGTTTCATTTTGGGGAAAACCCGCGCGCCGACCCGAATCCACCTCAGGGTCCGCACGTTTTTTTAGGTAGGGTGTTTGCACAATCGGTCCCCCCTGCTTGTGTCGATATCTGATTGAGTCCTTTTATTCATTTCGTTCTTTTAAATTTGCCTCGAGGATTTGAGCGTATTTTCAATTTAGTCCCCTCAAACGCAACGTTTTCGCGACCAGGAATAATTGCTAGTTTAATCCTTGATCGTTTGCGCGCATCCCATTTGAGTCCTTCGATTCTATTTTATTTTCAATTTTTGGCCCCAGATTCCTGCATTCATTTTAATTTAGTCCTCTCTGTATATTTTATTCTCTTTAATTATTTTGTTATTTTTTGCCGTTATTTAACTATTATTATTATTATTGTTAATAATATCATTATTATTGTTTTACTATATTCAAACTATTATGTATAATATTTTATTCATTAAGAAACAAATTTCTATTGTTGTTGTTAAATTATTTTCATGCATATATTGTTATTTTCATATTATTTTTCGTTTAAATCTTTTTATATGTATAAGTATAACTTAAATTTATCTATTAATATAATTTATTTCTTCTTAAGTCCATACTTCATTATATGTTTTTGTTTATTTCGAAAATCCTTATATATTGTTATCTCTTCATAAAAATTATTAATACTAAGTTTTGTTTCACATGCTATAGATTAACATTCTATTTATGCATTATTTATTTTAAATTTTTTCCTCTTTGTATATAATAGTTATTGATAATCTATTGGCACTTAAATTTTTATGATTACGCATCTTATCCCTGTATCACTTTTCAAACTTCAACATGTTAAAACCTTTCCCAAATATTTTGTTACAAAAAATAAGGCAATATTTGTGTGTTTAGAAGTTCGAAAGATCACATCCTAACGTGCTGGGTGTTGATTTTTTTTGTTCGACTAAATATTCAAATACCCTTCTTCACATGATTTGAAGATCAAAGGTGATCTCTACGTCAGAGTATAAAGGCGTCATATCCTAACGTGCTGGGTATGACAATCTTATTCCTTTGAAACGAGTTAATCTTGTGATTCAATCCCGATTTAATTAACCCATTCTTTTAATTTTTTTTACCCTAAATATTTTCAAGTTTTCCGCATTAGGACATTGATCAATCAATTTGGTATCGATTTTGGGCGTTGCGAGGGTACTAATCCTTCCCCGCACGTAACCGACTCCCGAACCTGTTTTCTCGAACACTCGTAGACCAAAAGCTCTGTTTTAATAAACCAAAATGTTTTTATTAAAACAATGTGATCCAATCACATCTCGAATAAAAGATCGGTGGCGACTCCCTATTTTAAAAGTCGATTCCCATTTTTCAAAAAATGGTTACGGCACATGTTATATGGACATGTGATCTAATCTAAATGAACCTCACTTTTGTGTGTTTAGTTGGTTAGAATTAGATCTCTCCCGTTCTTAATACTATCAGTAAGCTAAATCTTAAGTGTGAAATTATAAGGTTATTTATTAATAAGGGGAATAATTTCAACGAGCATCTCTTGGTTATCGACAAGGTAATGAGAGATTGGTTGCTGGGTATGACATCGATAATTATAACTAATTTATTAAAGAACACTGAAATTATCTCTGCATCGATGATCAAACTCATGAATCAAAACCAAGATTTTATCTTTAATTAGATCTTCATCATATTGGTTTTTCTTAAATTTAAATTGCGATATTTTTTTGATAGTTTTAATTATAATTTTAGTTTTTAATTTCAAAACTCCCTTTTGTTTTTATTTTACTTGTTTTATTAAAGAAATAAAATTACCACCAGTCTTTATGGATGTGACACTTCTTAACAATCATACAAATCTTGAAGTTGTTGTCAAGGATTGGTATCAATAATTTTATTTCCTTTAACATCCTTAACCCTTGGTTATGGTTTCATATTCACAACACTTTAGCTTCAAATAGGACACCACAAGAAGAATAAATGAGGTAAATGTTTCTTCTCTTGATAATCAAATTTCTAAACTAACTTCTCTTATTCAACAATTGACTATAAGAATTCTCAGTAAGTGAAGGCTTGCGGGATTTATGTGAATTACAGTTACTACATTAATATGTGTCCCACATTCTAAGAAGATTCCTATAAGTGTGACAATGCGATTTGAGGATTTCTTGGTTGGCCACAATGACGATATGATCCTTATGTCAATTCTTATAATCATAGGTTGATAGATTATTTGGATTTTGGCTATGAATGCCATCTACTCCCCCATCAATCATCTTCTTCTAATTCAAGTATGTCTATTGAAGAAACTGTTAAATCATTTATTACTAACACATAAAAATTTGAATAGGAGACAAGGGCGAGCATTCAACAATTTCAATAGGAGATGAGAGCGAGCACTCAAAACCTAGAGAGGCAGGTTAGTCAATAGCAACTACAATGAGTAGATTGGGATTCTCAAGAAAAAGAAGTTGAAAAAAAAATGGTTGCTCCCAAAGAATAAAATGGTCAACCTAACACCAAAGAACCAAAGTCATTTATGAGAAAACTTCCTTTCCCAAAAAGATTTGCCAAACCCAAAGAAGAAGATGAGGAAATTCTTGAGATTTTCTGTAAATTCAAAAATAAAATAGAAGATGAAGTCATGAAAGAAGTGGTTGAGGATGACATAATAGTGCAAAATGGTAGCTATTTTTTCGAGCTTATACAAATTGATTTTATATTTGCTCTAAATATCTTTCAGCCTTGTAAAAAAAATTGAGAGTGTTAAAAGTTCTCCCACAAATTTTTAGTTTTTTATGTTCAATTTATCTTTAACCATCTTGCACTTTCTATAGGTTATGTCAAATAATCACCATCCTTCAACTCAATCATGTACTTTTATTGTATTAGAATTATAATTGGGTGTAAAGATGGTCGTGAAACATCCATTTTCTTGACCTGATTGTCGGGTTTGGGTACCGGATGCTATACTGAATCGAATGACTTAACAAATTTCTAACTTCCAATTTAATTACATAATCAACAACTCAAATTTCATAATTAAATTTGCTAATACAACTTGTACATAACTGATGATAAACCCCTTTTAACTTAACTCAAGTATTCATGGGAACTTGGTGAAGTCACGTCAAGACTGAGTGGCTTATCAAAATCTGCCACGTCTAAGGAACTTACCTGATACTCCTTCAGCCTTTGACTCTTTCGGTTCACATTTGGTTAGTTCCCAACCAACTTTTCTCACAAATCAATTGGTACATGACCATATTGTTCACTGAAGGTATTATGCCTTCTGGCATGGCCTCAAACCTCATAACCATCCTTTTTTGTAACCATCACTTTCGTTTCACTTACCATCCTAATCTGGCTAGGAATCATTGTCTACTTATTTCCATATCAGAGCCCACCCATTCTATACGCCAAAAATGCATTTTGGCGACTATTACCATTTAGTCAAATATACCTCCTTATGATTCCTTAACTGTTCCTATTACAAAGGGTTGTATAAATAAAAAATTCTTGGTTCACCTATTCTTTAAGCCAAAATGGGCTTATTTGGGTGAACACTTCTTTGGTTGTCGTTTTTCTATATAACTATACACCAAATTCAGATATTTATACACTTTTACCATTATTCTTCGAATCGTCGTACTTAACTTAGCCATAAGTTTCGCTCCTCCATAATACGCCAGACTAAGGCGTTACAAACATGCTCAGAAAGAAGCTTATACTTAATCTAATCCTAACGTTGGACAACTCAAAACTATCTTTTTAAGCATTATTCTTATAAACTATATTTCAAACTTTCAGGACTTTGCCCAAGAGCATACTCGTGAACTTTTGTTTCTTAAATGAATCCATCACTTTACTTATTCAAAACTCATTCCAAAATTTTTACTTCTAAAATAATACCCAAATACTAGGGCTTCACCGGGCGAGATGTTACAACTTTTCCCCACTTAGAAAATTTCGTCCTCAAAATTTCTCATCTTTCTCAAAGTTCTATTACCTAAGCAAGATGGTTGTTTACAGCCATCACTCATCAGAAATAATTCAACTTTCTTATTCGGTTTCCAAGGCCTTTCCTTTATTAGCATATCCCTCGAAAATCTCCTTGGAAATTGCTAGTTATCTGCTTTTAAAGACAAAAATAAAACTTGGTGGCCAAACACTTAAATGTGAATCTCACACAATTTCCCGAGACAACTATCAAAGTCGCGTTGGAGAATTGGAATAGTTGCCTAAACTTAACTTATCATTCATGACTACTCGCATTCAATCTATCGTTTCAACATTTATTTCTTATGTCAGTTGTCATTATCTTATACAAGAAAGTTGAATGGTCTTCACCGAACTAGCTTCCATGCAAGGCTAATCATTTTCTATAAGAAGGAACATGCTAAACACTTCTGCTAATATCATTGCTTACTCAGCCAAAACTCTCACTTTTATCCTTTGAATCCTCTTACCCTTTTTCATTCTTCATTTTAGATTTCCTTTTATTTTCCCTTATTTCCTTATTCTACTTCATTTTCACTTGTTAAATGACTTAATCCTGAACATTTTAATCATATAGGAATCCTTCAGAGCTTGAGAATACCTTCATCAAGAGTGAGGTTCTATCGATCAAGCATAAAACTTACTCGAAACAAAATGAGCCCACATTTGAGGGTGAAGACATACCAAACTCAAAAGATGCTTATGAGGTCAGACAACTAGTCAAATGCTATTGGTGTGAAAACACTCATCCCTCACCAGCCAACTGCAACCTTTATATAGCAGTCCTTTAGCAACCCAGATGCTCCTTCACATCATCAAAGGTCGAGTTCCCAACTCGAACTACAAAACATTAACATGTAGGAAATACTTGCCTTTTAAAACTTTTTCCATAAGAGACCCCAAATTACACAAAAGGCGCCAACCTTGTTTGACAAGTAGCTTAACATTATACTTAGCAAAATTACGGAAACCCAAACCCCTACTTCCTTAAGATCGCATAAAACCTCTTAGGAACACCAATGAATACCCAGTTTTGTGTGAGATTTATACCACAAATATATAGTAATAATCGACTCTAAGTCCTTGCAAAAGGACATTGGAAATTAAAAAAAAAAACAAGACATAGTGTAAGTAGGGATCACCTGTAGCAAACCTTTAATAAAAACTTTCTTCCCCCCTTGCGACAGACATCGTGTACACCATCCACCAATTTGTCCTTGAATTTTCTCCTTGATGTGCCGAAACACCCTTCTCTTGTGTCTCCCAACCACAATAGGCATCCCAAGATACTTTTCTAAATTAGCCGACATACGTGCACCCAAAGCCGAGATGATGCTCCATTGAGTCACCTCATCAACATTCAGACTGAAATAGATAAGGAATTTGTAAAAATTAATCATTTGACCTAAGCACACCTCATACTCCCAAAGAATCCCTCGTAAGTTCTTCGCATCCACAATTTTAGCCTCACCAAAGACCAAACTATCATCTGTAAAAAGTTAGTAGGAAACCATCTGTCTAGCTCTAGATGTCTTTGTCCCTGTCACCAAATTGTCTTTAGTCGCTATACACAGTAAGGAAGAGAGGCCTTTGCTACAAAAGAGGAACAAAATATGGCTTAATGGTTTGCCCTGTCAGAGTCTTCTATTCAACACCACAGGCCCACGAGCCTACCCATTAACCACTACAGAACAAGTAACTGACCGCATACATCTTATTATGAGATCCACCAAAGCAAAAGTAAAGCCCAATTTTGTGATGATTGCATCTAAAAATGCCACTCGACCCAATCATAGGCTTTGTGGATATCAAGTTTCAAAGCAAAAAAACCCTTACGACACCCTCGTTGTCATTGAAAAGAATGAAGCATCTCAAAAGCCACAATTATATTATCAATAATCAGTCGACCAAGCACAAAGACACCCTACACTCTACCAATATAATGAAGCATAATGAGTTGTAGTCTGTTCACAATCGCCTTCGAAATAATCTTGTACAACATATTACACAGACTGATAGAATGAAAATGAGTCATATTAGAGGAACTGTCCCTCTTCAAGATTAAGACATTATTAGTGTGATTTAAAGCAGACAGCGACCTTGCTTCGTTCAAGAAATCCAAAAGAGAATGGATAAACATTCAAACCAACAATATACCAATACGTTTGATAAAATAAAGTCAACATGCCATCCCCTCTAGGTGCTTTGGTCGGACTCTGTAACACCCCTATCCCGTAACCGTTGCCGGAATAGGTAAGGGGCATTACCGGACTTGTAACACAATTTGGAACAGTAAAATTTTAACTTTTATAAACATCATCTCAATTCAATAATATCAAGCATTCATATTCATAGCATGCTTAAAACGAGCATATAAAATTCTAATTACACAACAGGGAATAATTTAATAACATATAAAAGATATAGGAAAACTTACGAAGTAGGGTCACATGGTCAAGTCACACGCTTGTGTGCTCTGGCCGTGTGGCACAAAACAGGCTTGGTTTAAGCCATTTTCTCAGCTCTTATGACATGTACCTACAAGCATCATTTGCATAACATGTTCAAGTATATATATCATCTATACCAAAATGCCAATTAACAAAACTATCACAAGATGAATACATCATATAATACTTCCACATCAAATCAACCATTTTCACTTAAGCCATATTGCATAGCTTGATCAAAATACAACAGATCATATCTCATTCATATACACCAGTGACCATATAATTCAACTTATTAACTAGCCTATACATGCCATATTATCCCATATCAAAGAGTTTAGAAATACCAATTACCCCCTAGATAGTGTGATGAAATCTTCGATGACTTTCAACCCGAGTGAGCATTTGAATCACTGTAAAATACAGAGAATAAACAGAGCAAGCTAATAAGCTTAGTAAGCTCGTATAATTAACAGCACTATATAAAAGATTTAACAATTAGCTTGTCATTTTAAGCAATTTGATTGCTTTTGAACCAGCCTTATTTAATTCAATATTTATTTCCTTAATAGTCATGTAATTCATGCGTAATTTATCACATCTACTCACGTTTCACATGAATTTATCAATGTCACTTACTTATCGAGTATTACACATATACCTTTATTGATTCGTATCCTCAATTCTATTTTCACATCGTCATCTTTTCAGTCAAATCAATGAAACTATCATTGAATACTCAGTATCTTGCTCATTGAGAACCATATACTTGGTAGCCATCTATACTTATACCATATAAATATTACCTATTCATATTTCATCAAAACATTATGAGTAAAAACAATAAGCATTTAAATTCACATAATATTCATATCAATTTACTTCCATTCAAATGACCTGTAACACATTCATATAACCGATAGCAGAATTATACCGTATAACATCAATTTATCAGTAAGAACAATAGTTCATCCATTCACAAGGAAGAAACCAAACTTATAATGTCTATTTAATATCTAATTCATCTCTCATTTCATTTATACCCATCAAATATCTCATATAAGATTTCATCCTGTAACTTATATAATTCACGTAACACATCATCTTTATAATTCATCTACTCGTGTAGCAGTCAATTCATGTAAATCATATAACCTGTATAACATATATTCATGTAAATCATATAACTCTTGTAGCAATATAATATCCATGTAATTCATGTAATTCGTATAGCATGTATTCGTATAAATCATGTAATTCCTGTAACATATAAATCATGTATACCAAGTATTATGTATCATGTACACATATAATTGTAACATATAATCCATGTAACTTATATTTCATTTAGCATATAATTTCATATAAATTATGTAACATATATCATGTACTTATTATATCTCTTATAACATTTACTTTATACATTACAAATCGGTAAATTACCCGTTGATCCATTCGGAATTGGATAGGATACACGGATAATCACACATATCGTACAATGCCAACGTCCCAGACGTGGTCTTACATGCAATCACATATCGATGCCATATCGGCATAAAGTCTGCTAGGCATAAAGCTTATCATAATTCACCGGCATAAAGCCTGCTAGGCACAAGCCTGTATCACACACCGGCACAAGTAGGGGTGTTCATTCAGTTAACCGACCGGTTAACCGACCCGAAATGTTATTAACCGAATTAACCGACCTTTCAAAATTTTTAACCGTTAACCGAACCGAAATTTTTTCAAAAAAAAATTAACCGAACCGAATTTTTTTCGGTTAATTAGGTCGGTTAACCGAATTAACCGAAAATTATATTTTTTAAAATTTTTGGTTAAAAATTAACCGAATAACCGAATTAACCGAATTAAACATCTTAACCGAATTAACCGAAATAACCAATTTAACCAAATTAACCGATTTAACCGATTTAACCGATTTAACACTACATAATTTGTTTAAAAACATTACACAAATCTTTAAATTAATACATGATTGAAATGTAAGTATTTAATATTGTTCATTTGTATCTATTTCTTCTCTCCAAAAAATCTCCATTTGCATTAAACCTACAAAAAGGAAAAAACAAGTGCAAAAGTTTAGCGTATAATAGAAATATCTGCATTTAAAAAAATCAAATAATATAAACAAACGAATAGATTATAAGTTAACAAGAATAAGATAGTAAGTATACCCTTCAACTCACGCTCATGAATTAAGGGTAGGCTCGATGCATTCAAAGAAAAGTCTAAACATTGAATCAATTAAATAAGTAGGAGTGATATGGTAAAAAAATTTAAAACTATTAAAATAAGACAATAAATATACCATTTTCAATCTTGTCAAGCTCTTGGATTTGTTCTTCAATCTTTTTGATGTCTTCTTGTGATGATGATTTTCGAATCCAATCTTGAGTACACACAAGAGCTTGTACAATTTTAGGAGTTAAAGAACTCCTATATTGATCAAGCACACGTCCCCCGTTGCTAAATGCAGACTCTGAAGCAACCGTAGAAACCGGTATAGCTAACACATCTCTGGCCATTTTTGAAAGAGTGGGAAGTCTAGGACTTTTCACTTTCCACCACAATAAAATATCAAAATCTTCAACAAATTCCTCATTAGCCTCAGCTAGATATTTATCCAACTCAGATGTTTTATCCTCACCACAAATTTCCAGCTCACGCTTTTTATACAAAGCTTGCATTCGCCTTTTCATTTTTTGTTGTGGTTCACCAAGAGAAGCATGTGTTGGCACACTCGATTGGCTACAAGTACTATGAAGTGGAGGCTTATACTCATCAAACATTTCATACAAAGATTCCTTCAATTTTTGCATCATTTCACAAGCTTTTTCAGAACTAGACATTTCACTAAGTGCAAATTCAAGATACTTTAGTTTTTGTCTAGGATCTAAAACACAAGCAACAAACATAAGCATATTCATCTTATCAATATCACCCCAATACTTATCATACTTCTCTTTCATCTTGATGGCCATAACATTGAAATCAACATTACTATTCAACTGAGCATCTCGTAAAAGAATATCAATTTCAGAAAGCTCATCAAAAAATTATTGGACGTGACATATGAAGTGCCGGATATACATAAAAAGTGACTTCATAAAAATGTTCCAAGAAATCCTCAAGTTTCTAACATTATCCCAATCATCCACACTAGGCCAACCATCACCCCTTTCAAGCTCAAATTTAAAATTTGTATCTTGCTCCTCAAATCTCTCAAAAGCTCTCTCAAAGTTCTCGAAGCGTTATCTAACATTAAGTAGGTTGAGTTCCACCTAGTACAAACATCAAGACACAACATCTTCTTGCACTCTATCTTTTCCACCACAACACACTCCTTAAACTTTTGTAATCTAGATGGATATTGTCTCACATATCTAATGAATTTCCTAACACGTTCAATGATTTATTCATTTCCTTTAAGCCTTCAACAACGATCAAATTCACAATGTGTGCCATACATCTCATATGAAGATATTTACCATTTTGAACTAAACCCCTCGAGGTTAAATTTCTTTCTCAAATAACCAATAGCAACATCATTTGAACTTGCATTATCAACGATAATGATAAACAACTTATCAATCCCCAATTCAACAAGCATTTCTCAATCACCATCCCAATGGACTCACCCTTATGACTAGAAATTGGACAAAAGTTTAAAATCTTTTATTCAATTTCCAATCATTATCAATAAAGTGAGCAGATGATACACAAATAATTAACTCTTTGCAAAGAAGTCCATGTGTGTGATTAAACAAACTCTAGAACAAGAACTTCTCAAAAGTTGTTTTATCTTGGCCCTTTCATCTAAATACAATTGATAAACATCCCTAGTCATAGTAGTTCGTGAAGGAATGTGAAACCTAGGACATGCCATAAACATAAATTTCTTAAAACCTTCACTTTCAACAAACTTGAAAGGTAATTCATCAATCACAATCATTTGTGCTAATCCTTTCCTGCATGCTTCTTGATCAAATCTCCAAGTTGAAAGATTCCCTTCCCCCCCTTCAACTCCCTTTCTAGGTAAAACTAGTTGTCCTTGACTATTTTCAACAACATTACTAGGATTTTTCTTACATGAACCAATATGATATTTTAATGACCCCATACCATTTTTTTTCACATCACAACAAAATTCCTTTTGACAATAATTACATTTAGCTTTACTTGCACCCTCACTATTAATAATCTTAGTGAAGTGAGACCAAACTTCTGACCTTGGAAGAGTGACTTTTCTTTTCCCGGTAATCCCCTTTGCTTGGCTTGAAGCTCCAACTCCCTAATTTTCAGAATCTATCGAAGTAGGAGGTGTAACACTAGCATCAATAGATGTTGGTTCAGTTGACATTCTGCAAGAAAAAACATATATAATAAATTAAAATATATTTATGATATTAAACATATTTTTATGTTGAGTTTTAGAAAAAAACATAGTTTAGATATTTAACAAAGGTAACATCCATTGCAAAACATAGTTTAGATATTCAAAGAGTTTTAACGCTTTTTCAAATTAGCGTTTATTAATTTTCTCAATTTTTCTTTTTTCTTTTTTTCCTTTTCAATACAAAATCAACTTTAACATTTTACAAAGAATGCACCCACACCAAATAAATGGCTTGGATGTTCATATTTTAAAAAATATATTTAATTAATTTTCTTTTGAAAGGTAGCTAAATTATACTATCCTCACCATAAGGGACTTACCGCCAAATCCAAGCCACTTGTTTTTTAAGATTTAATATTTAAATCTAATATAGATATTTTATTTTAATTTGTATATTTATTATTAATAGAATTCTAAAAACACATTTAATAGTGTTTTTATAAAATCATAAAATCATTATAAATCTTAAATTTATCTATAAATCTTAACCTGAATCTAAAAAAATAGCCACATTTGAAACTTGTAGCTAGAAATTGTTCGTGGAAAACTCTTAAAATCATGGAGGGCTAAAGAAAGAATTTTCCCTAAGTTATTAATTTAATGACAAAATTATTGTGTTTGGGATATATGACAGTTTATGTTTAATTTGTAATTGTAGGTTCTCATTCCAATCCATCTATTCAAAAAAAAAAAAGATATTGTTATATTTATAATATAAGTAAAAGAAAATATTTTAAGTTAAAAATATTTTTTAAATTTTACTTAATAATTAATATAGGTAGAGTGGTTGTAAATTTATATTTTAATTTGTTTGGATATGTATTTGATTCTTGAATTTATATTTTTCAAAATTGATATGATAATATAAAAGTGTTATCAAAATTAGAAAAACTTGAACAGTCATTAAAAAACATGAAGTTGCAGGTACTCGATTTGTATCATAATATTTGTATCATAATATTTACCTGTTTAAATAGCCACAACATCGCAATAGCCAATAAGCAGAATAATATCATAACAATTTCACTTCAAAAATCAAAAGTTTGACAGTCCTTTAGAAAAAGTGGAAACAGTACAAGATCCTTGAATCATATCAACAATACAAGATGAAGATTAAAAAAAGAAAACTTGAAATTGTCATTAAAATTCATCTATTAAAAAAAGAAAACTTGAAATTGTCATTAAAATTCATCTAATAACATTTTTGAGCACCGATGAAGAATCTAATGAAGCAAACTAATCCTCAATAAGTTCGTTTAATGTGGTAAAGGTAAATCCAAATCAACAAAAGGGGGCAACCCTTTTACATAGCTGATATGCAACAGTGAACTTGTAAATAAACAAAGCAAATAAACAAGAAAGCTAAAACATGAAGGGAAAAAACATGAAGGGAAAAAAAGTACCTTGAAAATCAAAGTTAAAACATGAAGGGAAAAAAAGTACCTTGAAAATCAAAACCAAAGCTGTTCTTCCTTTTGTTTAGAAATAGAAGTTGCAGGTACCTCAACGACGGGTGGTGAATTGGGGTGGTGATTGAGAAATTAGGGATTTGAACTTTTGAATTTGAAGAAGGAGAGGAGAATAGGAGATATCGTGTGTGTGTGTCTAGTAATTTTATTTTTAGTTTTAAAATTATTTGAGTTGGGTTTAATTTTTATTATTGGGTTTGGGTTGGTGAATAGAGAATAATGGGCTTATCTTCTAAGCTATTTATATTATAAATTTATTTATTATTTTTTTTGGTTAACCGAAAAAATTTCGGTTAACCGACCCTTTTCGAACCGAATTAACCGTTAACCGAAAATTAACAAAATTATTAACCGACCCCGACCGAAAAAATTCGGTTAACCGATCGATTAACCGAATTCGGTCGATTAACCGAATTTTTTCGGTTTTACCCGAATTTTGCACACCCCTAAGACCAGCGAGGAAGTCTCGCTGTTAGTAGAACAGCTCATTCAACTGTCAATCAAGATATCTCTGGTGGTGCCTGATATCAAGCCAACCTTGATTTGTTCCGTCTGGACGAAGTAGTCATTTAATCCAAAAAGTTTTAGGGCTCAGTTACGAAGTATATGGAAGACCAAGAAAAAGTTTGAAATTCAAGTGGCTGGGCAAAATCTATTTTCCATTGTGTTTGATTCAGAAGATGATCTGGGGCGCCCTTGGCTATTTCATAAATTTCTCATTCTCTTTGATAGACTAAGAAGTCCGACAGAACGGGATCAGATTCAATTAACTTCATCGACACATTGGTTAAACATTGGGTCATGTGCACCAGAATATGATAAGAAGGATTTGATGCATGCTATTGGGAGTACATTTGGAGGTGTTCTTAGATCTGAAATTAAAGATGATTTTTGCAGAGTTCGAGTTAATTTGGATGTGCAGAAACCCCTTCGAAGAGGTATTTTTGTTTTTAGTGAAAACAGTGTTAAGTCCTGGATTCCTTTAAATATGAAAAATTGCCAATATTTTGTTTTGGGTGTGGGTGAATGCATCACGGCCTCAATGATTGCTGGGTAATTAATCCTGTAGAAAAAAATAAAATTAGAGAGGATCCTCCATACTCTATAGCATTGAAAGCAGAATCAAAACTGGTGGGAAAGGAAAGCATGCAGTTTTCGGCATTCACCAAAAAATTGAGATACCAACGCAATTATACAGGAAAATCTAAAGAGAAATACGGAAGGGGTGAGGATGTCATTTCTGATGGCAAGGACGGTTCGTTGCTAGGGGGGACAGTGTTAGATAGCTGGATGGATGGTTTGAAGGATCGGGAGGAAAGCGATAGTGGGTTGTCTATTAAAAGGGTAGTAGAGAATAATAGTTCAGGGGAGGATGGGCGTAAGGCTTCAACAAAGTCTAACTGGAAGAGACTAGTATCAACGAACCAGACAGATTATCGTAAGCATGCAACTGTTGGGTCCAAGAGGAAATCTCTCACTGAGGAAAAGGAAGTTAACATGGAGGAAGCCAATGATAACGCAAGGAAAAAATTGAAATATACTGCTTCAATCGAAAATACAGCAGATTATGTTGAGATCATGGGTGTGGATGGGGAGATTAGCATTGTTTCGAATAATTTAGGATCGGTGGCTGGCAATGAGCCAGCTGACCGGGCAAAATGAAACACATTTGTTGGAATGTTCGTGGGTTGGGGAGCCCACGGGCAGTACGGAGGCTGCGGCAATTAATTAAGCAGCATAATCCCCATGTGGTCTTCTTAATGGAGATGAAGTTAGATCAGAAACGCATGGATAAGGTGAGGAGAAGTTGTGGTTTTACTAATGGTATCGATGTTGAAGCAGAGAGATCTCGAGGGGGCCTATGTTTAGCTTGGAAAGCTCGTATTGAGGTTACTTTGAGGAGTTTGTCTAAGTGGCATATAAACGTGTTAGTGAAGGAGGATGGTAGTCAAGATCTATGGAGGTTTACGGGCTACTATGGTTCGCCATATTTGAGAGATCAGAATCATGTTTGGAGTCTACTAAAGAGGTTAAGACAAGATAAGGATTATCCATGGCTTGTTGCAGGTGACTTTAATGAGATTATGCATTCTTTTGAGAAGAAAAGGGGCTTGCCAAGGGATCAAAGACGAATGGGGATTTTCAGGGATACTTTAGAAGAGTGTGAATTAATGGATATTGGGTTTTCGGGAGCTTGGTTCACATGGGAAAGGGAAAATCTTCCAGAGACGAACATAAGAGAAAGACTAGATCGGGGGGTTGCATATGATAAATGGGTTACTTTATTTCCGATGGGTCGTATTCAGCATCTTCCTTTTGCTACATCAGATCACTGTCCTTTACTCATTCATACTGATAGCGTAAATTTCTTCCCAAGAAATAGAAGATTCCACTTTGAAGCTTGGTGGACCATGGAGGAGTCATTTGAGAATGTGCTTAAGGAAATTTGGGAGTCATCGTTAGAGCCATTAATGGAGAAATTAAAGACCTTGCAGCTTGGGTTGGAACAGTGGTCGAATGCACTTAAAAGAAAGAAAGGGGATCTTAAAAGGAAATTAACAAGAGAGCTTGAGGCTTTGTTGATAGATGATAGAGATGATGAAACGTTGGCAAAGATTATCGATACGAAAATTCATTTAAACATGAAGATCGACAAAGATGAGGTGTACTGGGAACAAAGAGCTCGAGTGAATTGGTTAAAGTTTGGAAATAGGAATACAGCTTATTTTCACAAAAGTGCAACAATCCGAAAAAGGGAAAATTCCATATCTAAGTTGGTACTGGACGACGGTACAGAAGTTACTGATGATTCAGGTTTGCAAGAGGCTACAAAAAATTATTTTGAAAATCTATTCTCATCAGAGGGTGTGGCTGATCCGAAAAGGTGTTGGAAGGAATTGATGGCTGTATTTCCCAGGAGATCAATGAAGCTTTTCAATCACCTTTCAAGGAAGATGAAGTCTGTGCAGCATTAAAAGGGATGGGACCAATGAAGGCACCGAGATCGGATGGATTTCCAGCTTTATTTTTTCAAAAATACTGGCATATTGTAGGAAAGGAGGTGTTGGTATATTGTTTAGGGGTTTTAAACGAGGGGAAAGAGATTGGATCAGCTAATACGATAGACATTGTGTTGATTCCAAAAGTCTCACTGATGCGTCGTTGCATGCACCAAATATATCCTATTCCCTGCAAAATAATGAGAATAACAGTAAAGGGGAAGTAAGGTCGAATCCTCAGGAATCGGAATATACAAATGCTTGTTTGTCGAAATCCTGGGCAGAATCGTGCCCAAGAAATCCTGCGTTCCTCAAAAAAAAATAAAAATAACAGAATTAAAGAGTTGGATCTGGAAACGGAAATAAAATAAAATAGAATAAAGAATTGAAAAGTCGAATTGAAATTGCAAAAATTAAAAATAGAAAGTAAAGTTGAGATAAAGAAATTCTTATGGGGAAATTCCAGCCTCCGGTTGCCTCGATCCGCCTTGGGTTCAATCCTTGGCTTTTAAATGATCATTCTCAATCCGGATAAGCCAATTATAGTGGAAGAGGATGCCTACGACCACCAGCTCCAAGGATTTAGATTTCGATTTGGTAGAACCTGACTCTAGCCAACAACCTCTTTTATGGGATTATCTTATGCTAGATCAACGTTTCTTAATGGCGAATCCCACGCCATTTTGTCTCTTGGGCTCGCCAACCTCTGACGCAATAAGTTAATGAACTGACGGTGCAATCCTTCCAAAACACACAAAGCGGCCGCCTTTGCATACGTTGAAAAGTTTACTTCTTAAGGGACATGGACAAAAGCGTCAGCCTCCTAGTGCAGAGAAATGATGAATATCCTGTTGAGAAGACTAAGTACGGATTCTAAACCTCAAGAACCCTTTTTGGGGATTTTCGACAACCTTTGGCTAGAAGGGTTTTAGTGGCTCATAGTTGTGGTGGAAAAGAAAATAAATATATATAAATGGAGAAATGGAGAAAAGAATTTTATTAAAAGAAAATATAGAAAGAACAAAAGCCTAGACTTTTGAGGGGAGAGTGTTTTCAGAAAAAGATGAACAACCATTTGAGTCACTTCATCCCCTATTTATAGTGCTAAGATAAGTAGACTAGTTCTACTTAAATTCTTAAAGATAATTACAAATCATCAAAGATAAATAAAGATAAATAAATTAAATCCTAAATTAAATAATCCTTAATAATTATCCTAATATTAATTATCCTAATATAATTAAAATAGAGTCTAATAAAACAAAGTCTCTTCTTTTTGCATTTAAATCCTTCTATCCTCCATGTTTACACTTTTGGCACCATCTTTTCCCTTTGTTGCACATTGGTCCATTTTATCTTTAATTTCACGTTTTTGGCCCTTAATTTCACTTTTGCCTCCAACTTAGTCCTTACAAGATAAAAGATCATAAATAGCCCAAATTAGTATAATCATACTCAAAATAAATATGCAATTAGCACATAAAAATATGACATTCTAGAGTATTATCAAATTCCCCCTACTTAGCCGATGCTTGCCCTCAAGTATGGTTCCTGTTCACTGTGAAAATTAGATCCTGAAAGAAATTCTACGCCAAAGTTTTATAAAGATTAGTTAAAAATGCATATGAAATATAAAGAGAACTTCTAAGCTTGCTTTAAGTAAAACAGAAAAAGTTTTCTAATTAACACACACAAAAATTAAAATCGTCTTGAATTATTTCACGCTATTTAGGTAAATTACCAAACCTACTAAGACACTCTATTTATTTCCTTCTTTAGTCCCCAACTGCAATTTTATTAGTACTATTTTTATTTTCTTTTTCTTCTTTTTTTTTCTCTTTTATTTTCTTTTTTTCTTTTTTTTATTTACTTAGAAATATATTTTCGGTTAGCGGAGTTTTACCCTTCACGTCACACAACCTTTTGACGCGAAGTAGAATGACAACCCAAGCACCCTACCCCTATTACTCGATCGATCACGCGTCGAGCCGCACTCATAACCTTGGTTAGCGGAGTTTTACCTATCACGTCACACAACCTTTTGACACGAAGTAGAATGACAACCCAAGCACCCTACCCCGATTACTCAGTCAGTCACGTTCTAAGCTGCACTCATAACCTTGGAAACATTTATTAAATAAAATTTACACGAAATTTTAATTTTAAGAGGACCTAAGAGAAATAATCAAGTGTCAAAAATAAGTTTTAGTAACCACCTAATAGACATGAACATAATTTAGGCATGCAAATGTATTAAGTGTCCACTTGATATTAAACTTGATCAATTTTACGAAAAAGCAATATAGAGTTAACTTATTAATCATAAATATTTTTAGCCTAATAAAAATAAAACAGTAGAGATAAAATCAAACAGATAGAATCATAACTAACTCAGTAGCTAAGGATCATGCATGTAGGTCAAACAGTGGCAAGTCATGGTCAAATTCTTGGGCATGAAAAGCGACAGAATATTCTTAAAAAAATATGGAAAAAATGGAGCCTCAAGCAGCAAACATAAATTACAGCAGAAGACGACAATAATACAAAAAGTACCTCCCCCTACTTAAAACACATTGTCCTCAATGTGGACGCAAAAGAAATAAATAGGTAAAAAAGCTTAGGGAAACTCCCCGTATAGCTACTGTCGATTGCGGAGGATAGCAATGAGTTTGGTGAGTTGATGGCCAAAAGTGTCGAGTCGAGCCTCAATGCGCTCCGTTTTACCTAAGCAAAGAAGAGATATTTATTTATATTTAAATAAAAGAAATTAAAAAGAAAAGAAAAGAAAACAATAAATAATAAATAAAAAAATGAAAATAAATCATAAAAGAAAAATAACGATTGGGTTGCCTCCCAACAAGCGCTTGTTTAACGTCATTAGCTCAACGACTTAAATGGTTCTACGGTGGCTCAAAATAAACTTTTTAATCGAGTGAGCTTGAAAATTCTCATTTTTTATCACATCTACTATATTTGGATTTAATTGTCTTTGCGCCTTTTTCATTGGTTTCATATTTTCCTCCAAAGGGTTAATCCCTTTTAAGTCGGCAATGGTCTCATCATTCTCCGAAAATGTGAATTTGAGATGCTCGAGAGGTGGTTTTAATTTTGGATCTTATGCCTGCACAACAGAAGGTGGAAGTTTAGTATCCGTAGGAGCCAATGATTTATTAACAGATTCAAAATCATCAAACATCATTTTAGATTTATCTCCATAAATTGACTCAAAATTTTCTTCCACTAAAGAGTCAATTATGTCGACACAATTTACACTCAAGATTTCACTGGAATGGCTAATGGCGCCGTAGACATTAAACTTCACGATCTCTCCATCAAACTCCATCGTGAGAGTTCCACTTCGAACGTCAATTTTAGTACTAGCCGTACTAAGGAAAGGTCGCCCCAACAAGATGTCTGAAGACCCGGGAGCGTTATCCTCCTCCATTTTTATCACATAAAAGTCTGTAGGAAAAATAAGTTCGTTAACTTTCACTAACACGTCCTCGAGGACTCCTTCAGGACGCACAACGGACCTGTCTACCAATTGAATGATAACACCTGTTTTTGTCAAGAAACCTGCGTTAAGTGATTCATAGATAGAATATCGCATTACATTTATGGAGGCTCCTAGATCACACATAGCCTTTTTAATTCCCAAAAGACCTATTTTGCATGGTATTGCAAACGTGCTCCTATCCTTACATTTTGCCGACATTTTCCACTGTAACACTGCGGACACATTTTCACCAACATTTACCCTATCATTACCTATTAATTTCCGCTTGTTGGTGCAAAGCTCTTTAAGAAATTTAGCATACCTCGGTATTTGCTTGATGGCATCCAACAACAGAATGTTGATCTCGACATTCCTAAATGTTTCGAGGATCTCCTTGTCCTCCTTACCTCTTCGGTATTGGTGGAATCATTCTGGAAATGGAGGTTGAATTATGGGCAATGGGGGTTTCGTTCGGACCTGTTCATCTTTCTTGGGCGATTTCTTGGGCAAGATTTGTGTCGGGAATCGATTCCAGTACCTTTCCACTTCGCAGCATCACTGTATTTGCGTTTTGTCTTGGATTCAGTTCTGTTTGTGACGACAGCTTCCCTTGAGAGTTCAATTTCTCAACTGATATGGTCAATTCTCTTATAGACGCCTTAGTTTTCTGTTGAAAATCTTTTATTTCTCTTTGGAAATTAAGAGTTTGCTGTTGAAAATCAAGGATATTAGCTGCTAATTTATTGACCATGGTTTCTAAGAAATTACTTGAATCTCGAGGCTATTGTGGAAGCTGATTTTGGTATGGCTGGTTATTTCGTTGATTGGCCCCATAACTCAAGTTAGGATGGTCCCTCCACCCTGGGTTGTAGGTATTAGCGTAGGGATCATATCGCCTCTGTGGTGGGCCAGGGAAATTTCCCACTGCATCTAAATGAGCCATAGAGTCATCATTAAAATTAGGGTATGCATCAGTTGTGTGCTAGGTGTAGCACATATTCCACATAACCGAGCTGGTTTAGCTTTTTCTGCAATAAGAGAATTTATCATATTAGTAAGTCTATCAACTTTATCCTCTAAGGTTAAATTACTTAGCTGGTGAACCCTTTTGGGGGGTTCAGGATTGGCTCGGAATTGCTGAGAATTTGCAGCCATTGTGGAGATTAAGTCCCTTGCTTGTTGGGGAGTCATGTTGACCAACGCTCCTCCACTAGCAGCGTCAACCATATTCATCTCCATGGGTTTTATGCCTTCATAAAAGTACTGGAGGAGAGATTGCTCTTTTATATCATGTTGTGGGCAACTTGCACACAATTTCTTAAACCGCTCCCAATAATCATAAAGAGTCTCTGCTTCTTTCTGCCTTATTCCCATGATCTCTCTTCTTAGCTCAGCTGCTCTGGATGCTGGAAAAAACCTGTTGAGAAATAAACGAAATAAATCAGCCCAAGTAGTTATAGATCCAGGAGGTAAATAAAATAATCATTCCCTAGCTGAATCTGTTAGGGAAAAAGGGAAAGCGCGCAATTTAATTTGATCCTCAGTTACGCCTTGAGGTTTCATACTCAGACAAACCATATGAAACTCCTTCAAATGTTTATGGGGGTTTTCATTTTGTAACCCTCGGAATGTTGGCAGCAACTGAATTAACCCTAATTTTAGTTCAAAATCGGTATCCATGGTAGGATATGCGATGTACAATGACGGTTGTTCTGTCGGAGCTTCGTCTAGTTGCCGAATCGTTTGAGCCATTGGTTCTTGTACCAAATTAGGGTTTTCGTTAACCCTAGCATTGAACACTTCTTCAAATGGATCGACTTCTTCTGTTTTACTTTCAAGTGTTTGAGTAGGGTTTTCATTAACCCTAGACTCTGCTTCGTCGTCGATTCTGATTTCTAGCGGTGGATTACTTTGAGTCCCTAACACCACTGACTGCTTTTTCCTTAGCTTAGTTTCTTTTCGATTAGCTCTCGCAGTCTTTTCAATTTTTGAGTCAAATGCAAGAATACCTAGAGGAGATTTGGTCATAGAAAACAAAAATAAGATTAGTACGTTACCGATCCCCGACAACGGCGCCAAAATTTGATGCGTCGTTGAATGCACCAAATATATCCTATTCCCTGCAAAATAATGAGAATAATAGTAAAGGGGAAGTAGGGTCGAATCCTCATGGACAGAATATACAAATGCTTGTTTGTTGAAATCCTGGGCAGAATCGTGCCCAAGAAATCCTGCGTTCCTGAAAAAAATAAAAATAACAGAATTAAAGAGTTGGATCTGGAAACGGAAATAAAATAAAATAGAATAAAGAATTGAAAAGTCGAATTGAAATTGCAAAAATTAAAAATAGAAAGTAAAATTGAGATAAAGAAATTCTTATGGGGAAATTCCAGCCTCCGGTTGCCTCGATCCGCCTTGGGTTCAATCTTTGGCTTTTAGATGATCCTTCTCAATCTGAATAAGCTAGTTATAGTGGAAGAGTACGCCTACGACCACCAGCTCCAAGGATTTAGATTTCGATTTGGTAGAACCTGACTCTAGCCAACAACCTCTCTTGTGGGATTATCTTATGCTAGATCAACGTTTCTTAATGGCGAATCTCACGCCATTTTGTCTCTTGGGCTCGCCAACCTCTGACGCAGTAAGTTAACGAACCGACGGTGCAATCCTTCCAAAACACACAAAGCAGCCGCCTTTGCATACGTTGAAATGTTTACTTCTTAAGGGACATGGACGGAAGCGTCAGCCCCGTAATGCAGAGAAACGATGAATACCCTATTGAGAAGACTAAGTACGGATTCTAAACCTCAAGAACCCTTTTTGGGGATTTTCGACAACCTTTGGCTAGAAGGGTTTTAGTGGCTCAGAGTTGTGGTGGAAAAGAAAATAAATATATATAAATGGAGAAAAGAATTTTATTAAAAGAAAATATAGAAAGAAAAAAAGCCTAGACTTTTGAGGGGAGAGTGTTTTCAGAAAAAGATGAACAACCATTTGAGTCACTTCATCCCCTATTTATAGTGCTAAGATAAGTAGACTAGTCCTACTTAAATTTCTAAAGATAATTACAAATAATCAAAGATAAATAAAATAAATCCTAAATTAAATAATCCTTAATAATTATCCTAATATTAATTATCCTAATATAATTAAAATAGAGTCTAATAAAACAAAGTCTCTTCTTTTTGCATTTCAATCCTTCTGTCCTCCATGTTTGCACTTTTGGCACCATCTTTTCCCTTTGTTGCACATTGGTCTATTTTATCTTTAATTTCACGTTTTTGGCCCTTAATTTCACTTTTGCCTCCAACTTAGTCCCTACAAGATAAAAGATCATAAATAGCCCAAATTAGTAGAATCATACTCAAAATAAATATGCAATTAGCATATAAAAATATGACATTCTAGAGTATTATCACTCACAACCAACAACCCTTGTCAATTTCAGGCCGATAATTCTTTGCACTGTCATCTACAAACTAGTGACAAAAACAATTGCCAACAGATTGCGAGATGTCATAGGTAATTGCATTTATAAGGCTCAGAGCGCATTTATACCAGGACGTCTGATTTCAGATAATGTCCTTTTAGCATATGAATTGCTTCATTCGTTTCGTCAAAAACGAACAAGGAAAAAAAGGTATATGGCGGCAAAATTGGATATGAGCAAAGCATATGACAGGGTGGAATGAAACTTTATTAAGCAAGTGATGAGGAAAATGGGTTTTGCAGTAAATTAAATTGATTTGATAATGATGTGTATCTCTACAACCTCGTATGCAGTTATCATCAACGGAAGCATGGGAGTTTCTTTTCAACATTCTCTGGGACTCAGACAGGGGGACCCCTTAAGTCCATTTTTATTTCTCATTTGTAGTAAAGGTTTGTCAGCATTGATGAGGTCAGCAAAAAAGAATGGTTTAATCAAAGGGGCAAAGGCTAGCAGGAAAGGGCCAGAGATTTCACACCTTTTATTTGCAGATGATTGCATACTGTTTGGTGAAGCAACTGAAAGGGGAGCCAGAATTTTGAAGGAAATACTGAAAGAATATGAAATCTGCTCGGGCCAACGCGTTAACTTTAACAAATCTACAATTTTCTACAGTGCGAATACGAATGAGGAATCGAAAGCAGTGGTTTCGACATGGTTAGATGTCAGGAGTCCGTCTAATCCAGAAAAATATTTGGGTCTCCCTAACATGATAGGCAGAAGTAAAAAAACAAGCTTTTCAGAACCTAGTGGATAGAATTGCAGTACGAATTGAGGCTTGGAGCTCAAGATTGTTATCGCAAGGAGGTAAAAAGATTTTCATCAAGTCAGTTTTGCAGGCAATACCCACATATGCTATGCCATGTTTCTTGTTCCCTAAAGTTCTGTGTGAGAAGATCGAAAGCAGATTAGCCAATTTTTGGTGGCAAAAAAGGAGCTGGTAAACGAGGTATCCATTGGTGCCAGTGGAAGTTTTTGTGCAAGCCTAAAGACGAAGAAGGATTGGGCTTTAGAAATATGACTCAATTTAATATTTCTCTTTTAGCAAAACAAGGATGGAGATTATTGAATTATCCAGACTCATTGGTAGCGCAAATCTTTAAAGAGAAGTACTTTCCAGAGAGTAATTTTCTTGATTCTCGACTGGGAAATTCATGTTCCTATGTGTGGAAAAGTATTTGGGCTACTAGGGACGCTTTGAAGAAGGGTCTTTTTTGGAGAGCGGGTACGGGTCAAAATATTTCGATTAGCGAAGACGTGTGGATCCCCAATTACGTTAATGTTAGATGAATGTCCAGATTTGATAATTTGCAAAGTGATAGAGTTGCAGAGTTAATCAGCAATAATAACAAAGAATGGAACAGAGAGTTGATCCTGAATACCTTTCCAGAAGCAGTAGCAGATCTGATCCTCCGAATTCCTTTGGCGTCAGAGCCTAATGAAGATCTTAAGGCCTGGAGTGGGAACCGTCGGGAGAGTTCTCGGTAAGGAGCTCCTATAAACTATTACAAAGTTTGGATCCTACAGCTTATGCTTTACAAACCAACTATAGAGATTTTTACAGGAAATTATGACGGTTAGATTTACCAACAAAAATAAAAATCTTTATATGGAAAACCACGTGGAACTACTTGGCAACAAAAGTTAACATGTTTATATGTAGATTAACAGCTACCAGTTTATGTCCCTGCTGTGGAAATGGGGAGGAAACAATGAACCATCTTTTTAGAGAATGTCCTGTTTCAAAGGAAATTTGGAGAGCCTTATCAGATCTCGATTCGACAGTGTTCACACATAAGGAGTTTATTGATTGGCTTACCATGGTCTTGATTTCCCTTGCACCGGAACAATGTCGCACCTTTTGCACTGCACTTTGGGCCATTTGGGGTGAACGAAATTCTCGCATACATGAGAAAAAGAGCAGATCAGGTCAAGAAACAACAAGATTTGTTCTCAGATATCTTAATGAGTTGGACGGTGTTAAAAAGATATCCCAAAATACCTTAAAGCTGGACATCAAATGGAGACCTCTATCTGGTCAGGGAATAAAAATTAATTTTGATGCGGCCTTTGATGTGAGGAACAGATGTTCTGCGTCCGGAGTTGTAGCAAGGGATAGATCTGGTCAAGTCCTCATCTCTGTAACAAAAGTACATAGAGGGGTCGAGTCCGCCTTCGCCGCTGAAGCCATGGCCTGTCAACGAGCAACCCAAGTCGCACTTGAAATGGGAAAGGAAAACACTATTATTGAAGGTGATTCACTGGCTACTATCAAGAAATGTAAAAAGAAAGATCTTGATAAATCATAGATAGGGCATTTTATTCATGATATTCATAGGATGAAACACAGATGCTGCGGTTTACAGTTTACATTTATTCCAAGATTAGCAAACCAACTCGCACACATATTGGCAACGGAATCATTAAGAAGGAAAACGGAGATTTACCTCTTGAATAGCGTTCCAAGATATGCAGAGACCAGATGAGAAACGACAGTATCAGGGAGTCGGACTGAGGAGATGAAATGGAGAAGAAACTGAGGGGTTTTTCAAATGATAAAATCAACAGGTTTTCAAAGTAGCAGACTTATCCCCTCGGAATTGCAATTTCGCCTTCAATGCAGAAATGATAGAAAAGATGCGACTGGCCAGGCGAAATGACAGAGCATTGGGCAGATAATTCGACAGATTTTGCTTTTCAAATTAGGCATTCTAGATTTTTCTCTTTTTTGGAATTAAATTTTGGCCTTTGCGGTATGGGCTTTTTCTGTTATGTTTATTTGTTTTTTCCACAATTAAATTAATAAAGCCCAATGTGAATATTGTCAAAAAAAAAAAAAAAGAAGTGCAAACCTTATGATATATATGAAAATTTAAAATATTTATTAATTAAATTTAAATAATAAAAATTAACTTTACTATTTAATTTCATTCAGAATCGAGTTCAGGTGTTCCAAATTTTGAAAATTTTTCCCAACGAACCAAATCAAACTATTTTTTTTTCTTTTACAACGTCAACATTTCCTCGCTAGTTGCTTTCCAATTAACATTAATTTACTACATGTTGCATCAAACGGATTTGTCGGATTTTTTTTTTGGTCGAAATAGTTTTTATTAATGAGATTATGTAATTTGAGGGAAGAATAATAAATATTTATTGTGGTGAAGGATAAACTTTATCAATATAATAAAAGTTTTAATTTTGGTATCAATAGAATATTATGATATGTTGGTAATTGGTTATGTTATAATTCAAGCACGATATATTTAGAATGATTGCAAATCCTTAATACAACAAGGAAACCAACTCAGGATAGTCAAAGCAATCGGCAAAAATCAATAAAAGAATCGAGCATCCACCAAATTAGAGACAATAGCAACAAAATTATCTCTAAAATCACTTGCAAAAATAATACTACATGCATAAGCAAGACTAAAAACCGTGATATAAGAACAAAAAAAAAACTTTTAAAAGTGAAGAGTTATTAAACAATAAAAAACAAATAAAAAAAACTTATAAAACTTAAGACAATACGGGTTCAAATCAACTCATGAAATCATTTGTTATTCTAAAATACTCTCAAAACATAAATAGATTAAGAAGCTGGGGAATAGCTACTCACTTTATAAGAGAAATTGCGGGTGGGCAATGGAATTTTAGCGCTTGTCATCTATCCATCACAAATTATGAAGACAATAAAAATACCCACAAAATAGATCTATAAACTGAAAAGAGAGAAGACACGTGGAGTGAATGAGAAAAAGAAAGAAATATATAATTAATGGGAAGGAAAAAAAGGTGGACGATAACTAACTCGAAAATTAGCATTATGTTTCAACAAAATAAGAGAGAAGAAACAAACAATTTAGAAAAAAAAATGTTTTAAGAGTTTCCGAAATGACTATGTATTTGTTAATTTTTCATATATTAAAAATGTCACATTCTTTAATTAAAAAAAATTAGATTAGGGCACATTTACGTAGATAGATGAAAAAAAAACGAGTAAAAGATTTTATTTCCACAAATGTAATAATGAAATTTTTCTAAAGGATTTTTTTAAGGGTAAATTAAATTGATAGTGACTTAAACATTAATAATTTTTTATCACTCAATTATAAAAAATTATAAAATAGTTACTTAATTATTCAATTTTTTTATTTTCAGTCACTGGGCATTGTTAAATCACTAACGAAAGATCACTTGACAGCTTTTAAAATTAGCGTAATAACAACTTTAACTCTCAACATCTATACATAATGTCAATTTAATTTTTATTTTAAAATATTTAACCCTCAACATTTATACATTGCGCACTTTAATCTTTTTTGTAGTTTTATTTTTCTTTGTAGGAGAAAAGATGAGATTTTTGGATGTTTTCAATTTTGGTTTTTATTTATTTATGAAATTTAGCTAATAAATCTATTATTTTAGCTTTTTAGGTGAAAGGGTGATAAAGAAAAACAAAACTATGAAAAAAATTAAATTACAGATGTATAAATATTGAAAGTTAAATTTTTTAAAATCAAGAATAAATTAACACCATGTATAAATATTAGTACTAAAGTTGCTATAATGCTAATATTAAAAGTTACCATGTCAAAATTTAAATTACAAATGTGTAGATGTTGAAGGTTAGATTTTTTAAAATCAAGAATAATTTAACACAATGTATAAACATTAGTGTTAAAGTTGCTATTATGCCAATTTTAAAAGTTACCATGTCAATCATTTAATGGCGGGATGCAAAAACAGACAAAAATCAAATAGTTGGGTAATTATTTTGTAACTTTTCATAAATAAGTGACTAAAAAATAAACTTATCAATAATTTGATGACTATTTTATAACTTTTCATAATATCGGGTGACTACTGGTGTAGTTTACCCAATTTCTTTTTATGTAAATAGAAGTATGATTATTCCCTAAACATTTTCTTTCATTCCATGAACTCCCTTTCATTTTCCCCTCCTATTAAACAATCAAGCTTCTTCTTTTTTTCATTGATTTTTTCAATGGTTAAAATGACATATTTTTGTCTTAAAAAAGCAAGAATTACAATGCAGAACTAGGTAACTAAGTTGCGGGAAACATCAAGTTTTTGGTTGTCATGCTTTAGGAAGGGGTTCCCCACTCAAAAATGATTTGAAAAGCTGAAGAGCTGCTCTTGGCTTGAACAATGGTACTTCATGTCCTGCCCCTCTCACTGTTGCAAATGTTAGCCCTTCATACACCTCAGTCCATCCCCCCACCTTCACGAACACATCAAAATTCCCAATTTTTTTTCATATGTCAGCATCATTTCAGTTTGGATGATCGTACTCGACCGGTCGGGCTTTGTCTAATCCGAAAAATAGAGACAATTTATAGATATATGGTGGTGCTTAAGCTTACCTGTTTCTTAACATACCAAGGATACCAGGGAATTTTAGTACTCAATTTCAGTTGTGCAAGTGAGTATCTTGTTGCTGTCACTGGAACCACCGAGTCTACATCACCACTGTTATTATCCAAAAATCAAATAATAAATTAGAGTTAATTTAAGCTTCATTTCATTTTAAATATATTCTTGCTAACCTGAAAACCCAAACTCTCAAGCCACCGGCGATCATTTCTTTGTAAATCGGTAGAACGGATACATCTGTATCGTTCCAATTACGATTTAGAACTTCACTGAATCGACAAGGCAAAATTCTGTATGTTAGCACAAAGACAAAATGTTGTTAGCGAATCATGTATGCGATAATCGAAGTACCTGCAAGCGGTCCATTTATATCGGATTCCGGTTGTGTTGGCATGGAGTGCCTTCTGCACATCTGGCCTGTTGTAGTAAATCTCAGCATACTTTTCAGTGCATGGATCATAGCCTGATAACTGCCTGAAAATCTGATGATTTTTCATTCTAAGAATTATCATACATCGGTCCGAATTTGTGATAATTGCATGTTTTCAGTATATATAAGCTAAGATATCGGTACCGAATGTGGTCGATTAGGCAATCGCATACTATGCCTGGTAAAACGGCTGCCATCTGAGTTATTGCAAGGGGGAGCATATATGTTGTACTGATCAATGTTTCCAAATTCTTGATCCATGGCATAAGAATACAACGATTCGCACTCGTTCGACTCTTTCTGCCGTCGGAAATCGCATGTGTTAATGAGTTGCTGATACGTTTTATCAGAAATCATGGCATGGCTCCACCAGTATGTCACTGTCCCAAGGTTATCATAATAGTTGTCTGTCACTGCATTTCCCACCTGCATTCCATTTCCACTTTTACAATCTCTTTATTGAAACAAAAAAAAAAAAAAAAAAAAAAAGGTTGCAAATTGTGTGCAATGTTGCACATTACCATTATTCCTTTTAGATTTATTGGGTGCTTGGATTTCTTGTTGTAAACCATGATCTGTCTAGCCAACTGAGGCACATAATGGCCGGCATAGCTCTCTCCGGTGATGTATACCTCACGATTCTTATATCGTGGGAACCGGTCGAGCCATCTGATCAAGAATTCCAAAGAGTCCATAGCTGAAATCACAACCTTCAAACTTAGATCAGAAACAAATTCAACATGTGAACTAAAACTATAAACTCTGTTAACGAGCTAAGGTAGCATTAGGAATGGAGTTTTAAGAGTCGAACCGGTTCGACGGTCGCCGGTATCCAACAAATCGGAACTGCGATTGGTGTAAGAGAAGCCTACACCAGCAGGAGTCTCCAAGAACAAGAGGTTAGCCACATTGTTCCAAGAGAACTTGTTGAGATACAACCCTGAGGCTGACTTGTTAATTCTGAATGGCCCAATCTCTTCTGATGCACCATATGCCACTGAGGAGCAACCAGGACCTAATAATAAAATCACAAATATAAACTTTACAAGGATCCCATGGAGGAGAAGTATAGTTAAAATTTGTATAACTTTAGACTTTACTTAGACATTGAAAGTCCCAAAGCTAAGCTAAGCTAAGATAGCAATGCAGGTGTAATTAATTATATTGGCTGAACTATAATTTCTGCTTCTATTGTATTTGCTGTGGGGGTAATAAATGTAACCTGTTATTATTTTTCTGGCATTTATTTTTTGCAATTACTTCAATGTATAGAAAAAGAGAGAAAGAGAATGAGAGTTTTTCTTTTTGTGGTTTTGGGTTTACTTATTTTCTGGTAGTTGAGTATTATTGCTCATGAATTCTACTCTTTCATTGGTAGTTTGGTCATCATTCTTAGCTATTGAAGGTTAGTTCAATATAATTACTTTAAAATAGAGTTTAAATACTTTAATAAAAAAAATATCCATCTTTTTATACAAATATGATATATATTTTTCAAAAAATTATGATCATGTCGGCAACAAGGAGGATAATGAAAATTTGTCGGTTCAAAGACAAAAAAATATAGTAAGAGGAAATTTAGAAACAAAGCCAAAAAAGAAAAAGAAAATACAATATAACAGTAGTAGAAAAACAAAAGAAGAAGACGACATAAAATGAAAGACAAACCTCCATTGAGCCAGATGACAAGAGGCTTAGAGGAAGGGGAATTGGGAGACTCAGTGAGCCAGTAAAAGAGGCCTCGACCAGCTACTTTGTTAACAGTAACATAGCCAGAGAATTGTGGAAAAGTGACTTTGGGTTGGCCTGGAAGTGCTGAGATTCTGTCAGCTTCTTCTTCAGCTGCTGAGTACCCTTCACTGTTGCTAACAAAAAGGAGTAAGGCCATGGAGATTAGGTTGAGGATCCGTGTGTTGTTGGCCATGTTAAATGAACAAGAGAGGGAGTGAAGAAGTTGAAGAGCAAAAAACATAAAGGGCGCAGTGGTAGATGGTTGTGACCTTGATGAAGTGTGGAAAGTTGAGAGTAGTGATTAAATAGGAGAGATGAATAAGATTAGATTAGAGAGGGACTATGATTTATGGTGTCCTATATATGGATAATGCCTATGCCATCACACATCACCTAAAATAATTTTACTATTTGGGGCACCCTTTCTTTGTGTGGGGATCCTAGTGTGCCTATATATAATATACATCCATATATATACACATCAGAAGCACATGTAGAGAATGCTCAATAGCATGCTATTGTTTTTTAGGACGCTTTGGAGTTTATCATTTAATAACATGATCATATATATAGTACATAAGAAGGAGAATTTTGTTAAATTTTACTAATAGAGTATTTCTTTTAGACTATTATTAACTATATTTTCATTAAATACATAAAAAATTGATAATAAAAAATAGTAAAATAAGAGAATAGGTAGCTATCCATTCACTGAGCGAAAAGAAATTTTCATGTTGGAGTTGGTTTGAATAAATATTTACTAAGTTTTATGTAAATTAATTTAGGGCTAATAAATAAGGCAATGGGAACACATGGTTTTCACACATCCATGAAACAGTCCCATTCAATCCTCCATTAATTCCTCGTTTATTCATATATCAGTAACTTTGACTACCTTTTCTTTGTCATCATTGCCATTTTCCATTTCTTAATTAATTTCTCTTCTTTTTTCTCTTCCTTTTTATTGTCATTTCTTTTGTTTTACTAGGGACAAGTTGTAAACTTAGATTGTCTGTATCCCCTGTAGTCTTTTCTTTTTATTCATATTGTTTTGTAGATATTTTATTTTGGTTTTAGATACAATTGATAATTTCTTTTTTAGTTTGTAAAACAAAATAAATAAAGCAGCTGAAAGCTAATAACCAAACAGAAAGGGGAAAAAAAGGCTATAATAAAAGACACTTTCTTGCATGTTTTCAGCTCCCATGTTAAGCTATTATTTGTTTGATTAATGATATAGCTTTGTTTAGTTTTAACTAAGACCAATTAATTCCCAAATCACAATGAGGACTTGAAGCTTACATTTATAATATTAGTAGCTAATAATATTTTATTATCTAGAAAAGTTTTAATAAATTATAATGATTAATGAATCATTGTGTTGTAAAGACAAAATTTTTGTATGGTAAGTTATCTTATAAAGACATAACTTTACATAAAGTTATTTTGTAAAACAACACAATAATGTGAAAGGTATCTCATCAAAAGACACGTCCCTATACACATACCCCATGCGCGTCAGGACACGTGGCAAGCCAGAAAGATGCTTAAACAGTAAGCCTGCCATTAGCTCTCCTTTCCAAGATGACATTCCGGACAAGCACATAATATCCGCCATATGGATCTCTGGGCTTCATTAGGAACATGAAGTTGTTGGTTACCAAACATCACGTGGGTTCAACTACTTTATCCCATCAAAGTTAGAATGAATGGCATGATCTCTCCCGTCAGAGACATCCTTATCCTGCCGAAGACATCCCCTAATGTGTACTATAATGATGGCTAGATGGCAAGTCTAACACGTTAACTCCATCTTACACGGGACCCTTGCATATAAACACCTTTAAGAACAATGAAGAGGGGATAGACTCTTCAAGAATACTAAGCCTACACTCTGTCAACACTCTTTTGGCCCTTAGCTTTACGTTCTCTTCACCTCTACTCTTCATAACCTTTGACACCCCCTACGATTGGGTGAAGCGACCTTTATAGCTACCACCCTTAACTCCTATGTACTCCTCTCTTGTTGTACATTATATCAACAATTGGTGCGATGAGTGTGGACGGCATGGCTTCTCAATCCCAAAGTGACAACCCCGCTGACCAAACCAATGACCTAGCCAACCAAGTCAACTCATTCGCCCTATCAAGTGCACCTATCCCACTTGTTTCAAGGGTCTCAACTGGCCTGAACACCATTCAAACTCTTCCCTCTTCTACCCATGTAGAAACTTCTTTATAGTACGCAAATGCCCTTCTCCCCACCCTAGAGCAATTAGTAAAGGCTGTAAGAGATCTTTTAGCTTCTAACCCTACAAATCTCACTGTACTTGCGAGAACCAGCCCTCTAGTTGCTTCGGCTCCTCTAGTTTCTATAGTGCTTCAACTACAACCTAGCATGACCCCCTAGGCTATTTGATCACATATCTTGTTGTTTGCAAGAAGCAATAACTTGTCTTATAGCTATGCCTTCTTCCCAATTGTGACTCCCATCCAACTGGACCAAGGTTCTCACTAGCAAGTATCAGGTCCACAGCCCTACAACTCAGAAACTCAAGAGAAACTACAACGTTTGAAAGAGTAGTTTTCTCAATAATATTGTCGTTTCAATGAGCATCAAGATCAAATGCTCATAATGAGTGGCTTATTATAGAATTAAAAGTTGCATGAAAGGTCCCGAAACAAGAAAACCTAGAACATTAGAAAGAGGAAGCTCAACCCGTGCTCTGGAAGGATAATGAGCTTGGCAATTTAAAAAACCTTTGCAAGGATAATGCCGACCTTCCGACGGCACCTCAATATTCTTAGGGTAGTAATAGTCTCTCCGTAGAGGAACAGCTCAAAGCTTTTAGGGCAAAGCTAATGCAAGAAATAAATGGAGTAAAAATAAACTAATCCAATAGGAATTACTCCAATGAACCATTGGCACCTGAAGTTCTAAAAAACCATCAAAGTTTCTATACAACGGATTGGGGGATCTGGAAGACCACCTAGCCCGATATGATAACCAGGTGAATATATTAGGGGGCATTTGCTGAAGTGAAATGCAGAGCCTTCTCTATAACCTTCTTGCAGATAGTTTAACAGTGGTACATGTCATTACCTTAAGGATCAATCCACTCCTTTGAGTAGTTGGCTAAGCAATTCATGATCCGTTTTCGGCCAACAAGACACTCTAGTATTCATCGACATACTTGATAACTATCCGCTAATGAGAAAATAAGTCCCTTTGTGACTATGTCAAGAGATTCAACGCGACCACCATGGTTATGAAGGTCACTGATGAATAGGCAATTCAAGTGTAACAGCCCGGTTTAGACCGTAGTTGGAACAGTGGTTTCGGGACCACAAATCCCAGGTCGGTAAAATATTTTAATATTATTTTTGATGTTTACAATATGTGATTGAGTATGTGTGAAAGTTCTATGTGAAAATTTTATCGTTTGTGTGCTTAATTTAAAAAATGACTTAATCGCATAAAATGCTCAAGTTGTGTGTTGATTGTTAAAGTGTTTAATTGGCATGGTTTATTAAATGAAAGGCCCTTATGTTGTAATTAGATCATATATAGTGGAGATGGACATATATGTACATAGTTAGTATAATTTTAAATGAATTAATTAAAGGGCAAAATGGTAAAATGATTATTAAGTTAATATTAAAATAAAACAAAAGAATTAAAGCCATTATGTTCATATTTTTGAATCGAAAATAGGAAAAAGAAACAAGGGTTTGAAGCTTTGAATATCTGGCTTTGGTTAAGCAAAATTAAGGTATGTCTTGGTTTCAGTTTTTGATGATTTTTACGTTTTTGTGATCGTTGCTTAGTGTTCTAGCTAGCCCATGCTTTAATTTTAGAATTTGATGATGATTTTGAGATATTTCATTGATGAATGTTTAAGCTTTGTGTTGATAGTTGGTGAAATATGAAAGATATGTGAAAGATTAACATGTTTTGTCTTTGAATTTTTGGTGAATTTGAGTATTTTGGGCTAAATTGTGCAAATGAGAAATTGGAGGAATAAAATGTGAAATAAATGAAATATGTGGACTTGTATGAGCATAAGGGAAATTCGGCTAGGCATATGTGAAGTGAAATTATGTGAATTTGATGATTTTATGAAATAATGACTAAAGTGTCGAAATGTGAAAATGTGAGGGCTATTTTGTAAAATGCCCTAAATATATGTGTGTTTGGACTAAATTGAATAATTTGGTGATTGAATGAGCTAAATTTGAATATGTATAGATCAAGAAAAGATGGATTTGGATCGAGATCGAGGTAAAGATAAAGTGCTTTATTAATCGACTCGTTTTGTTACTTCGATGTCCAAGGTAGGTTCGTGTATAATACGAATCGTTTAATTCATATTCATGTGTTATATAATGAATGAATTCATGTAGTTGATGAATGGATAATGCTATATATGTGGAAATGAGGAATGTGGCACTAAGTGTGCGTAATTATAATTGAGACAGAGGTAAATAGCACTGGGTGTGCGATACCAAGTTAAGTTCAGTTTATAGTAAAGGCACTAAGTTTGCGCTGATATTTAAGCTTCGACTATGAAGTTGGCACTAAGTGTGCGATTAAATTGAATGAACAATGAAGAGTGATTAAAGTGTAGTATCGAACATCAAATAGCAAGAATGATCGTTTACTAAGTGTTGAAAAAGGTACGTACGGAACCTATGTGGTCGATTAGTTTGGAAGTAGGTGAATGGATGGTTAAGTGGGTATTGTCTATGGATGAAATTGTGCAATCTTATGAAATAATCTATATGATGATTTAATTTGTATATTGATTTTGAATTATTGAGATAAATATATTATATTACGAACTTACTAAGCTTTAATGCTTATTGTGTGAAGTTTTCTTTGTTTTACAGTGTCTTTAAAGCTAGCTCGGATCTGAGGATCATCAGCGACTCAATCACACTATCGGCTATCTATTTTGGTATTTTTGGAAAGATGTATATATTTGAATATGGCATGTATAGGCTAGTTGATTTGGCATGTTTTGAAGTGTATAAGCTTTACCATGTGATATGGGTGGATTATGTAAATGGTATATTATGGTATAAGTAGTGAAAATAGATATGTATGCTTCATGCTTAAATTGGTTGATGAGAAATGTGGTTTAAATGTGAAATTGTAATATGAATTGCATGATGTTTGATGCTTGTAGGTGATCCTAAGTGTGAGTGGCAAGTTTGGCCTTGCAAATGGTCTATAATTGCCCACACGGTTGAGCACACGGGCGTGTGGCTCGACCGTGTCTTTTGAGTTTGTAAAATTGAAACAAGTCAAGCTTGCACACGAGCTAGACACACGGGCGTGTGACTGGGTGTGTGGTGCAAGTCAGTGTCGACCACGGGTGAGGCATACGGGTGTGCCTCAAGCCGTGTTGACAAGTCAGTAGGTATGCCCTATTTTGCCATGGCTTCGGTATACGGGCGTGTCCAAGGCCGTGTGAGGCACACGGCCTTCCCACATGGGCGTGTAACCTCTGTAGCTTTGAAATATGTTTAAATTTTAGAAATTTTTGTATGTGTTCAGTTTAGTCCTGACCCTTTTTAAACACGTATTTAAGGTCTCATAGACCTATTTAAGGGACTATATGGATGTGAATTGTTATGTTTATTTGTGAAATGAATTGAAATGTTTTGATAGGATTGGTAATACCTATTAACTCTATTCCGGCGACGGTTACGGGTTAGGGGAGTTACATCAAGCCTTCATTGGTGGGACCTCTTATCATCATCTAAGGTAAACTATCATCGAAAATACTCCAACCAAACTCTATCATCTTTACGAAATGGTGCACAAGTTTTTAGAAAGAGATGAAGTTGGAAAAGTTTGTGTCGATTCCTCTATACTAACATCTCGCCAGAACAACCATCCGCGAAGATCACCTCCCAAGAGATTTCAAGGCTATTGATCTACTGCAATTCATTATAGCAGATTAAATCATTTTCCGTACTTGATGAGCTTGTATAAAAGCAATTTAGTTATGTTTTTTTTACTTTATTTTCATATTTAGTTCATCAATAATAAAAAGTGTGATTTAAGCCATTTATATGAACTTAGGGGATAAAATACGCCTCAAAGAAGGTTAACATATTCAGTGAGTGTGCAAGGCATCATTTGGAGGCATAGGAACACAAGACTGGCCGCAATGTTGCAACACAAAGTGTTGACGTCATAACATAGTGAGTAGAGCACTCAAAAGGAGCAAACTGCCTTCAGTGTCACGACATAGCCAGAGGTTGTTGCGACACAACCCTGTAATCAAACCTCAGCTCGTAAACTACCATAAGTGTCATGACATAAGCCAGAGGGTGTAACGACACTGCCTTGTGTCGTGACACTTGTAACAGCCCGGTTTTAGCTAAATCGAAACAGTGGTTTCGGAACCACAAATCTAAGGTCAAAAAATTATTTTAATATTATTTTATGTGTCAAGAGCATGAATGTGTGAAATTTTAATGAGTTAATTTTAGTGATTGAATGCTGAATTTGATAAAAGGACTAAATCGCATAAAATGAAAAAGTTGCATTCTATTTGTTAAAGGCACTATTTAGCTATGAAATTTAAATGTGGAGGTCCTTATAATGTTATTAAACCATTGGTAGTGGATATGGACATAAATGGCTTTGAATTATGTGATTTATAATGTTTTAACTAAAGGAAAAAATGGTAATTAGTGAATTAAGTTATATTAAATAAAATAAAAACAATTTTATGCTTAATTGTCATCTTCTTCAACCGAAATAAGAAAGGAAATAAGGGTTTTGGAAGCATTGAAGGTTCGACCATTTTTGTTCAAGCATGAAAGTCTGTTTTAGCTCGGTTTTTGATGATTTTTATGTTTTTGTGATTGTTGCATCTAGTACTAGCTAGCCCGTGCCTTAATTTTTGAATTTGTTCATGAGTTTGTGAAATTCCATTAATGCTTATTTCAGCTTTTGGATGTTTGATGATAAAATATGAAAACTTGATGATAGATTTTAATATTTTGTAAAGTGATTTTTGACAAAAATGTCAAATAGGGATTATATTGTGAAATGTGTAAAATGTGTGAATAAATGATAAATATGAGCTTATATGTACATTAGGAAAATTCAGCTAGCATGTATTTGAATTAAATTGTGCGAATTTTCTGTATTTATGAAATAGGGACTAAATTGTAAAAAATATGGAACTTTAGGGGCTAAAGTGTAAAAAGGCTCAAATATGTGTTTGTGGACTGAATTGAGTGATTTGATGAATAAATGAGTTAATTTTAAATGCATATAGATCAAGAACGAAAGAAATCGGATTTAGATCGGGGAAATCAAAAGTTATCGAATAGTCGATCCAGTCCATTTATCCCTAATAGGAGGTAAGTTCATATGCAAATAAATGTCTTTAAATTGAATTATATATGTTTAATTGTCATTGAACTGTTATGAATGTTGAATGATCAAACACGAGCAAGAATCGACAGGGTTACAATATCTGAAAGTCCCGTACGAACCTTAAGAATAGTATAGGATACGAATGTCATGAAATTAGGATTATCGAGTTGTGATTACGTATAAGACCATGTTTGGGACATTGGCATCGTTATATGATTTCATATAAGACCCTGTTTAGGATAGTGGCATTGATATGTGATAACATGTAAGACCATATCCGGGATATGGCATTCTACGAGTTATGTGTGATTTCCGAGTATCCTTAATGATTCCGAATGGCTCAACAGGCAAAGTCAAGTCGAGAATGAATGTATGAATGAGTTAAGTGACTCAGGAACGTACGAGATTCATACGAGTATTGAAAAAGGAAGTATTTGATGAATTCACTTATGATTTTGAATATGTGTTCAATGGGAAAGGTTTGTGAGCTTTTATATGCTTATTTATGATTTGCCTATTAAAGAAAATGATGTTGATTCATGTGGTGATTTTATTTGTATATGGCTTACTAAGATTTTAAAGCTTACTTTGTGTGTTCTTTCCCTGTTTTATAGATAATCGAAGCTAGCTCGGACTCGGGGATCATCAGGAACATCGTCACACTATCGAACAACTTGTTGGTACTTTTGATGCTTTGTAAATATGGTATATGACATGTATAGACTAGTGTTAAGATGTTATGTTTTGAGTTATTATATTAGCCATGAGATTTGCCTCATAAATGATGTAAATGTGGGTGTGTATTTGGCCATTTGAGTTGGCTTAATTTATGAATTTGGTAAGTGATATGTGATGTATATATGGCATTGTGTTTTGGCATGTTTGGTATGGTTGAAGATGAAATGGTATGTTGTGGCTTGATTTTAAGATGATGATCTGGTATGTTTTATGACATGAATTAGTTGATAAGATGATGAGAAAAATGTATAGAAAAGATAAGTGAAATTGTTGGTAATGGCATATTGTTTTAGTATGTTTTGGATTATGATTTGAGTAGTGAAATGGATGGATTTTAAATGGCATGATTTGTATATGAAATAGCATGTTTTGGTTGCCTATAAATGTGTTGAAATGGTATTATTTTGGTTGTTTAGGTGAGCATGAGAAAGGGTGACAAAATTGGCCTTACAAATGGCCTATTCTTGTCCACATGGGCAGAGACACGGGCGTGTGTCTCAACCGTGTGCGACACACTGTCATGATACACGGCCGTGTGTCCCCTGGTGTTGAAATTAAATTAAAGTCAGTATACTCCACACGGCCTCACACACGGGCGTGTGACCGGTCGTGTGGCACAAGTCAATATACCCCCTAAATGGCACACGGCCTTGCACCCGGGCGTGTGACTTGACCGTGTTGCATAAGTCAGTATACCCTACAGGATTGGCACGGCCTAACACACGGCCTAACACACGGGCATGTGTGGCCATTTCGAAGGTCACACAGGCTAGACACACAAACGTGTGGTCAACCGTGTGACCCAAGTCAGAATGTATGCCCTGTTTTCACACGGCCTGAGACACGGGCGTGTCTGGAGCCGTGTGAGGCACACGGCCTGTTCACACGGGCGTGTGGTTCTTGTATGTTTGAAAAATTTCTAAGTTTTTGAGAATTTTCGTAGGTTAATGGTTTAGTCTCGAACCATCTCTAAAGCATTTTTAAGGCCTTATAGGCCCTTATAACGGACAATGTGATTACGATTGAATGGTGTTTGAGAATGGATGCATAAATATATGTTGTATGTTGTGATTTGATCGGTAATGCCTCGTAACCCTATTCTAGCGACGGATACGGATTAGGGGTGTTACAACACTGCCTTGACGAGGAGAATTAGTGAGCCAATGGCGTTTTGGTCCGTACAACAAACTTTAATCCAAAAACGTCAATTGAATTAGGTCAATAGATGACAACCAACCCTAAGCCTATAAATTGACAGCTCTAAACACTTCATAAATAATTTTTATTCAAGTTTTAGGTTACAACTTTCATTTAGTTTTATTTTTGGTTTCTTTCTAGTTTATTTTGTATTTAGGTTATTTTCATTTGTAATTTTATTCTAGCTTTTATTTTCATTCATCATGGAACTCGATTTGTGGATTCATCAACTCTTCATGGATTTCCGTTCTCGCGATTATCAATACATATCAAGATTCTTCTTAAAATTTATTATTGATCTATTATTTATGCTTATCTTTTCAATCAAGTTTATAATGTTTATTAGATCCATGATGAACTAATCCTTTTATGGAAGATTAGAGAGTGGACGTGGGTGTAACTCCCTAATCCTGAATATAGAGTACTCAAATACTAAGGCGCTACATCAGGTATCTGGAGTAACCCAGCAAAATTTTCAAATAATTTTAAAACATTGAAATACATTTTATATAAGAGAAAATACCATACATAGTTATATTGAAAATAGTAATAAAAGTAGTTATACAAAATATGTGGAGCTCCAATATCATCGTATATCAAAATAGTCAAAATAATAAAAATGATAAATGAGTTACAGACCTACAAAAAAATACAATTAAGACCTTAGGAATACAATGCCCACTAATAGATAAGGTACTGTACTCTGAATACGTGATGTTAGGAGTCTCTAGTCGATGATGTTCCTCAGACAAGAACAAAAGTCTACAAATCTGAACATTAAGACAATTCGAAGGCTGAGCTTTACAGGCTCAGTGGTACCTAACAAATCTACCATACTTCAAGCAATTCATAAATATAAGCATGCAAATCAAATGTATACAAAGAAACATGACATGAGTATCAAATAATTAAATCACGAGTCATTAAATCTGTATAACCAAATTGCTTGCATATCAAACTTATCAAACTTGTCAAACTTGTTAGATTCCACATACTACTCAAATAATCGGGTATCCGGATAGCTCCGCGCCACTTATGGCTGCTAGTCAAATAATCTCGGGTGTCCGTAGGGTTATCCTGAGCGCCACTCATGGCCGCTAGTTAGGTTAGAGCCCTAAGGCTGAGTGCAAACAAATCATCAAACATATAATCACAAAAATACAGCCATGACATTCGAGTCTCATACTCTTTTCAACTTGCTTATCATTCCAGCTAAAATATTAACTAATGAGATGTGACTGTCTGCTACCTTGACATTCTGACCTTTTCTCATTCAAAAATTAATAACTCTTAATATATAGTTCTAAACCAAGCATCGTTTGTTTTAAATGAAACTAGATTTCTGTACAGTCATAGAGATATAAGGCTCACTTCCTATTTTATCTTGTGAAATTTTTGGCGATTTTTCAAAGTCACTGCTAAATCTGTTTTATAAAAATTCTGCTGCCAGATTTTCATGATCTTTCAACACTCAAAAATTCATATATTTTAAAATACAAATTGAAATCAATCTTTGTTTGTTTTAAACGAAACTAGACTAGCTCACGGTTACAACAATGTATAGATCACTTTTTAAATATTTTTAAAGAATTTATGGCGAATTTTTAAACTTACTGTTCATGTAATAATTTGTTTCTGGCATATTTCATTACTAAGTTTTTAGCTTCATTTTAGATCATCCAAACATGATTTCCACCCAAAAGAAATATAACATGCATGCTTTATCACACAAGCATCATATTTATGACTTATCAAGAAGTATAGGAGAGCTAGAGGGTACCACCTTGATGGAAGAACACCAACAAAGTTTCTTGCCTAGCTAAGGACCCATCTACAAACAATGCAGGAATGAAGTATAGAAACTCACTTGATGCTTCTTTGCCTCAACTTAGCTTTTCAGAACGTCAGAGCTTCCATTCTCCTAAAAACTAAGCATTATAGCCAAAGTCATAAGTTAAACCTAACATTCCAGCTGAAAATTTATGTTTTCAGAAACATGCAGAACCCTATCAAAGGTTCTAAAAAATTTTAACTCCATTTCTCAAATTTACGAACACTGAAAGACTTAGAAGCTTACCATCCCTTGCTTATCTATCTTCTTGACTCAATATTCACGAATATTGCTCCATGCAAAGTTTTCTTATCTTCTTCTTCTTCTTCAGCGTTATTGAAGAAGATGACGGAGAAAACAAAACAAGGTTGAGAAGAATCCCCCCCCCGGCGGAATTCATTTCCCTACTATTTAGTCTTTCATGCCCAATTATCAACCGTATAAAAACCGTCCATTGGTAATCATTTTGTCTCCAACTAAGGAACCAGATAGTGTTAATCCAACCGAACCAAAATTGGAACTCAACTATGTCCAATTCAGCCACTAAATTTTTCCTGATTTTTCAGTAGAAACTGCCAACTTACGGCTTCTTTCAATTTAACCCCCAATTATACCTAAATTCTAGACTTAAATAAAACCGAGTGTGACACTCTACTATCTATTTATACCAAAATTTCACAATATTTTTACATTTTATTCACTTTCGTCCTTATGTACAAAACTAACAATTAAACTTTACAATCTAGCCCTTTTTTTCATAATCTAAAATTAAAACCTATCAATTTAACACCAAAGTCTTCAAGAAATCAATAAATTGATAATATATTTTAAAGCCTTAAGAAAAGTGTTCTATACATCTCAAAATAATCATATTTTACTAATATTATCTTCTATTTTTCCTGTTTCAATTGTCTTATTTATTTTTCATTATCCTTCCACAAATTGGTAAAGTTAGGCATTTCAATGAAAAATGGTAGGATCAATATGATATCTTTGACAGAATTTTTATTTATTTTATTTTTGAAAATAGTCAGTCGAATATATATATATATATATATATATATATATATATATAACGAAAAGAAACTTTTTCTTTAACCATTAAATTAAAATTATATTCCAAGTCGAAGTACAATTATTAGATTTAGAATTTTTTTTATTTTTAAAAAAATTAATATTTTTAAAAATTTAAATTTAATTGTTGACAGTGTTAAAAATTTTCTATTAAATATAAATTCATTATAATGTTATTTTTTATTACATAATCATCAAGTGAATTTTTTTATCTCAAAATATCGTAACAACGAAATTAATATTATTAATAATTAGATTTAAAAAATTTTAAAATTTAAAAAATAAAAAAAATTAAATTCCACAAAATAAAAATAAAAGAATTAAATTCTAAATATACCAGTAATATAAAAAATTGGACCATACTTTAACATCATTTTTACAAACACATCCGACCTTTTTCCAAAAATAATATATATATATATCTATGTTTGTGTTGGTAATAGTAGTATGAAATAATCAAATATGTAATTTTTAGTATTTGATTTGATTTTGAACAAAAAAAAAAAGTAGGGGGGATTTGATGAAAACTATTCTATATATTTGCTGTGTGAAGAAATGGGATTTATATATATAAATTATATAAAACAGAATATTAATTATTTTGTGACTGTTTTCTTCTCTTTACGTGCACGCGAGGTGGGGGTGTTAAGAGGCTGTCATTGAATTCTATCAATAGCTTGCTCAGATGCTCTTGGTGTGTGGAAATGGTGATGATGATGATGGAATCAGCCCCATCTTTATTTTGGACCCTCCACTTTATTTATTTTTGAAATTATGGATTCACTTACTTAGTTTTGCATGTTCTAAATAGTATTTTATTTCGTAAATATAAATAATATATTATACATGATAAAACTTAAACCTTTTAAGCTAAAAACTCATTCACAATAAATGCGACTTTGTTGATGAAGTGACGGATAATATTCTAGGTCAGAAATGAGACAAAAATACACTTATGTGACACGGAATCTACATTTTCCCAATATTTTTCTTTTAATTTGGGAGACACAAATTTGAGCTCTACTTGTTTTCTATTGGAAAATACATGCATCTATTATTAGGCCAACATTATTTTTTTCACATGAAATATTTGGTGTATCCTAGTGCTGGTGCTGAAAAGGAGAAAAGAAGTTCAAATGAATTTAGAAGTTTCTATTCTTGGCATGAAAATGTACTTTAATTATATATAAATATATAAAAGCTGGTAATTTTGTATTTTCCCAATTTAATGGTTAAACATAGTGGATACCAAGTAATGATTTTCTATTTTAGCAATTAGAAAGTACATCTATATTATTAGAATAGGTAGCACCAAAAATATCCTTAAAGTAAGCTCAAGAGTTTCCCAATTATCTTTCCATTCTTCCTAAGGGAAATGACATTTGAGTGATTATTAGGGGTGTGAATTAATCAAGTTAGTTGGTTATTCAATTACCTATCATTTTGAAAATTGATAATCCAATAAATTTATCACTTTATTTCATTTTTAAATATATTTTATATAATTTTTTGAACAATTTCATTATAATTTGTTATCATATTTGCTCTTTTTGACATAATAACTAAAACTACTCAAACCCCTTTTCAACACATAAATAGGAGAATAATGCGCTTCAGCGCACTCAAACTCACATCCTCTTACATTGACATTAATGCTCATACTAATCGAATTAAGACTCAATCAACATTTATATAATTAAATTCACACACATTCATACAACAATTTAAAATTATTGTCATTTAAATATTATTTGTAGTGAATCTGAATCCTCTTCTCCTGTTAATAAAAAAATTCTAGCTGCTCAAATCTATATTTTTATTTCAGTAGCAGCAACGTTAGCATTCGAGTTTGCTGTTTTTTATTTGTTTATGTTTTTTTTTTAGTTTTAATCTATATTAATGTGGTTTTGTAATATTTTTCCTGATTTTTGTTTTATCCATTTTGATTTTTTCTAAAGTGAATTTTTTTTAGTTTCTAATCATATTCTGGCATATATATGAGATTCATTAATGTAAGGGTGTCACCAAATATATTAGGAATCATTCTTGAAGGGATTTCTTATGATAGATCATAGTAATGATGATAGATTTGAGATGATGATGAGGAAGATAGGCCATTTGACGCTTGGTTTTTTGTGTATCACTAATACGATGGGTCTCTTGGGGCTTGTGGTGGTTGTTTTTGTTTGACCAATGTTCATCTTCAGGTTGATTTGATGATGGCGGGATTAGGATGCAAATTTCAACAACTTAATCAAGTTGATGCATCTCTGATTTGTTTCTAAATTATTCCAGTGTTGCAGTTACTGTCATATTACCTTTCTCTTTTTATATTGTTGTTTAGATGTCACATTTTTGCATTAATTTATAGTGATTTATTTATTGTTTGTACTATATGTCATGTCTTTTTATTCTTATTATTTATTATTCCTATTAGTAATAATATTTTCTTAAAAAATATAATTCTTAGTATATATAATGCACAATAATTTAAATGGTTAAAATAATTAAATTGATTGAATCAAATATCTTAAGTCACTTCCAACTTTCCAATCGTTTTATAAATTAAATCGATTTAATTAAATTTTAAAAATTAAAAATTACTTTGGAAGAAAAAAAATTTTGGAGATAAAAAAGAAATCTTAAATTCACATCATATTAAATCAAGCAAAAGCATCACCAGCTTTATCTTGTTGTACTATTTTCAGAACTTGGATATATCTTCAAAAATTTGTATACTTGACCTCCATGCTAAACTCAATCAGAAAATCAGAAACAAAATTACTTTCTGTTGGAACGTATGAGATCCACCACTGTCCTAACCTTAGGATTCATAGGATTCTTTAATAATATCATTTTACGGATCCCATAATCTCTAACGATAGAACATGGAGCTTGATTTCTCACTAGATAAGTTGTCCAAGAACTCTCAACATGTTGGCCATTAAATTCACATATGGAAGTAGACAATATTTACAAACATTATAAATATTTACAAAAAAGTTTAAAACTATTTAAAAATATTATTAAAAATAAAAAAATATATGAAATTTAAAATTATCTAAAAACATATTTTAAAAAATTAAATACTTTATAAAATATTTAAAATTGTTTAAAAAATCCTACACCTTAAAACAATCAATAAAAATATATTTGCAAATTTATATGAAATTTAAATTTTTTAAAAATAATATATTTTAAAAATTATAATAATATTACCAAACTTGAAAAAAAATATATATTTACTAACGAGATACCGTTTTGTATATTTTTCTTAACATATCATTATTTGCAATTTCTTACGTTAAAGAATTGAAGATTTATTTGAGTAGTTAGTTTTTCTAGTAAAACAACTATACTTACAGCAGTAGAGAATTATTGAATGGTATTATATCACTTATTTAAGTATTTATTTATAGAATAAAATAATCGTGTCCTATATAATATTCAAGTATCTATTTTACATTTGCCAATTGAGTGTTAGTTTGATTGGTATGAGTATTATTATCAATGTAGGAAGACGTGTGTTTGAGTGTGTTGAAGCGCATTATCCTCCTATTTATAGGTTGGAAAGGGACGATGGGTAATTTTAGATATTGTATTGTGTCAAAAAGAACATATATGATCAGAACTTATAATAAGATTATTAAAAAAAATCTATTTTATATTTTTCTAATAATATGCTTATTAATTTTAATATTTTTTACAGAATACTATGCTTTAAATTATTTTTTACATCATGCATATATATCATATATATTAAGATTTTGAATTATTAATTATATATCTACATATTATAACAATTTCATCTTTAAAAAAAAATTTCTCATAATAAAAATATAAAATATATTTATAATATTATAAATATATTATATTTTAAAAAATTTATACACAATCACGAGTAGGAAAAACAAATTATCTCATATTAAAACCTCCTTTTGTAAAGAATTTATTTTATGTCAATTTTCACTTTACAGAAAGATAAATCTTACATTCATTACGAAGAAGAGGGAACTTAGGGTATATTAATTAAGCCATGGTCAGCATTCAGCAGCTTTATTCTACACAATAAATGACTATTTGGATTTAGAATATTTAAATTTCAGAGGTCATTTCGAAATAAAAATTGAGAGAGATAAGGTGAGGCATAGAGGTGAGTGATTGAGTGATCACTTTCACATAGTCAATGCTCTCTGCACAAACTTTGAAGTGCTTTTTCATTCTTGAAGGATTTTTTCCCCCTTTTTAACTCAGAATTTTTTAAAAAACTAAAGTTAAAAAGTTTATTTTATTATTTAAACATTATATTAAAAATAAAAATTTTATACTTATATTTTATAATAAAATTTGTTATATGCATTTTTTGTTTATTAGAAATCATGATTGGGTCATTTTCCTTAACTACAATCTCATTCCAAGCTTAATTCATAAATTCTCAATTGCTTGCCAAACAAATTTAGGACGGATACAAGGTCAGACAACCTGCATTAGCCTCGTACCACAATTTAGCCACAGGCATGATACAACATACTTAATTATACCTCGGAAATTTGTAGTGTACGTAGCTTTATGCTAACTACATTTCATGGAAAAATTTGGTGAATGTATCGATTTTAAAGAAAATTTAGGGATTTAGGTAAGTTTTTTGAAAATTAAGAAAATAGGTTGTTTTTAAAATAATAGTAAGAACGCCCCTTGTAGGGTGTGTTTTTGCCCCAACTAAAACACATCCTTAATGATGCGTTTATGAAAACCCATGGCCTCAACCCTAAACTTAGGAATCCCAAGATAAAATTTACATCCCATCCCATCTTTTCCATGGTAGAATCGGAATCTTTAAAAACTTTTCAGAAATTTTTATTTTTGTTAGAAGCGTTTTTTGACTTGTCATGTCTAATATTTTCCAACATTTTGAAATTATGTTTTGTACAGTGGCGGAGCCAAAGCTTTAAAATGGAAAATTTTTCATTTAGACTCTTTATAATTTATAAAATTTTAAATTAGTAATGGTAAAATTGCACTTTGCCCTCCCCCCAAAAATAAAAATTCGATTTAATCCTTTAAAAATTATAAAGATATAGACTATTAAAATAGTGAAATTACATTTTTATTATCGTAAAAATATATAATTTAATTTCGCCCCCTAAAAAATTTTCTGGCTCCGCCACTAATTTCATATAATGTTTTCATTTAAAACATGTGAAATAGGTTTTTTGGGCAAAGATGAGTAGACGAATTAGAGTTGTTATTTATTACGACGGTCAATTTTGTGACACTGAAATTGGGGTCATTTTTGTATCACCCCAGCTTACAAAACTGACTTTCAATCGGAAAATAAAATTGAACAAGCTTTGGTAAAGAATTAGAAGGAAAATGTTGACTTCAAGCCGGAGGAGAATTTTGAGCTTGAAATATAGATATCTATAGTCACTAAACCTTGTTAGATATGATATATTTGAGCTCAAAGATGATATAGATGTCGAGGCAATGCTCACTACGCATTGCACTAGTGGAAATACTATATAGAGTTATATGCCCAGTTTATCATTGTCAAGTAAGGTGTTCCAAGTTCGACAACAGTTATAGTAAATTTGTTTTCAGAATAGGAAACAGAAAAGTCCAACCACACGGTTGTCCGGTGGTTTCACGGCGTTGTTACAAAGCTCTTATCAAGAAATGCCATAAGCATCAATGGGAAGGCATTCCTTAGTTTCAACCATTGATTTCAACTTTGGCGTATAGTGGGGGTTAGTTGGTAACCTAAACTTGGAAACCTCAACATGACATTCTGTGAGTTCTTTTGATTTCAACTTCGAAATACCAATGTTCTATATTGCAAACACTTAAGCGGGTATGCCATCAAGTTACATGGGTAGGAAATCCGCAAGTAATATTGGTTTTAATGTAGGGTTGACAAAAACAAATGATGTATTCCTTACAACTTGTATCGACGAAGAGACATGCAACTGAGGTTGATAACGAAGAGGAAGCTGAGAATAAAGAGGAACCTGAAACCGATGATGGTCCAATTCGAGAGTCTGGGCCAGAGATTTGGAAATTGCATTATTTTCTAATCCAATCTAGGTATTGTCATCGATATGCAAATGAAACTTGCGTATTATAGAAATCGAATGGTCCAAGGGAAAAGAATTTTCCATTGTCTTTTTTGGACATTCAAGCCATGCATTGAAGTATTCCAGTATTGTAAGCCATTAATCCAAATTTACAGTATATTTATGTACGAGAGGTATGAGCATCACTTGTTGTTTGTTGTTGCACAGGATGATAATAAAAAAATCCTGTCGATAGCTTACAATTGTTGAATAAGGAATTGTTGATGCTTGAGACTTCTTATTGACTAGCTTGAGAAGACATGTCATGCCATAACCCGATATATACATAATTTCTGATAGGGCACCCAGAGTACAGGCTGCAGTTGATCGACATAGAAGCCTATGGGATCGTGCGCACCATCGGTATTTTATATGTCATATCAGGTCAAATTACATGGGCCAATTTCACAAGGATGATGAGCGACAATATTTTATTAACATGGGTATGCAGTAATTATTATTTTCTATATCATTCTTTAACATATACATTATTTGTATTCATGGATATACTATTTATTTTCTTCGATAGGGTACGAGCTCGTCCAACATCGATTCGGGGGGTATTCACATTTGGCATATGCCTGCTTTGACCGAGATCTTTGGAGATGATTCTGTACCACAATTCGGTGGAGGAACTTTAGGACACTCTTGAGGAAATGCACCGGGTGCCGTAGCTAATCGACTAGCTTTAGAAGCATGTGTACAAGCTCGTGATGAGGGACGTGACCTTGCCCGCAAGGGTAATGAAATTATCTGCGAGGCTAGCAAATGGAGTCCTAAACTAGCTGCTGCTTGTGAAGTATGGAAGGCAATCAAATTTGAATTCGACGCAGTGGATAAATTAGATAAAGTAGCTTCATAAATCAAATTTGAACATCGATTCCATGAAATGTTGGAGAATTTGTGAGCTACAAACAAATGTGGTGCTAAATACCTTAATGGGATACCCAAGGGATAACGGACTCAATCATATGATGGAGGTCTACAATACAGACACATGACAACAAAGCTAGTGGAATACATAATTTTGTATTGAAGGGGACGCGTCATTTGCTGATAACGCCGGTGGTCAAATAAGCATATTTACACAGCAATTTGCAAATTCCCCTATTTTTGGCTGAATTTAAAAGGAAATGGAAGGGAGATGCGTGGCTCAAACTCGAGTCTAAAAGGGTATTAATGCCTTAAACATTGGGCTATTGCTCATTTCTTGTTAAATTTTATCCCCAATTGTTTATATGTTGTGTTATGCTGAAATCTCAAAATTAAAAAAGAATAAGGGACTTGAACTTTGGTAAGTAAGGGGGAAAGTGACATGTTAACCATTGGGCTGCTACCCATTCTTATTCCATTTCTATTCCAAATAATTATTTATTTTAGTGTATTTTTTTATCTTAGGTTGCTAAAAATTAAAAGGAAAAAAATAGGCAAAGTGATGTTTAAACCTAAACTCTTTAGAGACGAAATCTAACACTTAACCATTTCAAAGGCCTATTTCTTGTTTATTTTAGTCACTTAGTTGTATATATTTATTTCAAGCTCACCTTACATATTCTTTTTTAGCTTACACATTTATTTCATTTTTTTATTAACTTGTTTAACTTCATAGTTTTTAACACATTCCTAATTTAATTTATATACAATAATTAATACTTATAGTTAAGTCTCATTATTAATATTTTAATTCATTTTACCCCTTTTCCAATTAAGACCTAGCTCGATTAAAACACACTATTTTCAAATTAAACCTCGTAATCAAGTTTCGTTTTAGATTAATTAATATAATAATACCTGATTATATTATTTTAATACTTTAATTAATTATTTATGACCCTAATTTCAGTATCTGTTTCAAACCCTTGATTTATAAGCGCTCCAAGGTAACCTTATAAATCGAGGCGTGACCACTTTCAATTTTCACAAACTTGATTTCTTCTAACCCGGTTTTTGGGGTGTGACATATAGCCTAAAGCTTTCAATTCATGAATTGTTGTACTATAGCTTGTTAGATTTGAGCTATTTAGACTTATTTGGTTTGTGTGATTGTTGCTTTTAATTCAATCTTATCAACTTCTTTACTGTTTCTTTGATCCTTGGAATATGCCACAAGTGTTTCATTGTACACTTTAGAAATATTACAACTCGACCCGTTACACTTGCAGAACACCGCACGTTTAGTATTTGTTTGCAATTTTCTCTACTTGATGCATGTACACCTTCTACATGGGTCAAGGTATGGGGTTAGGGGGAAATGGTTACATATACTCTGCCAAAGGTACCTCTCCACCATACCTTGCCAAGGGTCCCTTCCCCTAGAAAAACGAGTATGCTTGAGACCAATGGTACATCACTCAACCACTCTAATAAGATTATTGTCTATTGTCATCTACATACATTGCAATCTAGTCACATTAGATCATATTATTGACCTAACTGGGGAACCATTAAATGACAGGCTCGTCTATTAGAGGACACATAACACAAAGAAGTCAACCTTATATACCTCTTCTAGCCCCACAAGCAAAAGATCTTATTCTTCTCTCTCTCCTCCATTTCAACTCATTACATTACTCCCTCCATCTTCTCCTCCCTTCATAGCTCTCCACCCTAAGAGTGAACTATTATCTCCATCTCCACCCACATTTTACCCTCGGCAAAATTATAAATTTTAAAAGATCGAAATAATATTTTTATAATTTTAAAAAATATATTAGATATTCTAAAAAAACAATAAATTGGTTCATAAATTTTCAAATAACATAACCCTAATTGATGAGCACTCGATCCCTTACCTTTTTTTAGCTCAATTTGTTGCAAAATTGGGCGACAAAAGAGTTAGTCAATTGTGAAATTTATTGTTTTAAAGAAATTTATCCATAATTGATTTGATGTTTGATTTTTCTGTTTGATCCAATTTCGTTGGCTTTCAAAGTTCAGCACATGATAAAAGCATAAAAAAGAAAATGAATTGTCATAACACCATTGAAAAATGATCATTACAAAGCTGAAGAGCTTTTTTCTTTAATTATTGGAAACAAAAAGAAAAATAGCGGTGGGTGTTCAATGTCAAATTGGTCAGAATGTAAATAGTAAATGCCACTATCAAGTCTCTCTTATAAATACTCTCTTATAAATAAAAAGCAAAATACTTATGATTTAATTGATTTAAATAAGATTAATATATATTAAAATAAAATAAGATTTTTATCTAAATTAATATTTTCTGTTTTGTAAATGTTGTTTGCTACTGATGAGAAAGTTCTTAGGCCTGCAATGATGAGAGTGATAAGTAACGACTGTCGATGAGTAGAGCCATTGCTTAGCGGCTCCCACTAGTAGACTTGTATGGGAGATTAGTCGACTAGCAACTTGGTGCCGCCTCTACTTTGTCGTGCAATCCTGAATTGGTGGTCACTTGAAGTTAGAGGCGTTGATGGATTAGGTTTGGTTGGGTCAATTTTAACTAAAATTTTAAACTTATTTGTTAGGTTCGGGCTCGGCCTAAAAAATGGACTTAATATTTTGCGCAAGTTCGATTCGGATAAAAATGCTAAAATCTGGCCCGACTCGACTCATTCGTATTAATTTTTTATGTTATTTATTATATAATATTTTTTAAAAAAACAATACATAAAAAATACTAAAAACATTAAAATAAATGGTTCCCAATAAATTGAAAATAATTTTTTTTAAAAAAATATGTATACTTAAATAACAATAAGATAGGTGCAACTTAACAAGCAAATGTCTCTAAAATAGTAATAAAATTAACAATAAAACAAGATTTATATAATATCCAAACAATAACAATAAAATAGTAGCAGCATAATAGTGAAATGGTAGCAAAATAGTGAAAAAAAAATAACAAAAAAATAGAAAAAAACAACAAGAAGAAACAATAGTTTTTTTTTTTGGCATATTCGAACTGGGCTAGGCCGGGCCTGGACCAAAAAAACCTTACACGAGGCTCGACCCATTTTTTAAACGGGCCTTATTTTTTGTCTAAGCTCATTTTTCGTGCTTACATTTTTACTCGGACCCTCCCACTTTCTCCTATGAACAAGTCTACTTGGGGTCTGTCCTAAGTCCTTATTCTAGGAAATGATTAGTTTCTCTTCGGCTCAGTTCCTTTGTGCACTAGTGTGGGACAAAAGATGAAGTTGAGGGTTTGCATTCTAGGCATAAAAGGTTGGGCTTTAGTCCTTATTCCTTCGTGCAATCATGATGAGGTAGGGACTAGGGTTGGAGTGGAAGGCTTGTGCTTTAGGTTTGAAGGGACACACCTTAGGCTACACTCTGTTGTGCGGTTATGAGTGTTAGTGTCTCAGCAAATATAGTTAGCTAATGAGTTAAAAAGTAATTAGTTTGTTAGTTTTTAGTTACAAACGGTTGAGCATCATTCTTTCTGTATAAATATTAGAGTGTTGAAAAACTTCAAGACTGAGGAATTCAGTTTATCAAAGATATTGTTATTTTTTGTTTATTCTACTAGTTTTCTCTATCAATCTTTCTGGTTTTTGTAGATCATGACATGGTATTAGAGCTTTGCACTAAACGACGTCAACTCCAATCTTTTGCATTTTCAGTTGATTTGATTGGTGCACTGAAGAATTGCTGAGATGCTCCTAGTTCGATTTCAAATGGTTCATCTTCTAAAGATGATGATACAAAGAGTAGTCATAATTCTCGCTTTGATAAGGATGCCTTTGCAACTGATGATTTGCATCATTTTGTTTAAAAAATTCATCAATTCCCTGGACATGAGATAGTGAAATTAACATAAAAGAATTTTCTTCTATGGAAGTATGTAACACCCCTAACTCGTATCCGTCACCGGAACAGGGTTACGGAGCATTATCGGGGTTTACGGATCAATCAAACAGAAATTTAGAACGTTTCATTACATATCAATATTCATAATAAAACCAATCAAAATCATATTTATTGTCCCTTATATGAGCCCTCAAGGCCCAAAATACATATTAAAAACAAGTTGGGACTAAATCAGAAGCTCAGAGAATTTTTCAGAAATATGTAAAATTTTCAACATTGCAAGGGTTACACGGTCGTGTGATTCACACAACCTGAGACACGGAAAAAGGTATCTGGACAAGAAAAAGAGAAAATTTCTTGAGTTACAACATGAAAATAGATCAGTAGCTGAATATGAGAGAGAATTTGTATATCTCAGTAAATATGCTCGAGAAATTATGCCTAATGAAGAAGAAATGTGTATCCGGTCTGAAGATGGTATGAATGATGAAATTCGAATGATGATTGGAGGTAATAAAATATGAGAATTTGTTGTCTTGTCCAATCGTGCACAGAAAATAAAAGAAGTGTACAACCGTAAGATACAATGGGATAGGCGAAATTGAGAATTTCACAAGAAAGGCTCTTCCAAGTCATTTTCAGCATCACTGGCGAAAAAGATTAAAGATGATTTTAGCCTAGCTACCTCAGTACCTGAACGTTCGAATAAAAATAAGATGATTCAACATGATTTCAGAGTATCTACTAGACCAATTGATAGTGTGGGTAGTGTGCAAAATACTCCAAAACCTAATTGTAGATATTGCAGAAAATATCACCTTGGCGAGTGTAGCGGTAAAACGGCATCCTGTTATAGATGTGGATCAACTGATCATTTTATTCGTAATTTTCCTAAATTTCCAAAAGAGGATGAAGATCATAAAGAAAAACAAATGTCTACCTATCAGAAAAGTAGACGTTCGGGTTAGAATAGTGCTACTGGGACTACTCGTTCGGGAATGAAAGACGCTGTTGTTCAATCAGAGGCTAGAACACCTGCTCGCATCTTCGCCATTCGAGCTAGAGAGGAAGCTACTACTCCAGATGTGATTGCTGGTATATTCTATCTTTTTTATGTTACTATGTATGTATTGATTAACCCTAGGTCAACTCATTCTTATATTTGCATTGCATTAGTAACAGAAAAAAGTTGTCTATTGAATCTATTGATTATGATATTCAAGTTACTAATCAACTAGGTCAAAATGTGATAGTTAATTTAGTCTGTTGTAATTGTTCACTAAAAGTTAAGGGCTGTGAATTCCCTGTTGATTTGATGTTGTTACCCTTTCGAGAATTTGATGTTATCCTGGGTATGGATAGGTTACCTTTGCATGATGCTATGGTAAACTGTAAACAGAAATGGATTGATTTGAAATGTCAGATAGGAAAGATGATTTCAGTTGAGTCTAAGAATCCGAAAGATGTCGTTAGAATTATTTCGGCTTTTTCTACTCAGAGATTGATACGAAAAGGTAGTGAAGCATTTCTAGCATATATCATCGATACTCTAGATTCAAAACTAAAGCTAGATCAGTTACCAATTGCTAGTGAGTTCTTTGATGTATTTCCTAAAGAATTGCAGGGTTTACCCCCTGATCGTGAAGTTAAGTTTATGATTGATTTGATTCTTGGAACTACACCAATATCAATATCACCGTACCGTATGGCACCAGCTGAGCTAAAAGAATTGAAAGCACAGTTACAAGAATTATTAGATCGAGGGTTTATTCGACCTAGCATGTCTCCCTCAGGTGCACTTGTTTTGTTTGTGAAAAAGAAAGATGGTTCGTTGAGATTGTGTATAGACTACAGACAATTGAACAGAGTCATAATTAAAAATAAATACCCTTTGCCACGTATCGACGATTTGTTTGATCAATTGAAAGGTGTTGTAGTGTTCTCGAAGATAGATCTTAGATCCTGGTATTATCAATTGAAGGTTAAATATTGTGATGTGCCAAAGACTGCTTTCAGGACTCGTTATGGTCACTACGAGTTTCTGGTAATGCCATTTGGTTTAACTAATGCCCCTATTACTTTTATGGATTTAATGAATTAGATTTTTCAACCTCATTTGGATAGATTTTTTGTTGTGTTTATTGACGATATATTAATCTATTCCAAGACAGAATCCGAGCATGCACAACATCTGAGGATCGTACTATAAAATTTGAGAGAAAAGCAGTTGTACGCAAAATTTAGTAAATGTGAATTTTAGCTTCGTGAGGTTGGATTTTTGGGTCACATAGTATCAGCTGATGGGATTCGAGTTGATCCAAGTAAAGTTTCTGCTGTGATAGATTGGAAAACTCTGAAAAATGTCTTAGAAGTGCAAAGATTTTTGGGTTTAGCAGGTTACTGTCAATGTTTTGTTAAAAACTTTTCGATTATTACTTCGCCGATGACCATAGTATTATAGAAAAATGTTGAGTTTGTTTGGTCTGATAAGTGCCAACAGAGATTTGATCAGCTGAAGGAAATTTTGACGGAAGCCCCAGTCTTAGCTTAGCCTGAATCTGGAGTAGCGTATATTGTTTATAGTGATGCATCTCTCAATGGTTTGGATTGTGTACTGATGCAATCTGGAAAAGTAGTAGCCTATGCTTCTCAAAAATTAAAGTCGCATGAGAAGAATTATCCTACACATGATCCTGAGTTGGTCACCATTGTATTTGCTTTTAAGATTTGGAGACATTATTTATACAACGAGAAGTGTTATGTGTTTACAGACCACAAAAGCTTAAAGTATTTGATGACTCAGAAAGAATTGAATTTGAGACAAAAGCGATGGTTAGAATTACTGAAAGATTATGATCTAGTTATTGATTACCATCTGGAAAAGGCTAATGTAGTTGCGGATGCACTTAGCCGAAAGTAGTCATTGTTTGCACTTCAACCATTAAACACTCATTTAACTCTTAATAAAGATGGTTCTATATTAGCGGAGTTGAGAATGAAACCCCTATTTCTACAACGAATTTGGGAATTGCAAGATGATGATCCAAAGTTGGTGTAAAACGACAGATGGTTCAGAATAAATTGAATTTTGGGTCGCAATAGGATTTGTGTTCCGAGTGATTTAAATTTGAAAAATGATATTCTTTCTGAAGCTCACAATAGTACGTACTTTATTCACCCGGGTAGCACGAAATGTATTGTGATTTGAAACAGATGTATTGATGGTCAGGTATGAAACGAAAATTTGTGAGTTTGTAACTAAATGTTTGATTTCGATTGGTTTCTGACATGAATGTTATATAATATGAAATATCTGTTTATTTAATCTGTAAACTTAGGTAATGCTCCGTAACCTTATTTTGGCGATAGATACGGGTTAGGGTGTTACAAAGTATCAAATCATGTTAATCTTAGAGGGTTATGATCTCACTGGATATGTCTTTGGCATACTTGTTGCTCTATCTAAAGATACACTTATCAAGAAGACCAATAGTTTATAATTTTACCCTTAGACTATATAAACAACAAGACAAGTTATTAGCTTCATGGTTGTTCTCCACTGTAAGTGATGAAGTGTTTCCTTAACTTATTGGTGCTAGTACATCACATGAGGTGTGTAGTAAAATCATTAGTATGTCTGCTTCCAAGTCTAGTACTAAGATTTCTCTTCTTCAACGTTCTCTTGACTCTCAAAAGAAAGGTCACTAATCTATTAAGGTGTATTTAGCCAAGGTATAATTGATTTATGATACCTTGGATGCTTTAGGTTGTGTTGTGTCAAAGCAAGAACTTGACAGTGTAATTCTTTTGGTTAATTACTGATTGAGTTTGAATCATTTTTTGTTATGACATCTTCAAGCAAAAATTTTTTACCTTTAGATTTGATTATTGAAATGCTTTTAGAATGCGAGTCAAGAAAAAAAAAGTTTTTGTCACAAAAATGACTTCACATGGTAACCTAGTTCACTAGTCACCAATTGTTTAGGGTTTATAAGGGTCTTAATTTCAAGACTCTCAAGGTTCACTTGATTCATAAGGGGTCTCAGTTTGTTTTTAGCCATTCTCAAGGAGGACGTATACTTGAAGGTAGAGGTGGTCGTGACAAGTTACTTATAAGGTTCGGCCTTGTTGCCAACTCTGAAAAATAGGTCATTTAGTTTAGCATTGCTTCTACTGTTTTGATCATAGTTTTCTCGATTTTCTTATTGTTGGTTCTATAGATTGGTTTGGTTCGACTTAGTATTATCCTTCTCAACGTGCCTTATAGATGCGTGTAAACCATGCTCTTGGTGTTTGTTGTAAACCATAGAGGGCCTTTTGTGGGTTACGCATAAATGGTTATCCATTCTCACCATACTGCACAAAACTAGAGCTCGTTACATGTATATGTCTTCACACAAATCCCCATTGAGAAATGTGTTATTAACATTTACTTTTTCCAACTCCCAACTTTAGGTAACAGAAAAAGAGAGAATAGTTTGAATAGTTGCTGGCTTAACAATAGGACTAAATGTGTAATATGCAATTCTAGTGTATTCCTTTATTTTGGAGGGAATTTTTCCTCTTTTTTTGCAATTTATTTTTGGTGGGAAAATATAAAAAAGATTTCTCTTTACACACACACTCTCTCTGTATCTTTGGGAATGATAAGCAATTAATGCGATTTTGATCAATTCTTTGTATCTATAAAAATTATTTCACATAAATTAAAATCCCTTAACTTATCTCCGAATATTTTTATTAAAGCATCACCAGCATTCTTTACTTACAAGACTGTGTTTTCCTTAAGAGTTTTTTTTTTTCTGAAGCATTCAACCTTTATTCTCATGGCAAAAACCAAGATGCCAACTGCAAAAGAATATGAGAAGTTCCAGCAACAACAATCTAAGGGCGGTGAATCGAGTAGCCATACTCAAGACACTCCTGTATGTACCATTCCCATCTCGAAAGCATTCACGCTAGGAATGTTTCAAACCTACAAGCCTTTTTCGATTTTCTCCAAAAGCACTATGATAAACTCAGGGCAGAAACAAAGTCTATTAAGAATATTATTGATAAACAAAAGGCCTTGATTGTAGATATTCGAGCTTCTGAAGATGCTGCCCAATTTGGCAATTATGTAGAACAAAAATGGGGAGAGAAAAGATGAGATAGGGGGAGAAAAGAAGGAAAAAGGTGCAAGTGTTGCTTATTTTGTTGGTTGCTCTTGTTAAGGAGGAGTTTTGTCTAGATTTTTTTATGAACTTCCTTTATGTTTACAGTTTCAAAGTAACCATAAGGTGGATTTTTTTATTGTTTATGTTGCTGGTGATGAACTTGGATTTCATTTTGCTATGGTATGATGGTTAGTTTCATACATGTATTGCTTTTTCAACTTAGTTATAATTACTATTGGTTAGTTCTTAACATTGATGATTGATTGCTTAATTATTTTCTAAGTTAAGTTAGATTAAGTTAATATTTATATGCTGATGGGGGCTTATGTTGATTGATGATTCTCGCTTCGTGTCTTATGAGTTTTGTTCAACAAATTAACAAATGAGGAGATTATTGAAAAATATGAAACTGGCAATTTGGTGCCAAAAAAAGTGCCCACTTCCTTGCCCACCAAATCTATATGGAGGTAGTTTCCATATTTAGGTGTTGACAATTTATTGAACCTTATGTTTGGGTTATGTTGATTACTTGATGGTATCGAGCCTGTTATACAAGATCATGTTGCTAGGGAGTACATATATTAGTAATTGATTTAGATCGAAATTCCTTAAAAAAATCCCTTAAATTATGGGTTTTAAATTGGATCATGATTCTAATGTTGAGCGGTGACCTGGCGTCAAATGTAGTAGTAATTTCGGTCTTTTTTTGCACTTAAGGAGTTTGTTTTCTAGCCAATTTAGTATTTTTATTGCATTTTCAATATTTAGTAGTTAGTACTAAAAGTTAGTAAAAGTATGTGTTTTTAACACATTTTGTAAGTGTTGTGACCTATTAGGCTGATACAGGCCTTAAGTAGTTCTAATTTGTGTAATTTAGTGTGTAGGATGATGATTTATAGGCTCAATTGATGTAGGAGCAAGGGATGAGTGATGCACAAGCTTCCTGAGCTGCTAAGGCATGACACGAAACCAAGAAGGCCTAAAATTTTTGTCGTGTCGCACCATAGACCTTGTATGAAACAAGATAGCCCAACGTGGTGTTCAAGTTTATTAAGGCTATTTTTTTCTCACAATCAACTTTATACGAAGACCTAGGACGTGCCGAAGACCTAATTTGGGCTACCAATACCCTATAAATAAAACCTTAGGTGTTTGGTGTAACTAAGTCGTCTTAGACGCATCCAAAAATCTCATAGTTTAGGAGTAGGATTAGATTTAGTATTCATTCATTTTTCATAAACTCTTTTTTCTTTCCTCTCGGAATTGGTTTTGATGCAAGAGTTATTTTGCTTAATCAAATTATTTCAGTTATTTCCTTTTCCCAAGCAACGATATTCGTTATTCCAATCGTGAGATTTACTACTTTGTTCTTCACTTGACATCAAATCCAAGATTATTCTAATGTTTTTTCTATTTTGATTTATTCATGCTGATTACATGTTTAATTCAATTGAGTTTGTGATTATGAATACTGTAATAGGCCCATTTTGACCTGGCTTATGTGAAGATTAATAAAAGAAACAAAAACTGAAATAATAATAATTTTCCAAATTAAATATCTATTACAACCCAATATCCAATGGCCCAAAACACCAATCAGCACACCCATTAACCTAAATGGGCCTAATTTTAAACCTAAGACCCAAATACTAAAACTCTAAATCAATGCCCAAAATTAAGCCAACTTTCAGCAGATGCTCACAGGAAACCCTAGCCCCGCAACCCAGCCTCCAACGCGCCTCCGTACGCCCCACGCCGAGTACCACATACAACCACGTCACAGCTAGCCCTATACCTCCGTACCTGCACAAAGAGAGGACGAATGACAACAAAGCAGAGAAAAACAAAATATATTGTATTTTTCTTTTTCTTTTTGGTTATAAAAAGACCAACCAAAGAATTGTAAAGTCTTTTTTTTTTTTGACACACGCATATTAAAAAGAATTCGAATGATTTTTTTAATGTGATTCTCAGATTTTCTTTTACTCATTAAGCTTTCTTTTTCTTTATTCTTTGCCCTTTGATTTTTGTCTATTGCATGCAAAAGAAATAAAGGAAGGAAATACTTATTTGTTTATTGCTGTCGCCGGATTCCTATTCACTTCGTCGAAATCAAAGCTAGAATGGGGAAATACTTTCGAGTATAGGCACAGAAGGGACTATTTTCAGCCCTCATCCAATGCCATCGCTGATTTCTGAAGCGTATGGTAGTCAGATGGCCCTCGACGTTAGGTCTTTTTGAGGCGGCCGATTAGGGAGATGATTAGGAGAGTTTAGGTTCTTTTTTCTTTTCTGTTTTAAATGGATGGATTAGGGATTGGGGTTATTTTTTAAGGCTTTATTAAGATACATGAAACGACACCGTTTAGGGCCTGTTTCAGTGGCTCTAAAACGGTGTCAGATAGGCCACGACCCGATTCAGTCTGACCCGATATCCTCATGATCCGCGTGTTTCTACGGTGAATGGAAATTTACGCTTTTAGTCCTTTTCTTGGTGCCACTTTTTAATTAGATCCTTTGTACATTTTTTTGTTTTTTAATTAATCTCTGTAATTTGTGCATTATTTCAAGTTGATCAGTGTTTAACGATGTGCGCAAAGATTTGGCTCAATTGCATTTTTAATCCTCGTTCATTTATGCGCATTTTATTTAGGTCCTTGATTCTGTTTTCATAATTTTATTGGTTCAAAAAATATTCTTTCGATTTTGTTTTTATTTCAATTAGATCTGTTTTAATTTTATGTTTTTTATTCCTTATAATTTATTCATTTTTTAAATAAAAAATAGTTTTAATATAATACTTTGAAATAATAGTTTATAGTTTGGTATCTGAAACACCCCACACCCGGCCCACGAGCCTGAACCGGATCTGGTATGTTCCTTAATAAACCGGTTTCAAAGTTCTTGTTACTTAGAGAAAATTTGTGTAATTTTTAAAAATATATCGCTTTGGGTTGGGCTTAGGTTGGAAACCCATTTATTTTATTTGAAAATCCAATTAATTAAGGTGACAAAACAACTTAGGGTTTATTTTTAAAGAAATAATTTTACTTGAACTTTAATTTAAAATAATTCGTAACATAGTAATTAAAAATAAAAGTATAGAAATGTAACTATGGCCTTATTACAACAAGTAAAATCCCAAAATAAAATTCCAAAGTACTTCAATAAAATTAAAGTGTCCATATTAAATAAAACTTCAAGTTGAGCATGGCCACCACAAGATCTACCGTCCCGGTCCATCACTGTTCATCACATGAAAAAGTGTTCCCACAACGGGGTGAGTCAACAGACTCAATGTGTAACCAACACTAAAATTCAATAGATCAGGCATACATGTTCATATCAAACACTTATTCATACAACAGATAAAAATCATGATGCAACCCAAACCCAAAACCTAGATGCCATCCGCTACACATCCCCGTACCAACCTGCACACCGTGGGGACTACTAAGTCGACCCTCCATCCGCTACACACCTTCGAAGGCAGTCGCTGCAGTCGACGTGCTCATCGCTCATATAAAATTTGTGGAGCCACCAGATATAATTGTGTCAAAAGACACCAGATTCAGATAATGTAACCGAAGTTACCACATTCAAATAATGTGACCGAAGTCACCACATTCAGATAGTGAGACCGTAGTCATCTCATTCACTTCCCCTTTTTCATATATCCCGAATGCCCCCTATATTTCATATCATGCATATCATACTTAAATTCACATTCATGTCACTTTTCTCATGTTAAAAATATAACATATTGCGTAATCCTAACAGGAGTAGGAAACGTACCTGAGTACTTTGTACCACATTAGGGTACTTTAGCCACATTCACATTCTTATACATTCATATATTAAATATTTGCCATATAACATATTAAAAGTTAGTGTGGATAAACACTTGATTCGCTTAATGAAGTCCTTGAAATCCCGAAGAACTGATCTACTGATTTAGATCTTTAATGCCTATATTCAGTTAACATGGTAATCTTTAGCAAAGACCTATTTGGCTATAAAACCAAATCCTAGTAGGATTTGTATTACTAAAACTTACCTTGTTGCCGTACTGAATTAAGAATCAAATGCCGGAACTTTGTATTCCTCCCTTAAAATCGGCTAGCCACCAAATCATTTAACTATGTCAGTTTCTGGCTTTTGAATAAATAGGAAATAGTTCCAAATACCAAAAATATAAGCCTTAGCCGAATACTTACCTTGTGGATTCTAAAAATCCCAAATTGGATCCTTGCTTCCTTAACGCTGTCGAAATATCTATAAATATATGTTAGATTTTAGTCTAACTTGAAATCATACTTATGGCCCATGGCCGAATATCACTTTATTGTCTTACCTTGATGCCTTAAATCCAGAAAATCCTTCCTACAGTCAACTTGAGACAGATCCTGAAAGAGTTCTTCATATTTTGGCCAAAATACAATATGAGAGATTAGTCTCCAAATTTCGACAGGCTTAAAAAGAAAAGAATGGAAACCGAGTCTAGATCTTACCCTTACTTGGAGAAATCGACAACTCCTTCCTGACACCACTTTAGAGATTCGGCTAGAGACTAAGTGAATACTTGAAAGAAAAGAAGAGAGGAGAGCACTAAGAATTCGGCAGAGAAGAGAAGGAAGCAAAAATTGATGAGTAGCCCTCCTTCCTTCCTTTTATAGCCGAAATTATCATCTAAGGAGTCCCTTACTTGGCCACCACTCCTCTATCTGATAACTTTATCCTTTAATTATCATAAATAAAAGAGTTTAATCCAACATTTATCTCTTCAAAATAATCCAAATTAAATCCTTTATTATCTCTCCAAAAATAATCCAAATTAAATCCCTTATTTATCACCTTATTAATCGAATATTTATGAAAATAAAACTCCTCCTTTCTAGAAGGCTTGTGTCGTCCACCTCAGGCTTCTGGAAGCAAAAATAAAACTTCCTTTATTTGCTTCCCAAGTGACTCGAACTCAGGCCCATCACCTTACATGTGGCGCCATTTCCATAGGCCCTAAGTGACATCTTCAGGCCACTTTTCCAAGCTTGTTTGTGTGTCAAATTTCACCAACTTTTTCTTTTAAGGCCACCTTGCCTTAATTTCCTCTTTTAAACTTTAAAACTCGACATTTTTAAGTCATTTCTAAGTTTCCAAAAATTTTCGTTCGGCTCTGTAAACTTGACATTTCCTTACATTTCCAAGTTTCCAGAAATGTTCACTTTCCTCTTTTGAATCATTTCCTTACATTTCCAAGTTTCCAGAAATGTTCACTTTCCTCTTTTGAATCATTTCCTTTCATTTCCAAGTTTCCAGAAATGTTCACTTTCCTCTTTTGAATCATTTCTAAATCATGTCCATACATTTTCAGGTTTCCAAAAATGTTCATTTCCAAATCATTTTCATTCATTTCCGGGTTTCCAAAAATATTCAAAATTTATTCTTAGTACATAAAACATGTCACTTCATACAATTAAACTGAAAATGCATAGGCCCTTTCCAGGATGTTACAGTTCTACCCTCCTTAAAAATAATTTCGTCCTCGAAATTACTTACTAACGAATAATCGTACATCTTAACTCACCGCACTACGCTTATGCTGCGCACTCTGATCTTAATAGAACCATCATACTTCCTAGGCACAATCTCTAAGTTCACATCCAAAGTTTGAAATAGTTCACTTGTAACACAAGAATAAACTATCTCTAAAACAATAAATAGTACTCCAAAAACAAGGAACTTAACCGCTATCATATCCTTGGTTGTCTCACATCTGAACCTTCAGCACCTCTACCGGGTGTTCCATGACCATTTCCTCCATGGTTTAAACCACAAACCTTCGTTGCCTGAGAGCAATTCTTAACCAAATGAGCCTTAGACTTACATCTAAAACATTCCCGAACTCGGTTCCAACACTCGCCAACATGCTACCTTCCACACTGAGCACACGGACGGTCCAGATTTTTAGTAGTTGGCTTAAAAACACGAGCAGAATTCTCAACCTTCGGTCTTTTCTGAAGACCCTTAGACGATTCTGACGGTCCAAGACTCCTCTTATCCTGTCCACGACGACCACGTCCCTTAGAACTCATTTCCTAACGTCGCGATTTAATCTGATTTAGAAGTTTTATGAATTAGTCTTTGTTTCACTTGATTACCCGCGAAGAAATTTTATGACAAGAGTTTTAGGAGTGGTTCTTTCGTATTCATACATGCACACAGTCTTTTCATTCATTCACACATCCATCAAACAGTTATGAACCTTCGTTCATTCAGAGAAACGTTGTAATTTTCATTGTTATGGTTTTTCCACTACCCAGGGGTATTTTCGTAATTTCGTTCTACAGGGGTATTTTCGTAATTTTTCAAAAGAAAAGTTCCTTGATGATTTTGTCACAAAGTATTTTAGTAATTTCAAATTCCCGGGGTATTTTGGAAAAATTTTAAAATTTGGAGGTATTTCGGTAATTTTAGACCTCAGGGGTATTTCGGTAATTTTTCACAAACTGGGTCAAATTTGTAAAATTTAATAAATCAGGAATATTTCAAAGGTTGCAAAACTTTGGGGGTTCTTTTTGAGAATTGTACTTTCCAAAACGGTGATGTTGCAAAAAATTTTGAAATCAGGGTCATTTTGGTAATTTTGTAAGTTAGGGGCAATTTTGTAATTTTCCAAAGTCAAGGTATGTTGATATTTTGCAAGTTAGGGTTTTTTGAACATTTTATAAAGAAATGAAAATTTAATAAAAACCGTGAGTATTTTGGAATTTTCATAAACTAAGGGCATTTTTGTAATTTTACCACTAGGGGTATTTTTGTAATTTCATAAATCGAAAAAATTTTCGAAAATTTTTTTTTTTAAAAAATGGTTCTCACAAATTAAAAAGGAAATTTTAAGATTTTTAAAAACTAGGGTTTTTATAAAAACATGGCTAGTTCCTTTTTCGGGTTTTAGTCATTATGTTTAGCTTTATGGCCAAGAGCCCTCTTCGTCGGGGTGAACCAAAGCTACGCACTGGCAGTGGATTCGAGTGGAGAGGAGGTGAGTCACGCGGATCGCTTAAATACCAAGCTCCCACCGAAACCATTCCTAGACATGCGCACGCAGGTTTGCCACACCACTGAGCCCTCTGGGTTAGGGTGAACCAAAGCTACGCACTGGTGGGATTCTGCGAAGAGGAGGTGAGTCACTAGGATTTGCTTAAATACCGAGCTCTTTCGGATCCAATCCTAGACATGCGTCTGAGGTTTACCACACCCTAACTTTCGATGACTTAGCCATAGGTTTGTTTAGTGCATTAAGTCTTATGTATTTGTGTTTGAGTAGTCTAGTCCTAGGGTTCAAGTTCCTATCATGCTATTCTACGTTCCATGCCTTTTCTACCCTTATACTATTCATAAATCACACATAGAGTTAGGAGTACTTACCTGGTGGACTGCGGGTCGGAGACTTGGGTGCCATGCCAGAAAACCTGCTTATTTTCAAAAATACTTTCATAGAAACTCATTTGGGCTCGATTTGAAAATGTTTTGGGCCTTAGCCCACAGGCCGAGAGTTTAAAATTGGGCTCTGATACCAAACTGAAACACCCCACACCCGGCCCACGAGCCTGAACCGAATCTGGTATGTTCCTTAAGTAAACCGGTTTCAGTGTTCTTTGTTACTTAGTAAATATTTTTTTTAAAATAAACCCTAATTGTTTTGTCACCTTAATAATTGGATTACTAAATAAGATAGACGGGTTTTCAACCTAAGCCCAACCCAAAACGATAGTTTTCCTAAAAATTCACAAATTTTCACTAAGTAACAAAGAACACTGAAACTGGTTTACTTAAGGAACATACCAGATTCGGTTCAGGCTCGTGGGCCGGGTGTGGGGTGTTTCAATATATTCTTTTTATATACACATATATTTTATATTAAATTATTTTTATGTATATATTATTGATTTCGTATTATTTTATGAATGTATTTTCTTTCAAATCTATTTATGTATATATGTATATTTTTAAATTTATTTATTTATATAATTTATTTCCTTTTAAGTCCCTACTTTATTATATATTTTGTTTATTTCGAAAATTTTTATACATTATTATTTTTATATATAAATCATTTATATTGGTTTTTTTATTTCATATATGTAATTTTTGTAGATTAACATATATTATTTTGTACATTATTTACTTTGAATTTCTTTTTATATAATATTTATTTTAAAATTCATTTATATTATTATTTTATGTATTAGTTATTTTCATCTTTGTTTTTTAATCTATTTCAAACTCTACCATGTGTTGTTTATTTGTAAATTTTCATGTATTTAATAGTTCTTAAATTGCTTTTATATCATATTGACTCCAAGTTTCCAGACGTTTATATTATTATTTTAATTTTATTCATCCACGTTTGAAGACTTGCCATATTTTATTTTAATTCATTTTTTAAATTAGCTATATTTTTAGCTTTCGTTGTTTCTTGATTAATAATGTTGGTATTTTCAAAATAGGAATTGTGAGATTATTGTTTTTGTATATTTTGAATTGTATGTTTATATTATTATTCTTGTCATCCATTTGTACAAAGTTGTATTCACATATTATTATTTCATGCTCGATATTATATTTTTGTTTCTCATTATCGAATAGTGATTCAATAAAAGCATTTTGAGTAGATTTTAAAATCGCTTATTTAAAAGTTTTTAAAACAAGGCAATATTTGATGTTTGGAAATTCGAGGAATTGTGCCTAAACGTGATGGGTTTCAGTTCTTAATTTGACCAAATAACTAAATACCCTTTTAATCGCATGATTTGGAAATTGTGAGATGATCTTGGTTTTGAGGTTTAAGACGTCATATCCTAACGCGTTGGATATGGTGTTTTATTCCTTCGGAACGAGAAAATCTTAAATTCCAACTTAAATTAATCAAACATTTTTCAAAAGGAATTACATTTTAATTTTTTCTAATTTTCAACATAAGGACATTAGTTAATCAATTTGGTACCAGTTTTGGGCATACGAGGGTGTTAATCCTTCCTCGTACATAACCGACTCCCAAACTTGTTTTTTTCTATTTCATAGACCAAAATTATTTTTTACAAGGTGATCCAATCACACCAAAACAAAAAAAGATTGGTGGCGACTCCATATTTCATTTTAAAGTTGATCCCCGTTTTTCCAAATAAAAAATGGTTTCGACAGCTTAAAAAATGGTTTCGACAAATACCATGAGTGGCTATATCTCTAGGAGGAGATTAATGAGTGGATGGGGACGTGATTAAAGGAGGATTTAGGGTTTCCCAATAGGATTAGTTGGTTTAAATTATACGTTCTTAAACTCTAGGCTTGACAACCCCAAGAAGTAATCATAAGTTAAACAAGATTAGGAGATAAGTTTGGCCAAGTAAATCGTAATTTATCCTGGTTCAGAAAGTGAGGTCGGGAGATAAACGAGTATCAACCAATTGATTTTTCAGTTAGAGCCCGAGAGGTAATAATTGGTTAATTGATAACTAATTCACCCTAAAACCCTAATCTGAAGTTAGTTACAACCGCTGAAACGAGCTAATCTTCTTGATTAGTTTTACTGATTTAGTAGTTTGTTTATTTTCTTGCTTATTTATTTAGTTATTTAATTTTTATTATTAATCTTTTTTATGGTTCATCGCAATTAGGATTTAATTATTACTATTTAGACTTATTATTATAAACAGATTTTCATTAGATTTATTCCATCCTCCCTTGGATACGATCCTCAAAATACCTCCTTGTGTTCCGTTGTAACACAAATACTATATTACAATTTGACCTGTATATTTGCAGACACCGCCGATCTAATTTCTTATATTTTTGGTGTGATATTTTTTCTATAAATAATAACACGTTTATAGGCGGTCAAATGACCAAGAGTCAATATTTATCTTGTATGTTATTATTATATTGTATTACTATTGATGGAATTGTTATTTTATTGGAATTGTATTTGATCTTCTAATGTAAGCAGGTCTTGAAAACATGTTTATATGTTTGAGAGACTTGTATAGGAAAATGTACTAATTATTATGCACTTTATCTATCCTTGTGAGAATATTTTGGTAAGAGTGTTATTTTTAAAGTAAAACATGTTGATTAGGTTTTACTTGTTGTGACCACAAGGGATGTTCAAGTGGTAAGAGTATTGTATTTTCAAAGTTCAAGAGTGAGGGAAATGATCACAGTGTGTGTGATTGAGTAGATTCATTTTGTAATTGTTGAAGAAAGTGCATATTTGTCACTGAGTAAGGTTCTACAGACGTAGGGAAACCAAACTGTGTAATCATATTCTTATGTTTTGTGTGTTTTTTTTTTCTCATTTAGTGCTTGGAGAAATGTCCACCAACTTAGGTGCCGATTTCTATTTGCTCTTAGCAACTTCCATTTTTTCTAACAATTTACACTATTCCAATAGTTACAAATGAAAGGTTATGAGTGATCCAAAAGCTATACCACTTAGTTATTGACCAAGAGTTTTCATTGTTCATAGTGATAAGGTATGTCTCTTAAATACCAAAAGTTATGTCACTTGGTTAATTAACATAGAATTATAACTATTCAAGTATATATCTATTAAGTAGTTAAGTTTATTGGTAATAGATGTGACTATCCAGTATTGGATAGTTATGTTTTTGTGAAGAGACATGAGAACTATAAATAGGAGTGAACTTTCATTTGCATGGACAATAAAAACACATATATAGAAACAATTTTTTTTTATTCTCCCACCATATTTTATATTCGAATATTTTTATATAAAGAATTACTATAAAATTTCTTTATAGAAATTGATATTCTTGCTATGCTTTGTTAAATGCTTAATAAATTGTTTTCGTCATTGCAAAATGTAGACAGTCATTGGGCTTCATTATATCTTTGAGGTTCATTTTCCAGTAAATATTTTGCACACCAAAACATAGATGGAGGCGAATAGAACCTTAAAGAAAGTGACATAGATACATGCATTGAGGCCTTTATTAATTTCTCATCAATTTATTTTATCCCTATGTACGAACAAGCCATTCTATCTACTATCGATTGCTTTTTCTACTCACCTGATGTAACCAATCCCATTGTTTCTTATAAATATAATGAATTTGGAGTAACTCAGCCAACCAACTCTATAATAGCTCATTTTTTAGTGGTGTCGAAAACAGTGGTTTCGGGACCACAAATCCGACGTGTAAGTTCATATAATTAGTATTTAAATTATACAAGTTAATAATAATTTTTATATTGAATTTTGATCAAATGAATTTAACCAACTGAACTAAAAGTTAGTATAAATGGTTCGGTTCAAAAGTCAAGTGGTTATTGAAAACGAGGTATTAGGACCCCGTTTCCTATTTTAAATATTTACAGAGTCATATTATATGTGAATTGAAGTTTGGTATGATAATTTTGATGATTTATTGCTTAATTATGGTAAAAGGATTAATTTGTAAAAGAGGTAAAAGTTAATTGCTATAGGTTTAAAATAGTAAATGGACCAAAATGGTAATTCAATCATGGTCAAATGGTCCAAGCAATGGTGGATATGATTAATCCACTAACTTTTGAGCTATTTGCTCTTTTAGTCTTAATTACTTTAGGGTTAAATTGAAATTAGTCCAATATATATATATCATCTCATCCCCAATATCAGATAACATATCAAACATGCAGAATTAATAGATATAACATACTTAACATGCTCTTTACATGCGTTCATAAATAGATAGCAGATAATAAACATAGGCATGCTTATATCAGTTCATCAGTTTAGCAGAACATATAGTTTTAGGGTTTAGTAAGCCTTTACCGACCCCATGGTAGACCCACAATCGATTAGGATAATCCGTGCAACCCTACGTAAATTTTCAATACAAAAGGCCCACACGCCCAGATTGGCCTACCCCGTGTGGATCACACAGCCTGGCCCAGTTATCGCATGCCCGTGTGGCGCACACGCCCATTTCAGTCTAGCCCATGTGGCCCACACGGCCACACTCTAGCCATCACACGGCCATGCCTTTCGCACATCCTGGCCTTATTCGATCACACAGCCGCGTCGTCACACACGGCCTACCACATGGTCGTGTGGCATCGACAAAGGTGTTTTTCGGCGTTCACTGAATCTCATTTTTCTGCGTTTCGGGTATACACCTGGTATCAATTTGATGCAAAACCACTCCCAAGCCTTCCCAAAGCATAAAATCGACACAACAACACTCGAAATTAGAGTTCATATATGGTTAAATCGAAACTACAAAACCAAAATACATCCGACACTTACTCTATCACCCCGACGATTCGATTATGATAATGTGAGAGGAGAGCCCCGTTCTTCGCGATTCAATGCTGCCAAAATCCAGTAATCAGACTAACGACAACAAAACATTATCTTAAGAATGGCACTACACGGAATCCACACTTAATTCAAGAAGTAAAACTTACCACAATAACCACACCAAGAGCCGAAAGCACCCAAAAACTTAATCAGGTTAACGAAAAAGAGGAAGACAAGAAAGGGGAAATTTGACAGAATGATGAAGAACAGAATTGACGTGATTCTTCTTGCAGGAGAGAGAAAGTTTGAAAAAGAAAAGATGATAAAATTAAAATAAAATCAAGAGGTTATCAAGAATCCTTCAATTATCTCCATTAACCCACTACTCAGAATTCCTAATACACTGAAACACTTGCGTAGTACCGGGCAAAAATAAATTCACATGCTTGCGTAGGGATTCGAACACAAGACCTCCCACACACAGACACCCTTTCCACTTGAACCAGCACTCATTCTAATATGGATTTACAGACAATTAAATATAAACCCACCGAACAAAGATAAAGCTTAATTCCAAAAATAACAAAAATTGCTAAAGGTAAGGCTTGAACTTGGGACCTCTCACACATACCCAGAACACATAACCACTGAAGCAGATACATATTTTTGTCACAATTTCACAAAAGCAGAAATAAAGATTTTGGGGCGTTACAACTCTACCCCCTAAAAGAAATTTCGACCTCGAAATTTACCCTGATCAGAACAGATGAGGATACTGCTGACGCATCGAGTCCTCAGGTTCCCACGTGGCCTCTTCAGTGCCATGGTTCCGCCATAGCACCTTTACTACAGGAATGGACTTTTTTTGCAGAACCTTAACATCGCGATCCAGAATCTGAACCAGCTCCTCTTCAAAAGTCAAGTCTGGCCTAACCTCAATCTCTTCAATGGAGACGACATAGGATGGATCAGAACAGTATCGCCTTAATATTGAGCCGTGAAACACATCACGTATACGGTCTAGCTCAGGGGGTGGCTCCAACTCATAAGCAACTGGTCCTATGCGCTTCAAAATGCGGTACGGCCCAATAAACCTAGGGCTTAGCTTGCCCTTCCGACCAAACCTCAAAACTTTATTCCACGAAGAGACCATAAGAAACACGAAGTCCCCCACAGAATACTCAATCTCACGTCTCTTCAGATCTGCATAAGACTTCTGTCTGTCAGAAGCCGTTTTCAGTCGATCTTGAATCAGTCGAACCTTATCCTTAGTTTCAAAAACCAACTCAGGACCCAAAACTCGCTGTCGCCCAACTTAATCCAACACAACGGAGTACAACACTTATGACCATACAGAGCCTCGTAAGGTGCCTTCTAGATACAAAACTGGAAGCTGTTATTATAAGCGAACTGGGCTAACGGCAAATAATCCTCCCAACTACCTCAGAAATCAATCATGCAACTCCAAAGCATAACCTTCAGTATCTGAATCACCCTCGAGGATTGACCATCGGTCTGAGGATGGAACGCAGTACTGAAGTCCAACCTTGAACCTAGAGCCTTGTGCAATTTCTTCTAGAACCGAGAAGTGAAGCGAAGATCTCTACCAGAAATGACCGAGATAGGAAACCCATGCAGTCTTACAATATAAAAAATGTACAACTTCGCTAGCTTCTGTAGATAGTAGTAAGTTTGAACCAGAATAAAGTGAGCAGACTTGGTCAATCAATCCACGATGACCCAAACAGAATCCTTCTTTGTGGGGGCCAAGGGCAACCCACTAATGAAATCTATAGTCACACGTTCCCATTTCCATAAGGGAATCTTGACTGGCCGCAATAAACCCAAAGGCAACTGGTGCTCAGCCTTAACTTGCTGGCACGTCAGACATCGAGCCACAAAGTCAGTAACATCACGTTTCAAACCCGGCCACCAGTATAGCTCACGAAGGTCGTGATACATCTTATTACCGCCGGGATGCATAGCATAAGGGTTACTATGCGCCTCCCTCAGGATAGACTGCCTCAGATCAGAGTCATTCGGCAAACAAATCCTGTAACACCCCTATACCATGTTCGACTCAAGGAACCTGATATAGGAATATTACATATGGTGCCAAAGTAATTCTATTAGAACATAAAAACGGACAAATAATAAATTTAAATAATTTACAATTTAGTCCTTACTACTACTTGGAACATGATTTTTCCTAAGTACATGCCATTCTATTCAAAATTTTAAAACGTACCTTCTTGTTGCTTGAAGATGTAATAAGATGAAGGCTCGTAATCTCAAATACAACTATTCAAAATTTCTGTACCTAATCTGCCCACGGAAATAAACGGTACTGTACGTTGAGTAAAAACAATAAATATGCACAATTAATCTTACTACTATTTTACTTTCAATAAATCATTCATGCATTCAAAACTTTAAATTTTCTTAGTAATATGTATCTTAAATAGCTTTTCTTCATTTTAATTTATATATCTTCTTACTATATCAATATTCATTTCATGCATTTCATCAATAATCATTTCATAAAATCATTATTTCATATATTTCATTTCTATATCTCAATTCAATAACTTATTCTATTTCATATCTAAAACCTTACAACATTAGTCTTTCAATAATTATTAAAACCAACATTTTTCAATAAAAATAATTATAATTAATTCATATGATTATATTCAATTAACTCATACACTATTTCATTATTTCCAATTCCTTCTATTTTCAATTATTATTTCGATATTTTAACAAATTCTTGAACCTTAAGTTCATGCTTCAAATCTCATGTCTCAATTCAATTCACAATTTAACTCATAATTTCTTTCTCATATTTTTAATAGTACGATCAATCAAATTTAGTTAATTTTCTCATTTCAATTATTCACCCTATTAACAAACCTGGACCTTGGCGGATACACGGATTCCAACCAAACACACGATCTGATCACACATTGTGCCTAAAAACCGTACTCGATGCCGATCAATATATCGAAGCGATATCGACACATAAAGTGCCTGAAACGACACACGTGGTGCCTAATACGACATATATAGTGCCTGATCGGCAAAGTCGATAAATTTTCGTACTCTTCCAATCCTATGGCATGCCAACTATATTCGACTCAGCCCGACTAGTTAATAGGGTATTCAAATCATTTTTCTATTTCAAATTCACTTTCAATTCAATCACAATTCAATTCAAATTCACTTTCTACTTTCTAATCAATATAAAATTCAATACCAATACATATTTTAGATATTCATATATAATCATACTTCAATTCAATTCAAACCACTTTTCAATCAATACACAATTCACATATTCACACAATTCACATATTCACATATATTCATAATTTAATTCACTTTTATTCAATTCATATTTTTAATTCATTTTCCAATCAAATTCAAATCACTAATTACTTCTCAATCAATATACATTTCAAATACTTACATATTTTCTTCATTCAATTCAATTTGATTCAATTCAAATCACTTTTAGTTTCCAATCAATATACTTTCAAATAGTCACATAATTCATAATTCAATTACATAATTCAAATCACTTTTAATTTTCAATTTGTTCACATTCAATTTCAATAGCCATAAACATTTTTGAATCAATTTCATTCAAATCAATATTATCATCTCAATTGCTTACCTAATTTTACTTACCATGCATTTTAATTAAAATATAACAATTAATAATAAATAGATTTGAATTATAGTAATACAAACCGTGATTTCTTGTTTTTACTTCTCGTCCACTTTTTCTCTTCCTTTCTTCGCGGATGCCTCGGGTGCGATATCGGCTACGAAAAATTAAGATAAATTTCATAATCATTGATACAACATTAATTTTTCATCTAATACTTGAATTTCTATTCTACTTTCATCTCAATTTCAATTTAATCCCTAACTAAATTCATTTATTTTTACATCTCAATTCATACCTCATTTTTACTCAAATTTCAACTAAACTTAAACTTAACTATCTAATTTTTTATCATAAATTCCTCATTTCGAAATTCTTGCAATTTAGTCTCTATTATATAAAATTTAAAACTTATTTTCCAATTTAATAAATCTCCCAATTCTAAATAGAAATTTTATTAATTCAATCTCTAATTCACACTTTTACCTAGCAAAATTAATGTCTAAAAATCTAATAACTTCCAAAATTTTCAGCATATACTTAATAATATTTTGTTCTAGGTTCATAAAAACTCAAAAATTACAAGAAAATGACTTAAATTGACTTATCAATTTGAATTTGAACCTTGAAAACCCTAAATTCTTTCTTTTTCTATTTCTTTTTCTTTCTTCTTTCTTCTTTCTCTGTATTTCATCCCTGCTATTCTGTTGTTTTAATTTCTTTGTTTTCTTTCTGTACTTTACTATATATATAATATAATAATAATATAGTATATAATATATAATAAAACATAATAAATATCTTTATTATTTAATAACATAATATATATATATTAAACTTAAAAATCTCAGATTTTTAAGGATTAACCACCTCAACTTATGCTTTTGGTTTAATTGCCCTTTTAGTCCTTTTTACTTTCTTTTTATTATATTTGTTTATTAATTTAACAATAATATAATATATAATTGTAACAAATATCTATTACTTAAATAATAAGTAAATTAAATACATATATTACAAATGTACACATTTTAATTAACACACTTGTATTTTATCATCACCTTACACTTGTCTTTATTTATTTGATTTCATAATATAATAATAATTAATAAATATCTTTTACTTATTATTTAAGAAAATATACAAATATATTACAAGTGTATTTTCATGTATTTTACACATGTTTATTATCATTACCATACATTTTTCACTATTTTAATTTATTTAATAATAATTTTAATATAAAACCATAATAATATTTATATATAATATATACCCATTTGCCGCCTCACCTAATGAAATAGGCATAATTGCCTATTTAATCCCTTTTATTTTATTTTAATCTATAATTAAACTTTTACCCTTTATTCAATTTAATCTTTTTTCTTAATTTCTCCTAATTAAGCTAAATTCACCAAATTAAAGCCTAATTAAACACGCTACTAGACTCATAAATATTTCTAATAATTATTTACGAATTCGTTTTATTAAGACGGAGGCCCGATAATGCACTTTTCCGATGCTCGTGAATTTTGGGTCATTACAAATCCATCCTCGGAAACACAACACACCATCACTGTTTAACCTAAAATCGAAAGTAGTACCACTCTCCACCTGACGAAACCGTACACCCAGAGTCTTATCCATTAACTGTTTATCTCGAATCTGCTCAATCCAAGTCGCATTAACCTACAACTCGGCTAACAGACTCCCATCATCAAACAGACTAAAGCAAGCAAACATTGCCCTCAAATCATACATCACCGTGCAGTCGTAATCCTTGAGTAGCTTAATCCATCAACACTGCCTAAGATTCAACTCCTTCTGAGTAAGGAGATACTTGAGACTCTTGTGATCGGTGTAGATGATACACCTCTCATCATACAGATAATATCTCCAGATTTTTAATGCAAAGACCACTACAGCCAACTCAAGATCATGTGTCGGATAATTCCCCTCGTGTGTCTTAAGCTGACGGGACGCATAAGCTACAACCTGACTATAACACCCCAAACACGGCTTAGAAGTCTAGACTGAATCCGGGATGCTACACTGATCGCTGAAGTGATCGTAGGTGAATTTTTACAAACAAATTAACATGTTGAATCGTACCATTTAGTCATTTAAAATTCGATCAGAAAAATTTCAGTTAAAATATATGTTTCTATAAACGGAATAAAAGTGTATAAAACTTAAAACAGACAAACCACTTATCTCAATAAACCAAAAGTATTTAGAATCATTTAATATCCAGTCAGTATAATTCACAATAAGACTTAATATACACCCATATAAATTGTACAATTAAAAACATATATCAGAAACTGTACCAAAGTATCATAAAACCATAAAGCTCAAAAACCGAATAGTAATTAAAACTAAAAATACAAACTGATAGTTTTTTTCCACCAAGACTGTCCGAGACCTCCGCATGCTGAGTCCAGCGTCCAAAATTCTGAAATGTACCTATAATGGGAAACAAAATAGGGGGTGAGCTACTTGAGCTCAGTGTGAGATCAAACCATTTAACTACAGAATCAGAAACAGAAGACCAAAAGTAGTTTAACAGCGGAACATACTTATAGAATCAGACGGTAACCTCGAGACAGAAGTCTCATCTGGTAATCACAATTCACAAACAGTCACCAATTCTATTTAGTCAGTTAGATACAATCCGAGTTACACAGTTACAGAAGAACCACAAATGTACTTTTAAGTCAAACAAAACAAACAGATATTCCCGTTCATAGAACAGTCAAACAGATTCTTATGAATGCAATTATATTATAAAACCCACCCATCCAGCCAACACACCACTCCGTCCCTCATCACTCCACATAAGAGCTGTTTGAGCTCATCCAACCAATCACACCACATAGGACCTCGTAAGGCCCATCCATCCCTGCACTCCAATAATGTCCACGACTCAGGGTATTGGGACTACCTACGACCCTCTGGGTATTAGGGGCTATCAGTAAGTTGTCCAGTGCCATGCTGTAACCCGCGGTACAGACATGTTTATGAACTGCAAAATCAGATAGTGGTACGTAGCATAGATAACGTACATGCGGTACAGTACAATACGGTAAGTTGCAATGAAACTAACAGTTCAGTCAATGGTATGTAGTGTAGCTAACGTACAAGCGGTACAGTGCAATGCGATAATCCGCTATACCGTTATCAGTAAAGTCCACGACCCTCAGGGTATTGGGACTGCCCACATCCTTCTAGGTAATAGGGGCTATCAGTGTGATAATCCCACATTTAGCATACTTTCGGATGATTTACTCCTTGATTTATGTAAAAAGGTGCTCTTAATCCTTTCTTTTCATGTCTTATACTCAGGAAAGCACCCAAGGATAGAAAGAACGAGAAATAGGCCTAAAACGAACCAAATTGGTCCAAAGTGGAAATCGACACGGCTTGGACTTAAGCCCACACGGCCGTGCCTCATTGAGCAACCAGAACACGGCCTGACCCCGATTCACACGGCCGTGCCTCATTAAAGAAATTCGAACACGGCTTAAAGACCATGCACACGGGCGTGTGCCAAGCCCGTGTCCCTGTCATGGAGAAGAGTAATTTTACTCGGAAAAGGATATTTAGGGGCAAAGAAACCTATTTCAAAAGCCTATATAAACCCCCTAGATGTAACCTGAGAAGGGGTGGTTAGCTAGGCCAAGGAGCCGAGCCGAAAAGGTTAAATTTGTGGGAATCACTCGAAGATAGCCAATTGATCCATCTCAAGAAGCCGAAATTCTACTCAAGACGGCGGATCTCTCCTTCAATTCCTTCAGGGGGTTTTAGGGATTTCTTATGTTTTTTTTTTAATCTTTTCTTCTGAGATGTTTTCTTTTATCGTTATGAACTAAACCCTTCAGATACCCGAAGGGGATGAAACCTAAGACGGATCTTGTTATTGTTTTCTGAACTATATGATAAATACTTGATTTGTTCTTAATTATGTGTGCTTAATTCTTGTGTTAATATTTCTGGGATATTGATTCAAGTTTGATGTACTTAGGTGGTGGAGCAAAAATCCCTGCTTAAGAGTAGATCTAGCATAATTAAGCGGAGTTGATCGCACGCCTAGATATAGGGTGACGAGATTTTGCTAGATTAGGGTGAAACCTAATATGGGAGTCCATAGATCGAGTTAATGCGATTTTAGGGTTTTAATTAGAAAGAGATTTTAATTAATCAACCTAGGGTTAGATGTTATTCGCCTCGAGAGAGGGTTTAATATAAATTAAGGAGTCTTACGGATCAAGTCAAGTGAATACATCGTCTGGTTCAGTGTTAGATAACAAGTGAAGTCTAGGTGGATTCTTCCTAAGGGTATCATCTTAATCAATTGAGTTTTTCCAACAGTATTTCCCCAATTCATTCTTTTTGTCTTTGCGTCTTTAGCTTAGTAGTTAGTTAATTTTAGATTAAACAACAACTGCACTTATTTTAGGTTAGATAATAAAAAGAAAGTTAGTATTAGTACTTCTAGTTCCTTTGGGTTCGACAATCCGGTCTTGCCTAAGCTATACTATTGTTCGATAGGTGCACTTGCCTTAAATCGTTGTTAGAGTTAGTTTCCAGGTTCGATCATTCTCTTTACAAATTTTAAAACTTGACAAAACAACGATCAGTAACCAGCAAATCAGCTGCCAGTTCAGTCAATCTTCCTTCTTTTCAAAATTGATCGTTGAAATCAGAGTCTTAAATTTATAAAAGAGAATGATCGAACCTGGAAAATAACTCTGACAAAAATTAAAGGCAAGTGTACCTATCGAACAATAGTATAGCTTAGGCAAGACCGAATTGTCGAACCCAAAGGAACTAAAAGTGCCAATACTAACTTTCTTTATATTATTTAGCCGAAAATAAATGAAGTTGTTACTTAATCTAAATTTAATGAACTGCTAAGCTAAAGACACAAAGACAAAAAGAACGAATTGGGAAAATAACTTTAGGAAAAACTCAGTTGATTAAGACGATACCCTCAGGAAGAATCCACCTAGACTTCACTTGTTATTAAACCCTGAACTATATGATTTATTTTCTTCGTTTGATCCGTAAGACTCCCTAACGTATATTAAACCCTCTCTCGAGGCAAATAATGTCTAACCATAGGTTAATTAGTGGAACTCTCGTTCTCTTATAATACCTCCTAGAATAGCAGTAAATTGATCTATGGATTCCCATATTAGGTTTCACCCTAATCCAGCAAAATCTAGTCACCCTATCTCTAGGCGTGCGATCAACTCCGCTTAATTATGCTAGATCTACTCTTAAGCAGGGTCTATTCCTCCTTCACCTAAGCACGTCAAATTTGGATTAAGCTCACATAATTAAGAACAAACTAAGTATTTATCATATAATTCAGAAAATAATAACAAGATCTATCATAGGTTTCATCCCCTTCAGGTATCTGAAGGGTATAGTTCATAACAAAATAAGAAAACATCTCAAGAGAAAAGATAAAACAAAACATAAGAAATCCCTAAAACTCCCTGAAGGAATCGAAGGAGAGATCCGCCGTCTTGAGTAAAATTCCGGCTTCTTCAGATGGATCAACTAGCTATCTTCGAGTGATTTCCCACAAATCTGACCTTTTCGGCTTGGCTCCTTGGCCTAGCTGAACGCCCCTTTTCAGCTGGTACTTAGGGGGTTTATATAGGCTTTTGAAATACGTTTCTTTCTCCCTAAGTATCCAAATCTGAGTGAAATTGCTCTTTCCAGCGACAGAGACACGGCCATGGCACACGCCCGTGTGGATCGGGGTCAGACCGTGCTTGGAATTCTTTAATGAGGCGCGGCCGTGTAAATTGGGGGTCAGGTTGTGTTCTAGATATTTAGTGAGGCACGACCGTATGGGTTTAAGTCCAGGCTGTGTCGATTTCCTCCTTGGGCCAAATTGCTCCGTTTTGGGCCTGTTTCTCGTTCTTTTTATCCTTGGGTGCTTTCCTGGGTATAAGACATGAAAAGAAAGGATTAAGAGCACCTTTTTACATAAATCGAGGGATAAATCATCCAAAAGCATACTAAATGTGGGATTAAAATATGTTACTTTTATGGTTTATCAAATACCCCCACACTTAAGCTTTTGCTTGTCCTCAAGCAAAATTCTCAACTTACAATTAAAACGAACTTTCTATAATTCATAATTCCTATCAATAATGTCTTATCATAATTCATAGATAATTTATACATGGATAATTCAACTCAAAGAGTCCTAAAGATTCAAACAAGATAAGTCATGTATTTGTATTACAGAAACATAGGTGTCTCCACTTATCTGAATAATTGCCTTTAATTCAAAACCTACAAAGATTGACATCCTCACAAAAGGTTCACTCAAATCACTCAAAAAGTGTTTAAGGTTCAAAGTTAAAAGATCACTCATAAGTCGAACCTGAAAAGTTAATCCCATAGGCTTGCCTTAAAATCAAATCTCCACCACTGTAAAATGAGATGCTAAACAAATCAAAAAGGTCTTTAATAGGGTTGTAACGGGGCTAAGGTTAAAGGAGTAGATAAAGGCTGAATTAGAAGGTTAGAATCTAGATTGACCTGATAAATTTCCCAACTAGAAAAATGAACTAATAATTAAAATAATAATACTGATAATACGAGATTTTTCTTCAAGAATTTTAAATTTTAACGTGTAAGCTCACCTAATCACAAACTAATAATGAATATACTTCGTCTTTTTTTTCATTAAGAATAAACTATAAATAATAATGACTTTAACAACTGAAATATAGAACATAGTTAAGTAACTGCTCAAAATCAAATCTCGACAAAAAGGGTAATTAGAAGGATGGTAATAACAAATACAAAGGGTTTTGGGTCATATTAGTGGGTGAGTCGATAAAAAGGATTGTTAGGCTCAACGGGGTTCACTAGGGGTTAATTGTGAAGGTTTAGTGTAGTAAGTGGGTTAAAACCTAGGTGCCTTTATCATTTCGGTATATCAAATCATAACTGTGGTCTTGACATGTATAATCAAGGCAAGTTCTAGAAAAACAGTTCATAGTTGACACACTTATAATCAATAAGTGAGGATGGGAAAGAATGTATGCTCTATAAGGCTCTAAATCTCACAAAAAATTATGGATGTTTTTGACATCAACCTTTTAAATTTCAAACTTCAAGTAATATTCAAATTCAGGTTAACAACCTAAAAATTTTAATTTTTTTGAAAAATAAACTTATCATGCTTGATTCTCTAGTATTCTTTAAATTTAATCATCAATGCACAATTATCAATGACTCATTCCAAAACACATCAATAAAAATCATAAATCATTAGAAATTTCATCCTAATTAGTAATATGAGGAAATTATTTTAGAACAAGACTAAATTCGGGGATTTGAGAATAATGAAAAAAGTTAGGCACTTTTATCCTCAGGGATTTAAGAATCATGCAAAAGTTAGGCATTTTCTCGAAATACTATTCACCCCCCCACACTTAAGATGTACATTGCCCTCAATGTACAAAGATAGATATGACATTTAAGGGATAAATCAAAAGAGAAGGGGAAAGAATACTCCCTGAATTTTGGATGGACTCCTTGAGTTGGACGTGAAAGGAGGATGGGGAGGTCGGTCTGGATGACGAACCTGCGCTTGATAAAGAAATTGGGTAGCACACTGAGAAGTAGCTAGAAATTATTGAGACCTAATTAAAATAAACTAAATATATAATTAAAGATAAGAAAGATAAGGAAAGAGGAAACAAAAATGTAAACAAAATTAAAATTAAAGATAAATGGACCGAAGAGTCCTTATTGTTGAATGGTTCGCGAGGTGGGTGTGACCTCTAAGGCTGGGGAGGTGCTGGCGGTGGTAGAAGTGGCGTGATTCCCAAGCAGCCTGACGAACCTGACACTAAGAAACTAAAATAAGTTAAACTAAATTAAGCATAAAATTGTCAAAGGGAAGGAAATTGAAGCAAAAGAGAAAGGAAAATGAAAAACTATATGGTCTCGAAGACCCTTGGCTTGTCGAGTAGCTGAAGCTGCCGGCATGAACTTATGTAATTTAGTCTCCTTTAAGGAGATTGGCCTTTTAAGCTTCTTCTGCATGGTTCTGGTGTTGCTCAAGAGTCTGGACACTTTTCTTAGGGAAGGAGAGAAATTTTGAAGAAAAAAGAAGGAAGGAAGAAGATGGGGAGAAGGGAAAGGCTGTGGGGTTTAAATAGAGGTTCATCTCTAGTGCTTTCCCACAACCATGTACCAAGATTGTGCCGATTCGCACGACCGCTTCGCACGGTTGTGTGCCTAGGCGTGTTGGCTCACCATGCCTATTCTTCTGCAAGCCACGCCCGTTTTCAACAAGTCAGTATGTTGGCACGGTTATAAGGCACGGACGTGTTCTGTCCGTGGTTGGCAAGTCAGTAGCTTCACACGGTTGTAGGGTACGGGCGTGCTCCTTTGTCGGTGCCCGTGTTGAAGTGGTTAGGTCTGTGATCTTCAGAAATTAGGTTAATCTGACTTGTACCGTCCTACCATGTTAGTACCAAGATTCTGGTGGTCCACACGGCCCCGGCCACGGCCGTGTGCAAGGCCGTGTGTCCTGGAAATCTGCACTTTTTGGTTAGTTTTAAAGTTAGATAAAAAGAAAGAATAAAATAAAAATAACATGAAAAACATAAAAGTTGATGAGGTTAGTACTCGGGTTGCCTCCCGAGAAGCGCTCGTTTATAGTCTTTTCCTTGTATTTTAAAATTTCAAGGGGGTTTAAAGGTTTGAATATCCTTCCTCATATTATCCATTTTATTTTCATTGTATGGTTCAGGTCGAGTAGCATTTATTTTAAAAGTGCCAAAAATAGGTTTGCTTACCTCGACTGTTCCGTGTGGAAGAACATTAATTACTTTAAAAAGGATTTCTTTGTTTGTGTCAGGGTCTGGAGGGAATAGTCGTGGGTCTGCTTTATCTGACAATACCTGATCTCCAACTTTGGACTTGTCTATCTCATAGAGTGGTTTTGATTCTGTTTCCTATATCCCTTATTTTTCATTGAGGTGTGTTTTCCACTCGTCTAAGTCATTGGTTTGAATCCTTTGCTCCTCGTGAGTTATTTCTTTGTTGGCACTGAACTAAGGATCAGGTTCAATCATGCCCTTTTTTGGTGGTTCCTAAAAAGAGAGGTTAATCGAATGGTTATCAATGGATTTTTCTTTCTCACCTTGGTCATTCGATATCCTGGCTGAGTCGAGAGCTTGAAGAGTGACTATCTCATTACCTACACAAAGTATGAGTTCTCCTGTGGCAACATCAATTTTAGTCTTAACAGTTGCTAAAAAGGGTCTTTCTAAAATTAAGGGGATTGAATTATCCTCATCCATGTCTAAGACAACAAAATCTACTGGGAAAACGAATTTATCAATTTTGACAAAAACATCCTCGATAATACCCCTAGGAATTCTAACAATTTTATCAGCTAATTGAATACTCATTCTAGTTTGTTTTGGTTTCCCTAGACCTAGTTGTTTAAACAGTTTATAAGGCATGACATTTATGCTTGCCCCTAAATCAGCTAACGCATTATCAACAGTTAAACTACCAATTAAACATGGAATTGTAAAACTCCCTGGATCTTTTAATTTCCGCGGTAGTCTATTTTGTAGAATTGTTGAGCACCTTGCGTTGAGTTCCACATGTGGTTCTTCGTCTAATTTGGGTTTGTTTGTCAGGAACTGTCTTAAAAATTTTCGTGAGTCTGGCATCTGAAAGAGAGCCTCAATAAGGGGTAAGTTAATATGTAACTTCTTTAGAAGTTTAAAAAACTTACCGAACTGTTCCTCTGAATCGTCTCTTTTCATTGCTTTGGGATAAGGTATACGAGGTTGGTACTCCTTGATTACCAGTTTCGACTTTTCTTGTGTTACCTCTACTTTACCTTCATCTACCTTGTTTTTTTGTATTGGATTGGGTTCGTCTAACACTTCTTTTTATTGAGCTGTTATGGCTTGAATTTGCTCCTTTGGCTTAATCTCAGTGTTACTTGGTAGACATCCTTGCGGTCGTTCTGACATTAGCTTTGCAAGTTGTTCGACTGCCTTAGTGACTTCCCTTACTAACTTGGTAACTTCCTCGACTCAGTTCTCGATGTTTTTAAGTGTTTTCTCAGTGTCTTAGAAGCAGTTTTCTGTAGCTGCCATGAATTATGTCAGCATCTCTTCGAGATTTGGCTTCTGTTCTTGCGGATAGGGCTGATTTTGGAATTGTTGAGAAGGTTGTTGTCTTTGATTTCCTTGATTTCTTTGACCTCCCCACGAAAAGTTTGGGTGGTTTCTCCAACCTGGATTATAAGTGTTACTATATGGATTATTATTGGATCTGAAATTATTACTTATATAGTTCATCTGTTCGCTCTCTATGCCCAGTTGATAGGTTGGGTAATCGACCGCCACGCTTCCATCAAGGTCGCATCAGACATCGGATGTACCTGTGAAGAACACAAACTATCAATCTTTTTTATTCATCATCTCCATCTGTGTTGATAGCATGGTTACTATGTCTATGTTGAAAGCTCCGACTGATTTTGTCGGTTTCATTCTTGTAACTTGCCACTGATAATTATTCAGTGACATCTCTTCAATGAACTCGTAGGCTACTTCGGGAGTTCTATTATTTAGGGTTTCACCGGCGGCTGAGGCGATTAGTTGCCTCGTTGAGGGGTTTACACCGTTATAAAAAGTTTGGACTTGAAGCCAAAAGGGTAAACCATGATGTGGACACCTTCTCAAGAAATCCTAGTATCTCTCCCATGCGTCGTATAATGTCTCTAAATCCATCTGCACAAAAGAAGAGATATCATTCTGTAATTTGGCCGTCTTGGTCGGTGGGAATTATTTTAATAAAAATTTTTCGGTCATTTGTTCCCATGTAGTGATTGACCCTCGTGGTAACGCGTTTAACCATTGTTTGGCTTTATTCTTCAATGAAAAGGTAAATAACCGATGACGCATGGCATAATCAGAAACGCCATTTATTTTGAAGGTATCACAGGACTCTAAAAAGTTAGCTATATGAGTATTTGGATCTTCGTCCTACAAACCATCAAATTGAACAAACTGTTGAATCATTTGTATTGTGTTAGGCTTTAATTCAAAATTATTAGCAGCTATAGCAGGCCTAACAATACTCGATTCTGCTCCTATTAAATGCGGTTTAGCATAATCAAACATAGTACGTGGAGAATTGTTTTCCCCCACATCATGTGGTTGAGGATTATTCTCGTCCATCCCTTCAGTAGGATTGGATCTGCCTTTTTTCTCTCTTTCTGTCTAGTTTAGGGCTCGCCTGATTTCTCGGCGATTCCTTCGAGCAGTCGCTTCAATATCACTGTCGTATAGTAAAAGTCCTCTCGGGTTTCTTCTAGTCATAAACTAGAGGTACCTGCTAGGAAAAGAAAGAAAGAAAATTTAGCAAAATCAAAATTTTTAAAAAAATAATGGCTAAAGTAATAAAAATAGAGCTTTCTTAATATTTTAGTTCCCCGGCAACAGCGCCAAAAACTTGATCGCTAAAATCAGAGTCTTAAATTTATAAAAGAGAATGATCGAACCTAGAAACTAACTCTGACAACGATTAAAGGCAAGTGTACCTATTGAACAGTAGTGTAGCTTAGGCAAGACCGGATTGTCGAACCTAAAGGAACTAAAAGTACCAAGACTAACTTTCTTTTTATTATTTAGCCTAAAATAAATGAAGTTGTTACTTAATCTAAATTTAACTAACTGCTAAGCTAAAGACACAAAGACAAAAAGAACGAATTGAGAAAATAACTTTAGGAAAAACTCAGTTGATTAAGACGATACCCTCAGGAAGAATCCACCTAGACTTCACTTGTTATTAAACCCTGAACTATATAATTTATTTTCTTAGTTTGATCCATAAGACTCCCTAACGTATATTAAACTCTCTCTCGATGCGAATAATGTCTAACCCTAGGTTAATTAGTAGAACTCTCGTTCTCTTCTAATAACCCCCTAGAATAGCAGTAAATCGATCTATGGAGTCCTATATTAGGTTTCACCCTAATTCGGCAAAATCTCGTCACCCTATTTCTAGGCGTGCGATCAACTCCGCTTAATTATGCTAGATCTACTCTTAAGCAGGGTCTATTCCTCCTCCACCTAAGCACATCAAATTTGGATTAAGCTCACATAATTAAGAACAAACTACGTATTTATCATATAATTCAGAAAATAATAACAAGATCTATCATAGGTTTCATCCCCTTCAGGTATCTGAAGGGTTTAGTTCATAACAAAATAAGAAAACATCTCAAGAGAAAAGATAAAACAAAACATAAGAAATCCCTAAAACTCCCTGAAGGAATTGAAGAAGAGATCTGCCGTCTTGAGTAAAATTCTGGCTTCTTGAGATGGATCAACTAGCTATATTCGAGTGATTTCCCACAAATCTGACCTTTTCAGCTTGGCTCCTTGGCCTAGCTGAACGCCCCTTTTCAGCTGGTACTAAGGGGTTTATATAGGCTTTTGAAATACGTTTCTTTCTCCCTAAGTATCCAAATCTGAGTGAAATTGCTCTTTCCAGTGACAGGGACACGGCTATGGCACACGCCCGTGTGGATCGTGGTCAGACCGTGCTCGGACTTCTTTAGTGAGGCACGGCCGTGTAAATTGGGGGTCAGGCCGAGTTTTAGATGTTTAGTGAGGCACGGCTGTGTGGGCTTAAGTCCAGGCCGTGTTGATTTCTTCCTTGGGCAAAATTGCTCCATTTTGGGCCTGTTTCTCATTCGTTTTATCCTCGGGTGCTTTCCTGGGTATAAGACATGAAAAGAAAGGATTAAGAGCACCTTTTTACATAAATCGAGGGATGAATCATCTAAAAGCATACTAAATGTGGGATTAAAATATGTTACTTTTATGGTTTATCAAAAATCCCGCCCAAAACAGTATATGCATATGTATGTATGCAGTCAGATGTACACGATCAGAATACGAGTTTTAGACAGTTAATTATAGTTAGACACTCACATCCAATCAGTCAGTTACAGAATCAGACATTTGGACACCCATAACTAGAGTTCAGTATCAAGCTTAGCGCACAACCAATCACTAATAACACACACATCAAGCTCAGATCAAAGTCATAATTACCCTCAATAAAGCTCAGTCGAGGGTTGGAACACACAGAGTTGCGATTACATTTAAATTTGACCTAAAATCATTATTTTGCAAGGTAGGGCCACAAGCCTGTGTGCTCCGGTCGGGTGGAGCAATCCAAGCCGTGTAGGGGTCCAAACGCCCATGTGACGGGTAACATACGGCCGTGTGACAAAGGCACACGCCTGTATGGTACAGGGACATGAGCGTGTGAATAAGCCGTGTAACTCACTTTCCAATTATGCTAAAATAAGATGCAAAGCAGACACGGCCGTGTGCAGGTCTCATACACCCGTGTGCCACCAGACACGGCCGTGTGTTCCAAAGTACATGCTCATGAGAGATCTCTAATCCCCAAATCATTCACACGGCCGTGTGGTCAGGCCTTGTGACACCAAATCTGTAAAAAACCTTAATTCCCAATCTCACACACCTATGTGCCCAAGGGAACACGGCCGTGTGAAAGTAGACAAAAATCCCCAAATCGGCCACACCGTCGTATGGTACCCAATTTGGCTCGAAAACACTAATACCCAATTCTACACGGTCGTGTGCTTCGGCATACCCTCGTGTGGCCGATGAGGTGATCACGAAACCACCCTAAAACAGCCCCAAAACCATCATGTTAGCCGCTAGAATCGTCCCCAACCTCTGCCCTATCAACATATATCAGAAAGTGACAACTTCACATCACTTCAATCAACTAAAAACCCAAATCGAACTGGTTAGCATATGGTCAAGCAAAGTTGAACGCAAAAATTCACAAAATGAAATAAACAGATAAGAATTGTGGACAAGGTTCGAATCCCACACCTGTTTACGATTGGAGAAGACGGCAGAGGCGCAAAATTCCCGAAGCCACAAATTAACCGTTTTGGGAAATATTAAGAAAGCATGAGAGAGGGGAAGAGAGGAGAACGTGAAAATAGAAAAGTCGAAAATAAAATAAAAGAGAAAAATAAAAGTAACTTTTGTTATAAAACTAGTAATTTAATAATTATAAATAATTATAATTATGAACTAAAAACAAAACAAAATAAAGTACCTACCAAAATGTTCACATAAGACTCAAACCCGGAACCATGAGGTTCCCTAACACGCTCTCAACCACAAGACCAGTAGGCCCATTCTGACACTAAATTGCATATCCACACACATATGTGCAACCTCCCCACTATCCCTACGCTTAAAACTCAAAACTTCTAGGCCCAGGATTCGAGGCATTACACTTACCATCCTGCATCAAAACACATCTTAAACCGACGTGTGACGTATTGTTGTAGACCACAAACTCCTTACTGAATTCAGGCTGTATCAAAACAAGAGCCTGGGTCAGAACAGTTTTGAGCTTCTCAAAGCTCGACTACTACGCATCAGTCCAAACAAATGAAACACCTTTATGTAGAAGCTTAGTCAACAGCGCAGCAATCAAAGAGAACCCCTCAACGAAACGCTAATAGTATCCCACTAAACCCAGAAAGCTATGGATCTCAGATACATTTTTAGGCTGTTTCAAATCTAGTACAGCCTCAACCTTTCGATGATCAACACGAATCTGCTCAGCAGAAACCACATGCCTTAGAAAGTTACTTCACAAAGACAAAACTCACACTTGCTGAATTTAGCGTAAAGCTGCTTCTCACGTAGAATCTGAAGCATTACTCTAAGATGTTCATCATGCTCATCCTCAGTCTTAGAGTATACCAGAATGTCATTGATGAAGACCACGACGAACTAATTCAGATAGGGCTGAAATACTCGGTTCATCATATCCATAAATGCAGTCGGAGCATTAGTCAGACCAAAAGGCATTACTAAGAACTCTTAGTGTCCATAACGAGTCTTAAATGCAGTCTTATGCACATCCACCACTTTAACGCTTAACTGATGATACCCTGAATGGAGATCGATTTAGAGGATAGAGAAGCCCCTCGAAATTGATCAAATAAATCGTCGATCCTTAGAAGTGGATACTTATTCTTAATGGTCAGCTTGTTCAACTGCCGATAATCGATACACATCCTCATGGTCCCATCCTTCTTCTTAACAAACAGGACTGGTACTCCCTATGGAGACACACTAGGACGAATGAAACCATAGTCCAAAAGTTTCTGCAGTTGAGCCTTAAGCTCTGTAAGCTCTTTTGGTGCCATTCGGTAGGAAGCGATAGATACCAGAGTTGTACTCAGAAGAAGCTTGACCCAAATTCTACTTCCCGATTTAGAGGTAATCCCAGTAACTCTTCAGGGAAGACATCTGGAAAGTCCTTTGCTGTTCTATGGTCCCAACAGAAGAGTCCCCGGAATCTAAAACACTTACATAGGCCAAGTACACCTCGCAACCTTTCCGGACCAGTTTCTCAGCTAATAATGCGGCGATCACATGCGACAGATAGTCTCGACGCTCACCAATCATAACCACCTCCACATCCTCCATGGTCCTCAGAACGACCCTCTTAGATGCGTAGTCCAAACTGACTCGGTGCTCTACCAACCAGTTCATACCCAGAATCAGGTCGAACTCCACAAACGGAAGTTCTATCAAATTAGCCAAAAGTACCTCCTTTTGTACCTCTAGCAGAACATTTTTATACAGTTTACTAAGCCGAACAGACTGCTCTAGTGGACTTATCACAGTAACCTCACTAGAAGTACTCTCAACAGATAACCCCAGATTTTTAGAAACAGAACAGGCTATATAGGAATGAGTGGATCTTATTTCTATCAGGGCAAAATAAGGTATATCAAATATAAGGAACGTACCAGTGATGACGTCAGGAGCATCTCTGTCCTCTCGGCGACGTGCAGCATAAATCGAAGCAAGCTGCTTCACCTCAGTCTGACCAGCATTTCTACTCGGTGCTCTTTGTCCACGACCCAAACCATTACCACCCCTAGTGAGACCACGACCCCTAGGTGGCTACTGAACTGCTCTCTGAGGCTGTACAATACCTGGAGCTAAAACTTGCATCTGATTTGTACACTATGGACACTCTCTAACATAGTGCTCAAGAGACTCACACCTCAAACACACCCCAATCCTCCTCCAGCACTCACCCGGATGGCGTCACAATCCCCATAAGGCAACAACCTAGCAGAAACAATAGGAACCCCAACTCTCACTGGCCTATCAGATCTAACCTTTTTCTTAGGCTCTACACAGAACTCGAAGGCTCCGAATTTCTTTTGTTCTTACCTTTCTCCCTATCTTTATTCTGGCGCTCAACGTGTTTAACATCTTCGGCGATCTTCGCCTTCTCCACCAAAACAGAAAACTCACGCTCCCTCTGTAAAGCAATCAAAACCCTCAAATTATCTCTCAACCCGTCCTCAAACCAAACACACATATCATATTTCGATGCCATCATACCTCAAGCATAGCGGCTCAACCTCAGAAATTTGGCTTCATATTCAGCCACAGATCGATCACATTACGTGAGGTTCAGAAACTCACGCTTGCGAGCATCAACGTAGCTGGCTCCCACATATTTGCTCTAAAATGAAGTCTTAAAGAACTCCAAAGTCAAACAATCAGGCTGAATGCCCTCCTTAACTGTCAACCACCACTGATATACTTGGTCGCGAAGCAATGAGACTACACCCTTCAATTTCTACTCAGAGTTACTGTCCAGATCATCCATAATCCTCTCGGTGGCCTCCAACTAATACTCAGCCACATTAGGGGTGACTCTTGTGACACCCCTAAATAACTCAGCTCTATTAGACCGGAGTCACTTAGTTACCAACCCTCAGCCCTCAGATCCAGAATTGGGTCCAACGACCCTCTCCAATACCCTCAACATGGCTTGAGACAGTACGTCGTCCCTAACCGATCAACTCTGAGACCCATTCTCAATAGAAGGTGACATAGATGTCTCACTAGTGTCTAGATTTGGCATGCTGCCCAGAGATGAGGACTCAGCTTGAGCCCTCTACGGCCTCTACCTCGGCCTCGAATACCACGTCCACAGATACTTCGTGCGCTCATTGTCTAATCGAGTTTATCTACATTAAGAGTTTTATGCATCAGTTCAATATTTATTAATAAATATTTTATGCAAAAAGTTTCAGAAGTTCAGTAATGTTTTCATAAGTTTCAGTTTCTATTTGTTTCGCTACAGTTTCAAAGAGTACTAATTATAGTATTTTAAGAGTATGATGCTTACAATATTTTAAATAAACTATCTAAAGTTTAGAATACTTACAAGATCAGTGCTGGAAACTCAATGTACGACATTCTTAATCAAAATATTTTTAACCTATTTGGAAACCAGTTCTCTAAAACATATTTTGGAACCCAAAAATCCACAGCCGAGTTTTTAAACCTGGCTCTAACACCACTAAATGTAACACCCCAAACCTCAACTAGACGTTATGGCCTAATCTGTAAATGTCACATGAAATGGGTTGAAAAACCATTGTTGTTAAGTTAAAACTTTTCCAGTTATTAGCCCTTAGAGTTATTATTAATTTCAAAACTTTCGTTCATTTAATCATCTAGAGTTAAATCGGGTTTGTAGTAGAAACTTGTAAAAACGTTGTGTCTAGAAAATCGTTCAAGATTTTATAAAACCATCACAGTTTTAAATAAGTAAAAACCCAAAACCAACGTCAGAATATTAAAAGAGTCCCAGGAAATACAACTTCAATGCCAAAATTTAATAACCCAAAAACAAAGTGGAATAGCAAATTAGGTGGTCACTGTTAAGTCCTCCGCTGCACCGATCTGCCTAAGACTGTGGGTTACCTGTACAGACAAATAGAAAAGGGGTGAGTTTACGTAAACTGAGTGTGTAACCCAGCAGAGTTAAGCATGCATACATACAAAATATCATAAATCAGACAGATTCACAATCGGGCCTGAGTCTATGTTAGATACAGATACAGATTCGGGCTAGAGCCTTTTTCAGATACAGATACAATTACAGATATGCAAATCAGATAACAGAATCCTACCCCCATCCTCTACACACTATCTCTGACCATTCTTACACACCATGTGGGGTTTAGAACACCCACCCAGCCCTACACACCACGCTATACTGACGCGGCACATATCAGATATAATGTAGCTGTGCTTCCAGATATTAGGCATAATCTGCCTTTCAGAATACTTCTTCCAATATATATATATATATCATCTCATCCCCAATATCAGATAACATATCAAACATGCAGAATTAACAGATATAACATACTTAACATGCTCTTTACATGCGTTCATAAATAGATATGAGATAACAAACATAGACATGCTCATATCAGTTCATTAGTCTAGCAGAACATATAGTTTTAGGGTTTAGTAAGCCTTTACGACCCCATGGTAGGCCCATAATCGATTAGAACGACTCGTACAACCCTACGTAAATTTTCAGTACAATGGGCCCACACGCCTAAATTGGCTTAGCCAGTGTAGATCACATGGCCTGGCCCAGTTATCACACGCCCGTATGGCCTACACACCCAATTCGATCTAGCCCGTGTGGCCCACGTGGCCACACTCCAGCCATCACACGGTCGTGTCTTACACACAGTCTGGCCTTCGTCAATCACACGGTCATGTCGTCACACACGGCCTACCACATGGCCGTGTGGAGTCGACAGAAGGGTTTTTCAACTTTCGTCGAATCCCATTTTCCTGCGTTTTGGGAACAAACCTTGTATCGATTCGATGCAAAACCCCTCCCAAGCTTTCCCAAAGCATAAAATCGATACAAAAACACTCGAAAGTAGACTTCATATTTGATTAAATCGAAACTACAAAGCCAAAATACATCCGACACTTACTCTATCACCCCGACGATTTAATTACGATAATGTGAGAGGAGAGCCCCGTTCTTTGCGATTCAATGCTGCCAAAACCCAGTAACTAGACTAACGGCAACATAGCATTATCTTAAGAATGACACTACACGGAATCCACACTTTATTCAAGAAGTAAAACTTACCACAATAACCACACCAAGAGCCGAAAGCACCCAAAAACTTAATCAAGTAAACAAAAAAGGGTAAGACAAGAAAGGAGAAATTTGACAAAATGATAGAGAACAGAATTGACGTGATTCTTCTTGCAGGATAGAGAAAGTTTGAAAAAGAAAAGGTGGTAAAATTAAAATAAAATCAAGAGGTTATCAGGAATCCCTCAATTTTTTCCACTAACCCACCACTCAGAATTGCAACTGCATTGGAACACTTGCGCAGTACCGAGCAAAAATAAATTCCCATGCTTGCACAAGGATTCGAACATAAGACCTCTCACACACAGACCCCCTTACCACTTGAACCAACAGGCTCATTCTGATATAGATTTACAGACAATTAAATATAAACCCACCGAACAAAGATAAAGCTTAATTCCAAAAATAATAAAAACTGCAAAAGGTAAGGCTTGAACTTGGGACCTCACACACACACCTAGAATAAATAGCCATTGAAGTAGATACACATTTATGTCACATTTTGACAAAAGTAAAAAAAAAAAGATTTTGGGGCGTTACACTGTCACTGATGAATAGAATACATGTTAAGCATGTCTATTGTTACTATTATGATCTGTTATAAGCATGTCATATTGTATTGCATGGGGTGGGATGATATGAACGGAGGAAGAATTATCAGTTTAACAATCTGCAAACACTAATGGTTCATCCACAATGTTCTGGTAGCTTGTCTACAAACTTTTAATCTAAAAATTGTGGTGATTCATCCACAATTTTTATTACTAGCATTTCTTCTGCAACGATTAGTGGTTCATTCACAACACGGTGGATAAGTTCTAGGGACCTCTTACTATGGTGTATAGTGAAGTTGGGTAAGAACTTATCTGAAATTGCATCACCATTCATAAGCATGCGTAACTGTGAATTCTGAAATATTATATTGATATGTTGTTCTAAAAGAACTGATAGTCTAAATCGCTATATGAGTGTGATTGTTCTGGGAATTATTATTTTTTATGTCTCATCTACTGTTTGCACTAATTTTATTTTGATTGGACTCATATTGAGCTTCTTAAGCTCACCCCCTATTATTTCCATCTTTATAGAAAAACCACTAAGTTAGGACGCAGACTCGACATTTGAAAAATCTCAGCTTGGATTAATATTTTTATTAAAAGTATTTTAAATTTATTACTTGAAATTTCTGTTATTTAGAGACTGCATTGTTTATTGAACTGTGACAGGAGACTTAGGTTTTGGCTTATTTGGCGTGCATGACACTTAATTTTAGGTTATTGAAATATGTATTTTGAATTAATTTTGAATGAAATTTGGTTTTCATTCAAACTATATTAAATATCACTTTTTCGCTGCATGACTATATAAATGAGATTTGATATAAACTGAAGTTCAACTTTTGCAAAACAATCATTAAGATCTACCGGTTTTAAAATTAAATTGTAACTTTTGGAAACATGCTAAGTTTTTTTTCAAAAACTAAAGCAAATTGTAATAAGGCCATTTTGCCCGGGCCCATTCAGAAAAAGAAAAAAAAAACAAAAAACAAAATAAAAATAATAAATGTTCACTTTTAAATGTCCCTTTTACAAATAACCCAATCCTTGGCCCGAATTACAACAGACTAGCCCAAAACCCCACGTACACCCCAGACCAACTTACAGACCCAACCTGATCCATTAATCCAGATCCCAAATAAACCCAACACCCAAATCCTACCCTGACCCAAAATAGAAATGGCCCAAAAGGGCCCAAACACTAAACATCCTCAGTGGCCTAGGGTTTCTAAAAACCCTAGGCGCCGCAACCCTCGATCTCGTGCACCGCAGCGAGCCCGACCTCGTGCACAGTGCCGCACCTGGCTCGCGCACCACACAAAACCTCCGGTCGCGCCACGATTCAAGCGTAAATCACCCCCACCGCCGAGATCTCCGCTCCACCTGCACAAGAAAGGAAAGAAGACAGTAAGAATATGGCAAAAAGATTTGTATTTCCTTTTTTAAATCTATTTTTCAGGTTATAAAAACCCATAAAACCTGTAAATGAGAACAGACAGAGATACAATCAGAGAAAAAATAGGCAAAAATACACAATACACATACAGAAAGATTTACAGTGAGAACAGAGAAGAAAATATTCTAAAAAAAAGTAAATAGAAATACAGAATCTGTTTCGCAAGGGTAATTTCTATTCTCGTTTTTTTTTGTTTTTTATTTTATTTTTTAATCCCTGCATGTTTAACATATAAACCAACATTTTAAAAAAAGAAAGGCCAAATTTTTACCTGTAAGCTACTGGGAGCGGTGGCGCGTGCGACAGTGCGTCATCGGAGCATGGACCTTAGGCCGAAAGCCAGAGAGAATTCAGAAGGGAGGAGGGTTTCTATTTTTTTTTTTAAATGGATGTTAAAATGAATTTTTAACTAATTTTTTTTTACTTAAAATAATGACAAAACGGAGTCGTTTTTGCTTAAGCTGATAAGCACAAAACGACATCGTTCAGGCTCTAGGGTCCGCGCGTTGATCCAAAAACCCGGAAAGGGTCGCACGTTTTATAAAAAAGGGAAAATTGCTCTTTTAGTCCCTCCGCTATTTTATTAAATTTAATTTCATCCAAATTAATGTTTTATTTTTTTAAATTGACCCTAGAAATCTGTTTATGTTTCAATTTAACCCTTTCTTTTAATTTTTTTATATATATTTTAAATTAGTATTAAATTATTTATTATATTAAATATTCTATATTTTTTAATAGTTATATATATTGATTTATTAATATTATAAAATTAATATATAATTGTTATTTTATTTTGTCTAATTTTTTTGATTCTTTATTATTTTAGTATTTATATATATTAGATATTATATTATATTTTAAAATTTTGTACATTATATAATATCATATTATATCATATATTATTTTTAACTAAAATTTATTTATATCGTATAATATATTCTATTTACATTATTTATTTTTTATATATAATTTTATATATCTTTATTTAAAATCATTATATACTATTTTTATTTTATACATCGTTTATATTGTTTATATTATATGTATGTATTTTTTATTTATTATTTAATCTTGCATGAAATTTTTCATATTTATTTAATTGTTTTCTTTTATTTTGATATTTATTGTTCTATATATGCTCATACTCTCTCATTTATTTATTTATGATTACCATGGTGTAGTTATTTTTTTATTAGTCATTATTTTACATTATTATAAATATTGAAATGTTAATGAATTATAATTACTTTTAATATTTATGTTCGATAGTTTATAAATGCAATATTGTCACATGAATTATTGTTTAAAATAGAAATACATTTTTTTGCAAAATTACTATATTTTATGTAAAGGTTTTTAAAATAAGGTAATGTTTTGTATTTAGAAATTCGGGAAATAGTGCCCTAACGTGCTGGGTTGCGATTTTCCGTTTGGCTAAATAACTAAATATTCTTTTAACAAGTTTTGTAAATGATGAGATGATTTTGATTACGAATGTTTTAAAATATCGTGTCCTGACGTGCTGGATGTGATGTTTATATTCCTTCGGAACAAATAAATCTCAAATTTTAACTCAAATTGCTCGAAGTTTTAAGAAATCATATTTTTAAAATACCTTAAATTTCAAACATTTGGACATGATTCTATCGATTAGGTACCAATTTTTGGGCGTTATAAAGGTGCTAACCCTTCCTCATACGTAATCGACTTCTGAACTCGTTTTCTTGTTTTTCGTAGACCAAAATCAAATGCTTTAAAATAAAACGATTTACAAGGTGATTCAATCACACTTAAGTAAAAAGGGATTGGTGGTGACTCCCATTTTTGTTTTTAAAAATCGACCCCGTTTTTACCAAAACATAAAAATGGTTTCGACACAAATGCTTTAAACAACTATTTTTAAACTCCAATAATTATGCTAGGTTATTTTAGCGGCCAATGTAATATTTTGAATTCGAATTTAACTTTTAAGTCAGGTTAGGGAAAATTACACGTACTCCTACTTAGTAACTTGATAATATCGTCCTAGCTATACTCTTCATAATCAAAGCATGGATCCTTCCCAAAAAATGAGTAGAAGGAATTTCATCGACTATCTCTCTAATTGCATCCCCTTCAAGCAACACAAAGTCGTCATCCTCTTGAGCATCAGAATGAGACCGACTCTCACCCAACAACATATCCTTGAAAGACGCTCGATTCCCATCGTTGTCGTCCTCCATCCAACTATCAACATTGTCCCTTTGGCCCCTTCATCCGACGACTCGTTTTCACGTCGAACCTTCTTCGTTACCCTACCTATCTCCCCACCACTAAGCGGCGCAGCACTCATGTTTGACCAACGTAGGTTAGTCCAATTTTGTTCTTTAAAATAATTGACCTTTTATCTGTATGTTTTATTAGATTTGATATTTTATATCTTTGTACAGTATTTATATATATCATAATGGTTGATATTTTCATGTTATATTATAATATTTTGGCTGTTACCTAAAAAAAAAAAAAGTCATTAAGAAAGGGTAAAAAATAAATTAAGCTTTTGTAGTAAATTTACATTCAATTAAGTCTTTACAATTAATTCAAATAATCAATTAAGTCCCTTTGTTAACGGTTTTTGTCATTGATCGTGTTGACTGTTAAAATAAATTGATAAACCAATTAAATGGTGACACATAGCAACTTTTGGTTTAATCTAATACTTTCCCATAAAATGATTAAGAAATCATTAAAATTATAAAAATAAAAAATATTAAATATGTTAAAATTGATATAAACTTTTTAAAATTATAAAAAAATTATAAAATACTATAATTATCATAAAAAATATAAAAAATAATAAATTCTAATAAGTTAAAAAATTGAAAATTTAATAAAACTTATTTAAAATATTTAAAATTAAAAAAAGTATTAGAATTCTTAAAAATAATAAAAAGTTGAACCTATTTTTTATTTTTTTAAATATTTTTATCAATTCAAAATTTCATTATCTAACTATTAACATATATATAAGAATGAAATATTCTAACCAAGGTTTTCAGAACTGGACTGATAGTCGAACCGATCAGGCAACAGATTTGCCAGTTTGATTTATTCGTCCAGTTCAATTAAATAAAACATTAAAAATAAAAAGAAATAAAAAAATGGTTCATCCGTTCGGTTCCCAAGTCAATCAGTCTAATGGTTTTCTCTGGACCGATACCCTTGCTGATTCTGGTCTAATCTGTCCAATCGACTGATCGAATCCAGTTCGAGTTTTATGATTTTTTATAATTTTTATAAGTTTATATTAATTTTAATACTTTTTGATATTTTTTTTATGATTTTTATAGAATTTCAAATATGGTTTTATTCTTTTATATAATTCATTAGAATTTTATATTTTATAATATTTATAAATTTTCATATTTTTCAAAAAAATAATATTTAATAGTTTTTATATTTTTTATGACTTTTTAATATTTTTATGGAAAATATTAAATTAAACTAAAATATGTCACATGTCACCATCTAATTAGTCCATAAATTTATTTAAAAAATAACCTGATGGATGACAATAATTATTAAGAGAGAAACTTACTTAATTATTTTAATTAACAAAGACTTAATTAATGTAAATTTCATTAAAAAAAACTTAATTAATTATTTTTTATATTTTCTTAAAAGCTTTTTTCACACATATAAGCCAAATATTTTTATCCTATCATATTCGCCTAAGTTTTGTACTGGAAATGATAATAATCTATTGCTTCTAAAAGTTGTTCACTCAAAAGGTTTTCATATCTGATGATAATGATGATGATAATAATAGGTTAGGTGTTTGGGGCAGATCCACAGTTTCCAGTGATGTGATGGATGTGATTCGAGTGAGTTAATGTAAGTTTGCTAACTACACCTGCCTTTCATATTATTTTGAGTCAACGTCCAATCACTGCCTTTCGTTACGGTTTATTTTAATATTTGCACTTGCTTTTCAGCTTCTGACTTATCATTGCGGCATCCGCTTGATGTTGCATGACTATGTGAATTTATTAAAAATAAATGGTTGGAATGTAAATTTAATGCATTAAAACTTATGACATTTTAAGTTGAAATCCCGTCAATGTCAAATATATTTTTCTAGGTTTTACATAATTTAAAATAACAAAAATACTCTTATAATAATACTAATTGTTTTATATAATAATAAAAAATTGTCAATACTTATTAAATTAAATTGGGACCCAAACTATAGGTGCCACCCACTCAATCAACCCTATAACTATAATATAATTATTATTTATAAAGATGATATTATGTTTTAATCAATAAGTTGTACTTCTTTCGCGTAAAATAGCTTAATTAAATGAAAATAAATTTTTTGTAACACTTTTGTCTTTGGGAAACCAAAATAGTTTCCTTATTGGTAAAATGATTTTTAAATTATTGAACACACACACATATATATATAATAATATATAATACATTATTAATATGTTAATAAAATTATCCAATATTACAATTTTATTTTAATAGTAAAATTTAACACTAATAATAATGTCAAAACTTAAATATAATTCTTAATACGTTATTAAAGATATTTTATATTAATAATTTAATAAAGAATATGTTGAAATATTTGAATTTGCTGCAATATGCTAATGGAAGTGTCCACTTCCATCACCACTGCGACAAGAAGCAACTTGTCTTATTTGAAAGATTAGCAATTTATTGAAACAAATATTTAGGATGGGTTGATATCGTGAAATGGTTCAAGCCCATCAATAAAAATCAATTCACTTGGAGAAACATATCTTGAAGACTGGATTAGATTGATTGTACCAAATCCCTTAGATCAAGGATGTTGGATTGGAACAAAACTTGAAGATTTATCTTCCAACACTCCGCATTACTTTGATCATTAATATTATATTGCATTTAGCTGGTTTAGCTGATGTTTAAAAGGGATTATGATTGATCTTTAGTATGAACAAGTATAAAAAATCTCTATATATTTAAGACTTGTATATGTTTATGTACTGAATATTTGAGAGCACTTATCAATTCATTGAGGAACGTTATTGTAAGAGTGAATTTGAAACTGTAAAACATTTTTGTTGTTGGTTTTACAAACTAAGTTCTCATGGGAGAATCTAGTGCTGAAAAGTCTAGCTTTTGAAGTACAAAAGTGAGGATCTTTCACTAGGTGTGTTAGAACTTGGTTCATTGGTTGCATTAAATTCAAAGATAGTGGATTCATCTTACTGAGCTAGGCTTTGTAGGTGTTGAGAAACTGAATTGCGTAAACAATTTTGTTATCCACTATTTTATTGTAGTTGTTGCAGTTATAACAAAAGTGCCCACTTTTACCGTCACTTCTGCTCATACTCTGTTACTTGCAGTTTAACACCTGGTTTAGGTCAACAATTGGTAGCAAAGCTTACCGCTTAACATAGTTAGTGGATATTTTTGGTATTGCCAATTGCAAGATATGGAAGAATCCTTAACTACACGTCTCTTGATGTTGGATTGTGGCAATTATATCGATTGAAAGGAACAAATGAAGGCATATATCAAATCTATTGATGAAAAGGCTTGGCATTTTTTTCTTATGGGATGGAAACCTCCCATGGTTAAAATTGAAGTTGGAAAAGTTCCCAAATCTAAGCTGGAGTGGACAACTGATGAGGAACATCTTGCTAATGCTAACTCCAAAACATTGTATGTAATTTTCTGTAGAGTTGACCAACAAGAGTGCAAGAGGATCTCAAATAACACTATTGCAAAGAGGCTTGGGATATTCTGCAAACTACTCATGAAGGAACCGACACTGTTAAGCAGTCTAATATGCAAATGTTGACCACTAGATTTGAGAATCTAAGAATGCAAGATCCAGAGACAATTGGTGAATTTTATGCTAAACTATGTGATATACAGAATTAGACATTTTCCCTGGGAGAAGAATATTCCAACACCAAGTTGATCAAAAAAGTGTTGAGATATCTACTTGAGAGATTCTCTATCAGAGTCATCACAATTGAGGAAGCTAAAGACCTTAAGATCTTGCAAATAGATCTAGATGAAGCCAAATGAAGTAGAACCAAATATGAGAGAAATATTTCTCTTCAAGTGGGAGAAGAAGTGCCAACTTCCAACTCCACTAGGATTGTGGAACTTCAAGAGCATATTGCACTGTTCACTCTGAACTTCAACAAGGCACTTAAGAAGTAGTCAAGGAGACTAAAGAAGTTCGAGGTCAACAAGTGTACCCAAAAACAAATTCAATAGGGTAGTCATCAAAGAAGAATCTTAAAAGGATAAAAAAAAGAAAAAGAAAAAGATGTTCAATGTTTTAAGTGTCAAGGATATGGTCACATCCAGACTAAATGTGCTAACACATAGAAGAAGAATGATAATAATAAGAAGGAATCATAATTGCTCCAACAATTTCTTCAAATGTTGAACAAGACTTCCACATAAAGAGCTATAGTCTAGATTCACTAAGTAAACTTCAATTCATTCTAATATAATCAAGAAATTTTATTTGATAAAATATTTTCTTCAATTATAATTTTAAGATTAACCGCTCAAAATCTTTAAAAAATACAAATAAATAACAAAAATGCGTTAATCAAACATACCAACAAATAAAGTATCAACTATTTCTCTAGCTTACCCTAAGAACCATGAGCCAATTCTTCTTTTTTTTTTTTTTTCATTACCCTAAGAAACCTATATATTCGCAAGCAAGCATGATTAAGGAATATAAAACTGATTAAACATCACACAAATGTATATAAAAAGAAACACTAATAAAAGATCCCTAAGACCTAACCAATTAAATACACACACTCGTGTGAAATGGCACAAGCCCCACCTCCAGCTGCTTAAAGATGAAGAAAATGGGTCAAACTGCTTTGGGAATTGGAAATATTTATGTATCAATAAACTACTTAAAAAGTTAATCCCCAAAGTCAATTGTTAATCCAAATTGAGGGAAATTCAATTTTTCTTAACTTGGCACGTGATAAAGTGAATGCTTTAACAAGACTCTTTTCATTTCTGTTTTCAAGAAAGAAAATTATATGTATTCATGGATTTTGAGTTTTGACATGTTCTTGTATCATGATCGCGTTTATATTAATTCTATGAATTCAGAAAATTATAAGTTTATTTACATTTGTTGGTAAATTATTTTAGAAATTTTGATATTTATATATATTGGGTTCATATTATTTTTTTAATTGTGCTGTGTTTTTTTTATAATTTATTTAGTAAATTAATTTAAAGAATAATTTGTGTATTTGTATTATGTTGTATTGTGTTTCAATTCCTCATTTTATGTATAAATTTTCATAGTAATTTAATTTAGAGAAGAATATTATATGTTTATATCGTGTTTGTGTTATTTAAAGGTATTTATTAAATTAGTTCATTTTCAATTATATTTCAACCTAACCTTTAAATAAAAGTATAAACGCGTTTTAGTACGCTCAAACTCAAATCATTCTATATTAATAATAACGTTGATGCCAACCAAACTAAGACTCAGTCTATTATATTCAACATAATTAATAATTCTTAATTAATTTTAACTTGAGAATTTTATTAACTTTAAATGTAGTTTTCTTCTAAATATTTTAATCATTATATCTATTATATATATTTTTTATAAAAAAACTAATGAATTTTTTTTTTTAGAAATTTAATTTTAAAATCTAAAAGCAAAGGGACGGATATTGTAGAATGTAAGCTTTGTTTATACTTATTTTCTTCTATGATCGAAAATAAGAAATAGCTTTGTTTCAAATTTTAGAGAACGATAATATCAATAATTAATGTAGAAATAATTTTGATGCTTTTTCCTATAATTTTTTTTTTTGAAAATAATGACATTGTTGGTAACTTTTAGAAGATAATCTAATTTTTACTATTTAATTATTGGTATAGTTATTAGTTGAAATTTCAAACATTTCTTTTTCATAGACTTGATGCATGAAGTGTAATAGTGATAAAATTGCTTGGAAAGTAAATCTTTCGTCGGCAATGCATTTAATTTATATATTTTAATATTTTTAAACATTGATTAAAGATGGTGAAAAAATCTCTTCGATATCTCTTAATTTTAATATTGAACAAAATTTTCTTTCTCAAAAAATTAAAGTAAATTAATCATTGACAATTTTAAAAATGAGCAACTAAGGACAGTTAATGCAATATCAATGTTATTCACCAGTTGTACATAATTTTGATTGGTATAATAAATTAAACCTTTGATGATTATATTTTCTATGTAAATATTGACAAAATGTATAAATGTTGTGGGTTAAATTTGATAAATTTAAAATTAAATTGACAAAATATATAAATTTTAAAGGCTAAATATGCTATAATACCAATAAAAACTATACATTGATAAAAATATTACTATTGTAATTAATAATCCTTAATTATTTAGTTTCGAAATTAATAGAAATTAAAGACTTTATTAAATAAACAAGAAAAATCCTTTAACCAAATATCAATTTCTTAACCTCATTTAAAATTAAAAACAAAACTCTACTCGAATATATCAAAAAATTATTGTATATGTTTATTTGTTTTGCCTCTATTTTTCGGCGAAACTTTAATAGCTCTACTTGTTTTACAATGAAAGTGTAAATAATTTGGAGATCAATGTTGCCTTGCAGATTCTCAAGTCATATTCACTGAATTTGACTTCAAATCATGATGTTCCATCTAATTATTGATGTCTGAATTTGATAGAAATCTTGAAATCTATGAAAGGATGTACATGGAAACCAAGAAAAAATTATGGCACAAATACATTGAGGTGTCTTTTTAACGACCAAGTAAAAAAGTAGGGCACTAGATGTTTAGAAAGTAAGCTTAAATAACCCCTCAAAATAAAAACTTAATTTATTGATTTATTTATGTTTTTTACAATTTCTTTTTTAATATTGTTATGATACTTACTATGACTTACAATTCGAATGGGTCTGGGTCATATTCTACATGGTTTGCATATTGAACTTGTATATCAAGCTCACACATTAGGCTCGCATATAGAGCTCGCATGCCGCTAAGTGTTATTGCACATGGGAATGTGCGATGTGGGTTCGCACGTCTTACACAGGCGAACCCACATCATATAAATACGTGTTAAGTCTAAAGTAGAATATGTATTGGCATGTATGAAACCTACTTAGAATATCACCTCAATGAATAATAACCATATTATTAAAATATACAAGCTTACCATTTAAAGAAGATAGAAGAAAACACTCAATAAATGTAAATTTAATATTCTGTTGTGTTAGAATTGAGTGACCCGAATCCTTATTTAAATAAAATATAGTGGTAAAATAAAATAAAAGTAAAATCCATATAGAACTACACTTCTTTTATTTTATTTTAGAATAAGGTTTTTTAAACCTTATTAAACTCCATCTATTTGATATTGATTAGAATAATGTGCTTCAATCTTACTACACTCCTATTAGAATATGGTTTTACAAATCTATAAATAGACACAATCTACTCCTCTTGTAATTATTCTAATTCGACATAGTGAATTTTTTTCTCTTCTACATATGGTTTTTTTCCCTGAAACGGTTTCCACATAAAAATCTGTGTGTTCTTTATTTTTTCTTTCTCTTTTCTTTGCGATATATTGCCATTGCCGACATTCTATTTTTTACAAACTGGTATCAGAGCTTTCGGGTTGTTCATCTCAATTACGGTAATGGCATTTTTGAAGTATAAAATTCCGCTGTTGGATCGCAACACCAGATTCGTATTGTGGTAGATAAAGATGCAGGCAGTTCTTGCATAGATGGACTTACAGGAAGCTCTGCTAGGGGTAGATAAGATGCCTTCAACATTGACGGAGGAAGAGAAGAAGCGCAATGATCGAAAGGTGTTAACACAGTTACATCTGCACTTGTTTAGCGAAATTTTGTAGGATGTGATGAAGGAGAAAACCGCCACTAGATTATGGAAGAGGCTGGAACAAATATGTATGTCGAAAATTCTAACCAGCAAGCTGCATATGAAGCAACTTCTTTATGCTTATCGTTTGGAGGAAGGTGCATCTGTGCACGAACATTTAACAGTGTTTAGAGAAATTCTCTCAAACTTGGAAGCCATGGAGGTTCAATATGATAAGGAAGATCTAAGGTTGATTCTACTTTGTTCGTTGCCCCCGACTTATTCAACCTTTAGAGACACAATTTTACATAACCGCGAGTCTCTCACAGTTGATGAGGTTTATGATTCTTTGACCTCGTATGATAAGATGAAGCATCTTGTGGTTAAAATCGAATCTCAGAGAGAGAGTCTCATTGTTCGTAAGAGACAAGATCGGAATGCTGATGATGATTGTGGAAGGACACAGAAACAAAATCCTCGCGGTAAATCTAAAGGCTAGATCGAAGTCTTCAAACAGAGGTAAAACTTGTAACTTCTGCAAAAAGAAAGGGCACATTAAATCTGAGTGCTATAAGCTACAAAACAAGATTAAAAGGGAGGCTACAAATCAAAAAGAAAAATAACCAGAAAATTTTGATGAAGCTAATGTTGTAGAAGACTACAATGATGGTAAACTTCTAGTTGCTTCTATTAACAATTCTAAAGTGAAGGATGAGTAGATCCTTGATTCAGGTTGCACCTTCCACATGAGTCCCAATTGAGATTGGTTTACAACTTATGAAACAGTGTCTAGAGGTGTTGTTTTGATGGGAAATAATGCTTCGTGTAAAATCGCAGGTGTTGGAACAATTAAAGTTAAGATGTTTGATGGAGTTGTCAGAACACTTAGTGACATACGACATTTCCAGAATTGAAGAGAAATTTAATTTCGTTGAGTACTCTTGATTTGAAAGGATACAAATACACAACTGAAAGTGGGGTTTTGAAAATTTCCAAAAGTTCCCTCGTTGTGATGAAAGGGTATAGAAAGACTGCCAAGTTATATGTTCTGCAGGGTCCTACTGTTACTGGTGATGCAGCTGTCACTTCTTCTTCCTTGTCAGATGAATGAGAATGGCATAGCAGAATTGAGCAAAACTAAACTTTGGCATATGCGTATAGGGCATATGAGTGATAATGGCATGGCAGAATTGAGCAAAAGAGGACTTCTTAATGGGTAAGGAATTTGCAAACTGAAGTTCTATGAGCACTGCGTTTTTAGCAAGCAAAAGAAAGTTCGATTCACCAGAGGAATCCATAACACGAAGAGAACGTTAGAGTATATTCATCCTGTTCTGTAGGGGCCATCTAGAGTGCCTTCGAGAGTATATGATAACTTTTATTTATGATTTTTCCAAAAAATATTTGGGCATTCTTCTTGAAGCAGAAAAGTGATGTGTTTGTCGCATTTAAGTCTTGAAAAACTATGATTGAAAAATAGACGGGAAAACAAATAAAATACCTTCGCACAGAAAATAACTTAGAGTTCTATTCTAATGAGTTTAATAAATTGTGCAAGTCAGAAGGGATCGTGAGGCACTTGATAGTTCATCATACTCCATAGCAAAACGGCGTTGCAGAACGAATGAACAGAACGATCATAGAAAAGGTTTGATGTATGTTGTCAAATGCCAACTTACCAGAGTCGTTTTTGGCCGAAGCAGCCTTTACTGCATGTTTTTTGATCAACCGATCTCCATCCATTGCCATTGAGAAAAAGGCTCCACAAGAGGTATGGTCTGGTAATCTTGTTGAATATTCTGATTTAAAGACCTTTGCGTGTCCTGCGTATGCTCATGTTAATAATGGAAAATTAGAATCGAGATCCATTAAATGTGTTTTTCTTGGTTATAAAACTGGTGTAAAAGGGTATAAGTTATGGTGTCCTGAAAATAGAAAACTTGTGATTAGTAGAGATGTTGTTTTGATGAAACTGCCATGCTACCTATCTTATCTTTAAAAGACTCTTCCAATAAAGAAAATCAAAAGCAGGTGGAGCATCAGATTAATCCAAAATCTACAACAGAGTCAACTTCTTAAGCCAGTATAAAAATTCAGAATAGAGTTGCTTCTTCACAACAATACTCTACCGCCAAAAACAAAATTAGAAGAGAAATTAAACCTCCAAAGAAGTATGCCGAGGTTGATCTAGTTGCTTATGCTTTAAATGTGGCTAAAGCTATAAATGCAAACCAAGAGCCATCTAATTATTTTGAGGCGATTAGCTATGAAGACTCAGAAAAGTGGATGTTTGCTATGCAAGAGGAGATGAAATCACTCCATAAAAGCAGAACATGGGATCTTGTGAAATTTCCTAAAGGTAAAAGGGCTATTTGTTGTAAATGAGTGTTTAAAAAGAAAGAAGGGACTCCAGGAGTTGAAGAACCCAGATATAAAGCAAGGCTTGAAAAACGTTACAATCAAATTCCAAAAGTGGACGTCACAGATGTGTTCTCCCCAGTTGTAAAGCATAGTTCGATTCAAGCTTTGCTTAGTATTGTAGCCATGCATGATTTGGAGCTTGAGCAGTTAGATGTAAAAACTATATTTTTGCATGGAGAACTTGAGGAAGATATTTACATGCAACAACAAGAGTGTTTTACAGTCTCAGAAAAAGAAGACTATGTTTGCTTGCTGAAAAAGTCCCTTTACGGCTTGAAGTAGTCACCAAGACAGTGGTACAAGAGGTTTGATTCTTTTATGACATCTCATTATTTCAAAAGAAGTAGCTTTAACTGTTGTGTTTACTTTAAGAAAAAAAGCGATGGTTCTTTTGTGTATCTACTCCTTTATGTTGATGACATGTTGATAGCAGCGAAAGATAAAGGAGAGATAAGAAAGGTCAAAGCCCAACTAAGTAAAGAATTTGAGATGAAAGATTTGGGACCAGTAAAGAAGACACTTGGTATGGAGATTCTTAGAGATAGAAAAACAAATAAATTGTACCTAAGTCAGAAGGGGTACATTGAGAAAGTTCTTTGCAGGTTCAGTATGCAGAGTGCTAAGCCTGTTAGTACTCCTTTAGCAGCCCATTTCAGACTTTCAACAGCTTTGTCTCCACAATTAGATGATGAGATTGAGTACATGTCACATGTTCCATACTCTAGTGCAGTGGGATCTTTCATGTATGCTATGGTTTGTTCACGTCCAGATTTATCATATACAATCCGTGCAGTTAGCAGATACATGGCGAATCCCGGTAAAAAAATATTGGAAAGTAGTTCAATGGATTTTAAAATACTTACAAGGTACTACTAATGTTTGCTTACAGTTGGAAGAACTAGAGATGGAGTCATTGGTATGTTGATGCTGATTTTGCTAGAGACCTTGATAGAAAAAAGATCTCTCACAAGTTATGTCTTTACAATTGGAGGTTGTGCAATCAATTGGAAAGCCATTTTACAAACTACAATCGCTTTGTCTACCACTGAAGCTGAGTACATGACGATTATTGACGCTTGTAAAGAAGCCATTTGGTTGAAGGGACAAATGTTTCATGAGAGAACAAAACACATTGATGTTCAGTATCATTTTCTTCGTGATGATATTGTTGTGAAAAAAATTAGTACTCATGAAAATCCTATAGATATGATGACTAAGTCACTTCCTATAACCAAGTTTGAGCATTGCTTAGACTTGGTTGGTATTCATTGTTGAAGTTAAACCCTTAAGGTGTAACACCCCTAACCCATAACCATCGTCGGTCTAGGGTTAAAGGCATTATCAGACAAAACGAAACCTTTTATGGACATTTCATAATATTATTCAAAGAATCCAATCCAAATGTCCCTGAAATAGGTCAACGAGACCTTAAACACGCTTTGGAATAGGGACGGGACTAAACTGAACACATACGAAAATTCTCAAAAATTTAAAAATTTTCTAAGTTACAGAGGTCACACGCCCGTGTGGGCAGGCCGTGTGCCTCCCACGACCTCAGACACGCCCATGTGTCTAAGCCGTGTCAAAACAGGGCATACATACTGACTTGTCCACACGGTCGTGGACACGCCCGTGTGCCTCACCTGTGGTCGCTACTGACTTACACCACACGGCCAGTCACACGCCCGTGTGTCCAGCCCGTGGTCGAGTCTGACTTGTTTTGAAATACAACTACGAGAGACACGGTCGAGCCACACGCCCGTGTAGTCAACCGTGTGGGCAATTATAGGCTATTTGCAAGGCCAAAATGCCACCCACACTTTGGGTCATCCATACAAGCACATACAAGCATCATACCAAACACAATTGGCAACCAAAAACATACCAAATGGTCATCCCTTTCAACTCATTCAAGTACACTTCAAACATACCAACTTATATGCCATTTAGCTCAACTTATTCACAAACATTTCTAAGTATAAATCATCCACAACTTACCACTACAATATGACATCTACTCATCAATAATATACCAACTTTACATCAACAAACTTACCATTACCTTGACCATTTCATTAGCTAACAAACCATACCAAACTAAGCATCATATAGCTTGACTACTCATACACATCACCAACATTTATCTAGCCATATCACATGGCTATATACATATCTCAAACATAATTCAAAGTGACTAGCCCATACATGCCATACTTTAGTATATACACTTTCAAAAGGTACTAAAATAATATTGGGTAGTGTGATGGTGATCCTCCACGATCCTCGACGATCCCTGAGCCTTCTTGTAGCTTTAACGATCTATAAAACAAAGTAAACACACACAAAGTAAGCTTTCAAAAGCTTAGTAAGCCATATACAAATAAACTTATCATAAATGCACATAAACACATTAATACAATGTCATTAATATTCTCTAATGGCAAGTTTATAACATTTTCTTTGGCTCATTTGTTTAGCCATAGTTTACCAACATATCTTATCTCAAAACATCTCTTTTACTCATATCATAGTCATACATATATCACATCTTATATCCACAAATCTATGCACATATCTCACTTAGGTAAGTTCACATATATATACTTACCTTCCATACACATACATAGTGTACAATTCAAACGTACCTGATTCATTTATACATTTCACATAACCTTTCGTTTTCTCGAAACTTGCCTGTTGAACCATTTGGAATCAAATAGGATACTCAGAATACTCGGAATAGTCGTACAATGCCAACGTCCCAGACGTGGTCTTACATGTACTCAGATCTCAATTCCACTGTCACAAACAGGGTCTTACACGAATCAAATATGATACCAATGTCCCAGACATGGTCTTACACGTAAATCTCAAATTGACGCCAACGTCCCAGACGTGGTCTTACATGATATCACATATTGGAAACCTATATCATGACATGTAATCCTATCTATTCCTAGGTTCATACGGGACTTCTCGGACATTGATACATTGTCGATACTTCCTCGGATTTCATATATTTATCATCTCGTACACATTCATCACAATGAAATTTCATATGTACATAAATCAATACAAATACATTTATTTGTATATAGACTTACCTAGGACTCGAATAAGCGAACGGACTCGGCTACTCAATTACTTTCGATTTTCCACGATCTAAATTTGTTTCCTTCGGTTCTTGATTTATACATATCCAAATTTAACTCATTTATTCATCAATTCATTCAATTCAATCCAAAAACACATATTTAGGGTAATTTACAAATTAACCCTCATATTTTCACATTTTGACATTTTAGTCCCTATTTCATAAAATCACAAAATACACCAAATTTCATATTACCAGTAATTAGCCGAATATTACTCATGCACATACAAGTCCATACATTTCATTTATTTCACAATTTAGTCATTCAAAATATTATTTTTACAATTTAATCCAAATTACTCAAATTCATCAAAAATCCAAAGACAATATGTTAACCTATCACATATCTTTCATATTTCATCCTCAAACATCACAAAGCTTGCAAAATCATCAATGGAACATTTCAAATTCATCATCAATTCACAAAATTTAAGCATGCGTTTTGTAGAACACGAAGCAACGATTACAAAAACGTAGAAATTATAAAAAACGAAGCAAAATGTACCTTGAATCAAGCTAAATGAGTGCCGAAACGTAACTTAGTTTTCTTTATTCTTTTTCTTTGATAATTCGGCACCAAGATGATGAATATGGCTTTATTTTCATGTTTTTATTTTATTTAACATATTAATATACCATTTTACTATTTTACCCTTATTATTAACATTAACATACCACTATCATATGTCCATTGCCGTCCAAGCCACATTAAAATGGCCTATTCCCCTTTTAAGGCCTTCATATTAAAAGAACATGGCATTTAAACACTTTAACAATTATCAAGGTACTTTTGCATTTTACGCGATTTAGTATTTTTTTCAAATTAAGCACACAAATATTCAAATTAAATCACAGAAATTTCACAGACACTAATTCACATGCTGAAGACTCAAAAAATAATATCATAATATTTTTTGACTCGGATTTGTGGTCCCAAAACCACTATTCCGACTAGGGTCAAAATCGGACTGTTACATAAGGAATTTTATGGAAGAGGTGAAGAACTTGTTCATTGAGAATTCGTGTCAATGTGGAGATTGTTAGAATTGAGTGACCCGAATCCTTATTTTAATAAAATACAATAGTAAAATAAAATAAAAGTAAAATCCATATAGAACTACACTTCTTTTATTTTATTTTTTAATAAGTTTTTTAAACTTTATTAAACTCTATCTATTTGATATTGATTAGAATAAGGTGTTTCAAACTTATTACTCCTATTAGAATATGTGGTTTTACAAGTCTATAAATAGATATAGTCTACTCCTCTTGTAATTATTCTAATTCGATATAGTGAATTTTTTTCTCCTCTACCCGTGGTTTTGTTCCTGAAAGAGTTTTCACGTAAAAATGTGTGTTCATTATTTTTTCTTTCTCTTTTCTTTGCGATATATTGTCATTATCGACATTTTATTTTTTACATGTTGATTATAATTTTTTTTGATATATTATAAAATAATAATAACATTTATGGCCAAGATAAATAAATAAAGCTTTCAAAGCACATATTACCTATTTCACTGTTTTTCTTCTTTGTATGCGATTACCCTTTGATTGCAGACTAATGGTGACGATTTGGAGGAGGTTCTGGATGCATCCAAAAATGATGTTGGCCTATTTTGTCTATGTCCAACAATATACAAGAAGAAATATTATAAGATTTAAGGGACAAAATAATAATGTAGAGAATAAAGAACAATGATTATTTTTTACATCATATAATTTTATCGATTTTTCTTATCAAAATTAAAATATTTACTATCTGTAGCAATAATTAATATTCTTATAATAGATATTCTCCAAAATTAAAAACAATTTATCATGAAATATATTTCATTTTCGTCTACAGGATCCAACCCACAATTTTATTTTGTCGATTTTTAATAATAATTGATGATAGAGATCATTGGCGAGAAGTTATCACGAAGGCTAAGAGAAGGATGAGTTGGTTTTAATTATGGGAAAATGCAATGAATGAAAGTGAAGTGGGAAATTTGGCAGTTTCCCAAGGAGCCTTGACTGTATCCATTGCTAGGAAGAAATCTTCCCTTGTCATTATCATTTATAATAAATGCAATAATGTTAGCTGTTATCCATTGCTTCCATTGTTTCTCGGAAATTAATTTCTTTGGGATTGAACTTTATACTTCTTACTTTGGATATACAAATAAAACATTATTAAAATTTAAATACAATACAATTCTATATGATGGTCTATGGTTAAGATGTTTATTATATTGAGTTTAAATTACTATTTTCTTAAATATTTTGAATACTAATTAAATAACAAAATAATACCAAATGAAAAAAAGTTGGCATAATGGAAAATATTATATTATCATTCGAATCAAATGGACTTGGTGGACCATAATCCTAATTAAATTGGCCGACTATTAGTTTTTGTGGTCCATATGCTTAAAATTAGCAAAAGTCGAGAGCCCACATGCAAATTTCAAACGAAATCTCAACGGCTAGTCCGAATTTGATAGTTACAACTCCTTCCATATCACGTCAATCCAAAAGATTTTATTTATTTTTCTACAAGAAATTTCCATACCTTTCTCGGCCTTTTGTTGACTGAAATACGACAAGTGAAGTAGTTGAAAATGCTGAAAATGGAGTTTTAAAGATATATATTTTTTACCATAGAGATGAATTAACAAATGAGTTACAAAACATCACTTCCCATGTCGTCGGTGAAAGACGAATCAATCCATGTGATGAATCTTTAGATTTGGTTCAGGGATGAACAAATGAAAAAAAGAAGAAAGAGGGAAAAGAAATCGTATTGAGAAACTGAAAACTTGAAATTCACTTAAGATTGGATTACAATTTATAGACATAAGCTATAAGCTCTCATAACAAACTAACTACTATTGTATATATTATCTAATATTCATCCTACAATCCACTTAACCGCTTTACTAATAGATTCAACTTCCTGCTCACTATTGTATATTATCTAGTATTCATCCTCCTTTTTTCCTTCTTTCTAATACTCGGCATGGACTATGAGGATTACACAGTCTTGTTGGAACCTTCGACTGTCCCATGTTTTGCAGGAATGTGTTTGGAATCTGCGGCCAACATTCAGTGTCTTGTGGGATGTTTGAACGTATTGTTGAACGAGATCTTGCTCCAGTTGAAAGGTTGTATATTGGCATCTTTGACCATGTTCTTTGTTGGCCAAGCTAGCCGAATATCTGAGTGTTTGATGTCCATTTTTTTTAGTTTTTCTTTTGACCATGTGCTATTTTAATGGTTAATTTGAATCTGGTTTCAGAAGACTTACCAAGACTTTATTCTCTGCCGTTGGTTTATATTTATAGTCGTGATTTACCTTGGTTTATTATCGATTTTGCTAGAAGATTGGATTAGTTTTCTTAAATGTATTCTTTTCCCTTTCCAGCTTTCTTTTAGTAACCTGAATTGAATTTATTTTGTTTCACTGATTCTCAGAATGTATATGGGTGTTATTGGGAGTGTGATTGATTGTAATTCGGTACTCTATTGGGGCTGTATTCTAGTTGTAAGAGTGATTCAACTGTCGTCAGTAAAGATTTTTTATTGGATTATCCAATAATATTACACACAACATAGAATTTTATATCTGAATTACTTTAATAAAACTTGATTTTACTTTCTTTATATCGTTGCTATTGTGTTACTGCTCACATCTTCATTTATTTGATTTTTTGTTGCAACAATGTTTAGAACCATCTTTGTTACGTTACTGCTCACTATTTCTTTTTCAAGTCCAGCGGTTGTTGACAAAAGCATTAAAAATAATTAGGTCATACAGTATCTGCATCCGAGGGATTTGAAAAATTGCTCCAAGTCTTGCGAGCATATTCACACAATGGTTCCCTCAATCAGTTTGTTGTGTTCGAACTACTCAAGGAGAGTCCTGCATTCATACGTTAAGGTGTACAAGAGCGGGTTAGTCATCCTATGGATCCTAATAAGACTATTTACACTGATAGCATCAACATCTTAGATATTCCAACATTTCTCGCAAGTGGAAGGGTATCCTTAAGTGTCCATAGCTCGACTTGGGACACTTGAGGTAGAGAGATATTTTAGTAAGCACTCATCTACTATCACTTACGAGCATGCCAACTCCCAGTCTACCAGGATTGACAAGAGCTGACCCATCTATGTTTAATTTGTTCCACCCTTGCTTGAGGAGTCGACTGCTACTTTATGCTAATGATCGTGGGAAGCGGGCAATATCATGGAGATTGAGAGACAACAAAATGTTCAATGCACCAACAGCAGCCCAATCTCCCAATGCATCTCTAATTTGTTTGAAGGACTCCGACCTTTTGTGATCTTTCCTTAAGAAATTCGTTCTGAGTGTTGTTGAAGTATAAGAGCATCATTCATTGCCGTGAAATTCGAATCTCTTTTAAGGAATAAAAGCATCAATGACTTTCTCCTCTTTTAACGAATAACAGCATCAATGACTTTCTCATGGTACTGGAAAATCATCTAAAGACCCTTTCGATGCACCATTTCAGGTAAATTATGAACGAAGAGTGTTACCCATCCTACATTACCAGAGAAGTTTTGATGAGACACCCATTTTGGATTTTAATCCTTTATACTCAAGGTAATGGTACGGTTGAACGAGTTTCGAAGGGTCTGAAAAGTGGAAATTGGCTTGGTGTTTTGCTACTGTTAATTGTTCTATTATATAAAATCTTCTCTTTCTTAATAAAAATTACAGGCCTTGGTAAGAAATCTTTTAAAGCAAATACAAGCATTATAACCAATCAATTTAAACATAATTAAAGACAAATATTTATTTGAATAATTATAATTCAAACTATTTTTAGTAAATACAATAATTTGAAATAATAAAAATATATAATAAAGCATTTTAATCAATTTTTTTAAGAAAAAATAGAATTGCTTTATAATTGAAACTTTATTATTAAAATTAATCGTTAAAGCTCTTTTGAAATAATTAAAATAATCATTTAAGTCTCTAATCAGGAATTGCAATAAGTTAAATCTTTAATTGAAAGTTAATAATTAATTGAACCTTTAAAATATAGTTTTCAGTTGAAGCCCCTAAAAAACCGTTGAGTGAGAATGTGACAGTTGGCATAGAAAAATGATAATGTGGCATTTGCCGCGGAAGACTTCATTAATTTTTTATTATTTTAAAAAGATTTAATTGAGTTTTTTTTATTATTTTACGAGGATTTAATTAATTTTTAAATTATTAGAAATTATAGAAAATTATTAAAAATAGTTTAAAACTCTAAAAAGTATTGAAAATATATAAAAAAGTATTAAAATGATAAAAAAATTTATAAAGTTTATAAAAAAGTAGTAATTTTTAATTTTATAACATTTAATAATTAACTAAAATACTAAAACATATCATTTTTTTAATACCGAATTAAGCCATTTTTTTTAAAAAAACATACTCATAATCAATTTACAACTTCTTCTTAGATAATGTAGGATTGTTTACTCTTTTAACTAACAGCATAAAATTAAAGCCGACACTTAATTTTTAAAAATTAAAGACAACAAATTTTGTACAACATTAAACTCCAACAAAATAAAATATTCTAAACTCTTATATAAATATTATCGTTGTAAAAAAAATTCAATAAAAATAGGAAGACAAACTTATACATATAATAACACATAATATTTTATATATTAAAGTGTAAAAAATATTATGTGTAAGTTTAATATATATAATATTTTATATAGAGAGTTTATTTGTATTAGTAAAATTTTTTTAACATTCTACTTACTATTCTTACAAATATAGGTTTTCTTTTTTTTTTTTTAAGTAGAATTTATAGTATGTAGTTAAATATAAAAAAAATTCGTAAAAATGTAATTGTTCCAATATTCATGGAATCAAAATATTTGTTGAACTAAGCAAGCTTTTATATTCTCATGTACGACATTACCAAACACAGACCAGTTATCATATGTCGAATTAAGAGCTGTTGAAACTTCATAAGGATCAATATAAATGAATATTGTTGTTGCCACTTTTGTAAGAATGGAAAGCAGAATGTTAAAAATATCACAAATTTTTTTACTAATATAAATAAATTCTTATTATATAAATTTATTTAATTTTTAATAGAATCAAAATTCTTATTTATAAATATAAAATATTTAAAATAGCAAATTGGGTATCAATATTATATTCCAAACTTTTTGTCAAATAAAATGATTGATTTATTTAATTATTATTTTAAAAAGTATTAAAAAAATCCAAATTCTTATAATAAAACTTAATTATTAAAACTTTTGCTAAAAAACTCTAATTATTATGAGTTGGGATTGTTTTGTTATTTGCGTTTTACCGAAACCGGAATTAACGATGGAAAAGGTAAACTAATTATCAAAATTACATTTCTTTGTATACAACAAAATTACAAGCACTCGATTAACCTCACTCACCAAAACAAATCCCAACCTCACTATGTTAGTAAGTTGGTAAATGTTGTTTCAATTAGTTTGAAGAAAATGGTTGATTAGTCTCTTAAAACCCTCCAAAATAACTAAAAAAGAAGCTCGTTTAGCCATCCGAAATCTCCTCTTTGCTACCCATTTTTGCAAATCTTTTTTTGTTTATATCCCATTCTTTTCCTCTTAGTTTTCCCCTACATTCTTTCATCCCTTTTTTAGCAGATTGCTTTGAAGAGAGTATGATTGCTCTTCTTGAAGATCCTATACTATTGTCAATGTTTTAAGTGAGTTTTGATTCATTTATACATGTTTCTACTGTATTCGGAGCTCAACGGAGATTTTTAAATTTCCTTCAGTTTTTACTTTAATTTTGTACCTCACGAACCCAATTCTGATCATTCAGAATATGGGAAGTGGTCATGAATTTAATGAAGAAGGGGAAGGAAGCAGCAAGCACTATTTGACAGATTATGAAGTTAATTTGAACGAAATTAAACCATTGTCAAGCCATGGAAGTTCAGACTCTTATTCCTCATCAGGATCAGGTTCATCTCAGGACCTTTTTGATTTCCTTGGAAACAATGACTCCAATGATGATCATACCGGGAAATCCGAACTCAAATCACCAAAAAGGGTTCGTGTTTCGTTTGCGAGTTCAACCGATAAGCAAGAAAAGCAAGTCTACGTACCGAATAGGATACCTTCTTCGGTTTTCAGTGGGAAGCCTGCAACGCCCATGGATTGGAGCACTGCTTCAAATGAATCATTGTTCAGCATTCATGTGGGAAATGGCAGCTTCTCAAAGGATCAGTTCTTTATGTTATACAAGTCTGGAGAATTGACCAAGTTAGACGAGCAAATCATTGCTCAAAAGAACGTCTTACCGTCTCTGAAAGAGTTGGATGATATGGCTGCAATGGATGAAAATACAGCCAAAGATTCAGGAAATGAGGCTACAGTGGCCGAAACCAATGAAGTTGCAGAAGACCATAGCCATAGCGAGCCGAAGATGGCTGAGGCTGAGGTTCAAAGTTCAGTTGACAATTCTCCGATTGTGGATCATAGTGCAGCTGTTGGCAATCTTAGCCTGAAAAAGAAACCTACCGCAGAAGTGAAAAATTTGCCTATGAATTGCATGTCCAGCCTTTCTGAGGACAGCAATAGCAGCATTTCCTTTACCTTCCCTGTGTAAGTTCTAATTGTTTCTCCTTTCATCTTATGTCCATAGTTACATGCTTTCGTTTTTCTTTAGTAGAAAACAGGTTAAGCTCGGTTCCGTGCCACTTTCCAATCTAGCAAATTTCAGTACTTGAAAAGATTTCTGATGCGGGCTTATCATCTCCTTTAGCCACCAAAAGCATTACATTGACTTGTTTTCGGTTTCATTTCAGGTTGACAGCCACTGATGGTGGAAGATTGAGCTCCGTTTATGCTGACCAAAACATTAAGGGATCACACCAGCAGCAGCAACCGCTGCCCCAGCAGCCGCTGGAGGAGGAGAAGAAGGAATTTACAGAGGAAAAGGAGGCACAAAGCCCGGTTTCACCCCAAAATGGTTCGAGTCGAAGCTGGTTTTCCTGGTTTTCTTGCTGCCGATGTTCTTGAACTTTCCACACTGTTTTTTGTCTATGAAATTTGACCAGTTTCCTGTCGCAGCAAGTGGAGGCAAATTTCTATTTAAGAATGTTGGTCTAGTTTTATACAGTTTCTTGGTGTAATATAATGTGAATGTTTTATCAATGTCGTTTACAAAGGATTGAAATTATATAGTTTGAAAAAAATAAAGCTGGGAATAATTGATAAGTCTTTTGACAGAAAATAAGAAAAAATGATTTTGATACCCACTCAAAGTGTTAACACCGTCAATCAATTAGTGTGCATATTTTCAATTAGGAAAAAATTTACTCGGAAGGTTTCTATGCTTTAAGAAACATAATTTTAATGTTTATTTCGTAATAATTAGATCTGTTACTGAAAAATATATTTAGAGTGATTTCTTGACTGTTTAGTTCTCACCACTGTTTTTGTCAATTTTTCATTGGTTTGGTCTATATCTCCATTCCCCCTCTGTTGGCTTTTATGTCTCCATTGTTTTCCGTTTGTCTCTCCATCGGAGTTAAAGGTTTGAGATTGGCTTTTGTGGAGTCCTGGGTCCTTTCCTCTCTTGGGGGCTTCGAGTTTTTCTCTCCATCTAGCCATGTTTTCGCTTCCTATCACTATATATAACCACGTCTCATTCTTGTATGAGTTTTGCTTAGTTTTGGGGACTCCCTATCTCTTTGTTCCATCCCCTTTTTGAGGCTAGGGGTGGAAGAGAGATTGGGACTTTGAAGCTGCTCATGGATCCTGATGCCTCTTTTTCTCTAATTGAAGGCATCAATGATAAAAGGACGGAGTTTAAACCTATTAGTCAATGAATGTAATTGCAGAAGTTGAGTTCAGTTTCAGCTTTCAAGAGCATGTGTGCTTAGATACGAAGAAAAGAAGAAGAGAAAATCTAGAGCAGAAAGGTCAAGAGAGGAAGAAAATTCATTTTGAATCATCCATAACTGCTTACTGTCCTAGCCATGCTAAAAAGGAAAAAAAAAAAAAAGGGCAGTTATAGGAATTTTGGTTAAAGAATTGTTACATTATAGTTGTCAACCCTTAGCCCCAAAACTCACCGTTTCATTAAACAGAAAACACAACACTTTTAATCCTCCTTTAAAGCACACCATTTTACTAACATTTTTAACTTAAAATGCAGTGTTGAACTAGCCAACTTTAACAGTCCTTTTCTACTGCTAATTCATAACAAATACTCCCCTGCTCGAGAGATCCTTGTCCTCAAGGATCAAAAGCATGAAACTTCTTCTGCCATTCCTGGAGAGACTCCCACTAGCATTTTCAGGAAATATGTTAGTCCATTCAACCAGTACTTCAATGAAGTCTGGTTACCCCTTCGAACCATGCATCTATCAATGATGCGAGATGGCTCTCCATCAAGACCAACTATAGGTAAGGCAGCTGTATCGGTTGCTTCCCAACATGTCGCTTGAGTTGAGAGACATGGAAGGTGGTATGAATGCGAGACCCCAGAGGTAATTCGAGTCTGCACAACTATAGCTTGAGGTACAACAGCTCCCCAACTTTGAATGTTCTATCACTTCTCCTACGATATGCAAGCTATTTCATCCTATCTTGGGTCCTCTTAACATGAAACTGAAAGAGTTGTTTTGCTGCTTCACGCTGCTGCAAGCTTCTATCAACACAGGAAACTGTTGAAGACCCAGCTAGATAAGGTTAATGATGGGGAGGTGATTGTCCATATAAGGTTTCATAGTGCGTAGTTTGTATAGCTGAGTGGAAGGTGGAGTTGTACCATCATTCAGCTAGGGATAACCAAAAGAACCAGTCCCCTGGTCTCTCACCAGTCATACACCACAGGCAACTCTTTAAACACCTATTGAGGACATCTGTTTGCCTATCACTCTCAAAGTGGTAGGCAATGGACATGTGCAGTCACCTGCCAAGCTTTTTAAAAAGCTCCTTCCAAAATTGACTAATAAAAATCTTGTCCCAATCAGACACCATAGATTTAGGAAAACCATATATCTTATAGATCTAGTTGAAGTACTCTTGGGTTGTAACAACCCGATTTTCAGTTATGTCAAAAACTATGGTTTTAGTATTTCATTTTCGTAAACTCAATTCGTAAATATTAAATAGAAATATTTACGGAATTAATATATTGTTGAATTGAAAAATGGCTAAGTGATTTAGCTAAGATTGTGTTTAATTAAGGCCTAGGGACTAAATTGAAAAAGTTTAATTGCTATAGGTTTTTAATTAGGATAAGTAGGCGTGAGCGTTCGATCGAATCGAATCGAATCGAATGAAAAAAATTTCGAGTTAATCGAGTTGACGAATCATATTTTATCATCCTAATTTAATTTGAAATTTTCTCGAATTGAGTCGAGTGAGATGGAATTCGAATCGAATCGAATCGAATGTATTTGTTCGAGTTAAATTTTAAAAAATAATTTTGGGTCCTTGTAACTATTATCACCTATCGTAATAAAATTTGTCCACCTTAACCAAAATTTTTTATTAACTTTCATCACCAAATAATTTATTTATTAATCTTTTATATACGAGTTATCTTCTTTGCTTGCTTAGTTCTTTTAATTATCTTCAGATTTTTGTCACTATGTATTTTGGAATTAAAAAATATATAAAATGTAAAAATGTGATTTTTTTTAATAAAAGTTATTTTAAAGATAAAATGTGAAATTGATACCAATATAAAATTTTAACACGAATATTCTATGGCATAATTAATAATTCAATTTTAATATAAATATTCAATATGACTGAACAATTCAATAATATAAATAATATAAAATGTGAAATTTAATTTAATAATATAAATAGTAGATATAAATAAAATTATTACTATTTATGTTTAGTTATTTTTTTGGATAATTTTGATTTTTTATTTGAGAGTAAAGGGTGAGAAGTAAAAGTTTAGGGAGAAAATAAAAAGTTTTGGAGAATAAAAGTTTGAGAGAAAATAAATAGGGGAGCAAAATTTTGAAGGGAAAATATTAAAAAAAATTTGGAGGGGGATGGGTTTGGGGTAGATGGGAGGTGAAATGGGAAGGGAGTAAAAGTTTAGTGAAAAAGTGGAAGGGAATAAAAATTTTGGGGGGAAAATAAAAAGTTTTGAGAGTTTTTAGGAGTAAAATTTTGAGAAAAAGTAAATGGGAGAGTAAATTTTGGTGGGAAATAGATTTTGGGTAGATTGGGGGATTGGGATGGGAGGGGAGTAAAAGTTTTGGGGGGAAGGTGGGAAGTAGTAAAAGTTTTGAGGGAAAAGTAAAAAGGTTTGGGAGTTTGGGGTAAAAATGTAAAATATTATAGTTTAATATTCGAATTCGAAAACTCAACTCGATTCGAACTCGAAATTCGAAAAAAAAATCGAATTGACTCGAATAACTCGATTAACTTGAATAACTCGATTCGTTTAACTCGAAATTCGAATTTTTTTTCAATTTTTTCGAGTCGAATCGAGTTTTGCTCACCCCTAAGGATAAGGCTTGGAGACTTAAATAACAATAATCCGAAGGACCAAACTAGAAAATAAGCCAATTTGGGATAGATGTTAGTGTGATGTGACGTAAATTATTATTAGCTTAATTTAATGAATAATTAAGGTTTAATTAATTGTGATTAAGTAAATTAACTAAGCTTAACTAATTAAAGTATATAAGCAAAGTAAGTGGGAAAAGACAACAAAGTCATCTTCTTCTTCCCAAGAGCAACCGTCCTCCATGTTTGAAGAAAAGAGAGCTTAAAATGTAAGAATGACCATTCCATTACTGCTGGGCCATCCTGAATGGTAGCATAGGAAAAATTTAAGAATGACCGTACCCCAGCATGCGTGTGCCGAGGCTTAGAAAACTTCAATCAGATATATCAATTATGTGTGGTGTATGCAAGTGTACATGTCAAATTGTAATATAGTTTATTACAACAAAATTGAAAAAGTATTCCAAGGATCGCACCTAAGGGAGGCTTGTTTAAGCTAAGGTTCTCTATGGATGGGCGTTTACCTCCAGTGCGGTGCGTTTAACTGTCTCTTTGTCTTACGCTACAGTATCGGTACAATATCTAATCTCATCGCCACCTCTATTTTTACACTAACTACATGTAAATGCACCGCCCATCCAAAGGGGCCCTAAATTGATAATACAAGTTACACACTAAATAAGACTAAATATTACTTGTGTCAAAATCATTGTCGACAGAATTAAAGTAATTGGGTTGCCAAAATAAAATAACAGAAAAGAAATACCAAAATAAAAAATTAATTATGCAAGCAGAAGGATGAATCACTTTCGTGTTCATAATTAACCTAAGTCTAGGGTTTTTAACTAATTAGATAACAATTAACCTAATTAATACCTTTCAGATTATAACAAGATTAACTGATCGACTTAGTTTACTTATCTTTCAACCTAATAAACTAAACCAAGTTAGATTAAGTTGATTCCTAGCACACTACCCTTTCGGCCTTATTTACCTAAATAACTTCCTAGAGTTGTCAATTCTAGGGTTTATTCCACTTAATCTACTCTAACTAACTAGATGCGAAACCCTAATCCCAAGCTAATCAATTTCACTTCAGTTCATCAACACTTTTTAGGGTTTAGTTACGACCTATTCTAGATGCAAGATTTCCTATCACTTTATTCAACATTAAACAAATGCAAAGTAAAGAAAGTAGAACAGAGATGAAAGAATCTGTAGATTTCGAATTACGCTTGAATCTCGAAACACTTGAATGAATGTGTTGATTGTGATTTCAGCAAAGAACAATTAACAGAAACAATATAGAAACGAAAATAAACTAAAACTGAGGTTGAACTTGAAATAACGCTTACAACTAAAAAAGAAATTGAAATCTAACACTAAAATCTAACTAAGAATCGAAAATAAAGTTTAAATCATGAACTAAGCTCTGTAATTAAGTTTTGAGCACTATCATTTATAGGTTTAGGTTAGATGACCAAATTAGGTCAATTAGAAGCTGCTAAACATGTTAATTATGATTGTAAGGACAAAAAAACCCTTGGCTTATAACGAGCCTTGTTGGACCAGCGTCATGACATTGAATGCCGTATACTCTCCCTTCTGGCTCGAAGTTGGATGTCGCAACATTAATGGCTGCATGCTTCCCCTCTGGTGTGGCAAAATTATCGAACGATGTGCAAGTGTACACATTCGTAAACAAGTAATAAAATAGTAAGTATAGAGTATTGTCTCCACAGGGACTGTATATGAAAGAAATATTGTGAAATTTATCAAATGGGAAGTTGGTGTTAGAAATAAGGAAATGTGAATTGAGTTAACTATTAACCTAAATTAAATTACTAATTATGCTAAAACAAATGAAAGTGTAAAATAAAACAATAAGCAACAAAACATAAGATTAAATTATTATGACATGAAGAAGCTAGATTAATTGCTTTCCTTAACTTAAAATTATTAAAAGCAATGCCAATGATGTTACAACAGAACCATGGCAATTTGGCTATTTACTAACTCAGAATTTATAAGTTATGATGTCATATTTTTAACCTTTAAGTTTCTTCAGCATAATTCTATGTTCAATTAACTTCAAAGATTCATAAGCAGACTTCATATTTAAGGGTTATGCAAGGTAACAATATTGCTAAATACCATTACTAATTCAATCATTACGAGATCAAGCATGCACCATTCAAATATTGTGTCTATTAATTACCATCTTGTTTGGATTAAGTAATCAAGTCATATGCTTCCCTACTATAATTATGCATGAGTAAGCATGTTCATGATTTTATTTGAATGAATAAACAACCAAAGCACATAACAACATCAACAAAGCATTAATAATATAAGCTAAAGGATTTCAATCAATTTAGCATTAATAGAATTAAATCATTATCATTAAATTGAAAAGTAGAAGAGTAAATGACAATCATGTTTATCAACTTTAAACAAAATAAAAGATTAAAGGGAAAGAAACAAGAAGCCGATTCTGGTGATTTTCTGTGGCACTACTCGTGTTGTTTTTCCTCCTTTATTTTCATTTGATTCTATGCACAACTACTCTCAAAGTGCCAAATTTGGCTGCTCTAAAAAACCTTTAAATTGCTCTCTCAAACTCGTGTGTTGCTTTATCAGATGTGGTGTGAATGAACAATAATGATTGATTGATGAGTGAATAACCCCAATTGCTTGCCCCTATTTATACTTGTTTAAAACCTATATTTTATCATGTCTTCCATTGAATTTCTTCATGTAGATGGTTGACCCTTGATTTGTGGAGAAGGAGTGGACGACATTCTTGTTTCAAGGGGAGGAAGTTGCTTGAATTATGGAGGGAGGTGGACGGTTGCTTGATTTGTGGATGAGAGAGATCATTGATTCTCTCCATACTAATTTGGTGGTTAAATTAGGTGAATAGCAGGTCCCATGAATGGTTTGGGCACCTCAAGTGGATGATTGGGCTCCTTCCTCCCTTAGAGGGCTATCCAGATTTGTTAACCCACCTTAGAGTTGGGTCAAGAAGAGTTTTGAGGTCCAATAAGCATATTTGGGGGATCCAAAGATGACACTACATCAGCCTAATCCCATAAGCTTTTGCTGCAGAGATGTTCCAGTGCTAAGCATTCATAAGTGAGTTTCAAGTCCATATTTCCTTCCAGTGTACCAACTATCTTCAAAACTACAAAAATCATGTGTTTAGCATATAAAAAGATCAAGATAACAAATTTATCTTAACATTATCCAACAAGAAAATTATAATTAAAAAACTACGAAATTAGTTATCAACCACTTAAATTTGCATGAATTATAAGTCCAAAAGTACTGAAGATAACTTTATATTCTAGAGTTATCACACCCCCAAACTTAATCCATTCCTCGTCCCAAGTGATGGCACTTGATGGAGGCTAAAACACATAAACTCAACACACTAAGCATAATTAATTCTTCGTCTTGTCATGCACCGATGAAATTATACTCAAATTAAAATTTGTAAATATGTAACTCAAGTACATACATCATCCAAATTTTTTCAAGCATTAAAGTGCTATTCAAAATTATGAACTGAATGCCTTCTCTTCATGAATATGCACTTAATTCTTCCCAACCAATTTTTATTTCCCTCGATTAATGCTAAGCAACAAAGTAACACCCCAAACCCAGCCTAGACGTTATGGGCAAATCCGGAGATGTCACAAGGAATGGGTTTTGAAAACGGTTACATTAAATCATTTCAGTTCAGACAACTCATATTCATTTATATCCCTTGTCAAAAACATTAACTAATTGCTTTATTTGCCAAAAATTTTTTTTGTAATGGATGTTATAGTAAATGTTATTTTCTTAAAATCCCAATCGTAAGTTTAGAAAATATTTCTTTTAGTAAAAACCATGTTTTCAGCTAGTCGTCCAAATAAATTATTAAACAAAAAATCTAAATCCCAAAATTAAAATTAACAGTCCGGAGAGTCCAATTAATACAAAACTTCTAGAAATAACCCTTGAATAATAAAACCTTTAATTAAAATCAATTCGTATGCTAGTGGTCACCGCAAGACTCCGCTACACCGATCTGCCTAAGTTTTTGAATTACCTGTACAGAACAGACAAAAAGAAGTGAGTTTACGAAAATTCAATGTTTAACCCAACAAAAATAGACATGCAGAACATACAGTAAACTCATATACAGTCAGATACAAATTTAGACTTATGTCCATTCCAGATACAGATAACAGAAACAAATACACGAATATACAGAACAGATATAGTGAGTCCTACCCCCATCTTCTACACACCATCTCCGTCCATCCTATCACACCATATGGGGTTAAAAACATCCACCCATCCCTACACACCATATAGTGTCGATGCGACACATATCAAATAATGTGCAACTAAGCTTCCAGATGATAGACGATGATCGCCATACAGAACATTTCCTCCTCATATGCAAATCCCACCCCAAAGCAGATACAGAAATAACAGATCTGACATGCTCAACAAGCTTATATACAGATAACAGGAATACAAATAGTATCCTACTCAATTCAATCTATCAGAACATCATAACATACAAAATAAGGTTTGGTTAGCCCTTACCGGCTCTACGGTAGGCCCACAGTTGATCAAAAAAACTCATACGACCTTAGGGAAAATTTTAGAATTTTAAGCCCACATACCCGTGTGGCTTGCCCGTGTAGGCCCACACACCCGGATTGGCCTTGCCCGTATAGTCCACACGGCATGACCCAATATCCACACATCTAACATGGCTTAACCCGTGTGGCCCACACGGCCACACCCACAACATCACACGATCGTATCATGGGCACGTCCATGCCTTCGTCGACCACGTGACCGTGTCTTCACACACGACCAACCAGATGGGCGACCACACGCTTCTGTGGCATCGACAGTGAAAATTTTAGCTTTCGTTGAAACCTCTTTTTTCGTAATTTAAGAACACACCTGGTACGATTCTGGTGCAGAAACACTCCCGAGACACACAACACCTAAAATCGACAAACCAAACTCACATAATCAGTCTTAATCCATAATTAAACCGAACCAAAGAAATCTACAGCGATGAATAATCAAGCATTCGGTATATACCCAACCTCCCGAGCGATTTCTACTATGATTCCACGAGAGGAGAACCCCATCCTACTCAATTTACTACTGCCGAAATATAAATTAAGGTTCCAAATGGTAATTTGGAAATCGAAAACTACAAAGTACTAGAATCCCACTTACCAACAACTGAGGGAAAACGAAAAAGCATATTATAGATATTTGACAACCGATCGAAACAAAAGAGAGGGAAACAACAAAAGAAAAAAAGCAGAGGAGCAAAAGGAAGGAAAACCAAATCGTTGTCAGTTTTCTTTTCTAGAAAGAGAGAAAAATTTTGAAAACCAAAAGAATAAAAATAAAAGATAACTCTCAAATCTATCAGATTACTCCTTACTAAACCACTAACAACCAACTTCTCAGAAACCAACTCTACCAAGACTCTATTAGACAACCGAACAAAAATATAACCTCCACGCTCGCACAAGGATTCGAACACAGGACCTCTATCACACTAACCCCATTACCACTCGGACCAGCAGACTTATTCTAATATGGATTAACAAATAATTTTCTATAAGCCCACTCAACAAGGGTGAGTCTTGAATAAAAAATAACAAAAATTGCCAAATATGATACTTGAACCCAAGACCTCACACACACACCCAGAACACTTAACGACTGAAGCAGATACACAGTTATGTAAGATATTTACAGAATCAAAAATAAATTATTTAAGGCGTTACAACTCTACCCCTTAAAATAAATTTTGACCTCGAAATTTACCTGACCAGAACTAATGAGGATACTGTTGACGCATCAAATCCGCAAGTTCCCACGTGGCTTCCTCAGTGCCATGATTCTGCCACAGAATCTTCATTAACAGTATGAACTTCTTCCTCAGAACCTTAATATCACGATCCAAAATCTAAACTGACTCCTCTTTAAAAATCAAATACGGTCTAATCTTAATCTCCTCAACAGAAACAACATGAGATGGATCAGATCAATACTACCTCAACATCGAGACGTGAAACACATTGTCGATACAGTCCAACTCTGGAGGTAACTCCAATTGATAAGCAACCAGTCCTACAGGCTTCAGAATCTAATACGGCCCGATAAACCTAGGGCTCAACTTGCCCTTACGACCAAATCTCAGAACTTTCTTCCAAGGAGAAACCTTAAGAAAAATAAAGTCACCCACAAAGTACTCAATATCTCTTCTCTTCAGATCTGCATAATACTTCTGCCTATCATAAGCTGCCTTTAGACGATCCCGAATCAGCCTAACATTATCTTCAGTCTCAGAAACCAACTTATGACCCAAAACCCGATACTTACCCAACTCAGTCCAACATAGCTGAGTACGACACTTATGAACATATAAAGCCTCGTAAGGTGCCATCTGGATACTAGACTGGAAACTATTATTGTAGGCGAACTCAGTTAGCAGTAGATAATCCTCCCAACTACCACAGAAATCTATAAAACAACTCTGAAGCATATCCTCTAGTATCTAAATAACTCTCTCAGATTGACTATCGGTCTGAGGATGGAACGCAGTACTGAAGTCCAATCTCGAACCCAGAGCCTCGGGTAATTTCTTTCAGAATCAAGAAGTGAAGGGAGGATCTCTACCAGATCATGCAGTCTTACAATCTTGGAGATATAGAACTTCGCTAGCTTCTGCAGAGAGTAGTTCATTCGAACCGAAATAAAATGAGTAGACTTGGTCAATCGATCTACGATGACCTAAACGGAATCCTTCTTAATGGGTGTCAAGGGCAACCCAACGAAGTCCAGTGTTTCCATAAGGGAATCTTAACAGTTGGAGCAAACTTGAAGGCAACTGGTGCTCAACCTTAACTTGCTCTGTAACCTCACATTTTAAACTCGGCCACCAATACAGTTCACGGAGGTCGCGAGACATCTTATTACCACTGGGATGCATAGCATAAGGGCTGCTATGCGTCTCCTTCAGAATCAACTGCCTCAGATCAGAATTATTCGGTACACAGATCCGACCTAAAAAACACAGAACTCTATCTTTATTCAGCCCAAAATCTAAAATACTGCCACTCTCAATCTGACGAAATCGCAAACCCAGAGACTTATCCCCTAACTGTTTATCCCGAATTTGATCAATCCAAGTCGGCTTAACTTGCAACTTGGCTAATAGACTCCCATCATCAAACAAACTAAGATGAGCGAACATTGCTCTCAAATCAATCATCGCTCTATGACTGAGAGCATCGGCCACCACATTAACCTTACCAAGATGGTACTCTATCGTGTAGTCATAATCTTTGAGCAAATCTATCCATCGACGCTATCTAAGATTCAACTCCTTTTGAGTAAGGAGGTATTTGAGGCTCTTGTAATCAGTGTAGATAATACACCTCTCACATTACAGATAGTGCCTCTAGATTTCCAACATAAAAACCACCGCAACCAACTCAAGATCATGCATCAAATAGTTCCTTTCATGAGCCTTAAACTGATGGGACAGATAAACCACAACTTTACCATCTTACATCAATATACACACTTGCTCAACTTAGCGTAGAGCTGCTTCTCTCGGAGTATCTGAAACACTACTCTAAGATGCTCATCATCCTCATCCTCAGTCTTAGAGTAAACCAGAATATCGTCTATGAAGACCACAAAAACTGATCTAGATATGGCTGAAAGACTCGATTCATTAGATCTATGAATGCAGCTAGAGTATTCGTCAGACTAAAAGGTATAACTAGGAACTCGTAATACCCATAACGAGTCCTAAATACAATCTTATGAACATAAGCTTCCTTACTCTAAGTTGATGGTACCCAGAACAGAGATCTATTTTCGAAAACACTGAAGCCCCTCGAAACTGATCAAACAGATCTTCGATCCTCAGAAGTAGATACTTATTCTTCACAGTCAGTTTATTAAGTTTCCAATAATCAATGCACATCCTTATAGTCCTATCCTTCTTATTTACAAACAAAATTAGTGCCCCCTACGGAGACACACTAGGACAAATGAAACCATAATTCAAAAGTTCCTGCAGTTGAGCCTTAAGCTCTGTAAGCTCTTTTGGTGTCATTCGGTATGGAACGATATGCACCAGAGCTGTACTCGGTAGAAGCTCAATGCCGAACTCAACTTCTTGATTTGGAGGTAAACCCAGTAACTCTTCATGAAAGGCATCTAGAAAATCCCTCACTGTAGTAATATCCCCAATAAAAGAGTCCCCAGAATCAGAAACACTAACGCAAGCCAAATACACTTCACACCCTTTCCAAACCAGTTTCTCGGCCATAAGAGCGGAAATTATATTGGACAAATACTATCAATGCTCGCCGATCATAACCACCTCCTTAACATCCTTAGTCCTCAAAATGACCCTCTTAGTCACGCAATCTATATTGACTCGGTGCTCAACCAACCAGTCCATACAAAAAATTAAGTCAAACTCCCCAAACGAAAGCTCCATCAATTTTGCTAGAAATATAGCCCTTTGTACCACTAACGGAACATTCCTATAAAGTTTACTAACTCAAACAAACTATCCCAACGGACTTAGTATAGTAACCTCACTAGAAGTGCTTTGAACATAAATCCTCAAGTTTTTAGACATAGTACTAGCTACATAAGAGTGTGTAGAACCTATGCCTATCAGAGCAATATAAGGTACATCAAAAATAAAGAACGTACCCCTGATAATATCAGGAGCATCTCTATCCTTTCGGCGTCAAGCAACATAAACCAACGCAGGCTGCCTTGCCTCAGTCTGACTAGCATCTTTGCCTGATGATCTCTGTCCATGATCCATACCATTACCACTCCTAGCTGATCCGCGGCCCCTAAGTGGCTGCTGAACTGCCGTTTGAAGCTATACAGAACCCGGTCTCGAAGCTTGCATCTGATCTGCCCGCTGTGGATACTCTCTAATACGGTGCTCCAAAGACCCACACCTCAGACAAGCACATGACCTTCTCCAACACTCGTCTAGATGGGGCCTACCACGATCCCCACAAGGCTAAATTCCAGTAGGAGCAACAGGAACCCCCACTCTAACTGGCTTATCAGGTCTAGCCTTTTTCTTAGGCATCTGAATAGAACTAGAGGGCTCCAACTCCCTCTTATTTTTTTTTTCTCGGTATCGATTTTAGTGCTCCACGCGTTTAACCTCTTCGACATTTTTTGCCTTATCAACCAGAACTGCCAACTCTCGCTCCCTCTGTGAAGCAGTTAGTACTCTCAAGTTATCCCTCAGACCGTCTTCAAGCGGACACATTTCTCGTACTCAGATGCCACCATGCCTGAACGTGGCTCAACTTCAGAAACTCGGCCTCATACTCAGTCACTGATCTATTTGTTACTCTACTATATCTAATATTCTGTCTATATCTGGCTATAGGACGGGATTTATATTATGAGGAGGAAGGATTCTGTGTGAGGTGATATATCGCCAATATACTGACAGCACTGCTGCGATTATTCTGAAAAGTGTCATATAGGCACTATGCGTTGTATAAGGCTGGGTGGGTTTTTTATACCCCACATGGTGTAATGGTTGAAGCTGGTGTATAGAGGATGGAGGTAGAATTATATTTATACATATATGTTTCTGTCTTACTCTGATCTGATTTTGGTACCAGTATGAAATAAGTCTACATCTGAGCTGAATGTATTTGAATTTGAAATTATGTTTCTGTGAGTTACACACTGAGTTTTAAAAACTCACCTTTTGTTTTTCTGATAATTTCAAGTAACCCTCAGACTTAGGCGGGTCGATGCGATGGGAGCTCGGATGTGTCCATTATGCCGTAAAATTATTTTTACTTTAATTTGATTTATTTAAATTTCAGTTTTGAGAGTTTTGTATAGTTTGGATTCTCCAGACTTTTTGGGACTGTTTTGGTTTTGGATTTTTATTATGGTTTTCTAGTGTAATAACTGATAACACAGTTTTTATGAAAAAAAACAATTTTTCTGAAAATAACAGTTTTAAAGGAAACAATTCGATTTACCAAAATAAAATGTTTTAAGAAACTCCGCTGCAAAAAACTCGTTATAAATTGAAAATCAGAGAGTTACACGGCCGTGTGACCCCTGTTTTCCAATTTTTGTAACATTTTCTTAAATCTTTTGTTTTGTTTTAAATTAGTCTTAAATTGCTTCTAAGCTATTTTATGATAATGATTCCTCAGCTGTATCGAAAGTGCCAAGCCAAAGACGTGTTACGTTCTTAGATAGGAGGATCTCAGTGACCCATTTTCCCTAGTAACATTGCCTAACTCTTCTATAGAGCTTGGTGGGTTCTGGTGGTGAACCCATCTATTTCATCGGGACTGATTTGGGACTTAAAAAGTTTAGCATATGATTGGTGTTAGGGTTGCTATTAGTTGAGGATTTTGGTAAAGGTAGCTTGGTTGATTGTTTCGGAAGTGGAATTGAGCTTGAATTTGGTTCATCTGAGCTTGGGCTATGTTAAAGATTTTTAATTTTCAATAATTGACAATGGGTTGAAAGCATATTAAAGGATTTTCTTCAAAAGCTAGGTGTTTTCAGAATCAAGATCTAGGTTTTTTGCTTTTAAGATTTTTTTTTATGTAGATAAAATCAACTTTAACAGTGATATTTGATACCTCAAAAGCTTGACTTTTTAGGCTTATCTTGGATTTAAAGGTATTGTCTATTTTTAAACAAAAACCTCCTTATTCCTTTTCTTGGTTTTTGAAACTTGTTCTTAAGTTTTGGTAAGAAACATGCTACTTTTTTTTTCTTTTTAATTTTCATTTTCAAGTTTCAATCCTTTTTGTTTGAAAGAAAAGGTAACTACAATGGATTTCAATAGTAACAGTTCAAATATATATGGGAGTCAATCGAAAAGTGCTTCTTCCTCTTCCTCTTCTTCCCTTCCCCATTTTTCTTATTTTCCTTGTACTTCATTCCTCTCTTTCTCTTCTTCCGAAACACAACCTAATTTTTACGTCGATGGTTATTGTTATTTCCCAACAGTTGATCAATTTTCAAGTGTTCAACAGCCTCAACTTGAAAAATGATTAACAAAAAGGAAATTAGAGAATTAAAGATTAACAGAGAAAAAGAGGGGGGAGAATTTTATTTTGATAATTTTAAAATCATTTTTAATGTGACATATAAGACAAAATAGTGCCAGTCAGTATTTAATTAAATTTAGACCACCACATCAGCAGTAAATATTCACCGTTAATCAACTAACAACCATGTCAGCATGTCCCTTAAAAATATACTAATTTGACAAATCATACAAGTTACGGGTTAAAGTGCTCCAAAAAAAAGATAAAGGGCCAAAGTGACCAAACAATCAAAAGTCAGAGGCTTGTTTAAGCATCATGTCAAATTTTAAAACCTACAATCTAAGTCTTAAAACCTAATTTCTAGAAATTTAAGCAAAAGAAGCCTAATATTTAGATCCAAGATCCTAAAATAAGCTAACCTACTATAAAATAAACAATCCTACTTCAAATAATCCTAATACTTAGAAATAAGCTAACCAATTAGAAATAATCATTTAAGTTTTTAAAACTAAACTTAAGAAAAATTCTAAAAACCAAGACTTAGTCTTGTCATCGAATTATGAATCCAAAAGTATAATTACACACAAGAAAAGTTATAGCACCCCTACAACGTCTGTTCGAAAATAGCACTACATGGTTCGATAATTAAGGTTTCCAATCTCAAAATAAACTAGAGAATCTAACGAGAACTCCAAAATCATCCAAAAGACAATAATATCTAATATCTAAACTTTAAAATCAAATGGAGAAGGAATCTAAAAATCTAATAAAAATATCTAAAATATTTTAAATGAGATAAAAAAATTAACACGTAAAATCTAAATTTAGTTCAATGCCTAAATATAAATTCAAATATTAAAATCTAAAAAAATAAAAAAAATCCTAAAATATAATTTTAATACCTAATTTAAAGATCTTAATTAAAAATCTAATTACATGTAAAAATTCTAAAATCTATTTTAAAAACGTAATCTTTAATCCTAGTTTAAAAGACTTAATTTAATTCTAAAAAAATTAAAACCTTAAATGTAACTTCACATAAAAATTTTAGAACCTACAATCCAAAACTCCTAAATATAATTTTTAGAAATTTAATCAAAAGAAGCATAATATTTAGATCCAAAATCTTAAAATGAACTAATTTAAAACCTAATATTAATACCTAATTAAAAATGTAAAAATTCTAAAATCTAATTAAAAATGAAATCTTAAATCCTAATTCAAAAGAATTAATTTAATTTAAAAAAATTAAACATTAAATGTAACTTAACATAAAAATTTTAAAGTTTACAATCTAAAAGTCCTAAAATTTAATTTCTAAAAATTCAACTAAAAGAAGCCTAATATTTAGATCCAAGATGAATTAATTTAAAACTTACTATAAAATACACAATCCTAAAGAGAAAACCTCAAATAATCTTAATACTTAATTTAATTTTTAAAAAAATAGAACCTTAAATGTAACTTAACATAAAAAACTTAAGACATAATATCTAAAATAACCCCTAACGTTTGACTATTTGATCACTTTGAGAATTTATCTTTTCTTTTTGGAGCATTTTAACCCCTTACATTTATTCTTTTGTCAATTTAGTCTTTTTAATGGACATGCTGACATGGTCATTAATTGACTAACTGTTAACATTAATAGCTGACATGACGGTCCAAATGTAATTAATACTAATGTATATTACTTTATCTTATATGCCACTTTAACAAATGATTTTAAAATTATTAAAAAAACAATAAAAACCCTAACACACAGGTGAAGTAACAATTTCAGAAAATGACTGCTTGTTGAAGTCCAAGAAGGTAAGATCCGACAAAGGTGAAGATTTTGTCGAGCCCTCATTCTCCAACAGAACCAGAGATAAAGATGGGGGGAGTTCTCCACCTTCATCGTCCTTTGATGATTTATTCTTATTCTTCTTCTTCCCTTGCTTTTGGTTAAGTTCCAAGCTTTCACAAATAGCTTGAAGCTTAGCATCAACAGAGGAATGCAAAGGCTTATATTCACCGAAGTCGCCACCGATATGGGATCCTTGGTGACAAAGGTTAGGGAAGTTGAGTCTCGCAAAATCACCCCAATTTTATAGGTTGCTTTATGATAAGGATTACTTGGCTATATCAAAAGTGCCTAACCAAAGACGTGTCCAGTTCTTAAGTAGCCGAATCTCAGCGTCCCATTTTCCTCAGTGACGTTGCCTAACTCCTCTGTAGATCTCAATGGGTTTTGGTGGTGAACCCATCTGTTTTATCAGGACTAGTTAGAGACTAAAAAAGCTGCGCATATGGCTGGCTTTAAGTTAAGGTAGCTTGGTTGATTGTTTTGGAAGTGGAATTGAGCTTGAATTTGGTTGATCTGAGCTTGGGCTATGTTGAGGATTTTTAATTTTCAGTAATTGACAATCGGTTGAAAGCAAAGTTAGCTTAAAAGATTTTCTTCAAAAGCTAGGTGTTTTCAGAATCAAGATCTAGGTTTTTTGCTTTTAAGATTTTTGTTTTTGTATATAAAATCAACTTAAGGGGTGATATTTGATACCTCAAAAGCTTGACTTTTTAGGCTTATCTTGGATTTAAAGGTGTTGTCTATTTTAAACAAAAACCTCCTTAATCCTTGTCTTAGTTTTTGAAATTTGTTCTTAAGTTTTGGTAAGAAACATGCTACTTTTTTTTTTCTTTTTAATTTTCATTTTCAAGTTTCAATCTTTTCTGTTTGAAGGAAAAGGCAGCTACAATGGATTTCAATAGTAGCAGTTCAAATATATATGGTGGAGAGTCGATGGAAAAGTGTTTCTTCCTATTCCTCTTCTTCCCCTTCCCTTTTTCTTATTCTCCTTCTACTTTATACCTCTATTTCTCTTCTTCCCAAGCACAACCCAATTTTCACGTCGATGGTTATTGTTATTTCCCAACAATTGATCAATTTTCATGTGTTCAACAGCTCCAACTTGAAAAATGATTAACAAAAAGGGATTTAGAGAATTAAAGATAAACAGAGAAAAAGAGGGGGGGGGAGAGAATTTATTTTGATAATTTTAAAATCATTTTTAATGTGACATATTAGACAAAATAATGCCATGTCAGTATTTTATTCCATTTGAACAGGCATATCAATGATAAATGTTGATCGTTAATCAACTAACAACCACATCAACATCTCCATAAAAATATACCAATCTGACAAAAAAAAAAGATTAGGGGTAAAAGTGCTCCAAAAAGAAGATACAGGGCAACAATGACCAAACAGTCAAATATTAGAGGCTATTTTTAACATTATTCTAAAATTTAAAACCTACAATCTAAAATTCCTAAAATCTAATTTCTAGAAATTAAGCAAAAGAAACCTAAGAAATTAAGCAAAAGAAACCTAACATTTAGATCCAACATCCTAAAATGAACTAATTTAAACCTACTATAAAAAAATTAAAGAAATTAAGAAATAAGCTAACCTACTATAAAATACACAATCCTAAAGAGAAAACCTCAAATAATCCTAATACTTGAAAATAAGCTAATCAATCGGAGTTAAATTGATTAGCCACCCATCATCTAAGTTTTTAAAACTAATCCTAAAAACCAAGACTTAATCTTATCGCTGAATTCTGAATCCAAGAGTACAGTTACATACAAGAAATGTTATAGCATCTCTACAATGTCCATCCGAAAACAACCCTACATGATTTGATAATTAAGGTTTTTAATCTCAAAACAAACTAAAGAATCTAACGAGGATTACAAAACCATCCAAAAGACAACAATATCTAAAATCTAAACTAAAATCTAAACTCTAAAATTAAATGGAGAAAGAATCTTAAAATCTAAGAAAAATATCTAAAAAAAATTTAATTAAGACAAAAAACTTTACACCTAAAATCTAAATTTAGTTCAATTTCTAAATTTTAATTTAAAGTTTAAAAACTAAAAAAAATCAAAAATCCTAAAATATAATTTTAATACCGAATTTAAAGATCTTAATTAGAAATCTAATTGGATGTAAAAATTCTAAAATCTAATTAAAAAATAAAACCTACAATGTAAAAGTCTTAAAATCTAATTTCTAGAAATTTAACCGAAAAAGCCCTAATATATAGATCCAAGTCCTAAAATGAACTAATTTAAAACCTAATATAAAAAAAAATTTAAGTATGAAATTCAAAAATAAGCTAACCTCCTATAGAATACATAATCCTAAAGAGAAAACCTCAAATAGACCTAATACTTTAATTTTTAAAAAATAGAACCTTAAATGTAACTTAACATAAAATAATCCTAATACTTAAAAATAAGATAACCAATTTAAGTTAACTCAATTAGCCACCTATCATCTAAGTTTTTAAAATTAAACTTAAGAAAAACCCTAAAAACCAAGACTTAGTCTTGTCGCCGAATTCTGAGTCCAAAAGTACAATCATACACAAGAAAAGTTATAGCATCCGTACTGCGTCAGTCCAAAAACATCCTTTCATGGTTCAATAATTAAGGTTTCCAATCTCAAAATAAACTAAAGAATCGATGTAATATCCTAAATTAGGGGCTATGCATTTGGTGTATAATTCATGAGTTAGTAGGCTCAGTGAGTGGTTTGGATGTGTTTTAGGGGTTCTTAAAAACTCTAGGATTAAAAGGGAATGCGTTGGAAAATTCTTGGATTTTGAGTAGTAAGGTGAGCAAGGCCAAGGAGCCTTATAGGAAAATTTCGGGAGTTCTTGGACATAGGAATCACCTTGGTAAAGTGGCTAGAATGCGCGCCACTTAAGGCTTGGGCAAATGACGCCATGTGCAAGGGGGATAAGGGCCTTGGTTCGAGGTGCGTGGGAAGCAAATGGATATTTATTTTTGCTCCTTGCGTCAAGAAAGGAAACTGGGCTAAGGAGGTATTAAAAGGAAATGTGGGGAGTTTATGGCACAAAAGAGCTAGCAGCAAAGTGGCAAGGGACGCCACCTTGGGTGCTGTAAGTGTGCGCCAAAAAGGGGGCTTCAAGGGAAGGGGTTCGAACCATGTAGGCGAAGAAATGAGTTGGGTTTTATTTTTTTGCATGTGACAGAGTAGTGGGCGGCATGTGGGGCTTTGAAGAGGTAAGGATAAGCTTTGGTTTTATTTTGAATATTCGGCTAGGATAATGGTGACTATATTTTATTTTATTTTTATTATTTTAATGGGTAAGATAAGAGATGATAAGAAGATAATGGTGGCCTTATTTTGTTTATTTTATTTTAGATAGGTAGATAAGAGATAAGTGAGGTGATAAATTATTGTTTTATGAAGAGGTGATTAAGAGATATTATAAGGTGATAAGATAAGAGAATTAGGTGGAGATTAGTGAGGGGTTGATGTAGTGGCCGAATATGGATCTCTTGGTGTTGGTAAAATTCGGCTATGAGGGGGGGTTAGGTGCCGAATTCTTCTTTTAATAAGCACCCATTCCCTTTTCCTTTCTCTTTTAGTTGTTTGCCAAATTTCTTTCTATTTTTTTTATAAGCCGAATGCCCCTAAGTCTCTACCGTTCTTCCACTTTTCTTTTCTTCAACTCTACATTTGTTTTATTGATAGCCGAATATTATATCTACCATTGTTCCTTGTTGCCAAAACCTCCAAGCATAAAATCCCCTCCATTGTTGCGGTTCTTCTCTTCACCACAAAGTGCCGAAACCACTATTGTTGTGCTAAAGCCGAATCTCTAAGGAAAGGGGGCTGTCGACTTCTTTCTAGCAACCTCTCTAGTAGGCGTTAGTGGTAAGCAACGATAGTGGTAAGTAATCTTTCCTTAGTAATCGGTTTTATCTTTTTTTCATGGATGTGCCAAAATCAAGTGTTTAGTCATTGGTTTTGAGGGTAGCCGAATATTCAAAGGCTATAATGTGGTGTTTCTTTTGTATGTGCCAACGTTAGGGAGCACTAAAGGAGTTTCGGGATTTGGAGCACTCAAGGTAAGCTATTGTGGTATTCCACGAAGAGTTATTTTTATGGACTAAGTGCTTAAAGCCGATTTTAACATGTGACATATAGGGATCTCGACATCACTTGAAGTAAGGACCGATTTCGGGATTTAGTTTAGTAAGGTAAGGAGGCTTGTGTTATTCGGCCATAGGCCATATTTGGGTTTAAATGTGACCGATTTGTATTATGGTTAATTAGGGGGCAAGTCGACAGAAGTAGAACAAGTATTCAGGATTTGAATAAGTAAGGAGGATATCGACAGACATAAGGAAGTTCCGGGATCGTGTTAATTCAAGTAGCTAGGGATTTCACTAAATAGTAAGGTGTGTGATTAACCCACTATTTTCCGGGTTTATGTTATATTGTATGTGTTGTGTAAATGCTAATATGTGCTGTGACAATTATGAATGGATACCCTTAAGGGGTATATCGAAAATCAGGTTAGTGTTAATTATTAAGAATGTGAATATGCCAATGAGAACGTGATTGTATGCCGAATAGCATGTGCATGCATTATTTTCCTATGTTATGACATTATCATATGTTGCATGTGCATGGGATGGGATCTGAATGTGAAGGAAAGACAGGGTGTACATTTATTTACGTGGTCTAATGTTAGCCTTGTGCTACATTGGCGCTTGATGGTAGCTATGTGCTTCATCAAGGGAGGTGTTGGCTAGGTGCCACATCTTGGCGGTTGATAGCTGTGTGCATCACCGTGGACTGATTGATATGTGAGATCACTTAGGTGATCGGTGGCTTAGCCACGGCCTTGAACAGCAGGTCTACCAAGGTAAGATATGTGGATCACTATGTTATACGTGGATTAGCCTCGGCCTTGGGCAGCAGGTCTGCCAAGGTAGGTGTGATGGATGGACATTAGCTTGGGATGGGCTTCATAATTGCATAATTTTGTATGTGAACATATGTGGAGATGGGCCAAGCCCAACATGTGATATGAATTAATGTGGAAATGGGCCAAGCCCAATTGATATGTGGATTAATGTGAAAAGGGCCAAGCCCAGTATATGAATGTGGATCAGTGTGGAAATGGGCTAAGCCCGATATGTGGAAATTATGTGGTTAATTACCCTGTTACCTGATAAGTGATATGAACATGGGCCAAGCCCAGAATGTGTTATTATGTGAATATGATATCCTGTTATCTGATATATGGGTTAATATGTGGTTAACATGTGGGTGGAATTCAGTGGATTAATTACATACTGAGTCTGTATGACTCACCCAATATTTTATTTAACATCGCAGATGATTCGTGGTGATCGGACCGGGTTGGAGTGGATACAAAGGTGGCCATGCAGAAGTTGTTTTCCTTATTTAATAGAATTTATCATTTTCAGTATTTTCAGTATTTGAATAAGTATTTATTGTAATAAGGCCCAATTAAATTATTTGAGTATTTTTATTATGTTAAAGCAAATTGACGATTGAATTATTATTTTGAAATCAGTTTATTTTCGGCAAACTTTATCTTAAAATATATATTAAGGTTTTAATCCAGATATTTTTTATAAACACCACACTTTACTTAAGATTTTAAATGGTCCCCGTTTTACAAACTCAATAAGTTGTCATGATTTTATCTTTAACTCAAATCTTCTCAAACGTTTTTCCGCAGTGACATACCAGATCCGGTCAGGGCTTGTGGGCCGGGTTTGGGGTGTTACAATCGAACAAGTACTCCAAAACCATCCAAAAGACAACAATATCTAAAATCAAATGGGTAAATAACTTTAAAATCTAATAAAAATATCTAAAAAATTTAAATGAGAAAGAAAACTTTAAAATAAAACTTAACGCATAAAATCTAAATTTAGTCCAATGCCTAAATTTTAATTTAAAGTTTAAAAAGTAGAAAAACATAAAAAATCCTAAAAAATAATTTTAATTCCTAGATCTTAGTTAAAAATTTATTTGGATGTAAAAATTCTAAAATCTAATTAAAAATGAAATATTAAATCCTAATTCAAAAGACTTAATTTAATTTTAAAAAAACTAAACATTAAATGTAACTTAACATAAAAATTTTAAAACCTACAATATAAAAGTCCTAAAATCTAATTTTTAAAAATTTAACCAAAAGAAGCCTAATATTTAGATCCAAGATCCTAAAATGAACTAATTTAAAACATAATATAAAAAAATTTACAAGTATGAAATTCAAAAATAAGCTAACCTACGATAAAATACACAATCCTAAAGAGAAAACCTAAAATAATCCTAATACTTAAATTTTTTAAAGAATAGAACCTTAAATATAACTTAACATAAAATTTTTAAGACATAATGCCTAAAATAGACCCTAATGTTTGACTTTTTGGTCACTTTGGCCATTTACCTTTTCTTTTTGGAGCACTTTATCCCCTCGCATTTATTTTCTAATGAAGCCATTAATTAACTAACGATCAACATTAACCACTGACATGGCGGTCCAAATGTAATTAAATGCTGAAGTGACACTATTTTGTCTTATATGCCACTTTAACAAATGATTGTAAATTTATTAAAAAAACAATAAAAAACCCTAAAGTAACAATTTTAGACTAAGAAGGCAAGATCTGACAAAGTGATGATTTTGTCGACCCCTCATTCTCCGACAAAATTAGAGATAAAGATGAAGGAGAGTTCTACACCTTCACCGCCCTTTGATGATTTTTTCTTCTTCTTGTTCCCTTGCTTTTGGTTGAGTTCCAAGCTTTCAAGCATTAATAGAGAAATGCAAAGGCTTGTATTCACCGAAGTTACCACCGATATGGGAACCTTGGTGACAAAGTCTAGGGATGTTGAGTCTTTCAAAATCACCTCTAAGTTTATAGGTCGCTTTATAATAAGGATTTGTAACATCCTGGAAAGGGCCTATGCATTTTCGGTTTAATTGTATGAAATGACAAGTCTTAAGCATTATGAATAAATTTTTGATATTTTTGGAAACTCAGAAATGTATGAAAATGCATGGAAATGGAAATGAACATTTTGGAAACTCAAACATTTTGGAAACTCAACATTTTTGGAAACACGAAATGCATTAGGACATGAACATTTTAGGAAACCCAGAAATAAAAGGAAATGGTTCAAAAATGGAAAGTACACATTTTTCGAAACTAAGAAATGAAAATGGAAATGGTTCAAAAATGGAAAGTATACATTTTAGGAAACTTGGAAATGTAAGAAAATGGCAAGTAAACAGAGCCGATCGAAAATTTTAGGAAACTTAGAAATGATGCAGAAATGTCAAATTTTAAAGTTTAAAATAGGAAATTAGGGCAAGGAGGCCCTAAAAGAAAAAGTTGGTGAAATTTGACACACAAACAGGCTAGGAAAAGTGGCCTGAAGATGGCACTTAGGGCCTATGGAAATGGCGCCATGTGCAAGAGGCATGGGCCTGGGTTCAAGTCACAAGGGAAACAAATAAATGAAGTTTTATTTTTGCTTCCAGAAGGCTAAGAGTGGACGACAAGGCTTCTAGAAAAAAAGGGAGTTTAAATCCCTTTAAAATTCGGCAATTTATGAAGATAATAGAGGATTTTTTTTTAGGATTATTCAGAGGAGTTAAATAATGGATTAAACTCTTTTATTTATGATAAATAAAAGATAAAGCTATCGATAGAGGAGTGGTGGCCAAGTAAGGGACTCCTAGCGATAATTTCGGCTATAAAAGGAAGGCGGAGGGCTACTCATCAATTTTTGCTTCCTCCTCATCTCTGCCGAAATTTTTAGGGTTCTCTTCTCTTTTCTTTTGTCTAGCCGAATTCCCTAGCCTCCTCTCTCTTTTTCTTTTCTTCTTTTTCAAAAACCAAAAACACAATTCAACCTAGCCGAATTCTTCATAGCATCAAAAGCCAAAATTCCCGCAAAAGCCAAATCTCTGAGCGATGTCGGGAAAGACACATCGAATTCAAAAGGTAAGAATCTTGTGGTTATCGATTATTCTCCTCTTTAAGTCAAACATAGAGGCTAATGTTATTATTTTTGTGGCTGAAACTATAAGGAGTGTTTCGGGATTTCTAGTGCTATCAACTACAAGGAAGAGATCATTCAGGATTCAAGAATCTAAGATAAGATATACACATATTTGGTCAAAGTTATGGATTATATGTGAGATTTAAGTCTAACATGAAACTATAGGAATTTCGACAGACATACAAGGCAAGGATTACATTCGGGATTTGAAAATTTTAAGGTAAGTTCATAGATCCAATCAGCCAAGGTTTATTCTTTAGAAATACAAATCCTACTAGGATTTGGTTTTAAGGTCAAAAAGGTTTATTTATGTGTTTAAATAATTTGGCCGAATATAGGGATTGAGATCTAAAGCAACAGATCGATTTCTTCGGGATATCAAGGAACCTATTAAGCAAATCAGGTGTGTACTCACTGTAACACCCCTTACCCGTATTCGACACCGAAATAGGGTACGAGGCATTACCGGAATTACAAATTTATTTATCAAAAATTTTATATCATTTAACATTTATTTTTGAAACCAATCAAAAATCAAACATATTATCCCTTAAAACATATTTATTTTTCTTATTTCATGACTTACTTGAATTTATTTCTCGTCTCAACATATTTAATTACCTTTTATTTACATATTACAGATAATCACATATTGACATGTCATGATAAATATCATTCTCTTGCCGTTTATTCATAAACATATATTAGTTAATTCGTTATATCAATATTTCACGTGCTATCAACTTATATTTCCTTATATCACATATTTAAAGTTACACGAACTTACAGCTAAATTTGCGAAAATACCAAGATTCAAGGGCATTTTGGTAATTTCCCATTTTCATCGATTTTTCAACCGATCTTAATCTAATTAATAATTTCATTCAATTTTGCAATTTTAAATAATAAAATAATCCATTCCATGTAAATTGGTCATCTCCAACATTTATACAAAACTAATCATAAACTTTTACTTTTATTCAATTTAGTCCTGGGCCTAAAACATTACAAATTAGCCATGCTAGCTGAATATTCATACATATTTTTCCTCCTCCTCCTCTCCATTCCACATCCTTAATGTATATAACATGCTATAAGTAACATTGTAAATAAGTTCATTATTTACTCATAAGTATATTCAAAACTGCCCATTTGAGTCATAGTCACTAAATTATTTATTTCCAGAGCTACAGAACTCCAAATGAAGAACCGTGAATTTTTCCTAAAACTAGACTCACATATATTCTTGCCATAAAATTTTCAGAATTTTTGGTTTAGCCAATTAGTACAGTTTATTCTTTAAAGTCACCCCTGTTCTGCTGTCTGGCAGTTCCGACCCTTCTTCACTAAAAATTAATTATCTTTTTATATAGAATTCATATGATGTTATGGTTTATTTCTTATAAAACTAGACTCATTAAGGAATCTAACCATATAAATTACGTTCCCAAATTATTTTTATACAAATTTTAGTGAATTTCTAAAGTAAGAACAGGGGATCACGAAGTTGTTCTAAACCAGTCTTACAAAAATACAAATATCTCAAATTACAGAATTCCTTTGCTTTTCTGTTTCTTTTATATGAAAATAGACTCAATAAGCTTTAATTCCATATCTCACTTGACTTCTAATTCTATTTATACAATTTTTGGTGATTTTTCAAAGTTAGACAACTGCTGCTGTCTAAAACTGCTTTAGTGTAACATGTTGATTTCTATTTTGTCCCTAATTCCACAATTCATACAATTCAGTCCTTGCTGAATTAACCCCTCAATTGAGTTAATTTTCTCATTTAATACTTTTATCTATCATTTTAAAACTCCTTCATAACCTTTGAAATTAGAATTTTAACACTAGGCCTTAATTTCAGCTATTTCACAATTAGGTCCTAAAACCAATTTCCATCAATTTCACTTGATTAAATCATCATATAACAAAATTAAAGCTTCAATTCAATATTTATTCATCATATTCTTCCAACACTAATCCACATAAACTTTAAAAATTTAGCCATAGAATCAAAAACTAATGAATTAATAAATTGGACCCAATTGTAAAAGTCCAAAACATAGAAATTTCAAGGAAAAAGCAAGAATTAAACTTACATGATGCTTGAGTATAAAAACTAGCTTGAACTCTCTCCCATGGCTATTTTTCAGCTGAAGAAAATAAAGAGAAATGAAGAGAATTCTCCATATATTTCAATTTGATCCCCTTTTTATTTAGCTAATTTTGAAAATTTTCCAATTTTCCCCCCTTTTTCTTCTTTCTCTTCTCTTCTTCTTTCTTTCCTGCTCTCTGCTTCTTCGTTTGGGTTTCTGTTCTCTATTCTCTTCCTTTCTTTTTTTTTTTCTTTTGTTTGTATATATATAATAATATAATAATATAATAATATAATATTATAATAATATACCTTAAAAATCTCAGATTTTTCTTTGTTATGTCATTCAACTATACAAAATGGTATAATTTCCATTTTGATCCTTCATAATTTCTTTTAATCTATAATTTAACTTTTACTTTCATTTCAGTTTAGTCCTTTTCATTTAATTTCCTACCCAAACGTTAAAATTTTCTAACGAAAGTTTAATAATAACTTAATGACATTCCATAAATATTTTTGGAAATATTTATGGCTCACTTTATAAATTCGAGGTCTCAATACCTGCTTTTGGCCTAATTTTTCTAATTAATTCTTTCATTCACAAAATTCACTAATTTTAAAATATTTCTAAAATCACACTTAACTTATAATTATCGATTAACAAAATTTTCTAACTTTTCGCCAAATTTAGTGATCTCGAATCACTGTTCCGACACTATTAAAATTGGGCTGTTACAATTCTTCCCCTAAAAAAATTTAGTCCTCGAAATTTCCTTATTATTTTGATCATGAACTTCGTTATTTCTATAATTCTATAGCTCCTTTGTGCACATATTTATCTGATTTATCATTTATATCCATTCCATATCCTTTCAGTTTGCAATTTATTTTTAATTCAATATTGCGAATATACCTTATAGCGAAAATTACTTACCTTTTTATAAGAGGCCCAATAGATTCAATAGAATACTTAAGATATATGAAACAAATATAGAAGTGTATTATTATTTACTATTAGTCGATAGCACTTGATGAGAACCAAAGTGTTATTATCGAGAGAATGCGCTAAAGTTCCTTAATGGTATACCACTAATATCTTAGTAGATTTAATCTCATTTACTTGGGAAAATTACATTATACACGCATGTCACTTTTACAATTTTAACATAATGCTTTTACATATCATTTTTTTTTTTTTTTTTTTTTTTTTTTCATTTTTTTTTTTTCCAATTTCACTTAAATGTATTCACAAATAAATTTAATTTCACTTCCTCTTCAATATACAATTCAATACTAATATTTATCCATCGATTAATTCAGTTTCCATTTAATTCATCAATAACGCTTACCTCATACTTCACTTACTATACGCATAATTTAAATTTAACATTTAATATTAAATAGTAAACATCAAGCATGCAACAATATAAGTCATATGTGTTAATTTATACTTTAATTTCATACCTCAACAATAGCATTTCATCAAATAGCATCATATATCATCTATATTATTTTTAATCAATTCATAAACCTTTGGTTCAAGTTTTCAATCTCATATCTCAATTTCAATTTACATTTCAATTCCTAATTCCACTTTTCCATACTTTCAATAGTTTAACCGATCAAATTCAATCGATTTTTCTCATTTCGTTTATTCAACGATTTCAATAATAATAATTTGATATTTTAACAAATTTATGAACCTTAAGTTCATACTTCAATTCTCACATTTCAATTCGATTCACAATTCAACTCATAATTTCTTACTCATATTTTCAATAGTTCAATCGATCAAATTTATTTAGTTTTTCTCATTTTAGTTATTCACCCTATTAACAATCCGGACTTTGATAGATACACGGATTCCAACCCAAACACACCAAGATGCGGCACATTGTGCCTTAACGATTACACAATATACGACACACAAAGTGTCGAATCGATAACGATAACGATATGATGAGTCGGCATGTAAGTGCACGATCGATGTTTCGGCAAAAACCTGCACTCTTCCATATCCTATAGCATGCCAATTATATCCGACTAGTCCGACAAGTTAATAGGAGATCAATTCTCATTTTAATTTCACTTAATATTCATATCTACCCCTATTAACAAGACTCGGACTTTGGCGGATACGCGGATCCAACCAAACACACCAGATTGGCACCCAAAGGCCTCATCGACTCAAGGTCGAAGAATCCTGAACACTTCCAATCCTATGGCATGCCATTTATATCCAATCTAGCCCGATAAGTTAATAGGGTATTCAAATCATCATTTCATTTTTTTTTTTTTTTCAAATTCACTTTTCCATTTCCTAATCAGTATATAATTCAATGATTCACTTTGTTCTCATTTCACTTTCTTAGCCCAAAGTAGACTTTATAGAACACACCGGATATACGGAGCAGATCTGAGGTGCATTATGATGCACAAGTGAACAGAGAGCACCAATGTGCTAATAATCGAGAGCACCGACGTGCTAATAATCGAAAGAGCACCGACGTGCTAATATCGGAGAGCACCAATGTGCTAATATCAGAGAGCACTGACGTGCTAATATCGGAGAGCACCAATGTGCTAATATCGGAGAGCACCAATGTGCTAATATCAGAGAGCACTGACGTGCTAATATCGGAGAGCACCAATGTGCTAATATCGGAGAGCACCAATGTGCTAATATCGAGAAACACCGGCGTGCTAATATCGGAGAGCACCAATGTGCTAATATCGAGAACAACACCGACGTACTAATGTTCCTTAATATCCCAAGAGTTCTAAATTTCGTCTACTTGGGCATTAAAGTCAATCTCATATATTTAAATAATTCACATAAATATTTCAAAAGGATAAATAACAATAATTTAAAATTCTTGTAGTACTTACAACAAAAAAAGGTTGAAATGATATATGTTATTCTTCCTTCACTCCTTAACCTTCTCTTTTCCTTTTCCTTCAATTCGGTCCTCTCCTTTTCTTTCTCAAATTGATTTCATATAAACATATAACATTTATATGTAAAAAGTAATCAAATAAACTTTCTATATTATTTAACAAAATAAGCATGTATAATATATTTTTATTCAATTCGTATTTTTAATTTATTGTCTAATCAAATTTAAAATCACTAATTACTTTTCAATCAATATACATTTCAATTACTCACATATTTTCTTTATTTAATTTAATTTGCCTTCAAATATTCAAATAATTCATAATTCGATTCGTAATTTAAATAACTTTCTAATTTCAGTTCATTCTACTTTCACTTCTTATTTCAACCAGGCACAAGATTGCGGTAATTCTTCATAGTTTAATGCAATACACATAACAATATTCAATAACTTCATGATTCAATTCAATTACACAAAATAATATTCGATATTCCATAATTCAGATTCAAAATCAATCTCAACTTCAATTACTCAATCTTAAATTTATCATTTTACTAAATACTTACCTTAAAATACTTACCACACATAATTAATAAATTACACATAATAATGATAAAGTTTAAATTATAGTGATACAAATATCATCAAAGTCGGAACATATCACATTATCTTAAGTTATATATTAATAATGGCATATATTTCTAGACTTCACATATACTACATTTGGTCCGAGAACCGACTAAACCTAAGCTCGATACCACTAAATGTAACACCCCTTACCCGTATTCGACACCATCGAAATAGGGTACGAGGCATTACCGAATTACAAATTTATTTATCAAAAATTTTATATCATTTAACATTTATTTTTGAAACCAATCAAAAATCAAACATATTATCCCTTAAAACATATTTATTTTTCTTATTTCATGACTTACTTGAATTTATTTCTCGTCTCAACATATTTAATTACCTTTTATTTACATATTACGAGATAATCACATATTGACATGTCATGATAAATATCATTCTCTTGCCGTTTATTCATAAACATATATTAGTTAATTCGTTATATCAATATTTCACGTGCTATCAACTTATATTTCCTTATATCACATATTTAAAGTTACACGAACTTACAGCTAAATTTGCGTAAATACCAAGATTCAAGGGCATTTTGGTAATTTCCCATTTTCATCGATTTTTCAACCGATCTTAATCTAATTAATAATTTCATTCAATTTTGCAATTTTAAATAATAAAATAATCCATTCCATGTAAATTGGTCATCTCCAACATTTATACAAAACTAATCATAAACTTTTACTTTTATTCAATTTAGTCCTGGGCCTAAAACATTACAAATTAGCCATGCTAGCTGAATATTCATACATATTTTTCCTCCTCCTCCTCTCCATTCCACATCCTTAATGTATATAACATGCTATAAGTAACATTGTAAATAAGTTCATTATTTAGTCATAAGTATATTCAAAACTGCCCATTTGAGTCATAGTCACTAAATTATTTATTTCCAGAGCTACAGAACTCCAAATGAAGAACCGTGAATTTTTCCTAAAACTAGACTCACATATATTCTTGCCATAAAATTTTCAGAATTTTTGGTTTAGCCAATTAGTACAGTTTATTCTTTAAAGTCACCCTGTTCTGCTGTCTGGCAGTTCCGACCCTTCTTCACTAAAAATTAATTATCTTTTTATATAGAATTCATATGATGTTATGGTTTATTTCTTATAAAACTAGACTCATTAAGGAATCTAACCATATAAATTACGTTCCCAAATTATTTTTATACAAATTTTAGTGAATTTCTAAAGTAAGAACAGGGGATCACGAAGTTGTTCTAAACCAGTCTTACAAAAATACAAATATCTCAAATTACAGAATTCCTTTGCTTTCTCTGTTTCTTTTATATGAAAATAGACTCAATAAGCTTTAATTCCATATCTCACTTGACTTCTAATTCTATTTATACAATTTTTGGTGATTTTTCAAAGTTAGACAACTGCTGCTGTCTAAAACTGCTTTAGTGTAACATGTTGATTTCTATTTTGTCCCTAATTCCACAATTCATACAATTCAGTCCTTGCTGAATTAACCCCTCAATTGAGTTAATTTTCTCATTTAATACTTTTATCTATCATTTTAAAACTCCTTCATAACCTTTGAAATTAGAATTTTAACACTAGGCCTTAATTTCAGCTATTTCACAATTAGGTCCTAAAACCAATTTCCATCAATTTCACTTGATTAAATCATCATATAACAAAATTAAAGCTTCAATTCAATATTTATTCATCATATTCTTCCAACACTAATCCACATAAACTTTAAAAATTTAGCCATAGAATCAAAAACTAATGAATTAATAAATTGGACCCAATTGTAAAAGTCCAAAACATAGAAATTTCAAGGAGAAAGCAAGAATTAAACTTACATGATGCTTGAGTATAAAAACTAGCTTGAACTCTCTCCCATGGCTATTTTTCAGCTGAAGAAAATAAAGAGAAATGAAGAGAATTCTCCATATATTTCAATTTGATCCCCTTTTTATTTAGCTAATTTTGAAAATTTTCCAATTTTCCCCCCTTTTTCTTCTTTCTCTTCTCTTCTTCTTTCTTTCCTGCTCTCTGCTTCTTCGTTTGGGTTTCTGTTCTCTATTCTCTTCCTTTCTTTTTTTTTTTTTATTTTTTTTGTATATATATAATAATATAATAATATAATAATATAATATTATAATAATATACCTTAAAAATCTCAGATTTTTCTTTGTTATGTCATTCAACTATACAAAATGGTATAATTTCCATTTTGATCCTTCATAATTTCTTTTAATCTATAATTTAACTTTTACTTTCATTTCGCTTTAGTCCTTTTCATTTAATTTCCTACCCAAACGTTAAAATTTTCTAACGAAAGTTTAATAATAACTTAATGACATTCCATAAATATTTTTGGAAATATTTATGGCTCACTTTATAAATTCGAGGTCTCAATACCTCGTTTTTGGCCTAATTTTTCTAATTAATTCTTTCAGTTCACAAAATTCACTAATTTTAAAATATTTCTAAAATCACACTTAACTTATAATTATCGATTAACAAAATTTTCTAACTTTTCGCCAAATTTAGTGATCTCGAATCACTGTTCCGACACTATTAAAATTGGGCTGTTACACTCACACTAACTTTCAATATATTATGGCAATAATTATTTTAATATATGAATATGCATAAGAATGAGAATGTGGCTAAGTACCACAAATGTGGTAAAGAGTACCCAGGTACGTTTCCTACTTCTGATAGGATTACGAATATGATATATTTTGAACATGTGAATAGTAACATGAATGAGAAATAAGTATGTTATGCATGATATAATAATTTTTGGGGCATTTCGGGCTATATGTGAAAGGGGAAGAAGGTGTTGACTTCGGTCTCACCAACGGAATATGGTGACTACGGTCACATAATTTGAATATGGTAACCGGTTTACATTATCCGAATTTGGTAACTTCGTTACATTATTCGAATATGGTGTCTAATGACACAAATTATATGGGCGATGAGCACGCCGATTGCAAATGATCGCTTCGATGGTGTGTAGCGGATGGAGGGTCGACTTAGTAGTCCCCACGGTGTGACTGGCAGGTACGGGTGGTGTGTAGCGGATGGACAAATAGGCTTGGGTTTGGGTTGCATCATTTGATTCGAATATGTACTTGATATGAATATGTATGTCTGATCTGTTGATTGTTAGTTTTGTGCACACATTGAGTCTGTAGACTCACCCCATTGTGGGACTATTTTTCAGGTGATGCACCGCAATGGACCGGGCCGGAAGGAGTTTAGTGGTGGCCATGCTCAGCAAGGATTATTTTACTTCATTTGGACATTATATTTTTTTAAGTACTTTGAATTTTATTATTGGGTTTTATTTGATGTAATAAGGCCATAAGGCCCAAGTTGAATTTCTTTATTTCATTTAAATTTTTATTTACTATGTTACTGAACTATTTTTTTGGATTTAAAGTCCTAGTAGAATTAATTATTATTAAAACCCTAAATTATTTTGTCACCCTAATTAAAAGATTTACGAGTAAGACAAGTGGGCTTTCAATCTAAGCCCAACCCAAACCAATATTTTCTCAAAATACACAAATTTTCTCTAAGTAACCAAGAATTTCAAAACCGTTTTTCTTAAGGAACATACCAGATCCGGTTCAGGCTCGTGGGCCGGGTGTGGGGTGTTTCAAGATTCCTCGATTGGACCGAAAGTGCCTAACCAAAGACTTGTCCAGTTCTTTGGTAGACGGACCTCAACAAACTATTTTCCACAATGATGTTGCCTAACTCCTTTGTAAAGCTTGATGGTGAACCCATCTCTTTCATCGGGACTGGCTTAGGACTAAGAAAGCTGAGCATATCATTGGTATTAAGTTGAGGATTTTGGTAAAGGTGGCTTGGTTGATTGTTTTGGAAGTAATTTGGTTTATCTGAGCTTGAGTTAAGTAGAAGATTTTTATTTTTAGTAATTAACAGTGGGATGGAAGCAACAATGGATTTCCACAGTAGCAGCACAGATATATATGGTGGAGAGGTTATAGAAGCACTTGAGCTTATTATGAGAAGTGCTTCTTTGTAATGCCCAGAATAATTTATTTATGTTTCTGTAGATACCTGACACAAGTATGTATCTGCTTCAGTGTTAAGTGTTCTAGGGGTGTGTGTGAGGTCTTGAACTCAATTCCCCCTTTTGGTAAAACTTTGTTATTTTGGATCCAAGCCTTACTCTTATTGAGTGAGCTTATATTAAATTGTTTGTTTGAGCCTACTGGTTCGAGTGGTAAGGAGTTGGTGTGCTGGGGGTTCTGTGTTCAAATCCCTACGTCAGCAAGGGTGTTAATTTTTGCTCGGTTGTTTGATAGAATTTCGATGGAATTGGAATTCTGAGGTAATTGAGATTGAGTTGTTAGTGGGGAGTTGGGAATTATCTAAATTGTTTTTATTTTATTTTATTTTATTCTTTTCCTAAAATTTCCTTTCTTCTAGTTTCTGACTTTATTTCCCTCTATGAGTTCTTCCCATCCAAAATTCCTTTCTTTTCTTTGATTTGCCAATATTGTTCTTCCAAAACCGTGGTGGTACGATTTTTGTTGAGTTCTTCGTGTGTCTAGTAAGTGACAGTAGTAAATTTTGTTCGAGATAAGGGTAATTATTTTTACTGTTTTATAACAATTTTGATTCTTTCAATAATGTGATTCTAGGTTAATTGGCAGTGAATCGTGAAGAACGGAGTCCTTCTCTTGCAGAATCATAGTTAGTATCATTAGGGGCTTTGGGGTAAGTGATGAACGCTTGAATGAAATTGTTGTCTATTTTGTGGTTTTGATTTAATTTTGAATTAAGATTGATTTTTGGAAAGTAGTTGTATCTATTTTAGGTGATGGTCGGCTCAGGAGTGATTTTGCATCAAAATCATATCAGGTGTGTTCCCAAATTGTAGAAAAATAAGTTTCGACGAAAGCCAAAAAAGTGTTCTGTCATTGCCACACAGGCGTGTGTCTGGCAGTGTGGTTGGTCGTGTGCGAGACACGATCGTGTGTCTAACAAAAATGCTGTCGTGCGTAAGACACAGTCATGTGATGATATGAGTGTGTGTGAGCCACACGGGTTAGGCCATATTGGGCGTGTGGGCCACACGGATGAGGCCAATCTGGACATGTGGGCCCATAAATTTAAAATTTTCACTAGGCCGCACAGGTCGTTCCGATTTACTGTAGGCCTACCGTATGGTTGATAAGGGCTAATCGAACCCTAAAATTATGTGATCTGATATTCTACTCTGAGTAGGATATTGTTATGCATATCTGACTATTTTGTTAAATATATATATGTTATCTGTATACGAGCATTTAAGCATAATATTTCTGTATCTGTATTCTGTATATATGTTTGGTGTGGGAATTGTATATGTGAAGAAAGTATTCTATATGACGATCTTCACACATATTCTGGCAGCTTAACTGTATAATATATGTTATGTGACGTAACGACACTATATGGTGTGTAAGGATGGGTGAGTGTTTTTAATCCTACATGTTGTGATGGGATGGTCGGAGTTAGTGTGTAAAAGATGGGGTAGGATTCTGTATATCTATACTGCTTATCTGATTCTGTTATCTATATCTGATATAGATTTAAGTTTGAATTCGTATCTGATTGTATAAGTGATTTCTATATGTATAGCAAGTCTATTTCTGTTGGGCAACACATTGAGTTTACAAAAACTCACTACTGTTTGTCTGTTCTGTACAAGTAATCCACATATTTAGGTGGATTAGTGCAGTGGAGTTTCGCATTGACCACAAGTTTGTGAACTATTATTAATTAATGGGTTTTTCTTAATTAAGGATTATTTTTGGGAGTTCTGTAATTAAAGGATTTTTCGGGTTGTTTGGGTTTATTTTGGATAGGGTTTTCTATTTAACTCTTTTTTTGTAACGATTGGCAAAACAAACACAATTTTTTTTAAAATAAAGGTTTTTCTAAAAACTCAAATATATATCAATTTTCAAACTCTTCTGCTGTAAAATGTGTTTTGACAAATTAATTAATTAAATAACATTTTCGATAATAATTGTAAAACTTAAATGATTTATCGAAATGATTTTGTTTTCAAAACCCCTGACATCTCTAAATTTGACCATAACGTCTAGGCCTGATTTATGGTGTTACATTTAATGATATCAGAGCAAAGTTACAAAATTCGGGTTATAAATTTTGGGTTCCAAAATTGTGTTCCAAAAAAAAAAACTGATTTTAAGTAACTTGGATCATTCTAAGTAAGTATGTGGTACACCAAATCTCTGATGTTGATCCTGTACGTATTTTTGAATTTAGATAGAACTTTCTGAGAACACTTAGTTAGCACTTTTTGAAAACCATATTGAGCTAGTTAGAGACTAAAACCTCTGGAATACTTCTGAACTTCTGATAATTTGCACATAAAATATCTACTTATAAATATTAGAACTAATACATAAAATTTTATAATGTAGACAAATTTGAAATATACGATAAGCGCTTGTGGAACTCGCGGTCGTGGTATTCGTAGGCATAGTAGAAGCCATAGGAGGGCTCGAGCTGTCTTCTTCTTTGGGCAGTATGTCGAATTTAGGCACGAGTGAGACATCGATTTCACCTGCTACTAAGACTGGGTCTCAAAGCCACTCAGCTGAGGATGACGCACTGTCGCAAGCCATGTTGAGGGTTTTGGAGAGGGTCGTTGGACCTCATTCTGAATCTGGGAGCTGTCGGTCGGTAACTAAACGACTCCAGTCCAATAGAGCTGAGTTGTTCAGGGGTGTTATTGGGGTCGCCTTTACTGTGGTCGAGTATTGGTTGGAGACTACCAAGAGAATCATGAACATCGACTATACTCTTGAGTAGAAACTTAAGGGTGCAGCCTCTTTGCTTCGCAACGCGGCATATTAATGGTAATTGTCGATTGAAGAGAGTACTCAGTCTGATCGTTTGAACTAAGACTTTTTTAATATTGCTTTCCAGGGGATGTATGTGGAGGCGAGCTATGTTGATGCTCGTAAGCATAAGTTCATGAATCTTACGCAAGGTGATAAATATGTGGCAATATGAAAAATATGTCCATTTTGAGAACAATTTGAGAGATAATAGGGTTTTGATTGCTCCGCAATGAGAGCGTGAGTTTACTATTATGATGGATAAGGCAAAGATCGCTGAATAGGTTCAGAGCGTAAAGTGTCAGAATAGAGACCGAGAGATAAGAATAAGAGGGATTTGAAGCCTTCTAGTTTTGTTCAGAGGCCTAAGAAACAAGTCAGACCTGATGGGCCGGTTAGAGTGGAGGTTCCTATGTTGGTAATATTGTTTTTGTTAAGAGTACTTCTAATGAGATTACCATACTGAGTTAGTTGGGGCAATCTGTCTGAGTTAATAGACTTTATATGAATGTTCCGTTAGAAATGTAAGGGGCTATATTACTGACAAATTTGATTGAGCTACCATTTGGAGAATTCGACTTAATTCTAGGTATGAACTGATTAGTTGAGCACTGAGTTAGCTTGGATTGCGCGACTAAGGTCGTTCTTAGGACCGAAGATGATAAGAAGATAGTTGTGATTGGTAAGCATCAAGATTATCTATCTAATGTGATCTTCGCTTTTGTGACTAAGAAATTGGTTCAAAAAGGGGTGTGAGGCGTTTATAACTTTTGTCGGTGTTTTGATTTGTAGGGACTCTTCTGTTGGGGATATCAAAACAATTAAATTTTTTTTTTTAGATGTCTTTCCTAAAGAGTTACTGAGTTTACCTCCAAATTAGAAATTTGAGTTCGACATTTAGCTTTTACTGGGTACAACTCCAGTTCTATCGTTCTATATCTTATGGCATTGAAAGAGCTTACAGAGTTTAAAACTCAACTTCAAGAGCTTTTACATTGCGATTTCATCCGCCCTAGTATGTCTTCGTGGGGAACACCGATTTTATTTGTAAAGAAAAAGGATGATAACATGAGGATGTGCATTGACTACCGGCAGTTGAAAAAACTGACTGTGAAGAATAAATACACACTTCCGAGGATCAACAACATATTTAATCAGTTCCGAAGGGCTTTAGTGTTTTCGAAAATAGATCTCTGATATGGGTATCATCAACTAAGAGTTAAGAAAATTGATATTCACAAGACAACATTTAGGATTCGTCATGGGCACTATGAGTTTCTAGTTATTTACTTTGGTCTAATGAATGCTCCGAGTGCATATATAGATCTAATGAACTGAGTTTTTCAACCATATTTGGATCAATTCATTGTAGTATTTATCGACGATATTCTAGTTTGCTCTGAGATCGAGGATGAGCATGATAAACATATTAAAGTAGTGCTTCAAATACTCCGTGAGAAATAGCTCTAAGTTAAGTTGAGCAAATGTGAGTTCTAATTATGAGAGGTAACTTTTCTGCGGCACGTGGTTTCTGCTGAGAGGATCCGAGTTTATCCTAGAAAGATTGACGTTGTACTTGATTGGAAACAACCTAAAAATGTATCTGAAATTCACAGATTTCTAAATCTTGCGGGATATTATCAACGGTTTGTAAAGGGGTTCTCCCTGATTGTAGTTCAATTGACTAAACTTCTACACAAGGGTATTCCTTTTGTCTGGCATGATGCGCAACAATCGAGCTTTAAGAAGCTCGAGTCTGTTTTGACTCGAGCTCCTGTTCTGATACAGCCTAAATTTGGTAAAAAATTTGTGGTGTATAATGTTACGTCACATGTTGATTTGAAATTTATACTGATGCAAGATGGTAAGGTTTTCGCTTATGCGTCCCGTTAACTTAAGTTACACAAGGAAATTTATCCAACGCATGATCTTGAGTTAGCTGCTGTGGTATTTGCGTTATTTGCGTTAAAAGATTTGAATGCATTATCTGTAAGGTGAAAGGTGTATCATCTACACTAATCACAAGAGCCTCAAGTACCTCTTTACTTAAAAGGAGTTGCTTAAAGATTATGATTGAACAATAGAGAACCATTTTGGTAAGGCCAATGTAACAAAAATAAATAAATGTTTAGAGTTAAAGTGCTCCAAAAAAGGATAAAGGACCAAAGTGACCAAACAATCAAAAGATTAAGGGCTATTTGTAGCATTATCCTAGAAACAACCTAAGAATGTATCTAAAATTCACAGATTTTTAAATCTTGCGGGATATTATCAATGGTTTGTAAAAGGGGTTCTCCCTGATTGCAGTTCAATTGACTAAACTTCTACATAAGGGTATTCCTTTTGTCTGGCATGATGCGCAACAATCGAGCTTTAAGGAGCTCGAGTCTATTCTGACTCGAGCTCCTGTTCTGATACAGCCTGAATTTGGTAAAGAATTTTGTGGTGTATAATGATGCGTCACATGTGGATTTGAAATTTGTACTGATGCAAGATGGTAAGGTTTTGGCTTATGCGTCCCGTTAGTTTAAGTTACACGAGGAAAATTATCCAACGCACGATCTCGAGTTAGCTGCTATGGTATTTGCGTTGTTTGTGTTAAAAGATCTGAATGCATTATCTGTATAGTGAGAGGTGTATCATCTACACCAATCACAAAAGCCTCAAGTACCTCTTTACTTAAAAGGAGTTGCTTAAAGATTATGATTGAACAATAGAGAACCATTTTGGTAAGGCCAATGTAACAAAAATAAATAAATGTTCTGAGTTAAAGTGCTCCAAAAAAGGATAAAGGACCAAAGTGACCAAACAATCAAAAGGTAAAGGGCCATTTGTAGCATTATCCTAAAAACACCTAAGAATGTATCTGAAATTCACAGATTTCTAAATCTTGCGGGATATTATCAACGGTTTGTAAAGGGATCTCCCTGGTTGCAGTTCAATTGACTAAACTTCTACACAAGGGTATTCCTTTTGTCTGACTTGATGTGCAACAATCGAGCTTTAAGAAGCTCGAGTCTGTTCTGACTCGAGCTCCTATTCTGATACAGCCTGAATTTGGTAAAGATTTTGTGGTGTATAATGATGTGTCGCATGTCGATTTAAAATTTGTACTGATGCAAGATGGTAAGGTTTTGGTTTATTCGTCCCGTTAGCTTAAGTTACACGAGGAAAATTATCCAACGCATGATCTCGAGTTAGCTTCTGTGGTATTTGCGTTGTTTACGTTAAAAGATTTGAATGCATTATATGTATGGTGAGAGGTGTATCATCTATACCAATCACAAAAGCCTCAAGTACAGAGGTGTATCATCTACACCAATCACAAAAGCCTCAAGTACCTCTTTACTTAAAAGGAGTTGCTTAAAGATTATGATTGAACAATAGAGAACCATTTTGGTAAGGCCAATGTAACAAAAATAAATAAATGTTCTGAGTTAAAGTGCTCCAAAAAAGGATAAAGGACCAAAGTGACCAAACAATCAAAAGGTTAAGGGCCATTTGTAGCATTATGCCAAATTTTAAAACCTACAATCTAAAAGTCTTAAAATCTAGAATTTAACCAAAAAAAAACCTAATATTTAAATCCAAGATCCTAAAATGAACTAATTTAAACACTAATATAAAAAAAAATTAAAGTATGAAATTCAAAAATAAGCTAACCTACTATAAAATACACAATCCTAAAGAGAAAACCTCAAATAATCCTAATAACCTCAAATAATCCTACTACTTAAAAATAAACTAGCCAATCAGAGTTAAATTTATTAGTCACCTATCATCTAAGTTTTTAAAACTAAACCTAAGAAAAATCCTAAAAACCAAGACTTAGTCTTGTCACCGAATTCAGAATCCAAGAGTACAATTACAAACAAGAAAAGTTATAACACCCGTACATCTGTTCGAAAACAAACCTACATGGTTCAATAATTAGGGTTTCCAATCTCAACATAAATTAAAAAATCTAACGATAACTCCAAAACCATCCAAAAGACAACATCTAAAATCTAAACTCTAAAATTAAATGGAGAAAGAATCTTAAAATCTAAGAAAACTATCTAAAAAAATTAAATGAGACAAAAAAATTAAAAAAAAATTAACATCTAAAATCTAAATTTAGTTCAATGCCTAAATTTAAATTCAAAGTTTGAAAACTAAAGAAAAATAAAAAATTCTAAAATATAATTGTAATACCTAATTTAAAGATCTTAATAAAAAATCTAATCGGATGTAAAAATCCTAAAATCTAATTAAAAATGAAATCTTAAATCCTAGTTTAAAAGACTTAATTTAATTTTTTTAAAAAAATAAAACGTTAAATGTAACTTAACATAAAATTTTAAAACCTACAATCTAAAAGTCCTAAAATCTAATTTCCAAAAATTTAACTGAAAAAAGCTTAATATTTAGATCCAAAATACTAAAATGAACTAATTTAGAACCTAATAAAAAAATTTTAAGATGAAATTCAAAAATAAGCTAGCCTACCATAAAAAAGTACACAATCCTAAAGAGAAAACTTCAAATAATCTCAATGCTTAATTTAATTTTTAAAAAATAGAATCTTATATGTAACTTAACATAAAAATTTTAAATCCTACTATTTAGATCCAAAAGTCTTAAAATCTAATTTCTAAAAATTAAACCAAAAGAAACCTAATATTTAGATTCAAGATTCTAAAATGAACTAATATAAAACTTAATATATAAAAAATTAAAGTATGAAATTAAAAAAGAAGCTAACCTATGATAAAATACACAATGCTAAAGAGAAAACTTCAAATAATTTTAATACTTCAAAATAAGCTAATCAATCGAAGTTAAATCGATTAGCCACTTATCATCTAAGTTTTTAACATTAAACCTAAGAAAAATCTTAAAAACCAAGACTTAGTCTTGTTGCCGAATTCTGAATCCAAAAGTACAACTACACACAAGAAAAGATATAGCACCTGTACAGTGCGTCCAAAAACAACCATTCATGGTTCGATAATCAAGGTTTCCAATCTCAAAATAAGCTAAAGAATCTAACGAGGACTCCAAAACCATCCAAAAGACAACAATATCTAAAATCTAAACTCTAAAATCAAATGGATAAATAAATTTAAAATCTAATAAAAATATCTAAATATTTTAAATGAGAAAGAAAACTTTAAAATAAAACATAACGCATAAAATCTAAATTTAGTTCAATGCCTAAATTTTAATTTCAAGTTTAAAAACTAGAAAAACATAAAAAATCCTAAAAAATAATTTTAATTCCTAACTTAAAGATCTTAATTAAAAATTTAATTGGATGTAAAAATTTTAAAATCTAATTAAAAATGAAATCTTAAATCCTAGTTCAAAAGACTCAATTTAATTTGTTTTAAAAAATTAAACGTTAAATGTAACTTAACTTAAAAATTTTAAAACCTACAATCTAAAAGTCCTAAAATCTAATTTCTAAAAATTTAACCAAAATAAGCCTAATATTTAGATCCAAAATCTTAAAATAAACAAATTTAAAACATAATATAAAAAAAATTAAAGTATGAAATTCAAAAATAAGCTAACCTATAAAATACACAATCCTAAAATAATCCTAATACTTAACTTAATTTTTTTTTTTTTAAAAAAGAACCTTAAATGTAACTTAACATAAAAATTTTAAGACATAAAGCCTAAAATAGACCCTAACGTTTGACTTTTTGATCACTTTGGCAATTTATATATATATTTTTTTGGAGCACTTTAAACCCTTACATTTATTTTTTTGTCAAATCAATCTATTTGTATCGAACATGCTAACGAAGCCATTAATTGACTAATAGTCAACATTAGCCACTAACATGGCGGTCCAAATGTAATTAAATGCTGAAGTGGCACTATTTTGTCTTATATGCAACTTCAACAAATGATTGTAAAATTATTTAAAAAAAACAATAAAAAACCCTAACACACAACTTAAGTAACAATTTCAGACCATGGTTGCTCATTAAAGTTCGAGAAGATAAGATCTGACAAAGTGAAGATTTTGTCGACCCCTGATTCTCCGACAAAATTGGAGATAAAGATGAAGGAGAGTTCTACACCTTCACCGCCCTTTAATGATTTCTTCTTCTTGTTCCCTTGCTTTTGGTTGAGTTCCAAGCTTTCACAAAGAGCTTGAAGCTTAGCATTAAAAGAGGAATGCAAAGGCTTGTATTCACCTAAGTCGCCACCGATATCGGAACCTTGGTGACAAAGGTTAGGGATGTTGAGTCTTGCAAAATCACCCATAAGTTTATAAATCGCTTTATCATAAGTCTTTCTAGGCTATATCGAAAGTGCCTAACCAAAAACGTGTCCAGTTCTTAGGTAGCTGGACCTCAACATCCCATTTTCCACAGTGATGTTGCCTAACTCCTCTATAAAGCTTGGTGGTGAACCCATCTCTTTCATCAGGACTGGCTTGGGACTAAGAAAGCAGAGCATATGGTTGGTGTTGGGGTTGGTATTAAGTTGAGGATTTTGGTAAAGGTAGCTTGGTTGATTGTTTTGGAAGTGGAATTGAGCCTAAATTTGGTTCATCTAAGCTTGGGTTAAGTTGAGGATTTTTATATTCAATAATTGATAGTGGGATCGTAGCAACAATGGATTTTTATATTAGCAGTTCAGATATGTATAGTGGAGAGTTGATGGATTTGCAGAGGGACGAGAACTGCAATTAGTCCATGCGGCGATCCTTTTCTGCTAATGGCAGGACGTAGAAGGAATTATGTAGAAAATACCCCTTTATATAACCCTATAAATAACCCTAAAACACCCAAAAAAAAATGGAGAAATGTAAATCAATTTGATAAAATAAATTAAAATAAAAAATGAGATTAAAAAAGGATTTAAAATCGAAATAAAAAATGTAAGAAGCAAAGTACCTATTTGGCAATTAATTTGCTTGAAATTTCAAAATCGGGGAGAATTCAAAAGCAGAGAGACAAGAACTGCAATTAGTTCATGCGACGATCCTTTTCTGCAAAAGGCGGGACGTAGAAAGAATTATGTAGAAAATACCCCTTTACATAACCCTATAAATAACCCTAAAATATCAGAAAAATGGAGAAATCTAAATCAATAGGATAAAAAAATGTAAGAAGCAGAGGACCTATTTGACAATTAATTTGCCTGAAATTTCAAAATCAGGGAGAAATCAAAAGCAGAGGAACGAGAACTGCAATTAGTCCATGCGGCAATCCTTTTCTGCAAAAGGCGGGACGTAGAAGGAATTATGTAGAAAATATCCCTTTACATAACCCTATAAATAACCCTAAAACATCAAAAATTTCATTCCTTTCTTTCTAAGTTTTTAAACCGACTTTCTTTTTTTGTTTTTCTTTGCTTCACTTCTTTCTCCGATGAGGCTCCACCGTCGGAGAACACAAGATTTCTCCGGTTCCCGGCTGCGGGCCACCGGGCCTCATAAACAAATAAACATTCGAGCTTAAAAAGTCTTGAAAAGGACTTTCAATGACCCTAACTGGGTTCCATAAAAATATTAAGCAAGCTGGATTTTAAATTCAAAACCTAATTTGAAAACAGTTAAAATTCATTCTTAAAACCAGCCATGAATGGCCCAATTTCAATTACCAAAATCCAATTTACTCAATTTAGAAAGAATTTAACCTTAGCCTATGATTTAAAAAATTGAGCTTCTAATCTTAATTCTAAAACTAAACTTGGTTCTAAAATTAGCTTAAAAGATCTATTTTAAAAAGAGAAACTCATAACTCTAATTCAATACAATCAAAGCTCAAAGCCATGATTTTGGGTTGCTTCGACAGATTTAGATGTCTACATCTACCCCTCTTTATGCGTTGTTTGTGTAGCAAGGAACGTACCTTAAGCCCTCAGTACACAATCAAAATCGAAACAGATCAGAACAACACTTACATTATTCAAAGCCTAAAATGTAAATATTAAATTGCCAAAATATATAAAGAGTGGAAACAAAATAAAGTCGAACCCCGCAACCAAGTCTTTGAAACAAAAATACAATAGAAATGAAAATGGACTTCACAACTAAGTCACTAAAACGCAATAGAAATGTAAACCAACCTCACAGAGCTAAGCCTCTAAAATGCAACAAGCCTTCAAAATGCAACAAAAATATAGATGGACCTCACAACTAAGCCTCAAAATGCAGCAAAAATGCAAATGAAAATTGGACATCACACAACTAGGCCTCTAAAATGCAATAGAATGTAAATGGACATCACAACTAGGCCTCTAAAGTGCAACAAAATGTAAGTGGACCTCACAATTAGGTCTCTAAAATGCAATGGAAACATAAAATGGATCTCACAACTAAGCCTTTAAAATGGCATAAAATGTAAATGAACCTCACAACTAGGCCTCTGAAACGAAAATGGACCTCCACACTTAGGTCTCTAAGATGCAAACGGACCTCCACACCTTGGTCTCTAAAAAAAAATAGACCTTTGCGATAAGATTTAAAGATAACCTCGAGAAATGTTGGGAGCAAAGATCCTAGGATAATCCCTAAAGAGGTTTTGAAATATCTTCGAGTGAAAATCTTAAAATAATCTCGAGAAAAGTCGAGAAATATCTTTAAGAAAGATCCTAAAAGAAGAGAAGTAGGAAGCCTTTTAAAAATTCTCAACCATCACTTTAACTTTATAATAAAAGTAATGCAATCAACATTTCTTCATTGCAAAAATGCGAGGGTTAAAAAATATTTGTAATTGAGATATGCCCAAAAGATCTGCAATCAAAATAGTATAAAAAAAATGAAAAGGAAGAAATAATCGTGAGATTCCATGCCTCAAAATAAAGAATAAATTTCTTAACAAGAAAGATATGAAATGGGTATCAAAGTTTAGCGTCAATTTCCTAAGTAGGGAATATTCAAGCAATCTCATTAGATCATTCAAAATTTTCTTTCAAAATTCCGTCCCATTAATGTTCTCAAAATTATGTGATGCGTCTTAATCCCTCTTGTGATGGTGCAGCTCGTACTGCGTCTTTAAAAAGAATTTAGTTTTCTTAATTCTTCTAGTTCTTCAACTCATTTAGTCTCAATTTCATCCATTATTGTTCATAATCTTTGTTGGCATATTATTTCATAACATTCAGCTCTCTTATCAGTTTTATTTTCTCCTCTAGCTTAGTCCAAGCCGCTTTTTCAAGTTTTCAACTTAGACTACCCTAATTATTCAAAACCTCATTTCGGGTTTTCGCCTTCCACATTTTCTTTTCTTTTCCCTCTCACTTTTTCCTTTTCTTTTTTTTCTTCCTCTTTTCTCTTTTCATTTTATTCTAGGAAAGTCGATTCTAACAAATCTATAATCAAAGCAACTCTAACATGAACCCAATGAAAGATTGCTCTCCTTATCATGTGCAATTTTCTCGGATGCACTTGTATCAAATAATATCATCTTTCACTAAATGATTTCACAATTCGAATATTCACAATTAGTCAAAATGGTCTTTCAAGAGAAGTAATATCAGCTCGGATTTGGGTTGTCAAGAAAAGCCCAAGTAGACTGAAATATACGTTTATGGGGTTAACACCAAACGACCAATTTCTTTTGAGGATCTTCATTATTCCAAAGGCATATGATATTTCTTTTTCTTGATTCCTTTTTTTTCCCTTTCCTTTTTTTCTTCTTTTGGATCGCTCTAGACTACCCATTTCTAGGTTTTCACCCTAGAGCTCATTTCCTTCTTTTATACTTTTTAAGATTTTATAGTTTCCCAAAAGTTAACTTCTTGATTTGAACGACCATATTTGATCAAAGATGAACTTTCAATAGTTGTAACGTGGCCTGGGTTTAAGGGTTAAGAAAAAAAATAATCCAAACTCAAAATTTTATTTGAAAGGGCAACAAAACCATGAGAAATTATTTGAATCATTGATTTATTATTCCATCTCCTAATAAATCTTATTCATTTTTATTTCTCCTATTTTTTCCTCCTTTTTTTTTCCTTTTCCTTTTATTTCTCTCTCCCCCTCTCTCATAATTTTTTTTCAACTTGTTTTTCTCTTTTCTCTTTTCTTTTTCCTTTTTCTATTAAAATGAGCTCAAAAATTTAAAATTTAAAATTTTATTCCTCGTGATCTTTCTCGTCAATCCATGAGACTTAATGGATGACTTTAATTGAGGTTTGAGAAATAAAATATATCATGCTCAAAATGAGGTAGCAAAGGATATAATTTTCTTCGAGTGAAGGAAAAATAAAGAAATGTCATTTATCATCTCAAATGTGGTTATTCTACTCAAAAGGTCATTCTTGAAAATGGGAGTGTCTATTTCAGCTTGAGTTGCGAATAATTTCATGTTTGCCTCGCAATATTGCAAAAATCACTAATTAATGCTCGAAACCTCAAAATCTTCCCTAGTGTGGAGGGTGATGTCAAGCAGATTTGTACTATTGACTCCACTATGGAGGTCGAATATGTGACTGCTTCTAAGGTAGCAAAAAAAAAAAAAATATGACTTCAAAAGTTCATTATGAATATTGAAGTTGTTCCTATTATGGAAAAAATTATCACACTGTATTACGATAGAAAATTAAAAACTTCAAGGGGGAAAAATACATTCATAGAAAGTATCATATCATAAAGGATAAAATAGTAGATGGAATTGTAACACCCCTGACCCGTATCCGTCGCCGGATTAGGGTTATGAGGCATTACCAGACAATTTTCCCAATTTGGCAAACACATACTAAATCAAATAAGTAGTAATATAAATATCTTTCAAACTTTTTTTTTTTTAAGCATGATATTCGAATACTAGTGTTTAAACAAACTCATTATATTTTTAAACCATAACACAATTTAATCATTTAGAAATAAGACATTATATTATTCATTCTACGACTTAATAACCAATATCACACATAGCAAAAAAAAAAAAAAATAATATACAAGTGCATTCGGCAATAGCAACCTTATTTAATGGTTTAGCATCTAACTTTAGTCATTCATCTCATAATTCATTCGACCAATCCAATTTCCATTTTAGAATATTCATGCAACAATCAAATGTAACACCCCTTACCCGAAACCTTTGCCGGAGTCGAGTATGTGGCATTACTAGACTTGACTACTAATTCGGGGCATAAAAATTTAAAACTGTCCAACTGCATCATGCTGACTAAATTGACCATAACTCGAGTTACAAAACTCGAAATTTAGATCCGTAAATTTTCCTTGAAACTAGACTCATATAAATTTTTACCATAATTTTTCCAGAATTTTTCATATGGCCAATTAGTACAGTTTATTCATCAAAGTTACCCCTATTTCACTGTTTGATGATTCTGACGTATCTCTACAAAAACTCAGTTATCTCATTGTACAAAATTTCAATAATGTTCTTGTTTATTCCAATCAAAAATAGACTCATTAAGGATTCTAAGCATATAAACTATACTCCATGATTATTTTTGTAAAATTTTTAACAATTTATCCAAGACAGAATAGGAAATCACGAATTCATTCAGAACAAGTCTCACTAAAATTTAAATATCTCATAATATGAAATTCCTTTGCCTACTCTTTTTCTTTTATATCAAAATAGACACAATAAGCTTTAATCCTATATCTTATTCACTTTCTAATTCAATTTATCCTATTTTTGGTGAGTTTTCAAAATTACATTACTGCTGCTAACTAAAAACTATTTCATAAAAAAAATATGATTAACTAGTTTATAACCTCCTTACTCAATTTTATTTAAACTCTGTACCTTAACCATACATACATATATATATACCAAAAACAAATCCCATATGTAATTTAGGCCATGATCAAATTTAAAACATCCAGTTACATACGAGCAAGTTATAAAATTCAAACATAGAAACGATACATAACCAAAGGAAATAGCCATTTTCGCGTGGCTATATTCATGTACAAGATCAAACAACGTATGTTTCAAAAACTTCATCTAGCCTATACATGCCTTCTAAATCATAGCCAAAATTTAAAATACCAAAAGAAGACGATAGTGTGGTTGACTTTCTTGAAGATCCTTCTCGAGCCCGTAACGTAACCAAAATCTATAAAATAAAGGAGAACATTTCACACAAATAAGCTTACGAGCTTAATAAGTCCCCAATTCATAATAATATAACATTCAAATAATAAACATAAAAAAAAATGCAATAGTCCAACTTGTACGTTTGTACTCACGTTTACTTTCAAGCTTTCAATTATTGTAATATAGCATCAAATACACAACCATCCATGTGGCCGAATATACCTAGTCTTGTATCCACATATTCGAAGACCAAAGTCACAATATTCATATCATTTATTAATAAAAATCGAGAACGCATACTATAACCACATATATATATAAATTTCATTTATAACACATACAATTTGTAATAAGTAACTGAATTGCTTGTGTACTTTATTCTAAAATAAGTAAGAAATAAATTCCTACCTTACATGCTTACCGAAGTCACTAACACAATAATTTAACTTTTAATTTGCCTTGACCAAGAGTTCGGTTTCTCTTTTGTGAACGCATCACCGGCATCAAGCCTGCTAGGCATAAAAGCCCGCTAAGTAACACCGGCACAAAGCCTGCTAGGCGTAAAAGCTCGATAAGTAACACCGCACAAAGCCCGCTAGGCGTAAAGCCCGATAAGTAACACCCAACACAAAGCTCGCTAGGCGTAAAGCCCGATATGTAAATATCAATGTAGTCAAACATTCCCAACACACTCGTCATAACTACTATATACATATGTCCAATTCAATTGTGCTCGTTTACATTAAACCAATAAAATCACTATATCATTTTGCAATCCAACAATTCATTTCACATAACCAATTTTAATCTTCAATCTAGTATACCTCTATACATTCGGCCATAATATAAATAGGTACAAAAATTCAGCAATTCATACCATTTAATATAGTCATAATTAAATCGTTAACATATTTTAGCTAAAGGACTTACCTCGGTTGTCGATAGTCCGTGCGAATCGGCTATTCGAGAACCTTCGTCTTTCCCCGGTCTAATTCCGTTTTTCTTTGCTCTTGATCTAAAACATATTAAAATTTAGCTCATTTAATTTCATTTCACTTCAATTTAGTCCCAAAACACACAAATGGGCAATTTACCATTTTGCCCCTAATATTTCCCCTTTTTACAATTTGGTCCTATTTACACAAAACACAAAATATACAAAATTTCTCAATACTATAGCTAGGCCGAAAGTTCCCCATAGCCATATGTGTCCATGCATTTCATTTATTTCATGTTTTAGTCCTTCAAGAATTTTAATTTTTTTTCAAATAAATCCCTAACATCCAATTCCATCAAAACTTCTAATTCTAAAAATGATGGTCTAACACATACTAATTAAAATCTACTATCAAACATTTCATGCCATGCATTTACAACCATAGCTGAATTTCAATGTGCCAAAATCTCAAAAATTTCCACATGGGTTGTATAGCATTCAAAGCAACCATTCCAAAAATGTAAAAATTATCAAAAACTAAGCAAAATACCTACCCCAAATCAAGCTCCAAGTTGCCGAAACTTCAAGCTTCAACAATGGAGTTTTCTTCCTCCAATATTCGGCCAAGAAGATGAACAAGGTAATGTTCTCTTTCTTCCCACTTGTTTTTATTATTTAATGTTGTATTTCACACATATATTAACATATTTTCTTAATACACTAATATAACTTTATAATAAATTAACTAACATATAATTTGAAATTAGAAAGGCCCATTGCCGTTTCTCCTTGTTGTATATGGGCTAATTGCCCTTTTAGTACATCCACTTAAAAAGCCACAATCAATTTAGTACCTTTCTTTTTAGCATGCAACTTTTACGCTTTTCTCGATTAAATCCTTTTTATCAAATTAAGCACTTAAACAATAAAATTTTTCTACGAAACTTTCACACATTTTAATTCACCTATAATGAACACAGAATAAAATATTAAAATATTTCTCGGGCTCGGATTCGTGGTCCCGAAACCACCGTTCCGATTAGGGTCAATATTGGTCTGTTACAACTCTCCCCCCTTAAGAATTTTCGTCCTCGAAAATTTTACCGTTAAACAATTTCGGGTATTGCTGCCTCATTGTATCTTCGGGCTCCCACGTAGCCTCTTCAGCCCCGTGTCTATTCCATAATATCTTTACTAGTGGAATCTTCTTATTTCTTAACTCTTTCACTTCTCGAGCTAAGATACGGATCGGTTCTTCATCATATGTCAAATCGGATCGAATTTCAATCTCTGATGGTGTGATCACATGAGACGGATCGGATCTCATACTTGCGAAGCATTGAAACATGAAATACATTGTGTATCTTTTCTAGCTCAAGGGGCAACTTTAATCTATAAGCAACAGGCCCTACACGCTCGATGATTTCATACGGTTCGATAAATCTCGGACTCAACTTGCCTTTCTGACCAAATCGGAGTACTTTCTTCCACGGAGAGACTTTTAAGAATACTCGATCTCCGACCTGAAACTCAATGTCCTTGCGTTTCAAATCGGCATAGGACTTTTGACGATCCGAAGCAGCTTTCAAATTTCTTCTAATAACAACTACCTTCTGTTCTGTTTCTTTAATCCAATCAACCCCGTGTATCTTATTCTCACTGAGTTCGGTCCAATACAACGGTGTGCGACATTTTCGACCGTACAAGGCTTCATAAGGCGCCATTTTTATACTAGTTTGGAAGCTATTATTATAAGCAAATTCAACCAAAGGTAGGTATCGTTCCCACGTACCTTCAAATTCGAGAACGCAACACCTCAACATGTCCTCAAGTATCAAAATAGTTCGCTCGGTCGATGGCCCGTCTGTTTGCGGATGGAAGGTCAGTACTAAAATGAAGTTTAGTACCTAGAGCATCTTGCAATTTCTTCCGAACCGCGATGTGAATCGGGGTCCCTATCTGAAACAATGGAACTCGGTACACCGTGCAACCTTACAATCTGCGACACATACAATTCGGCAAGCTTATCAAGTGAATAGTCGGTACGTACCAGTACAAAATGAGCTGATTTAGTCAGTCTATCAACGATAACCCATACGGCATCTTTCTTACTCGGTGTCATAGGAAGACCGGATACAAAATCCATTGTAATTCTATCCCATTTCCATTCAGGTATCATGATTGGTTGAAGTAGTCCGGATGGTACTTGATGCTCAGCTTTTACTTGTTGACAGATTAAGCACTTGGAAACAAATTCAGATATATCTCGTTTCATGCCAGGCCACCAATAGAACTGCTTCAAATCGTTATACATTTTAGTGCTACCCGGGTGTATCGATAGTCGACTACTATGGGCCTCACTTAGGATCATTTGTATTAAATTTGAGTTCTTTGGAACACACAATCGGCTTTTATAATTCAAACAATCATTTGCATCAATCTGAAAATCTGATTCCGCACCTTTTTCACATTGAATTTGACTGGAAATCAAATCTTTGTCGACTTTCTGGGCATCACAAATTTGTTGAATAAACATCGGTCTTGCTTGTAACTCGGCTTTGACCGAACCATTATCAGACATAGCTAACCGTGCGTTCATTGCGCGAAGAGTAAACAATGACTTTCGACTTAACGCATCCACAACAACATTAGCTTTCCCCGGATGGTAGTCAATCACTAATTCATAGTCTTTCAGCAATTCTAACCATCTGCGTTGTCTCAAATTAAGATCCTTCTGAGTCATTAAGTATTTTAGACTTTTATGATCAGAGTAAATGTGACATTTTTCACCGAATAAGTAGTGACGCCAAATTTTCAATGCGAAAACAATGGCTGCTAATTCCAGATCGTGAGTTGGATAATTTTCTCATGCGGTTTCAATTGTCTCGAAGTGTAGGCTATAACCTTGCCTTCCTGCATTAAAACGCAAACCAACCCGTTCAAGGAAGCATCACTAAAAACAATAAATTCTTTACCGATTCAGGCTGAGCTAGCACTGGAGCTTCGGTCAAAAGGGCTTTCAACTGTTCGAAACTTTTTTGACCACTCAAATTTGACATCTTTCTGTAATAGTTTCGTCAAAGGTGTAGCTATTACAGAAAAACCTTTTACAAATTGTCTGTAATATCCCGTAAGGCCTAGGAAACTACGGATCTCGGAAACATTCTTTGGTGGTTTCCAATCAAGTATAGCTGCTATTTTGTTTAGATCCACTCGAATGCCTGATGCTGAAACAACATGACCCAAGAAGCTGACCTCGTTCATCCAGAACTCACACTTACTGAACTTTGCATACAGTTGTTGATCTCTCAAAGTTTGTAGTACTAATCTCAAATGCTCAAGCATGTTCGGTCTCATTTTTGGAGTAGACCAAGATATCATCAATAAACACCACTACAAACCGATCCAAAAAGCGCCGGAAGACTCGATTCATTAGATCCATAAAAGCAAGCAGTGCATTAGTGAGCCCAAAAGCATAAACCGTAAACTCAAAATGTCCGTACCTCGTCCAGAAATGCGCTTTTTGGCACATCCGTATCTCTCGACTCTGGCAACCGATAATAGCCCGATCTTAAATTTATCTTGAAAACACCAAGCCCCCTTCAATCGGTCAAACAAATCATCAATCCAAGGTAATGGGTACTTGTTCTTTATAGTTACCTTATTTAGTTGCCGATAGTCAATACACATTCTCATAGTCCCATCTTTCTTTTCACAAATAAAACCGGTGCACCCCCAAGGAGAGAAACTTCGGTCGTCATAAGCCCCCGTCTCACAACTCTTGCAATCGTGCTTTCAATTCTTTTAATTCGATGAGGTGCCATTCGATGCGAGCTATCGAAATCGGAGTCGCACTTGTACTAACTCAATGCCGAACTCAATTTCTCATCTTGGTGGCAAACCCGTAGTTCTTCAGAAACACATCCGGTATTCACCTACAACCGATACTGATTCAATTTGTTTCTCGGACAATTTATTATCCAAAGACATAAGCCAAATAAGCTTCACACCCTTTTCTCACATACTTCCAAGCTAACATCGAGACCCATTTACATCACCGGATTTAATTACGACAAATTCACCGCTCGACATCTCAATTCAATAAGCTTTCTTTTACAATCCACTACTTTGCCTCATGTGAAGTTAACTACCCATACCCAAGATTATATCAAATTCAAAAAGGGCAACAACATTAAATCACCGGGAAGCAATAATCCCGAATCATCAACGGGCAACTTCTACACACTTTATTTACAAGTACACATCCGCCCAAAGGGGTTGGACACACGAATCACAAACTCGGTGAGACTCAACTAGCGAGTCTTGCCGAATTTTAAAGTTTCACACACATAAGAATGAGTCGAACCAGGATCAATTAGAGCAATCATGTAGTATCATAAAGGGTGAAAGTACCGTAATGACATCGGGAAGGAAGCATCCTCTCGGCTCGTGCGGCAAAGATAAGCTCTAGCCGGAGCTCTAGCCTCAGATCGAACCGCAGTATTCTTCGTTCCTTTCTGACTACCACCTACATTACCTGAATGTCCGGGCGGTCTGCCTTGCACTGACGTATTGCTCGACTTAATGTTTTGAACTGTATTCTGCTCAGCTAACATCGGACATTCTTTAATAAAATGATCTGACGATCCACATTTAAAGCAAGACCGACGTGAAATCTACATCCACGAGTGCCATTTTCCACAAAGTGCTTGCATTCAACTCTATTCTCGTGGGCGTTACCAACATCAAGCATCGAGGTAGCTCGAGAGCTCATAGGAGGTCGATCCCGCTCAGGTGGATCTGTAGTAGCTTTATGTCGGCCGTAGTCATCTCTCGAACTTCTTGGTTGTGGAATGGAAGACCTTACCCAAGGTCTTTTACTAATGTCTCTAGCTTCGTCTCTCGCTCTTTCTTTTCTCTTTCCCGAGCTCTTACGCTTTGCAAGCTCTCTCAACTAAAGTCACAAATTCTTGAATTTCAAGAATGCCAACAAACAACTTTATATCTTCATTCAGAGCCATCTTCAAATCTTTTACACATAATAGCTTCAGTGAGAAACACACTCTCTAGCATATCTGCTTGAGTCTAACAAATTTTCTTTCATATTCCGTTACTGGCATTCGTCATTCGTCCTGTTTACTCAAGGAACTCTTTGCGTTTTTGATCAACGAATCTTTGACTGATATATTTCTTGCGGAATTCATTCTGGAAGAATTCCCATGTCACTTTTTCTTTCGGAACTACTAATACTAGTGTATTCCACCAGTGATATGCAGTGTCCCGCAGTAAAGGTATAGCACACTTCAGGCATTCTTCTGGAGTACAAGATAGCTCATCAAGTACCCGAATAGTGTTATCAAGCCACATTTCAGCTCGCTCTGCGTCATCATCATCACTGGCTTTAAATTCTTCGGCCCCAAATTTCGGATTTTATCAACTGGGGGCCTACTAGATCTCACCGGATCTATCATCGGGGGCGCTGAAGGAATCGGAGTTGGATTATTCGGGGGTGGAGGTTGGTGTACAGCCGGGTTAGTCTGAATGAACTGGGTAAACCACTCGTTCATCATTTGATAGAAGGCTTGCTTAGTCTCTCCCTCATGACTACCCGAAAGCAGTCGAGAGTCTACCAAGACTCGATTCATGTGCATGGTCAGGCGCTACACTCTCTACACCATCCGCTACGGCTCTTTCAGGATCGGTATCCATTTACTATATAAAACAAAGTTTAGGCTGTCAGAAGTCACCACACTATCAATATATGATAAAGGCATGTATAGCTAGACTCATAATGCGCTACAGTAGTCCTAGAATCGACTAAACTGTAAGCTCTGATACCAATACAAATGTAACACCCCTGACCCGTATCCGTCGCCGGATTAGGGTTACGAGGCATTACCAGACAATTTTCCCAATTTGGCAAACACATACTAAATCAAATAAGTAGTAATATAAATATCTTTCAAACTTTTTTTTTTAAGCATGATATTCGAAAACTAGTGTTTAAACAAACTCATTATATTTTTAAACCATAACACAATTTAATCATTTAGAAATAAGACATTATATTATTCACTCTACGACTTAATAACCAATATCACACATAGCAAAAAAAAAAATAAAAAAATATACAAGTGCATTCGGCAATAGCAACCTTATTTAATGGTTTAGCATCTAACTTTAGTCATTCATCTCATAATTCATTCGACCAATCCAATTTCCATTTTAGAATATTCATGCAACAATCAAATGTAACACCCCTTACCCGAAACCTTTGCCGGAGTCGAGTATGTGGCATTACTAGACTTGACTACTAATTCGGGGCATAAAAATTTAAAACTGTCCAACTGCGTCATGCTGACTAAATTGACCATAAATCGAGTTACAAAACTCGAAATTTAGATCCGTAAAATTTCCTTGAAACTAGACTCATATAAATTTTTACCATAATATTTCCAGAATTTTTCATGTGGCCAATTAGTACAGTTTATTCATCAAAGTTACCCCTATTTCACTGTTTGATGATTCTGACCTATCTCTAAAAAAACTCAGTTATCTCATTGTACAAAATTTCAATAATGTTCTTGTTTATTCCAATCAAAAATAGACTCATTAAGTATTCTAAGCATATAAACTATACTCCATGATTATTTTTGTACAATTTTTAACAATTTATCCAAGACAGAACAGGAAATCACGAATTCATTCAGAACAAGTCTCACTAAAATTTAAATATCTCATAATATGAAATTCCTTTGCCTACTCTGTTTCTTTCATATCAAAATAGACACAATAAGCTTTAATCCTATATCTTATTCACTTTCTAATTCAATTTATCCTATTTTTGGTGATTTTTCAAAATCACATCACTGCTGCTAACTAAAAACTATTTCATAAAAAAAATATGATTAACTAGTTTATAACCTCCTTACACAATTTTATTTAAACTCTATACCTTAACCATACATACATATATATATACCAAAAACAAATCCCATATGTAATTTAGGCCATGATCGAATTTAAAACATCCAATTACATATGAGCAAGTTATAAAATTCAAACATAGAAACGATACATAACCAAAGAAAATAGCCATTTTCGCGTGGCTATATTCATGTACAAGATCAAACATCGTATGTTTCAAAAACTTCATCTAGCCTATACATGCCTTCTAAATCATAGCCAAAATTTAAAATACCAAAAGAAGACGATAGTGTGGTTGACTTTCTTGAAGATCCTTCTCGAGCCTGTAACGTAACCAAAATCTATAAAATAAAGGAGAACATTTCACACAAATAAGCTTACGAGCTTAGTAAGTCCCCAATTCATAATAATATAACATTCAAATAATAAACATAAAAAAAAATGCAATAGTCCAACTTGTACGTTTGTACTCACGTTTACTTTCAAGCTTTCAATTATTGTAATATAGCATCAAATACACAACCATCCATGTGGCCGAATATACCTAGTCTTGTATCCATATATTCGAAGACCAAAGTCACAATATTCATATCATTTATTAATAAATATCGAGAACGCATACTATAACCACATATATATATATATATATATATATATATAAATTTCATTTATAACACATACAATTTGTAATAAGTAACTGAATTGCTTGTGTACTTTATTCTAAAATAAGTAAGAAATAAATTCCTACCTTACATGCTTACCAAGTCACTAACACAATAATTTAACTTTTAATTTGCCTTGACCAAGAGTTCGGTTTCGCTTTTGTGAACGCATCACCAAGATCAAGCCCGCTAGGCATAAAAGCCCGCTAAGTAACACCAAAGACAAAGCACGCTAGGCGTAAAAGCCCGATAAGTAACACCTAAGACAAAGCCTCGCTAGGCGTAAAAGCCCGATATGTAAATATCAATGTAGTCAAACATTCCCAATACACTCGTCATAACTACTATATACATATGTCCAATTCAATTGTGCTCGTTTACATTAAACCAATAAAATCACTATATCATTTTGCAATCCAACAATTCATTTCACATAACCAATTTTAATCTTCAATCTAGTATACCTCTATACATTCGCCATAATATAAATAGGTACAAAAATTCAGCAATTCATACCATTTAATATAGTCATAATTAAATCGTTAACATATTTTAGCTAAAGGACTTACCTCGGTTGTCGATAGTCCGTGCGAATCATATTCGAGAACCTTCGTCTTTCCCCTGTCCCGATTCCGTTTTCTTTGCTCTTGATCTAAAACATATTAAAATTTAGCTCATTTAATTTCATTTCACTTCAATTTAGTCCCAAAACACACAAATGGGCAATTTACCATTTTGCCCCTAATATTTCCCCTTTTTACAATTTGGTCCTATTTACACAAAACACAAAATATACAAAATTTCTCAATACTATAGCTAGGCCGAAAGTTCCCCATAGCCATATGTGTCCATGCATTTCATTTATTTCATGTTTTAGTCCTTCAAGAATTTTAATTTTTTTTCAAATAAATCCCTAACATCCAATTCCATCAAAACTTCTAATTCTAAAAATGATGGTCTAACACATACTAATTAAAATCTACTATCAAACATTTCATGCCATGCATTTACAACCATAGCCGAATTTCAATGTGCCAAAATCTCAAAAATTTCCACATGGGTTGTATAGCATTCAAAGCAACCATTCCAAAAATGTAAAAATTATCAAAAACTAAGCAAAATACCTACCCCAAATCAAGCTCCAAGTTGCCGAAACTTCAAGCTTCAACAATGGAGTTTTCTTCCTCCAATATTCGCCAAGAAGATGAACAAGGTAATGTTCTCTTTCTTCCCACTTGTTTTTATTATTTAATGTTGTATTTCACACATATATTAACATATTTTCTTAATACACTAATATAACTTTATAATAAATTAACTAACATATAATTTGAAATTAGAAAGGCCCATTGCCGTTTCTCCTTGTTGTATATGGGCTAATTGCCCTTTTAGTACATCCACTTAAAAAGCCACAATCAATTTAGTACCTTTCTTTTTAGCATGCAACTTTTACGCTTTTCTCGATTAAATCCTTTTTATCAAATTAAGCACTTAAACAATAAAATTTTTCTTCGAAACTTTCACACATTTTAATTCACCTATAATGAACACAGAATAAAATATTAAAATATTTCTCGGGCTCAGATTCGTGGTCCCGAAACCACCGTTCCGATTAGGGTCAATATTGGTCTGTTACAGGAATAGTAGATGTAGTCAATGTCGCATAAGAGGACAACCTTGAGGACCTATTTAACAAGACTCTAATAGCTAGGAGTTTCGAGAAACATGTGGAAAGCATGAAAATGCAAAATATGACTTTTCTACTTCATTAGGGCAAGTGGAAGACAGTTGGATTTGGTGTTCTAAGTGTAGTATATTCATTTTTATACTTGTATTTTTTGAACAAATTGGTTTAATAATATCCATTAGTTATGTTAATACCCTTCGTATATTGTCCTCAATGTTTTTGCACGCAGAACAAAATGGACGCAAATATTGACTTATTGGCTATCTAACATTTAACTAATACAAAACGATGTGGTTGGATCATAATATGAAAATATAACTTGTATTATTAGATGAACCTAAATATTTCCTTAGTCTAATAGAAAATGAAATCGATTGAAAGACTAATATGTCGCCTATCAAGTCTAATTAAGGAGATACTTTTTCTTGAGTATAGGAACAAATGACTCCTAAAATATAAAGACATAAATGTGATTAACTAGACTAATAGTACTTCGAACAAAACCTAAGTAGTCCTATATCCCTTTATGGATTTATTCACTTGTGACATTCATAGTGTGACATACCTTAATCCTGAGTGGATGATGGACAATGTATGCGTGACTTGTATACTTTGATGTAGGTAAAAAGCCTGAGTTCAAATAGATAAGGAACCGAAAGCTGGTGTGTTGGGTATACAACTTTTGCAGTATGTAGCATCATTTACAATAGCGGAATTCATAGCCCAAGAAATGGGTAAATGATATCCTCTTATTTTCATTACGTGTAGATGAAAAGTAAACATGGCCATGGGTCATTTGTCTTTTTGATAAATGACTTGATTATTATTTGATAGCAATTGATTTTTCATGAAGGAATATGTAATGGCTACCATGAGACAAAATAAGATCATATTGGGAGAACGAATTTATCCCAAAGAGATTAAGGATATTTTATGAAGGTAACACACTTATGACAAGGAAATTGGACAAACATTGATTAACTAGCTTTCCTAATGGTATATAATTAGAAATAGCTCGGTTATGATACTATAGTGGAATGACTTCGTAACTAATTAAGTATATAATTAATAGGCAAAAAGCTAGAACTTGATTATAAATTATTTGAGCCCTAATTATATATAACCAATTGGTCCCTCCACTAGCTCGTTAAAACAAGAAATGAATTGCATGTAGGACCAAATGGATAGAAATGAATGGAAATGATTAAGTTAGAGAAATGAGTCACATTCGCAAATGTATGCATTTTCTCTCTAAGAATAGAAATAACATGAGAGTTAATTTAAGGTTTTTAAATTTTTATTTAATTAAATAATTAAAATTCTAAAATGGAATTAGATTAATTAGCCAGTATGAATCCGTTGAATGTGAAAATTAAATATATTTTCTCATTGATTCTTTTACATTAAAGTTGTCATGACTTTATCAGAATTAGAACTGGGTTGAGAAAATTATTTAATTGAAAAAATAATTTAGTTCATTAAATAAATAATATTTATTTTGAGAATAGAAAACAAATAGTTGGTTGGATTAAATTATAAACTATTTACATACACAAAAAATTATAAACTACTAGGTCAAAAGTTTAAGAAGCTCATATAATTGAATCTAATACATGAAAGGCCTAATCTACCTCACATAACATGTGTGAGGGGTAACAACCTTAGGGAAATTTAAGATGGTGTACCCCACTTTCTTAGTTAGACTAGGAGAGTGCTTTTCTATTAAATAAATATTATTTGTGTAAGTATTATTTAACCAAGATTCTCCTATCTTTTTCTATAAATAGATGATACTGGTAGAGCTATTTACATAAGTTTTTATACACAAGTATATATTGTTATTGTAACACCTCAATTTTGACGGGTCTAAAATTTTATCGTATAGCAGTAAACAGACTGTCTGGCGTAGTGTTATTCGCTGAAATGATTATTTTGGCGTATACGTATGGGTGTATAGTAACTGCCACTTGAGTTAGTAAAAAAAAATTGATTACATGACATTCTGCTATATTAAGGAGAAGTCTGTGTTAGGAGATAAATGGTAAGTATGGGATGAGTATTCACCAAAGGTATAATACGACTGATTTCTCTGGAATACTGTGCTAGTTAGATTCTAAGTAACTTGGTTAGAAATCAACTAAATAGCTAAGCTAGATAATTGTGATCGCAAGATATTTATGAATATTTCTCTCAAAAACTGTAGGCCAATAAAAAGGTAAGTTCTAAAACGTAAGGCACTTGTTAGATTCCACTAAATGGGTTGAGTCATATTTATATGTGAGAGATGAGTTCTGAAAGAGTTCTTCTTTAGTTTTCATTTTTCCTTAAATAGTATTCACTGAGACCTTCCTTAAGTCTGAATGTATCTTATATCGATGACCTAGAAGCTATAGTTCTTTTATGATCAGTGGTTACTTCACATCAGTGTGAGTATTTCAACTCTGCACGTTAAGTTCTGAATGAGTAAATCTGTATGTGGTGATTGAACAGTAAGCCTGAGTAAAAGATTTCTACATGAGATTATCAATGATTGATATGATAAGTAATTTGTATGTACAAGAGTAGTAATAGTGAAATTATGTTTCTAAGTAGTGGTTGCTGCTGGTTTGAGATGGATATCTGAATCTGGAGTTTTGAACTGTAGTAAGTGAGAATCAAGTGAGTCTTTACTCTGAATCTTACATGTGAACAATACCAGTAAGTAATTTAAATAGAGATGAATTTTGAGTATTTAGTGAATGAGTAAAACATAAGAAAGATGTTGCTTATGCAAAGATAATATGTACAAAGTATTTCAGGAGTAAGAAGTTGAATGATAAGTATGCAAGTGAAGTTCAATATGGAAAGGTAAGAATTAGGTAGGTGAGTTACTACTCTAACTCTTGCATATATACTGTTCATACTAAAGTATACCTATATGAAAGTGATCAAACTGGAAACTCGAAATCATGGATAGTATAATATGAATATAATACTTATATGACTATAGGAATAAATTTATGATTAGGTTATGATATAAGTTAGTCTGGTTGAATATAAGTTCTATAGAATGCATGAAGAGTGCTATTAATTGTTGGGTCTGGGATGTGTTTGTGTTAGTAATGTTGTAAAGTAAGTCAAGTCACCACAATGGGAACTAAGGAATTTTGTTGGGATGGTAAACACGAACACTGATCGTGTCCAAACTAACTATTACAACGAATAAGGTAAGCGCACTTATTGTTTGGTAGTATAGCTATAGCAAGACCGGAAATATCGTATCCTCAAGGACCAAGAGTACTAGTAATTACTATCTTTCTATTATTTAGCCTAAGAATTAAGGGAATTGATGTTTAATCTAAAACTAACTAATTACTGAGCTAAAGATGCTAAGACAAGGAGAATGAATTGGGAAATACTTTTTGGAAAACCAATTGATTAAGACAATACCTGAGGAAGAATCCACCTAGACTTCGCTTGTTGTCTAACTCTGAACTAGACGATTTATTCACTTGATTTGATCTATAGGATTCCCTAATTATATTAATACCTCTCTCGAGGCTACTAACGTCTAACCCTAGGTTGATTAATTGAAATCTCTTTCTAATTAAAACCCCTAGTGTTGCATTAACTCGATTTATGGACTCCCATATTAGGTTTGACCCTAATCCAGCAGATTTTCATCGTCCTATCTCTAGGAGTGCGATCAACTCCGCTTAACTATGCTAGATCTACTCTTAAAGAGGGACTTTTGCTCCACTGCCTAAGCACATCAATACTTGAATCAATATCCTGAAATATCAAAGCAAGAATTAAGAACACATAGTTAAGAACAAATCTAGTATTTATCATATAGTTCAGAAAACAATAACAAGATTCGTCTTAGGTTTCATCCCCCTCAGGTATTGGAGGGGTTTAGTTCATGTTTATAAAAGAATACATCTCAGAAGAAAGTATAAAACAAAACATAAGAAAAACCTTAAAACCCCCTGAAGGAAATTGAAGGGAAGATCTTCCATCTTGAGTATGATTCCGGCTTCTTGAGATGGATCAACTGGCTATCTTCGAGTAAATCCCACAATTCGGCCCTCTCTGGCTTTGCCCTTCGGCCTCCTTCTTTTAAGTTACACTTAGGGTGTTTATATAGGCTTTCGGAATGCCTTTCTTGGCCACTAAGTAACCTAATCCGAATGGAATTAAAACGAGTCATGGCACGAACACGCCCATGTGGCACGGCCGTGTGGATCGAGCCCAGGCCGTGTTCGGGTCTGCTAAAGTGGCATGGCCGTATGGTCATCTCCAAGCCGTGTGGACTTCTTACTTTGGCCCATTTTCTTTGTTTTTGGCCCGTTTCTCGTTCTTTTCATCCTCCGATGCTCTCCTAAGTATAAAACATTAAATTAAAGGATTAAGAGCATCAAATTCCATAATTCAGGGGATAAATCATCCAAAAGTATGTTAAATGTGGGATTAAAATATGTACATATTACGGTTTATCAAATACCCCCACACTTAAGCATTTGCTTGTCCTCAAGCAAAATTCTCAACTCACAATTATAATGAACTTCTTCAATTCATAATATTCATCAATAGTGTTTCATCATAATTCACAGGTAATTTATACATTGATAATTTAACCAAAGGTGTTCTAAATGTTCAAACAATCAAAGTCATAGTTTTTAAAGTACGAAAACATAGGTGTTTCTCCTTACCTAAATAATTACTTTTAATTCAAAATTCAAAAAGGGTTGATATCCTTACTAAAGATTCACTCAAATCACTCAAAGTGTTTAAGGTTAAAAATTAAGCACTCAAAATTCGAATATGAAAAGTTAATCCCATAGGCTTGCATGAAAATCAAATCTCCACCACTATAGAATGAAATGACACACAGATCAAAAGGTCTTTTAAGGGTTGTAATGGGGCTTCGATTAAAGGTGTGGATAAAGGCTGAATTAGAGGGTTAGAATCGAGATTGAATTGACAAATTACCTAATTAGAAAGATGAACTAAGACTCGAATAATTACATAAATTAAAATTTCATAACACGAGCTTCTTCTCAAGATGTGGAAACGTATAAGCTCAATTAACATAGAACTAATAATGAATATACTTCATTTTTTTTAAGAACAAATCATGTAATAATGAAGAATTTAACAATTGAAATGGAAATCATAGTTAAGCTAAGTAATCCGTTCAAACCAGATCTCGACGGAATAGGGGTCAAATTAATTAAAGGGATTTCAACAAAAGGTTTTTGGTTAATGTTGAGGGTAAATCAATTAAAGGGTTGTTAGGATCAAAGAGGTTTACTAGGGGTTAAACATGAAGGTAGGCTTTTTGAGAGTAAGTGGGTTAAGACCTAGGTGCCTTTATCATTTCAATATATCAAATCAATGATATGGTCTTGACATGTATAATCGAAGCAAGTTCTAGAATAACAAATCAATGTTGACACACTCATAATCAATAAAGTGAGCACGTAAAGAATGTATGCTCTAAAAGGCTTAAAAATCTCACAAAAATTATGGGTTTTTGATATCAACTTTGTAGATTTCACACTTCAAGGTAATAATTAGATTCAGGTAGACAACCTAACAAATTTTTAATTTTTGAAAATAGACTCATCATGCTTGATTCTCTAGTCTCCTAAAGTTTAAATCATCACTGCACAATTATCAAAGACTTAATCCAAAACATATCAATAAAAATCATGAATAAGAGGAAATTTCATTCTAATAGTAATATGAGAAAATTACTTAAGAACAAGACACTCGATTGAGTGATAAGTTCTTCAAGGAAACAAGTTGACGCCACTAGCTAACTAGATAAGTCAAGCTGAGTCTTGGACGAAATTTGAGAGTTGAATATACTCACAAATATATTAAAATTCATTCAAGTAGCTAAAGTCTGAAATAAAACTAAAGAGTTTCATATTTATAGCTCAATTACATGGCTAGCTGAATAGAAAATTAGAGAACCGAATGGGCAGCATGTGTTCAGCTTAATGGTGCTGGAAACTTTCTTGAACCTTCCAAAACGTCCCTTGATGCTTCCTAGGCCATCTTGATTAATTGAAATGAAAAATAATCTGAATGGAGCTGAATGGACTAGGCTAGATTCGGCCAAGAGGTGTGAAAAGGCTTTAAGGTGCTGCCTTAAGTATTTGAATAAACAAATAAAATTCACCCCCCACACTTAATGTAACACCCCAAACCCAACCCAAAACACCACGACCGAATTCAGAATGTTACTGGGAAAAAGGTTGAAAAGAGTTCTGTTTTGAAGGTGAAAGTAAGTTTTAAGTTCTAAATCAAATACTTCGTTTAAAAGGGGTTCTCGTTTAAAATTAGCAATTTGTCGACGAATAAAAATTTCGGGTTGTATAAAGTTCAAGTCGTTATTCATGCTTGAGTTTCAAGAAAAACGATTGTTTATAAGCGATCCAAAGTTTAAACAAAACTTTATTTGTTATTCTCATGTTATATATATCTTAAAACCACTTTTAATTAATTAACCACTAATAAATTCGAGTTAAACCATAATATCTCAAAACATTTAAAGCGGCCTTATTACAATAAAAATATCCCAAAAAGTAACTAAAAGTTTGTAATGTCTTAGAAATAAAAACAGCTTCTGCATGGCCACCTCGGATCCACTCCAGCCCAGTCCAAAGAACTACGAATTACTTGCATTGTTTGAAAAACAAGGTGAGTCACCAGACTCAGTGTGCAATTAAACCACATGATTCCACAAATGGGCTTGATCCCAAATCCACATCAAACCACATACCACGCATAATGATGCAATATGTTAACCCAACCCAACCTAGTATCCAACCGCTACACACCACCCGTATTTCCATCCACCACACACCAGGGGATTACTAAATCGACCCTCCATCCGCTATACACCTCTTTGGCAGTCTATGCCGACGGGCACACTGCTCAAAGTCCACTTAGTGGTCTAGCCACTGATCCACGTGATAAAATCACAAATATCCACGATGAGACTCAAAGTCATCATCAATCCACAATGAGGCTCGTGGCCATCATTAATTGTGACAGAGTCACCCACGTACATAAATGTACAAACTTCCCCTTTATTCAATATATCCCGAACCCCATGCACATGCAACATAATATAATGAAATGGCAATATAACATATGAACATACCAGATATGCATATATGACATGCTTACATAGATCCACAATTATTAACCACAACCTCAACATAGGTAGTATACTAACCTGGTTCCTGGATTACCCAATATGGGTAATAACACCACCACAACCACTGTTTCGGTTACCACACACAACACATACATTTAAATTAAAGCAAATAAATAAACAGTGTGTTAATTACACACCCGATAACTCGCAATACCACGCCCTCTATGTCGACACTGTCACTAATCGACACTACCGCTATTTGCCTACAATCCTGCTCCGACGCTAGCCCACACCCTGGTGGCCAATCCCGAATAGCTGAAACTGACCGTTTCTTGAATTTAGGGGTAGGGACTACGTGTCCAACCCCTTTCTCTCCTTGGCTGATACTCGAATCCATCAAACAAAATATTTGGTCAGAAGACCCGAGTTAAAACATTAAATCAGATCCTATATGAACTAAATAATATCTTAATCGAACATCTTTACCTGAAATTGACAAAACCCGGAGAGTCTATCCTTGAACCAAGAGACTGTCGAAATCTTTTGATTGATCGAATCCCAAAAGATCCTTAACCCCCTCAACGTTAGCCCAAACAGAGATCCCGAAATTGATCCTTTCTAGATTCGGCCATACATAAGCAGTAAAGTCACACTCCTGGTTTCAGCAACCCACAAAGAAACTTAGATAGATTAAAGAAAAGAGAACACTTACCACCACCCCCTATGAACGATTGACAGAACCAAGAAGAAGAAGAGTGACGGCACCTCCCCTATCCCACAACAGAATAAAATCACCACTACAGAGAGATTCGGCCTCACGAGAATAGCAAATAAGAGAAACTTAAGAGATGAAAGGGATATAGGTTTGTCTAGAGTCGCTTGCAAGATTCGGCTAAGAATTGAGTTGCAATAAACAAATAGAAAAATAAATGGAGATAGTTAGAAGGTTCGGCTAAGGTTCACAAATGGGAGGTTCATTCAGCCACCAAGAGAAATAGATGAAGAGCTATTCGGCTTTTGCAAAAGTAGTGAGGGTTCAAGGCTGTCGAAATGAAAAAGAAAAGAGGAGTATGGAGAGTTATGGTTCAGCTAGAGAGGCTTCAAGAAAGAAAATAAAACTTAAAATGAAAAAGAGAGAAAATGTGGCACTTTCAGCTTTTGAAGATGAGAAGAAAAAGATGAATAAAAGTGACCCCAATGGTCTTCTAGGTTTCGGCTATGAGTCAAAAAGAGAGAAAGAGAGTTGAGATGCTACGTGTTTTTGGCACAAGAGAGGATGAGAAGAAAGAAAGAAAAACTAATTTTCAGCACCCTCCCCTTAAGCTCAAAACCGAATATTCCCCTCCTCTCAACCACTCAAAAATTCGACTAACATCCAACTAGACAACACCCCCCACGTTTTCCTCCTTAATTCCCTCTACATCACTCATTCAAATGAGTTTGAATGATTCCAAATTCTATCTCCACTCATAGCCACACATTTGAGTTGTTTGACACAATTAACATTTCCCCCTACCAGTATCCTAGCCGAACTCCAACACCTCCCCTTCAGACGCAAAAAAACAAATCCCCAAAATGCAACTCATGTTACTCGAACCTTTTCCCCCCTTGTAGCTCCTTACTAACGCAATACCCCTGCACACAAGGTGACGCCTCCTTGCCACTCCATCACTCCACTTGTTGTGTCACTGAACACCACATTAAATCCCTTAAGGCCTGACACCACAAGCTCTCCTCCTTAGCAGCTCAAACCAAAAATTTTCACTAAGGCTCCTACCTAGCCTCAAGGTTTCCCGAAGCCCCCAAACACACTCAAACATGCATACAGAGCATACTAACACATAAATACGATGTAAAATGCAAGACCCCCAAATCTCGGATGTTACACTTAAGGTGTACATTGCCCTCAATGTACAAAGATATATATCTAGAGATTAATAGCATGAAATTATAAGAGATAGGGAGAAGTGAAACTTCCTGAATTTTGGATGGATTCCTTGAGTTAGATGTGTAGAAACTTGATTCGGAGGTGAAAGATAAGTTGGAGGAGGCGTCTGTGGTGGTGGTATGGTGGCCGCCAACAATCACTGCGCTAGTTGAAGAAATTGGGTAACTCGTGAAGAAATAGCCAGGAAATAATAAGAATAATTCAAAATATACCAATTATGTATTTAAAGACAAGAAAGATAAAAAAAAAAGAGTGTAAAAATTAAAATAAAATTAAAAGAAAAGATCAATGGACTGAAAAGTCCTTATCATTTTAGACGGTTCATGAGGTGGGTGTGATTTCTAAGATCGTGGTGTGGTGATTCCTTAACCTCCTTTAGAACCTAAATCAAAGAAATCAAAATGTAAGAATAAAAATTAAAGACAAGAAAGATAAAGGGAAGGAAAATAAAGGAGAACAGAAAAGAAAAAGAGAAATTAAATGGACTCAAATGTCTTTGGCTTGTCGGGTCAATGAAGCGGCCGGCATGAACTTATGTAAATCGGTCTCACATGGGGGGACTGTGCTAGGGTCCTTTCACTTCTTTGACATGGGAATAGTGGTGTTGGCCTTGCCTTTGGGCATTGAGTGATAGTGGTAAGGATGGCGAAAAAGAAAGAAAAATTATGATGGCTGGGGTTGAGAGGAAAGGGGTTTGATGGGGAAAGTGTGCAGAACATGGGGTTTATATAGAAATAGGGAGCTGGTGGCTTCCCACGCCCGTGTACTGTGGGACTGTTGGGTCACACGACCGTATCGCACGATCGTGTTGTGCTTCGTTCATTTCTCCCACGTCCGTGTAGTGTTTACTACGCCCATGTTGATAAATCAGTGTCGACCACAGCCATATCGCATAGCTATGGCGTTTAGTCGGAGCCCGTGGCTTAGGGAAAATTTCGTCCTGTTTTCGCACGAACTCTACCACGCCGGTGTGTAAATCTGTGGTGTCCACACGGCCATAGCCATGCCCGTGTGCAAGGCCGTGTGGTATGGTTTTCTGTGTGGTTAGTTTATATTTAGATGCTAAAAATCAAAAACATGAAAATTAATGGGGTTAGTGCTCGGGTTGCCTCTCGAGAAGCGCTCGTTTAAAGTCTTAAGCTAGACTTACCTCTCATTCGCACATTCATGGTGGTTTGAGGAGTTGAAACTCCTCACCCCTACTATCAGTTTTATGACCATTATATAGTTCGTGTAACACCCCCAACTCGTATCCGTAACTGAAATAGAGTTACGAGGCATTACGAAAGAGTACAGAACACTTTCAGATAATTTGAAATCATTATCTTTACACAAATAGTACACTTGAGGTCTACAATTCTATAAATATGAATAAAAATATTTATCAAACATATTCCTTATTTTTATATATCACAATCTCATATTTCCACATGCATTTACTTTCCACATTATGAACTCAAATAATATATACAAGATATACCAATGTATTTCAAGTATGGTTTCATAATATTTCATTTCAAATTTCAGATTATTTCATATTAGAACTTTTCTCATTAACTCATTTGGAATATCAATTCATACGGATAATACACTCAAGAGTGTACAAATATATAATCACAGATGAAGTCATTCATTAACCAAGTTCTATGTTCATGTCTCATCAACTCGTATTTCCTTATATCACATAATATATACCATCATTGATGAGTTCATCAATACCATGATTTCCATTTCCTTGTTATTTTTCCATATTTATCCCATTGAATTACTCGAAATTTTGATGGATTTTCAGAGGTACACTTTAGTGTACAAATCTGGGTCCGTCAATTCATATTCATGTGCGCACATTTCCATTTTAGAGAGCACACTCCTACAAACCTCATCTTTACAGCGGGATTACTAGTCCAGGCTAAATCTCCTGAAATATAAACTCATAGAATATTGTCAGGATTACCAGTCCAGGCTAAATCCCCTGCAACGACAATTACTCTAATGAGCTTGGATCTGAGTTACCAGTCCAGGCTAAATTCAGACCCTAACATATTCTCCGGGAGGGCTATATTAGGATAGGATCACCTGTCCGTGCTAGATCCTTTTTACCGTCAATTTCTTTTCAGAGATCCATCAAATTTTCCTTTTATTCAACTGGGATTTCTTCCGCTTTTTATCAAATATATCAATGTTTCATCTCATTCATACAATGAACATTCAAATTATATTCACATCAATAACATACATTTCAAGCATTTAAGAATATAATTCAAGTTACATGAACTTACAATTCGATTTTTATACCATAACCATAATGTTAGTTTCATAATAAATATTTAAAATAAAACATTACATCATTTCTAATTCAACGTTTATCGATTATAATCAGGCATGTGTTCAATTTATACATAAGTCATTCATATATTTTTCTCCTCCTCCTCTCCATTCCACATCCTTAGTATAAACAACACACTTGTAAGTAACATTATCTATAATTTTCATTATTTACTTATGTGAATATTCAAGTTGTCCATCTGTGTCATAGTCACTAAATTATTTTTATTTTGAGCTACAGAACTCCAAATTAAGATCCGTTACTTTTTTTTAAAACTAAGCTCACATATATTTTTATTATAATTTTTCCAGAATTTTTGGTGTGGCCAATTAGTACAGTTTATTAGTTAAGTTCTTCCCTGTTACACAGTCTGACGGCTCTAATCTCTTTTCACTAAAAATCAATTATCTAATAGTACGATTTTCATATAGTGTTTCTAATTGTTTCAATCAAAATAGGCTCACTAGGGAATACAAAAATATAAATTATAACTCATAATTATTTTTGTACAATTTTTAGTGAATTTCTAAAGTAAGAACAGGGGATTACGAAGTTATTCTAAACCAGTCTTACAAAAATTTAAATATGTCAATATGTAGACTTTCCTTGCTTGCTCTGTTTCTTTTATATGAAAATAGACTCAAAAAAATTTAATTATATATCTCACTCAACTTCTATTTCAATTTCTACCATTTCTGGTGATTTTTCAAAGTTAGACAACTGCTGCTGTCCAAAACTGCTTTAGTGTAACATGTTGATTTCTATTTTGTCCCAAATTCCACAATTCAGTCCTTCTCAATTAACCCCTCAATTGAGCTAATTTTCTCATTAATAGTTTTCTCTATCATTTTAAACTACTTCATAACCTTTGAAAATCAAAAATTTAGTATTAGACCTTAATTTCAAGCTCTTTCACAATTAGGTCCTAAAATCATATTCCATCAATTTTACTTGATAAAATCATCATATGTCAAAATTAAAGCTTCAATTCTATGTTTATTCATCATATTCTTCCAGACTAATCCATAGAAACTTTAAAAATTAGCCATAGAATCAAAAACTAATGACATAGTAAGTTGGACCCAATTGTAAAAGTCCAAAAACATTGAAATTTCAAGGAGAAAGTAAGAATTAAACTTGCATGAAGCTAGAGTATGAAAATCAGCTTGAACCCTCTTCCATGGCTGTTTTTCAGCTGATGAAAATGAAAAGAAATGAAGAGAAATCTGGATATTCCAATTTGGTCCCATTTTTATTTAGCTAATTTTGGCAATTTTTCAATTTTGCCCTTATTTCACCCATTTCCTGATTTTTCTCGGCTATTGCCGCCCAAAATATCTCCTTTGAGCTTATTTTCACTTTAGGTCCTTCCTCATTTGACAATTAATCTATTTAATCCTTCTAGCAACTTTTACACCTTTTTCAATTTAGTCTTTTTTATTTAATTAATCACCCAAACGTCAAAATTTTCTAACGAAATTTTAATACTACCTTATTAACATTTCGTAAATATTTAAAAAAATATTTATGACTCAATTTATAACACCGAGATCTTGATATCTCTTTTTCTCGATTTTTTGACCAAATAAATCTTTATAAACCACAATTTACTATTTCAAAAATATTTTAAAAGCTACATTTGGCTCGTAAATATTAAATAATATAGTCTGCTTTGGTTCATCCTTTAGTTTGACATGGTTTTACTTTGGTTCTGCTTCGTGTGTTCCTAATTTCTCTTTAAAATGTGTCTTCCACTCGTCTAGTTCATCGATCTGAAGCCTTCATTCCTCCTGAGTTATTTCCTTGTTGGCATGAGTCTAGGATCTGGCCTAGTTGTGTAGTTCCTTGGTGCTTCCTGAAAAGAAGGTTTAACTGGATGGTCATTAATAGAATTTATTTTCTCACCTTGATTACTTGATGTCCTGGCCGAGTCAAGAGCCTGAAGAGTGATTGTTTCATCACCTACACGAAGTGTGAGTTCACCTGTACCAACATCAATTTTAGTTTTGGCAGTTGCTAAAAAGGGTCTTCCTAAAATTAAAAGGATATTATTGTCCTCATCCTTGTCTAAAATGACAAAGTCTACGGGGAATATGAATTTATAAATTTTCACGAGTACATCTTCGATTATACCCCCAGGAATTCTAATACTTTTATCAGCTAATTGAATGTTCATCCTAGTTTGTTTGGGTTTCCCTAGACCTAGCTGTTTAAACATTTTATAAGGCATAACATTGATGCTTGCCCCTAAATGAGCTAAAGCATTATCAACAGATAAACTACCAATTAAGCATGGAATTATAAAACTCCCTGGATCTTTTAACTTTCGTGGTAGTTTATTTTACAGAATTGCTGAGCACACTGCGTTTAGCTCCACATGCGACTCCTCATCTAACTTCCGTTTGTTTGTCAAAAGTTCTTTTAAAAATTTCCTTGAATCTGACATCTGCGAAAGAGCTTCAAGAAACGGTAAGTTAATATGTAATTTCTTTAAAAGTTTAAGAAATTTACCGAATTATTCATCTGTGTGGTCTTTCTTTATCGAATTGGGGTATGGCACACGAGTTGGTACTATTTAATTTCCGGTTTTGGCTTATCATGACTTACTTCAACCTTACCTTCCTCTACCACATTCTCTTACCTCACTTTTGGTTCATCTAACCCTTCACTATCATGAGCCGTTATTGCTTGAAGTTGCTCCTTTGGGTTAGTTTCAGTGTTGCTTGGCAGGCTTCCTTGTGATCGTTTAGAGAACTACTTAGCAAGTTGCCCTAATTGTTTCTTGATCTCTTGAATCGATGCTTCTTGATTTTTTGAGTGTTGTTTCGGTGTTTTGGAAACTGGTTTCTGACACCGCGATGAATTTTGTTAGCATCTCTTCAAGGTTCAGCTTCCTTTCTTGTGGGTAAGGTTGCTGTTGAAAGCCTAGGAAGTGTTGTTGTCTTTGGTTTCCTTGGCCACCCCATGAGAAATTGGGGTGGTTCCTCCAACCTTGATTGTAAGTCTTACTATAAGGGTTATTTTGAGGTCTAGAATTATTACCCATATAGTGAACTTGCTCGTTTTGAGCGCTCAGGTTGTAAGGTGGATATTCTGTATTGCTCATCCCACCTCCATTCGTATCGCACTGCATAACTGAATGTACCTGCGAAGAACCATATAAACCATCAATCTTTTTATTTAACATCTCTACCTGATTTGATAGCATGGTTACTGCGTCGAGGTTGAAAACACTGGCGGCTTTTGTTGGCCTTGTCCTCGTGACTTGCCACTGATAATTATTCAATGACATCTCTTCAATGAATTCGTAGGCAGCCTTAGGTGTTTTGTTATTCAAGGTTCCGCCGGCGGCTGAATTAATCAACTGCCTGGTTGAGGGGTTCACACCGTTGTAAAATGTTTGGACCTGTAGCCACAAGGGTAATCCATGGTGTGGGCACCTTCTCAAAAGATCTTTGTACCTCTCCCATGCATCGTAAAGTGTCTCTAAATCCATCTGCACAAAAGAAGAGATATCATTCCTCAACTTAACCGGTTTAGCCTGCGGAAAATATTTTAAAATTTTTTTTCGGTCATTTGTTCCCATGTAGTGATTGATCCTTGTGGTAACGAGTTCAACCACTGTTTAGCCTTGTTCCTCAACGAAAAGGGAAACAACTGAAGATGAATGGCATCATCAGAAACGCCATTTATTTTAAAAGTATCGCAAAATTCTAGAAAATTCGCTAAGTGATTGTTTGGATCTTCATCTTGCAAACCATCAAACTAAACAAATTACTGTATCATCTGAATTGTGTTAGGCTTCAGTTCAAAATTATTTGCAGCAATAGTAGGTCTAACAATACTTGACTCAGTTCCTATTAAATTAGGTTTAGCATAACCATACATAGTACTAGGAGCAAGATTTTGATTCACCGGGTTTGAGGCAACCATAGGAGGTAGCGGATTGTTATCAGCCATCTCTTCGGTAGTATTGGTATCATCCTCTTGCTCTTCTACTATGTATTGTAAGCTTCGCCTTATTTCTCTTCTATTGCTGCGAACGGTACCTTCTATATCACTGTCAAAACTCAAAGGTCCTGAGAAGTTCCTTCTAGTCATAAACTAGAAAAAACTATTAGAAGCAAAGAAAAGAAAAGAAAACTTAGAAAAGTAAAAATAAAAAAATAAATTGCAAATAATTAACAAAATAATGGCTAAAGTAATAAAAATCAAGTGTTCCTAATATCTTAGTCCCCGACAACGGCGCCAAAAACTTGATCGTATCCAAACTAACTATGACAACGAATAAGGCAAGCGTACCTATCGTTTGGTAGTATAGCTATGGCAAGACCAGAAATATCGTATCCTCAAGGACCAAGAATACTAGTAATTACTATCTTTCTATTATTTAGCATAAGAATTAGGGGAATTGATGTTTAATCTAAAACTAACTAATTACTAAGCTAAAGATGTTAAGACAATGAGAATGAATTGGGGAAATACTTTTGGGAAAACCAATTGGTTAAGACAATACCTGAGGAAGAATCCACCTAGACTTTACTTGTTATCTAACTCTGAACCATTTATTCACTTGATTTGATCCGTAGGATTCCCTAATTTATATTAATACCTCTCTCGAGGCTACTAACGTCTAACCCTAGGTTGATTAATTGAAATCTCTTTCTAATTAAAACCCCTAGTGTTGCATTAACTTGATCTATGGACTCCCATATTAGGTTTGACCCTAATCCAGCAGATTTTCATCGTCCTATCTCTAGGAGTGCGATCAACTCCGCTTAACTATGCTAGATCTACTCTTAAAGAGGGACTTTTGCTCCACTGCCTAAGCACATCAATACTTGAATCAATATCCTAAAATATCAAAGCAAGAATTAAGAACACATATTTAAGAACAAATCAAGTATTTATCATATAGTTCAGAAAACAATAACAAGATCCGTCTTAGGTTTCATCCCCCTCTGGTATTGGAGGGGTTTAGTTCATGTTTATAAAAGAATACATCTCAGAAGAAAGTATAAAACAAAACATAAGAAAAACCCTAAAACCCCCTGAAGGAAATTGAAGGGAAGATCTTCCGTCTTGAGTATGATTCCGGTTTCTTGAGATGGATCAAGTGGCTGTCTTTGAGTAAATCCCACAATTCGGCCATCTCTGGCTTCGCCCTTTGGCCTCCTTCTTTTAGGTTACACTTAAGGTGTTTATATAGGCTTTCAGAATGTCTTTCTTGGCCCCTAAGTAACCTAATCCGAATGGAATTAAAACGAGTCACGGCAGGGACACGCTTGTGTGGCACGGTCATGAAGAACGAGCCCAGGCCGTGTTCAGGTCTGCTAAAGTGGCACGGCCGTATGGACTTCTTACTTTGGCCCATTTTCTTCGTTTTTGGCCCGTTTCTCCTTCTTTTCATCCTTCAATGTTCTCTTAAGTATAAAACATGAAATTAAAGGATTAGGAGCATCAAATTCCACAATTCAGGGGATAAATCATCCAAAAGTATGTTAAATGTGGGATTAAAATTTGTACATATTACTGTTTATCAAACACTGATATGAAATTCTAAAGGAAAAGTTCATCGTCATGACAAACTCTAAAAAAGAACTATTGAACGACATTTTATCTAATGAGGTTCTTTGAGTGTCCTAAGGCGATGATGGGCAAACCTCACTCAATGTGAGTTTAGACAAACCCATATCCCAAACATGGCAGTTTTGAGATGCCTGTGTGGTATCTTGTCTGCCTTTATGGCGTACTCTGTATAGATTATGTTTGTGGCATACTCTAATTAGATTACTTTAGAGTGTATTCTGTAATAAGGACTTATGGCGTGTTCGATATAGCGTTTGCTTGCCTCTAATGCGTTCTGTGAAGCTTGTTGGGATAGCAAACCATATATTATGTATGATTGTCTGTACGATGTGCTCCGTTAGGTATACATGACATGAACTGTCAAGAATGTCTAGTACGATTTGAGTTTGAATGTCTATCTCAATGGGAAGATAGGAGTAAATTCTTTTAATATTATAATAAATATGGAAAGTGAGGAGTAATGTATCTTATTTTAGAATTATTCTAAAATTGAATTAGTGTTATCTTGAGTTATGGGATTCTAATATAATACAATATGGAAAGTGGTGTCATTATTCGTCATAGTAAGGAGTAATTTTATTGTTATAAATGTAACACCCCTAACCCGTATCTGTCACTGAATTAGGGTTACGAGGTATTACCAGAAGAATACACTTTCGTATAATCACATAATCACATAAATCTTAGTCACAATTATTTATATATTAAACTTTTGCTAACTAAACATATGAATCATACTTCAGAGTTCAATCTAATTTCATTTCAAACATATATTATATTTTCAAACCAATGCACATATCTCAAAGCCGCACCAAATACCTTATAAAACATATATATATATATATATATAAAAATCATGAGTTTAATAAACAAAACCATATGCGGCATTAAAAATGATTAATATGAGCAAACGTACATATCATATTTATTGAGGACTAACATACCTATTTCGATTACAAGATCATTCACAAATAACCATATTATTAATCGATCATGCAAATCATCATTTACGGTTATGATCAATAAACTTAAAGTACACCTCCGTCATCAACATACTAGCATATATAATAGCATTTTAAATTTGTCTTTGCTCGACCAATTCATTTCATTAGCCATTTTGGCATATGCGCATATATATAAATATTTGTATATATAATTTCAATTAACATATAAACAACTAAAACCAATCTCTCATTCAAATTATAGCACAACCACAACTTCATGTAAATTTAAATCAAGGTCGAAAGTACATATAACATAACCAACTATCAAACCAAGACTCAAACATTTAATTAAGATCATATAAAATAAAGTTTAAACCAAGGGTCAAGCCATTTTCACAAGGTACCATGATCATTGTTCTTCAATTTTTAAACTAAATAAAAGACTAATTAAATCAAATACATCACTCACCTACATATATATATATAACATGAAATGAACCTTCAAATTAAACTTATAGCAAGGCCAAATATCCACAACATTAATACCATGACCAACATTACCAAATCATACCCATACATAGAAACATAGCCATTTTCGGATGGCATATATATATATACACATCATTCGAACACAACCCAAGAGACATAGTCTATACATGCCATAAGTTCAAAAGAGATACAACCTATAGAATACCAAAGTTAGGTGATAGTGCGATTGACTTTGACGAAGATCCCCGAGCACAAGCTAGCCTTCAAAATCTATAAAATAGTCAAATGAACACAAACGATAAGCTAACTTAGCTGAGTAAGTTATAAGCAATGGTAAAGAATGGGTTTAAACATTTCACAAGTTAAATCAAACTAACACGATTATCAACAACCTCATAGTCGTAGGTTTATATGTATATATTTAACAACTTACCATTCAATAACTACCATGTTTGGTAATCTCAAAACCAAACATTCATACAATTTTTTGCTAAATATCATATAAAACTAGGCATCATCATTACATTCCAAAACATACTTGAAAACTCATAATCACATAACAATTCTCAAATTTCATAAGTTAACTTAACTTACCATATTAATACTAACCTTCCTAACTTTCATAAATCACATACCTGTTTATTCCATTATGTTTAACACATTTCGCTAGTTGATATCTTTAGAGCATTCGCAAACCCACACACTTAGTGCAAATTCATGTAACGTATCGCACACTTAGTGCCGTTACTTGATAAAACGCACACATAGTGCAAATCTCTTGTAATGTATCGCACACTGAGTGCCATTACATAATATTCCCCACACATAGTGCCCAACAATCGATTTCGCACACACTGTGCTCGGTATCTTGATTCGCACACTTAATGCTTTGTTCGAACTTGTTATTCACCTCATTAAACATATATACATATTTATAATATAGCTCGTTTCATTTTCAAATCATCTTCACATTCGGCAAACCAAACAATTTGTACACATACATTTCATTCGGTCAATTTCATTTCTTAAGTCAACATCTCACATAACTACATTATCAAATAAGTACACATCTCATTCAATTAAATCCATTATCCCCTATTATTATATTCAGCCATGCCATATATTTCATATTTAACTCTATTAAAACATATACATCATTATGAATAAAAATTCAATACAGTCCAATTGCTTAAAAACTTACCTCAGAAATCGACGGATTAGGGTTTCCCGGCTATTCGTTCAACTTCGCCTTTCGCCGATCTAATCCCGATTCTTTTTGTTCTTGATCTAAATAATTTCAAATTAAGCTTATTCAAACATATTTTCATACAAATTAACCCAAAAACACATAATTATGCAAATTACCATTTTACCCCTGACATTGACAATTTTTTTACAATTTAGTCCCTATTGCACAAAATACTCAAAATTTGCACACACTCCTTTAGGGCCGAATATTAATAGCTCGCATACAAGTTCATATATTTCATTTATTTCACATTTTGACCCTTCAATTTACAATTTTCACAATTTAATACTAATTACTCAAAATTATCAAAATTTCTAATTCAAAGTATGTTAATTCAAAACATATCCTTAATATTTTACCATCAAACTTTACAAAACACAAGCATTGATCAATGGTCGAACATCATACATGCATCAAATTCAAAAATTCTAACATGGGTCGGATAGTATTCGAAGCAACGATCTAAAAAACGTAAAAATTATCAAGAACCGGACTAGTTACATACCTTAATTTAAGCTCAAAAATGGCCGAACAAAGCTTTCTCTATTTCTTTCTTCTTTTGCATGCATTCGGTCAAGAGAAAAAGATGAGCAACATGTCTTCATTTTATGTTTTATTAACATATATATTAACTTATTATTTAATTACTATTATAACCTTCCTTTATAAATTAACAAAACATATTCTAAAAGGTTATTTAAGTACATGGCCGGCCACTAACATTAAGATGATCTTTTTGCATTTAAAAAGCTTCCAATTCAAAAGGCATCCACAATTTGGTCATAACATATTAAACCATCAAGTTTTAACTTTACGCGATTAAACCCATTTTAATAATTCGGCACTCAAACGATAAAATTAAATCAAAAAAATTTCACACGTAGCAATTCACACATTATTAGCTCTGAAAATAATATTTTAAAATTTTTCTGACTCGGATTCGTGGTCCTGAAACCACAGTTTCGATTAGGGCTAAAATCGGGCTATTACAACTCTCCCCCCTTAAGGGATTTTCGTCCTCGAAAATCTTACCAGTGAATAAATGTGGGTAGCATTCTTTCATTGAATCTTCGAGTTCCCAGGTTGCTTCCTCAACCCCGTGCTTATGCCACATAACTTTAACTTTCGTAACTCTTTCACTTCACGAGCTAAGATGTGAATCGGTTCTTCCTCATACGTCAAGCCAGGCTGAATCTCCATCTCTGCCGGGCTAATCACATGAGAAGGATCGGATCTGTATCGTCGAAGCATCAATACATGAAAAATATTGTGAATCCTGTCTAGCTCAGATGGCAACATAAGTCTGTACGCAACCGGCCCAATACGCTCAATAACTTCGTACGGCCCAATAAATCTCGGACTCAGCTTTCCTTTACGACCAAATCTAAGTATCTTTTTCCACTGCGAGACTTTCAAAAATACTCGGTCACCCACTTGAAATTCTATATCTCTACATTTCAAGTTCGCATATGACTTCTGTCGATCTGACACAGCTTTCAAACTTTCTCGGATTACTTTTACTTTCTGCTCAGTCTCTCTAATTAAATCAACCCCGTGTATCTTGCTTTCACTTAGCTCGGTCCAATATAGAGGTGTACGACATTTACGACCGTACAAAGCTTCATAAGGTGCCATTTTGATACTCGATTGAAAACTATTATTATATGCAAATTCAATCAAAGGCAAGTATCGTTCCTACGTACCCTCAAACTCAAGAACGCAACATCTCAACATATCCTCGAGTATTTGAATAACACGCTCGGATTGACCATCCGACTGAGGGTGAAAAGCAGTATTGAAGTGCAATTTGGTACCTAAAGCATCTTGCAGTTTCTTCCAAAACCGTGATGTAAACCTCGGATCTCTATCCGAAACAGTAGAAATAGGTACTTTGTGCAATCATACAATCTGAGATATGTACAACTCCGCTAACTTATCAAGCGAGAAATCCGTATGTACGGGAATAAAATGGGCCGGTTTCGTCAATCTATCAACAATAACCGAGATTGAATCTTTCTTGCTCGGTGTCATCGGCAACCCAGATACGAAATCCATCGTGACTCGATCCCATTTCCACTTAGGTATCATGATCAGTTGAAGTAATCCCGATGGTACCTGATGCTCGACTTTCACTTGTTCACATATTAAACACTTTGACACATATTCTGAAATATCTCGCTTCGTACCATGCCACCAGTAATGCTATTTCAGGTCGTTATACATCTTCGTACTACCCGGGTGAATTGACAACCTACTATTATGAGCTTCATCACAGATCATTCGAATCAACTCAGGATTCTTAGGCACACATATTCGGTTTCTAAACCGTAAGCATCCCTCAACATCTAACTGAAAATCTGAATCATCACTCGAGCCACATTGACCCCTGTTTGCTATTAAGTTCTTATCAACCTCTTGAGCTTCGCTAATCTATTGAACGAACAATGGTCTCGCTTTTAATTCTGCAATAATCGAACCATCATCAATCATAGCTACATCCGCATTCATTACACGAAGAGCAAATAGTGATTTCTGGCTAAGTGCATCAGCAACCATATTAGCCTTCCCTGGGTGATAATCAATCAGAAGCTCGTAGTCTTTTAACAGTTCTAACCATCGTCACTATCTCAAATTCAAATCCTTCTGAGTCATTAAATACCTTAGACTCTTGTGATCCAAATAGACATGGCATTTTTCACCAAATAGATAGTGACGCCATATTTTCAAAGTGAAAACTATAGCATCCAATTCAAGATCGTGAGTCGAATAGTTCTTTTCGTGCGGCTTTAACTGTCTCAAGGCGTAAGCTACAACTTTACCCTCCTGTATCAAAACACAGCTTAAACCATTTAAGGATGCATCGCTGAAGACAACGAACTCCTTACCCGACTCTGGCTGAACATGCACTGGAGCTTCCATTAACAAAGTTTTTAGCTGATCAAAACTCTTCTGGCACCTTTTTGACCACTCGAATTTAATGTCTTTCTGCAACAACTTTGCCATCGGAGCTGCAATCATAGAAAACCCTTACACGAAGCGTCTATAGTACCTAGCAAGTCCTAGAAAACTACGAACTTCAGATACATTCCGCGGAGGTTTCCAATCAAGTATAGCCGAAACTTTACTCAGGGCAACCCAAATGCCCGATGCTGAAATGACATGCCCCAGAAAACTAACTTCATTCAACCAAAACTCACATTTGCTAAATTTCGCGTACAACTGCTTATCACACAAAATCTGTAACACAAGTCTCAAGTGTTCGGCATGCTCGGTTTCGTTACGTGAATAGATTAAAATTTCATCTATGAATACAACCACAAACTGATCTAGATACGGTCTGAATACCCGATTCATCAGATCCATGAAAACAGCAAGGGCATTAGTGAGTCCGAACGGCATCACTAAAAACTCATAATGGCCATATCTCCTCCAAAAAGCAGTCTTTGGTACATCTGAGTCTCTAACTCGCAGCTGATAATAACCTAACCTCAGATCAATTTTTGAGAATATCGAAGCTCCCTTAAGCTGATTAAATAAATCATCGATACGTGGCAACAGATATTTATTCTTTATAGTCACTTTATTGAGTTGTCGGTAATCAATGCACATTCTCAAAGTTCCGTCTTTCTTTTTCACAAATAGGACTGGCGCACCCCAGGGAGAAAAACTCGGTCGAGTAAAACCTCTATCTGTTAATTCTTGCAACTGAGTTTTCAATTCTTTTAATTTGGTCAGTGCCATTCTATACGGAGCTATCGAGATCGGAGTCGTCCCTAGCACTAGCTCAATCCCAAACTCCACTTCTTGAACAGGTGGCAATCCCGGCAATTCCTCTGGGAACACATCCGGATACTCACAAACAACTAGTACAGATTCAATCTTCTTCTCGCTTACTTTACTATCAATCACATAAGCAAAGTAAGCTTTGCAACCCTTTCTCAAATACTGTCGAGCCAACATCGAAGATATCACTGCTGGTAGCCCATTCAAATCCGCAGATTCAATTCAAATTATCTCATTATTCTGACACTACAAATCAATAGTCTTTCGTCTGCAATTCACTACTGCATCGTGCACTGTTAGCCAATCCATACCGAGGATAATATCGAACTCATTAAATGGTAACAGCATCAAATCAGCCGGAAAACACAAGTCTCGAATCATTAAAGGGCAATTCTTGCACACTCTATCAACTAACACACACTGGCACAAGGGGTTCGAAAGCCGAATCACAAACTCAGTAGACTCAATAGGTAGAGTCTTGCTGGATACTAATGTTTCACATACATAAGAATGGGCTGAACTAGGATCAATCAGACCAATTACACTAATATCAAAGAGAGTGAATATACCAGTGATGACATCAGGAGATGAAGCCTCCTCTCTGGCACGAATGGCATAAGCTCTAGCCGGCACACGGGCCTCTGATCGAATAGCCACATCCAAAGCCCCTCTCTGAGTGCTGCTCCTACCTCCCACACTACGAGATGGTCTACCTCTAGCTGCAGTGCTGCTCGGTCTCGTACTCTGAGTAATATCCTTTTCAGCTGTCTCCGGGCAATCTTGAATAAAATGATCCTGCGAACCACACTTGTAGCAAGTGCGATTGTTAGATTTGCCCCAACATTCACCAAAATGTTGTCTGCCACACTGTTGACACTTGGGTTTATTCAATCGAGTATTGCCAACACTAGCAATCGAAGTAGCCCGTGAACTCACTGGTGGTCGTTCTCGTATAGAGATTCCTGTGTTAGCTTTAGATCGGCTACTATCATTTTTGAACTTCTTGGATGACGTTTGAGGAAATTTACCCATTGATCTCTTACGGAAGTCTCTAGCTTCAAACTCAGCTTTCTGTTTTTCTTTCCCCAGCTCTTCGGCTTTACAAGCTCGCTCAACAAGTACCACGAACTTATTTATTTCAAGTACGCCAACCAGTAATTTTATATCTTCGTTTAGCCCTTCTTCGAATCTTCGGCACATAGCAGCCTTGGATGAAACACACTCACGAGCATAGCGACTAAGTCTCAAAAACTTGTGCTCATACTCAGATACAGTCATACGACCCTGTTTAAGCTCGAGAAATTCCTTGTGTTTTGAATCTATGAATCGCTGGCTGATATATTTCTTTCGAAACTCCGTCTGAAAGAAGTCCCAAGTAACTCGTTCATTAGGAACAACCGATACAAGAGTATTCCACCAATAGTAGGCAGAATCCTGTAACAAAGATATGGAGCACTTCAGACACTCATCAGGTGTGCAAGATAGTTCATCGAAAATACGAATAGTATTATCGAGCCAAAATTCAGCTCGCTCAACATCATCATCATCTTCGGCTCTGAACTCTTGAGCCCCGTGTTTTTAATTCTGTCAACTAGAGGATTGCTTACTCTTTCAGGATTAATGATCAGGGGTACCACCGATACTACAGGGGAAGTATTCAGATTCAAAGGTTTTTGAACAGCCGGATTGGCCCGGGTATATTGGTTGAACCAATCATTCATCATGCTATAGAAGGCTCAAAGTATGTTAATTCAAAATATATCCTTAATATTTTACCATCAAACTTTACAAAACACAAGCATTGATCAATGGCCGAACATCATACATGCATCAAATTCAAAAATTCTAACATGAGTCAGATAGTATTCGAAGCAACGATCTAAAAAACGTAAAAATTATCAAGAACCGAACTAGTTACATACTTTAATTTAAGCTCAAAAATGGCTGAACCAAGCTTTTTCTATTTCTTTCTTCTTTTGCATGCATTCAGTCAAGAGAAAAAGATGAACAACATGTCTTCATTTTATGTTTTATTAACATATATATTAACTTATTATTTAATTACTATTATAACCTTCCTTTATAAATTAACAAAACATATTCTAAAAGGTTATTTAAGTACATGGCCAGCCACTAACATTAAGATGGTCCTTTTGCATTTAAAAAGCTTCCAATTCAAAAGACATCCACAATTTGGTCCTAACATATTAAACCATCAAGTTTTAACTTTATCCGATTAAACCCATTTTAATAATTCGACACTCAAACAATAAAATTAAATCACAAAAATTTCACACGTAGCGATTCACACATTATTAGCTCCGAAAATAATATTTTAAAATTTTTCTGACTCGAATTCGTGGTCCCGAAACCACCATTCCGATTAGGGCTAAAATCAGGCTGTTACAATAAATATCAAAAACCGATTTGGTTTTCAAATTTTTAAATTTCTGTTGTAATTCAAAATCGTTTTCATAACCAGATTTTTCTAAGTAATTCAAAATCGTTTTCATAACCAGATTTTTCTAACATATGACTCTTTGGGCACTTCTGAAATCCTATTAGGGAGATCGTTCCTTAGCATTGCAAAAACTAAAATTAATGTCTTGAACGGTACACTTACTGTGGATTTTTATGGTAAGGTTGAATTTAATTTTTATGATTCGTTAGAACACCCTTGTGAAGTGTTTGAAGTATGCAGTCAGGATACAATTGATTTTGTGACAGAATTCTTTAGAATTACATGATGAATCTGAATTGATCCTATTGCTTTGTAGGAACATTAACAAGAAAAAGTTAAGTCAACTAAGATAACATCTTGTGGTTGAATAAAAATTGTTATATCTGTCGAAACCATTTTTATATTTTGAAAAACGGGGCCGACTTTTAAAACAAAGATGGAGTCGCCACCAATCTATTTTAAGCTGTGATTGGATCACCTTGAAATTGATCATTTTAATTAAAAAAAACATTTGGATTTATTAAAATAATGATTTTGGTCTACGAAATTCAAGAGAATGGGCTCGGGAGTCTGTTACGCACGAGGAAGGATTAGCACCCTTGTAACGCCCAAAAATTGGTACCTAATTGATTATTTAATGTCCTAATATCGAAAATTTGAAAAGGTTTTGAAATATGACCCTTTTGATTTTTTAAACCTTATAACCTTTAAAAAGACATTCAATTATTTGGATAAAAGAAAAATCGAATATCAGTAAGTTAGAGCATTACCTTTCGAATTTTCCAAACACCAAATATCGTTTGTTTTGTTTTGTTTTTTTTTGAAATCCCTATCTCAAAATATCAAAATGTCACATCTAATAAGTTAGGACACAACATCTTAAATTCACAAAGATAGGTTTTTTATTATTTGAAAATCATATATTTTAATTTCAAAAAGGGTACTTGATCATTTAGACTTAATGAGAAAAATCGAAGCCCAGTAAGTTAGGACAGGATTCCCTCAAAACCCCAAATGTCAAATATTGCCTTATTTTAAGAAACAAAGTTTTGGATAAAAAGTGGCAATTAAATGAGATATATTTTAAAACAATGATTTTGAGTAAAATGTATCATCAATACATTACAAAACACAAATACCAAAGCAATATACTATAATTACATGATATAATAACATTTAATACTAATATAGGCTGTTAAGAGAAAGAATAACATAAAATAGCGAATGATACAAGTAATAAAATGACCATGCTAAACCAAAAATAAGAATAATAAACAAATAAAAGAACATGAATAACAAATAAAAGATATAAAGTAAGCAATAATAATTCAAAAGATTTATGCGAAAGACAAAAAAACTAAGAAATGAATACGAAACTTTACATATGAAATCAAATATAAAAGTAAAATAACAATATAAGATAAATGATATATGCAAAACAATAAAGGGATATTATAACAATTTTTTTAAAAAAAATGAAAAAATGAAATGGAAAAATCCAAAATAGTTAATATATACATAATAAAATAAATAAATATATTTTAAATAAATAATATAAAAAGCTTTGAATAAAAAAGCTTAAAATAATTAAAATAAATGAATAAATAATAAAAGAAGGTTAAAAAAGAACTAAATCAGAATAAAATCAAAATCAAGAGTAAAAAAGGAAAAAGAAAAAAAAATAAAAACTAAATTTTAATAAAAGTTTAGGGGCAAATTTAAAAAAAATGAAAACAAGGGACCTAATTGAAGCATGCGCCATAAAGGAGGGACTCACTGGGCAAATACGTCCTATTCCCCAAAACGACACCGTTCCAATATTTATGTATAAATGGCCCCACGACTAAATAGAAATAAAAGCAAATCTTCAGGGCTGATTTCAAAAAAATAAAAGAAACACTTAAATTGGACAAAATTACAAAAAATAAAATTTCAGAAGGACTTAAGAGGCAAATTGCCCATTTTATTAAAACACGCGGATCCTCCCCGGGTCGGGTCAACGCGCAGATCTTGGTCCTTAAACGACGCCGTTTTTGAATCCTCACTTAAGCCCCATTTTCCCTTAAAATTCATTTTTTACAGATCTAAAAAAAACCTTAGGGAAAACCCTCTTTTCCCTCAACCCCCCATCTTTATTCGGCCGGTGTTGATTTCGTCGGAGGTCTGACGCGCCTTGGCCTAGGATGGTGGCCTGGGCTTCGCAAGATGAGGTGTTTAACCCCTTTTTGGAAAAGATGTGAGGGCTTAGCCTTCTTGGCCCGAAAACAGAAAGAAAGGAGAAGAAACCAAGGTCTCGACCCAGCTCGATCTGATCCCGGCACCTGCGACAGACTTCCAACGACGAGGGCCATTTAGGTACCTTTCTTTCCTTCCTCTCTTGCTTTTTATTTCGTGTGTATTAAAAAATGTATGTCTATAAAAAATAAAAAAATCAAACGAAAATACTAGAAAATGAAATCACCTTAAAAAATCAATTTGATTGCTTTTGTATTGGTATTTGGCATCTAAATCTCAAGTTTTTCTATTGATCTATGTTTGTATATATGCCCGTGAGTCCTTTTTATATATTACATTAGGGTTTTTATAGCCCCAAAAATAAATCAAAATATCATAAGTACATAAATTCTATACTGCTATATTTGCTACCTTTGCTACGTTTTCTTTCCTTTTTGCAGGTGAACGGCGAAGATGGGGGCGCGATTCATGCGCTAATGGCGGCGTTATGTCCAACGAGGAGGGCTGGTATAGAGGCGGAGGTGTAAGGCCCTTGCTAGGGTTTTCCAAAAGCTAAAAATGTTGAAAAGAAATGGGCCTGTCGGGCTTGTTAATTGGGTTAGGGTTAAAAGGTTTAATTGTCTAGGTTATTTGGGTGTTAGTGATTTGGGTCTAGGTGTAATTGGGCCTATTTTGTAATCTGGACATTGGACTTTTATTAATTGGGTATTTATATTTGGTTTTGTATGGGCTCGGGCACAAATGGGCTATTACAATATCTAGTGCACAAGATGGAGGTACTGAAGCTTCTAGAGGAAGACATCGATAATACAAAATTACCACCCTCTTATTTTGAGCTTTGGTTGCCTGTTTTGCGAGCATTGAAGTGGGAATTGAACCTATTGTTTGATCATTTTGGTCTATTTAACTACCTCTTATCAAGAAACCATTGAAAGCTTCCGCCTCAAGACGTGGAAGAAATTTGGAATAGATATTCGACTTGAGTTGAACAATGAAAAATGTTGAGCCAATGACATTAAACAAAGATGCTTTTTGGTAGGTAACCCAATTTTATTTTATTTTCTTATTTGTTTCAGTAATTTTCTTTATATTTATATATATTTTTGTTCTAGCTATTTCTAATTTTTTTCTTCCATATGATTAGACTCTTATGGCCCCACATCACCGCCCTATCACATTGCACAACCACATGAAAGTTTCCTCTTCATACTTAATTCATTCATTTAATTTTATTGTGATACATTGAGGACAATATATGGATTAAGTGAAGGGAATTTGAATTGAATTGTTAATTGATATATTTTAATTGTTTGTGGTGAATTTTGTTGTTTACTTTGTCCTTGAGTATTAATTGTATTTTCGCCCTAGCATGCTATTTTCATTCAAGGAAATTCAAAAAATTGTCAATTCTTTGAAGCATCTAGACGTTAGGAAAATGTTTATTCTATAATTCAATTTTGATAAGAAAACATGTATATTTGCTTAATTATTTGAGATTAAATGCATGTGCAAAATTGAATGCTATGTGATGTTAATTTTTTGTTAAATTGGTCGAGATGCCTTATTTGCATGATTTTTTTTTTGTCATAAATGAACTTTTGTTTTATCTTGTGTTCAAAGAAAAAAAAGAAAAAAAATTCAATAAATACTCCGCTAATTGTTTAGATTATGAGTAGTCTTAGAATTGTGACCAATTGAGTAACTGAAGTCAGGTGCTTGGGTTGTCATCTGTCTTTGAGTCAAAAGATCAAATGATGTTCTAAGTTATTCACTTACTTTGCTAATCTTAACAATTATGAGTAGAGCTAGTAGCCATCTAGAGATGTGACAAATTGAGTAACTAGGGTGAAGTGCTTGGGTTGTCATCCTTTTTCGTATAAAAAGATTTAGTGACACTCTAGACACGATTTTTAATTTCTAAAAAAAGAAAGAAAACAATGAACTCAAGAAATGAGACAATTGGTTCTGTATAGTTGAAATTTTTTGTTAATTTTAGTGTCTTGGTAATTTAACATAAATAAAAAGAGTTAAAGATGTAATCTATCGTAAAAGTTTTGGGTCAAAAAACAAAACTGATGGTCAAGAATCGTGAGATTCGAACTTGCACCTAAAATTTTTTATATTGGTATTTGTTATTTCAACGGTTAATGAGATAAACATCATCGTCTCATAAAATTTGTATTGGAACCAAGTTAAAAAGAGCTCATTGATTCGGTTTTGATAGGCGTATAGTTGAAAGTATTGAGTTGATCATCTATCGTATTCAGTCTACCGAAGAACACATTGGCATGTCCAATTAAGTATTTGGTTGGGTCCCGTCGAGCGAAATAACAATAAGATCTAAACGACCCACATGGATGAGGTCATTGGTTCGAATTGGACCTCTTTATTTCGCAAGGCTACAGGAAAGCTAAATCATGGATTGGTTTTTTGTTGTTATTCATTCGGAAAGGGCAAGTTGTTAGGCATTCCCGCAATTTATTTACTCATGGAACGGTTGGTTTGAGGCATCCTCTATCACTATAACTAACTTATCGGTTGAAAGGGAAGATGTTAGCTCGATAACTAAACTGAATTATCCAAGAGGGGGCTGAATTGGTCTTTTAAAAAAATTTGTGGAAGCAAAAAGAAAATAATGAAACAGTGAACATAAAAACTTAGAGTGGTTCGACCCCAATTGCTTACTCCACTATCTTTGTTTTCCACAACTAAGGATTTTTCGAAATTCAAATTTGATCAACCTTTGAAAACAAGGTTTAACCTTTCAATTCCCTTAAGATTTCTACACAAATCGTAAAACACAAACCCTCTCAAAGAGAATCAAACGAATAAACAAAAAAAAAAATCCTTACAAGTTCAGAGCGTTTGCCAATTAAGCACAAAGATAAAGAAAAACACTTGACCTAAATGAAAAATAATTAATGCTCACAAATGCATATACAAAATATATGAAAATTTGAGCTCTAAGGTTGATAGAATGACACTTTAAGCTTTTTGATCTCTCTACTTGTTGTTGAGCCTTTGGAAGCTAGTATTGATAGTCCCAAATTGATTTTCAACCATTGTAGTTGTTGGCATATTGAATAGAGCCGTTGGGGATGAAAATACCAGTGCATTTATGACACCTGCAACAACAAGTATCGATGCTATTAGCATTTAATGCAACAGTTTAGTAACTGTTAGCCCTATTTACATCGATACCTGAAGAAATTTATCGATACCTAATAAAATGTATTGATACTTTTTGATGGGTATCAATACTTTATGTGTTTGTTCAAAAATACCTCCAAGTCAAAATGCAAAATTCGTGTCGATACTAACCAATGTATCGATAGAATTGTCTAGGTATCGATACTTAATTATAAGTATTGATAAACAATGTGTTTGCTTAAAAATTTATTCGAAGTTAGAATACAAAAACAATATCGATACTAGTAAAGGTATTGATAAAAATGTATGGGTATCGATACTTACTGATAAGTATAGATACTTTTTGTTTAGGGAGAAATTTTTCACTTTGTTTAAAATGTTTGAAGGGTTTGAACTTGTCTAAAATATTCCTAAGTGTTAAAATTATTTTTCAAAGTATTTGGAGTTTTAGAAAGACTTTGAAATGGATTTTATTTTGAGATTAATTTTGTGTTCAAAAATCATCTTATTCAAAAACATTTTATTTGTTATATCAAAATAATTTATCAAAAAAAATCTTGGTTTAACAAAAGATTTGTTATCAAGGATCGATTCTAAATTGGAGCAAAACCGAGCCTAAAGTTGGAATTTCATCCTATCAGTTTATTTATTTAAATTTCATTTATCCCTATCATTTCAATTACAATTATATTTATTATTTTTACTTTTATCATATTTAAATTTTCCTTTTTTATTTTTACATAGATCGTCACACATTGTGGGCACAACAACTACCTAGACGCTTAACCTAGTTGAACCGAACAACAATTTTAAATATCCCGATCTCTGTGAAATTGATCCTACTCCCTATACTGCTATTTATATATTGTTTTGGTGTAGGAGTATTATTTTTTGTGGATTTGGCACCCATCACCTAGGATAAGACATCTTAGGACTACGAGCAATCAATGACCCTGAAGTTCTATGTGGACCTCACATTGTCTTATTGGAGACGTATAGGCCTAAGGTTTGAGCTGGGCTAAGGTTCGAAAGTTATTTCAAGGTTTACTGGTTGATAGGTCGGCAATACATAATTAATTATAATGTTAGCTCAGTCGGGAGACACGTGTTAGGTTCTTTTAGGATATAGTATGAGGTTTGTGATGTTCTCTATGCAGGGTACGACATAAACTAATAAATATTATTATAATAGTATTTTTTCTTTTTCATATTTTTATACAAAATTCATGAAAATGTATTTAAAACTAAAAATAAATACAAATGATAAGATTTAAATCTAAAATAGGACGGTGGCAAAAGTCTCAATCTTTCGTTTCATCATATTTTTTCTTTTACGTAATTTTTAAAAAATTATTATTTCACTTAATCTAATAGATAATTGCTGTAGATAACCAAAACACTCACAAAAAGTAAAAATAAAGCAGTTAAATCAAACTAAAATGGTACTAAAATGAAAAACTCTTATTTGACTAAATCTTTTATAAAGGTAGTTCTTATTTGACATTTTAAAAGGTTTGCCTTAACGTGAGAAACCCATACAGTTTTTTTCTTTTAAAGCTATTCAGGCCCATTTTTTGCTAAACAGTTAGGGGTACTTTTTCTCCCACATTTCCAATATATTTGCATCAAAGAACCCATATTACAACAATGAAGGGATTATGTTGTTGAAGAAGAAGACATAGTTAACATATAGGTTTGGGTTTTTCATCTCAAATGGTAACACAAATGCTTGTTTTTGTTAAGATAGACATATCAAATGGATTACAAAAGTGTATCCCCTTCTTACTGTTGTTGATGTTGAAATTGTTGCTGCTCTACCTACCACCTAAATTATTATATTGTAGGTTGAATAATGTACTTCTCTTTTTTTTGTGTATGTTTGGAATGGATCACATATATAGGGACCATTTTATTTGGCAATAATTGTACTTTTGCTTTTCTATTACAACAGTTAGCCACACTTTCCACTGTGCCATCTTTACATGCTAACCCCATTGCTTCTTTACACTTTAATATATTATATATGCGAGGGCTGAGCATGAAATAACCAAAACCTTAAAAAAGTTTCTCTCCCATTTCTTTCGACCCTGCAAACAAAGACGTGAAGGGTTTCTCTCTCTCTCTCTCTCGATCAAGGAAATTAATTAATTAAAAAAAATCCCTTCTGATTTACATACATATAATATATATAGATGAGTTTTCAATGAGAAACATGTATTGGAGGTTTAAAAGTACTCTTCTGAATCACCATCCAAACACTTCAAAGCTGCTTTGCCATTCATTCTTTGGTTTTGTGCACCCCTAGGGTTTCATATATATATATATGATAAAAAGATTTTACTATATATTCCAAGGATGTTTAGAGATTATGTTGTATTTGGAAAATAGCAAAGGCCATAAATACTAGCTATATTTTTCAAACTGGGATCCACTTTCTCACCATCCATAGATATGGTTTTCAAAGACGAAATCATTTTCAATAAGTGAAAAGATAGCTTCTTGTTTTTTTTTTAGAAAAATATTCTTTTCAAGATGAACAAACGAAGTTGCCCACGGCACCATTTTCTCACGACTCAAATCAGGGATTTAAATTGGCGGCCGTGGATGTGTTATCATTGCATCCATTTTATTGTGGTTGGTAGATATAAATGTGCTTATTTGTGATACATATAAACTACACACACCCATGATAAAAAAAAAAAAAAAGTTGAAGTTATTATCTCATGTTGTCATAAAAAATTTTTCACCAATATTTTTTTGTTGAGAAAAGTAAATTTTTTATTTAATATGAAAACTCATGCCATTTAGGTACAAGAGGAAACCTCTAACAACTGTTTCAAACAAATAAGAATCAAACAACATGAATGAAAATATCAGATCATATAGACCATTTGAACTGTTTAACTAGAAATGATGATTTGTCTACGGGATGAAGCTAGAAATTTTGTTTAAGAGATTGAGATTGTGGGAGAATGACTCTTATTTTGGCCAAAGTTTATTTTGGCTTTTCTTCTCCCAGTTAAACTATGTTTTTAGTTTCCCACTTAAACTCTGATTAACCTAAAGTTGTTATAGTCATTTATGCTATGAATTTTAGCCTATAAATAGACTTTAGTTACTCTAGGTTTTACACAACAAAAAATTTATTTAGATTCAGAGAATTTTGTTCTTTGTCTCGAAGGATTCTTCTTGTGGGGCTTCAGGTTTTTCTTTTAATTTTCTCCATCTTCTGTACTCTTCTTTGTTATAGTGAAATCTCCTTTTACCTGTGGTTTTTTATCCCCTTTTAAAAAGTTTTTCCACATAAAATTTGCATAGTCGATCTTTTCAATTCTTATTTTATTCAATTTGTTCATTGTTTAATCGAGTTTATCCCCAACAAATTTGTATCAGAGCTAGTTCAATTTCATCAATCAACCTGTTCAAAGATGGCAGCATCAAGGTTCGATATTAAGAAGTTCGATAGTATTGCAAATTTCAGTTTTTGGCAAGTTTAGATGACCACAATACTAGTTCGGAATGGTCTGAAAAAGGTCGTTACAAGAAAGAAGCTTGCAGACATGGATCAGTCAAAATGAGAAAAGCTCGATGAGAATGCTCTATCTGCTATTCAATTATGCATCACGAATAATGTATTATACGAGGTTCTGATGGAGAAAACAACGTCTGCATTATGGAAGAAACTAGAAGCCTTATATATGACAAAATCTCTAGCCAACAATTAGTATTAAAACAATGTCTATACACATTCAGAATGGCCAAACACTGTCCATCAGAACTTATATAGCGAGTTTGCTACCCTTTTTAATGACTTAAAAAATCTCGAAGTAGATATTAATGACGAGGATCAAGCTAGGTTGTTGTTATGCTTTTTGCCCTCTTCTTATAAAACTTTTAAGGAAACTCTGACTTATGGGAGAGATCATCTCTCGTTCGAGGATATGAAGGGGGATCTTCTAAGCAAGGATAAACTTGACATCGAGTTAGGCCCAAACCAAAAAGCAGATGGGCAAGCCTTAATTCTAGTTGTAAGAGTAAGATAACTAACCAAAAAGACAGATCGAAATAGGTCTAAAGCAATGTCCAAATCTATAAATCGTGACAAATATTGTGGCTATTGTAAAAAAGGTGGGTCATGTTAAGATAGAATGTTGGAAACTTTAAAATAAAATCAAAAGGGATATCAAAAACGACGAGAAAGATAAGTAGAAAGCCAAAATTACTGATGCTAGTGTAGCCGAGGTCAGAGGTGATGATTTCTTGTTGGTGTCAATGAATGAAAGTTCTCATCTTACTTTCAAATGGATCTTAAATTCAGGGTGCTCCTATCACATGTGTCCCAACAGGGACTAGTTCTTCACGTATAGTTCAGTTGAATGTGGAGTTGTGCTAATGGGGAATAACTCTCCATGTAAAATATCTAGAATTGAAGCAGTACAAATTAGGATTCATGAAGAAATTATTCGGAAACTGTTAGAAGTTAGGTATGTTCCTGATTTAAAGAAAAATCTTATCTTATTAGGAATTTTGGATTCTAACGATTGCAGGATAGTCATTGAGTCAAATGACTCAAAATTTTCTCGTGAGGCTCTTGTTGTGACGAGAGGATAGAAAAAGGCAGTCTAAATGTTCTACAAGGTACAACGGTTACTGGTGCGACTGCGATTACTGAAGAAAAGCCAAAATCGCCACCATGTCACGATAAGAATAAACTTGATGTTCTGAAGACACGAGGTGACTTTTTCTCTATCGATTCTAATTCAACCAAAATTTGGCATAAACAATTAGGTCATATGAATGAGAAATGTATGAAAATTTTGTGCAATAAAGGTCTTCTCTAAGACATTAGAGTTGGTAAGTTAGGTTTCTGCGAGTATTGTGTTTTTTGGAAACAAACTCGAGTCAGTTTTGATTCAACAATGCACAAAATAAAAGGGACTCTAGATTATATTCATTTCAATTTATAGGGCCTATCTTCTGACATCTCAAAAGGATGTAATAAATATTTTCTAACTTTTATTGATGATCACTCAAGAAAAGTTAAGGTTTATTTCTTGAAACAGAAAAGTGAAGTCATTAGAATCTTCAAACAGTGGAAGAAACTGTTAGAAAAACCAACCAAAAAATTTGTGAAGCGGTTGAGAACGAATAATGGTCTTGAGTTCAGTTCCTTAGAGTTTAATGATTTCTGCAAACATGAAGGAATTGAAAGTCACCAAACCGTTGTTGGAACTCCACAGCAGAATAGAGTTGCAGAAAGAATGAAAAGAACCTTGCTGGAAAAGGCTCAATGCATAATTTTTAATGCTAGCTTAGGGAAGGAATTTTGGACTAAATCCGTAAACCTAGCAAGTTATTTAGTAAATCATTCTCCTCATTGAGCATTGAACGGTAAAGTTCCAGAGGAGATATGGTCAGGTAATCCTTCTAATTATTCTAATATTAGAATTTTTGGTTGTCCTGCTTATGCTAAAGTTAGTCAAGGAAAGCTTGAACCAAGGGTTGTTAAATGCATCTTTTTGTGATACTCTGTAGGTACAAAAGGTTTTAAGTTGTGGTGTTTGGAATTCGAAAAAACAATTGTTAGCAGAGATGTTACGTTTGATGAATCTGCCATGTTTCGATCAGAAAAGAAGACTTTTACTTTTAAAGACACAACAAATCAGAGTGTCTCGAGCAAGGTGAAGTCAAAAGCCGAAACAAGAGGCAACGTCTCGACGAGAAAATGCCCAATGTCGTAACGATGTGACGAACAGAGGTCTCGCCCCAACGAAGAGTCATACTATGTTGTGACAACATGACAAAATTCTTATTCTTGCATGCTTGAAGCTGTTTCGGATTTGTTTAGGGTTCCATCTAACCCTCAAGTATTCTCATCATCTTAGTTAACTAATTATAAGTTGGCTCGTGATAGAAAAATGTGAGAAATCCGACCACCACAGAAATATTATAAAGGAAACCTAGTAGCTTATGCTTTAAATGTTGCTGGGAGTATTAATTCAACCGATCCTTCATGTTATTATGAGGTAGTTCAAGCCTCCAATTCTAGAAAATGGTTCGTTGCAATGGAAGAAGAGATGGAATCGCTTCAAAAGAACGAGACTTGGAGGCTAGTTAAACTACCAATCGATAAAAGAATTGTTGGTTGCAAATAGGTGTTTAAAAAGAAGAAAGGTTCGGGTTCTAACGACATTAGGTATAAGTAAGATTAGTTGTAAAAAGCTGCAGCCAAGTGGAGGAAGTTTATTTTCATGATCTTTTCTCTCCCGTTGTGAAACATAGTCTATTCGGGCGTTTTAGGCCCTTATTGCCTCAAATAATCTTGAGTTAGAATAGTTAGACATAAAGATTACTTTCCTTCACAGTGACCTTGAGGAGGATGATTGCTGTAAAATCAGAATTTTAAATATTTATAAAAGAATGATCAAACCTGGAGACTAACTCTGACAATGATATTAAGGCAAGTGTACCTATCGAACAGTAGTATAGCTTAGGCAAGACCGGATATCGAACCTAAAGGAACTAAAAGTATTAATACTCATTTTCTTTTTATTAGTTAACCTAAATAATATGAAGGTTGCTTTTAAACTAAATTGACGACAACTAAACTAAGGAAACAGAGACAAAAAGATGAATTTGGGGATAACTTGAAAAAGACTCAGTTGATTTTTATGATACCTTCAGAAAGAATTCACCTAGACTTCTCTTATTATCTAACCTTAAATTATATGATTTCTTTTACTTAGCTTAATCCGTGAGACTCCCTAACCTATGCTAAACCCTCTCTCGAGGTGAATAACGTCTAATCCTAAGTTAATTAGTGGAACTCTCGTTCGCTTATAATAACCCCCTAGGAAAGCAGTAAATCGATCAATGGATTACCATATTAGGTTTCACCCTGATTCGGCAAAATCTCGTAACCCTATCTCTAGGCGCCCAATCAACTCCGCTTAATTATGTTAGATCTAATCTTCGGCAGGGTCTATTCCTCCTCTACCTAAGTACATTAGATTTGGATTAAGAAACATAATTAAGAACAAACTAAGTAATTTATCATATAACTTAAAAATCAAATAATAAAATCTGTCTAGGTTTCATCCCCCTTCAGGTATCTGAAGGATTTAGCCCATAATGTAAAAAGAAAACATCACAAGAGAAAAGATAAAACAAAACATAAGAAAAATCCTAAAACTCCCTGATGGGATTGAAGGAGAATTCCGCCGTCTTGAGTATAATTTCGACTTCTTGGGATGAATCAACTGGCTATCCTCGCGTTACTCCCTAACTCTGACCTTCTCGGATTGGCTCCTTAGCCTAGCTTTCGCCCCCTTTCAAAGGTGGTACTTGGGGTATATTTATAGGCTCTTGGAATGCGATTCTTTCTCCCGAACTATCCTTTTTCGACTGAAATTGCTCTTTCCAAATGGCGAGGCATCGTCCATGTCACACGCCCGCAAATCGAGACCGACCGTGTTCGATTTCGCTTTGGCATGGCCATGTGCGCGTGGTGATGATGAGCCGTCTTCAGTAGGTGTTCGTCGAGACACGGCCGTGTGGTCCTTGGCCCAGGTCGTGTTGATTTCATGGAAAGGCCCATTTACTTCGTTTTAGGCCCGTTCTGTGTTCTTTTCATCCTCGGGTGCTTTCCTGGGTATAAGACATTAAAAGAAAGGATTAAAAGCACCTTTTTTTATATAAAACGAGGCTTAAATATTTAAAAATCATAATAAATATGGGATTAAAATATGTTATATTTACGGTTTATCAAATACCCCCACACTTAAGCTTTTGCTTGTCCTCAAGCAAAATTCTCAACTTACAATTAAAACGAACTTTCCATGATTTATAATCCTTATTGACAATGTCTTATCCTAATTCACAGATAATTTATACATGGATAATTCAACTCAAAGATTCCTAAAAATTCAAACAAGATAAGTCATAAATTTGTAGCTCGAAAAACATAGGTGTTTCCCTTCATCTAAATAATTACCTTTAATTCAAAATCGACAAGGATTGATATCCTCACAAAAGATTCACTCAAATCACTCAAAAAGTGTTTAAGGGTCAAAATTAAGCACTCGTAAGTCGAACATGAAAAGTTAATCCCATAGGCTTGCCTGAAAATGAAATCTCCACCACTGTAAAATGATATGATCAACAGATCAAAAGGTCTTTGTTAGGGTTGTAACGGGGCTAGGGTTAAAGGTGTTGATAAAGGTTGAAATTAGAAGGTTAGAATCGAGATTGAATTGATAAGTTACCTACCTAAAAATTTGTAAGATAATAATTACATCAACTGAAAACAATAAGAAAATCCTACTAATACGAGCTTTTCCTTTTGGGAAATAGTCTTTGATTGTGTAAGCTCACTTTCCATATTACTAATATTGAAAACTTGAAAAATTTTTATTTTTTATTTTTTAAGAACAAACTAAATACAATATAAATTTAACTACCAGAATAACAAACTCAGATAACTAGCTCAAATCAAATCTCGATTAAGGGGTAGTCATAATAAATGGTGATAACAAATACAAAGAGTTTTGGGTTAAAATTAGCAGGTAAGTCAATAAAAAGGGTTGTTAGGCTCAACGGGGTTCACTAAAGGTTAATTATAAGGGTAGGCTATTTAGTAGAGTAAGTGGGTTAAAACCTAAGTGCCTTTATCATCTCGGTATATCAAATCATAACTGTGGTCTTGACATGTATAATCGAGGCAAGTTCTAGAATAACAATTCATAGTCGACACACTCATAATCAAGAAGTGAGCATGAAAAAGAATGTATGCTCTGTAAGGCTCAATTTCTCACAAAAATTATCGGTGTTTTTGACATCAACCTTGTAAATCTCAAATTTCAAGATAATATTTAAATTTCGGTTGATAACCTAAAATTTTAATTTTTAGAAAATTAGACTTATCATGCTTGATTCCCTAGTATTCTTCAGATTTAATTATCAATGCACAATAAACTATGACTTATTCCAAAACATATCAATAAAAATCACAAATCATTAGAAATTTCATCTTAATTAGTAATATGAGAAAATTACTTTAAACAAGATTAAATTCAGGGATTTGAGAACAATGCAGACAGTTAGGCATTTTTATTCTCAGGGTTTGAGAATAATGACAAATTAGGCATTTTCTCATAATACCTATTCACCCCCGACACTTAAGATGTACATTGCCCTCAATGTACAAAGATAGATAATGACATTTTAAAGATAAATCAAAAGAGAAGGGGGAAGAATTACTCCTGATTTGTGGATGTTTTCCCGAATAAGTGTCTTTGGTGGCGGTGATGGTCAGTCGGGATAACGTTCCTACGCTAGATGAAGAAATTGGGTAGCGCTTTGAGAAGTAGTCAGGCTTTATTAAGACCTAATAAAAATAAACTAAATATATAAATAAAGACAAGAAAGAGAAAGAGAAAGAGACTAAGAAGGAAAATAGACTAAGGCTAGGAGATAAAGGGGCTTAAGAATCCTTATTGGTAGGTGGTTCGCGAGGTGGGTGTGACTTCTAAGGCGACGGAGGTGCTGGCGGTGGCGGAAGTGGCGTGATTTCCAAGCAGCTTTTAGAACCTGACACTAAGAAACTAAAATAAAATAAAATAAAATAAGCATAAGATAGTCAAAAAGAAAGAAAATAAAGGAAAAGATAAATGTGAAACGAAAGATAAATGGTCTCATAGGTCCTTGGCTTGGTGTTGAGACGAAGCTGCCGGCATGAACTCATGTTCTTTGTTAAGGGGGCTATGCCTATCTTTCTCCGTTTATTTGGCATGGTGTTGGCTTGCTCAAGGATCTAGAGTAAAGAATCTGAGATAGAAGAGAATGAGAAGCAAAAATAAAGGTGAAAAGCAGATAGAGGGAGGGGGAAGAGTTGAGGGGTTTAAATAGATGTTCATATGTTCTGCTCCCCCACGGTCGTGGTCCCAGGGTGTGTTGAATTACACGGCCTCCTCACACGGCCGTGTTATAGAGGGTGTTGTCATCCTATGCCCGTGCTTGATCCTTCCACGCCCGTGCTCTTGATGTGTCTTACCCGTGCTCGATAAGTCAGTAACCTCAGTAATTTCACACGGTTTGTGGCATGGGCATGTTTTGTCCATGGTATGGAAGTCGATAGCCTCACACGGTTGGTGCCACGACCGTGCCATGTCTGTCGGTGCCCGTGTTGAGAGTGGTTGGATCTGTGACGTTGGGGTGGTGGTTGGGCTGACTACACGGCCCCTGCCCTGTCAGGGTGGCGGTTTTGGTGGTCCACACGGCCACAGACACGGTCGTGTGTAAGGCTGTGTGATCTGGGATTCTGCACTTTTGGGTTAGTTGAAAAAGGAAAAGAAAAAGAGAAAATAAAATAAAATTACAAAAAGAAGTAGTGTTAGTACTCAGGTTGCCTCCCGAGAAGCGCTCGTTTATAGTCTTAAGCTAGACTTTCCTCATATTTGAAAATTTTAGGGAGGTTTGAAAGTTTGAACATCCTCCCTCATGTCTATATTTTCAGTTTTATGACAAAATTGAAGTCGAGAAGCGTTTACCTTAAAAGTGCCAAATGTTGGATTGCTTACCTCAACTATTCCTTGTGGGAAGATATCATGTATCTCAAGAAGGAGTTTTCTCTTTTCCTTCAGGTTTGTTGTGGTGATGTGAGGCTCGACTTTATCTAACAGGCCCTGGTCTCTTATTTTATAGTGATTTGATGTCCCCACAAGTTCTTGTGGTGGTTCCTCTGGTTCTACATTGTGTGGAGCCGGCTCTTCATTGACTTGTGTTTCCTGTTCTTCCTTGTGTAACCCTAGTTTTTCCTTGAAGTGTGTTTTCCACTAATCTAGGTCATCGATTTGGGTCCTTTTTTCTTTGTAAGTTATTTCTTTTTTGGCACTGAACTGAGGATTTGGTTCAACCGTTCTCTTTTTTGGAGGTTCCTGAAAAGAAGGTGAAATTAAATGATTATCGAAAGAATTTTCTTGCTCACCTTGATTCCTTGACGACCTAGCTGAATCAAGGGCTTGAAGACTAATTGAGTCGTCACCTACACAAAGTATAAGCTCACCTGTGGCAACTTCAATGTTAGTCTTGGCAGTTGCTAGAAAAGGTCTTCCTAAAATTAAAGGGATTGAATTATCCTCATCTATGTCTAAAACAACAAAATCTACTGGGAAAACAAATTTCTCAATTTTTACAAGAACATCTTCAATAATGCCCCTAGGGATTCTAACAGTTTTATCCGCTAATTGAATACTCATCTTAGTTTGTTTTGGTTTCCCTAGACCTAGTTGCTTAAACAATGTATAGGGCATAACATTTATGCTTGTCCCTAAATCAGCTAACGCATTATCAATGTTTAAACTACCAATTGAACATGGAATTGTAAAACTCCCTGGATCTTTTTGCTTCTGTGGTAGTCTATTTTGTAACATTGCTGAGCATGTTGCGTTAAGTTCCACGTGGTGCTCTTCATCTATTTTGAGCTGTCTTAAAAATTTCCTCGAGTCTGGAATCTGAAAAAAAGCTTCAAGAAGAGCTAAGTTAATATGTAATTTCTTTAAAAGTTTAAGAAACTTACTGAACTACTCCTCCGAATCGTCTTTTTGTAATGCTGTGGGATAAGGTATGCGAGGTTTGTACTCTTTGACTACCGTTTTTGGCTTTTCTTGTACTACCTCTGTTGTACCTTCGTCTACCTTACTTTCTGGAGTTGGGTTGGGTGTATCTATCTCTTTGCAATCCTGAAGCGTGATAGCTTGAATTTGCTCCTTAGGATTAATTTCAGTGTTACTAGGTAGGCATCCTTGCGGTCGTTCTGACATTGACTTTACAAGTTGTTTAACGGCTTTGCTTACTTCCTTGACTGACTTAGCAAATTCTTCCATTCGCCATTGCTTTTGATTCTTCTCGCTCGCTTCTTTGATACGTTCCTTGATGGTTGGCTTCTTGTCTTGTGGATAAGGCTGATTTCAGAAGTTTTGGGAGGGTTGTTGCCTTTGATTTCCTTGATTGCCTTGTCCTCCCCATGAAAAATTTGGGTGATTCCTCCAACCTAGATTGTAAGTGTTACTATAAAGATTATTATTAGATCAGAAATTATTACCAATATAGTTCATCTGTTCATCTTCTGCTCCTGGTTGGTAGGGTGGGTACTCGTGATTTAGCACGCCCCACTAGCGTCATGACCGCATAACTAGATGTATCTGTGAAGAACACAAACTATCAAGCTTTTTATCCATCATCTCTAGTTGTATTGATAGCATGGTCATGGTGTCGACGTTGAAAACTCCGTAGATTTTTTTGGTTTGGTCCTCGAAGCTTGCCATTGATAGTTGTTTAATGACATCTCTTTGATGAACTCGTAGGCTGCTTCAGGAGTTTTGTTGTTTAGCGTTCCACCGGCAGCTGAACCTATCAGTTGCCTTGTTGAGGGGTTTACTCCGTTGTAGAAGGTTTGGACTTGTAGCCACAGGGGTAAACCATGGTGTGGGCACCTCCTCAAGAGATCTTTGAACCTCTCCCATGCGTCGTATAATGTCTCTAAATCCATCTGCACAAAAGAAGAGATATCATTACGTAATTTGGCCGTTTTGGCTGGTGGAAAATATTTCATCAGAAACTTTTCAATCATTTGATCCCATGTAGTGATTGACCCTGGTTGTAACGAGTTTAACCACTGTTTGGTTTTATTCCTCAACGAAAAAGGGAATAACCGAAGACGAATGGCATCATCAGAAACACCATTTATTTTGAAGGTATCACAGAACTCCAAAAAATTAGCTATATGCATTTTTGGATCTTCGTCCTGCAAACCATCAAATTGAACAAACTGTTGAATCATTTGTATTGTGTTAGGCTTTAATTCGAAATTGTAAGCAGTTATAGCAGGCCTAACAATACTAGATTCTGCTCCTGTTAAATGCCGTTTCGCATAATCAAACATTGTACGTGGAGCATTTTGATTTCCCACAACGTGTAGTGGTGGGTTGTTTTCGTCCATCCCTTCAGTAGGATTGGATTTGTTTTCTTCCTCTCTTTCTGTGTAGTCTAGGGCTCGCCTGGTTTCCGTGCAATTCCTAGAGCGGTTGCTTCAATATCACTATCGTATACCAAAGTTCCTTTCGCATTCTTTCTAGTCATACACTAGAGGTACCTAGAAAAAAGAAAGAAATAAAAAATTAAAATAAAAATTAGAAAAATTAAAATTTAGCCTAAGAAAACAAAAAAAAAATAAATAACGAATAAAATAATGGCTAAAGTAATAAAAATAGAGCTTTCTTAATATTGTAGTTCCCCGGCAACGACGCCAAAAACTTGATCGCTGTAAAATTAGAGTTTTAAATATTTATAAAAGAATTATCAAACCTGGAGACTAACTCTGACAACGATATTAAGGCAAGTGTACCTATCGAACAGTAGTATAGCTTAGGCAAGACCGGATATCGAACCCAAAGGAACTAAAAGTATTAATACTCACTTTCTTTTTATTATTTAACCTAAATAATATGAAGGTTTCTTTTAAACTAAATTGACGACAACTAAACTAAGGAAACAGAGACAAAAAGATGAATCTGGGGATAACTTGAAAAAGACTCAGTTGATTTTTATGATACCTTCAGGAAGAATTCACCTAGACTTCTCTTATTATCTAAGCTTAAATTATATGATTTCTTTTACTTAGCATGATCCGTGAGACTCCCTAACCTATGCTAAACTCTCTCTCGATGTGAATAAGTCTAATCCTAAGTTAATTAGTGGAACTCTCGTTCGCTTATAATAACCCCCTAGGAAAGCAGTAAATCGATCAATGGATTCCCATATTAGGTTTCACCCTAATCCGGTAAAATCTCGTAACCCTATCTCTAGGCGCCCGATCAATTCTGCTTAATTATGTTAGATCTACTCTTAGGTAGGGTCTATTCCTCTTCTACCTAAGCACATTGGATTTGGATTAAGAAACATAATTAAGAACAAACTAAGTAAATTATCATATAACTAAAAATCAAATAATAAAATCTATTTAGGTTTCATCCCCCTTCAGGTATCTGAAGGATTTAGTTCATAATGTAAAAAGAAAACATCACAAGAGAAAAGATAAAACAAAACATAAGAAAAATCCTAAAACTCCCTGATGGGATTGAAGGAGAATTCCACCGTCTTGAGTATAATTCCAGCTTCTTGGGATGAATCAACTGGCTATCCTCGTGTTACTCCCTAACTCTAACCTTCTCGGCTTGGCTCCTTGGCCTAGCTTTCGCCCCCTTTCAAAGGTGGTACTTGGGGTATATTTATAGGCTCTTAGAATGCGATTCTTTCTCTCGAAGTATCCTTTCTCGACTAAAATTACTCTTTCCAACGATAGAGGAATGGCCATGTCACACGCCCGTACAAATCGAGACCTGACCGTGTTTGGATTTCTGCTTTGGCACGGCCGTGTGCGGTGGTGATAAGGCTGTGCTCCAGGTGTTCGTCGAGACACGACCGTGTGGTCCTTGGCCCAGGCCGTGTCAATTTCGCGGAAAGGCCCATTTACTTTTCATCCTCGGGTGCTTTCCTGGGTGTAAGACATGAAAAGAAAGGATTAAAAGAACCTTTTTATATAAAACGAGGCTTAAATATTTAAAAAGCATAATAAATGTGGGATTAAAATATGTTATATTTATGGTTTATTAGAGGACATCTACAAACAATAACCAAAAGGCTTCAAAGTTGAAGGTAAAGACGATCATGTTTGTCAGTTACAAAAGTCATTGTACGTTTAAGACAGTCTCCTCGACAATAGTATAAAATGTTTAACTCCATGTTGAGTATTGTTTTTTCTCCAAATAAGTATGACAGTTGTGCTTATCTACAATGTCTTGATGTTGGTTCTTTTATATATTTGTTGCATTATGTTGATGATATGTTAATTGTGGCTAAGAATTCATCTAAAATTGATCGTCTTAAAACCATACTTAACTCTAAGTTTGAGATGAAGGATTTAGGTGTAGCAAAGAAAATTTTAAGGATGAAAATTCTGAGAGATAGACATTCTGGGAAATTTTTTTTATCGTAACAAAGTAATTGTATGTCAGGAAGTCTTAATATTTATTTAATGAATGATCGAGCCTAGAAACTAACTTACGACAATGATTGAGGCAAGTGCACTTATCGAACAGTAGTATAGTTTAGTGGCAAGACCGAAATGTTGAACCCAAGGGAACCAAAAGTACTAATATGGACTTTCTTTTTATTATTTAGCCTAAGAATTAAAAGAAGTGTTATTTGACCTAAAATTAACTAACTACTAAGTTGAAGATGCTAAGACACTGAGAAGGAATTATGGAAATACTTTTGGGAAAAACCAATTGATTAAGACAATACCCGAGGAAGAATCCACCTAGACTTCACTTGTTATCTAAATCTGAACCAGACGATTTATTCACTTGACTTAATCCGTAGGATTCCCTAATATATATTAATACCTCTCTCGAGGCTACTAACGTCTAACCCTAGGTTGATTAATTGAAATATCTTTCTAATCAAAACCCCTAGAATTGCATTAACTCGATCTATGGACTCTCATATTAGGTTTGACCCTAATCCGACAAATTTTCATCATCTTATCTCTAGGGTTGCGATCAACTCCGCTTAACTATGCTAGATCTACTCCTAAACAGGGAATATTCCTCCACTGCCTAAGGGCATCAATAATTGAATCAACATCCTGAAATATTAAAACAAGAATTAAGAACACATGATTAAGAACAAATCAAGTATTTATCATATAGTTAAGAAAACAATAACAAGATTCGTCTTAGGTTTCATCCCCCTCAGGTATTTGAGGGGTTTAGTTCAAAATCATAAAAGAATACATCTCAAAAGAAAATATATAACAAAACATAAGAAAAACCCTAAAACCCCCTGAAGGAAATCGAAGGGAAAATCTTTCGTCTTGAGTATGATTCCGGCATCTTGAGATGAATCAACTGGCTATCTTAGAGTAAATCCCACAGTTCTGGCCTCTATGGCTTGGCTCTTCAGCCTACCTGGACTGCCCCCTCATAGGTCACACTTAGGGTGTTTATATAAGCTTTCGGAATGTCTTTCTTCGCCCCTAAGTATCCTAATCTGAGTGAAATTAAAACAAGTCGTGGCAGGGACACGCCCGTGGTGCACGCCCGTGTAAATCGAGTCCAGGCTGTGTTTGGGTCTGCTAAGGAAGCACAATCGTGTGGCTTGGGCCCAGGCCGTGTGGATTTCGTACTTTGGCCCATTTTCTCTATTTTTGGCCTATTTCTCATTCTTTTCATCCTCCGGTGCTCTCCTAAGTATAAAACATGAAATTAAAGGATTAAGAGCACCAAATTCCACAATTCGGGGGATAAATTATCCAAAAGTATGCTAAATGTGGGATTAAAATATGTATATATCACGGTTTATCAAATACCCCCACACTTAAGCATTTGCTTCTCCTCAAGTAAAATTCTCAACTCGCAATTAAAATGAACTTCTTCAATTCATAATATTCATTAATAGTGTTTCATCATAATTCATAGATAATTTATACATGGATAATTTAACTCAAAGAGTCCTACATATTCAAACAATCTAAGTCATACATTTATAGCCCGAAAACATTAGGTGTTTCCCTTTATCTAAATAATTACCTCTTACTCGGAATCAACAAGAGTTGACATCCTCACTAAAGATTCATTCAAATCACTCGAAGTGTTTAAGATTCAAAATTAAGCAATCAAAAGTCGAACATAAAAAGTTAATCCCATAAGTTTGCATGAAGATCAAATCTCTACCACTATAAAATGAAATGATACACAGATTAAAAGGTCTTTAAAAGGGTTGTAACAGGGCTCAGGTTAAAGGTGTGGATAAAGGCTGAATTAGAGGGTTAGAATGGAGATTGAATTGACAATAAACCTAACTAGAAAAATGAACTAATATTGAATAATTACATCAATTGAAAACTTGAAACACTAATAACACGAGCTTCTTCTCAAAAATGTGGAATTAATTGTTTAAGCTTGAACATAGAAATAACAATGAATAATTTTCCAACTTTTTTCTTTTTTTTAAGAATAATATTTACAATAATAAGAAAGAACTTTATCAACTGAAGTATAGAACATAGTTAGGCAACGACAAAAAGGGAGTCAAGAAATGGTGATAACAAATACAAGATGGGTTTTGGGTTATTATTAGTGGGTGAGTCAATAAATGGTTTGTTAAGATCAAAGGGGCTCACTAGGGGTTAATTGTGAGGGTAGCCTTTTAGTGGAGTGAGTGGGTTAAATCCTAAGTGCCTTTATCATCACTGTATATCAAATCAATGATGTGGTCTCAACATGTATAATCGAAGCAAGTTCTAGAATAACAAATCAATGTCGACACACTCATAATCAATAAAGTGAGCAAGAAAAGATATATGCTCAAAAAGGGCTCAAAATCTCACAAAAATTATGAGTTTTTGATATCAACCTTGTAAATTTCAAACTTCAAAGTAATAATTAGATTCGGGTAGACAACCTAACAAAATTTAAATTTTGAAAATAGACTCATCATGCTTGATTCTCCAGTCTCCTAAAGTTTAAATCATCACTGCACTATTATCAATGACTTAATCCAAAACATATCAATAAAAATCATAAACCAAAGGAAATTTCATTCTAATAATAATATGAGAAAATTACTTAAGAACGAGACATAATTCAGGGATTTGAGAATAATGCAGAAAGTTAGGAACTTTTCAAAATAAAATTCACCCCCCATACTTAAGATGTACATTGCCCTCAATGTACAAAAATATATAGACATAAATAGTATGAAATCATAAGAGATAGGGAGAAGTGAAAACTTCCTAAATTTTTGGATGGATTCCTTGAGTTGGAAGTGTAGAAATTTGATTCGGAGGTGAAAGATAAGTTGGAGGAGGCGTCTTTGGTGGTGGTTTGGTGGCCGCCAACAATCTCTGAGCTAGATGAAAAAATTGGGAAGCTCGTGAAGAATTAGCCAGGAAATAATAAAAATAATTAAAAATATGCTAATTACATATTTAAATAAAAGAAAAATAAAAAGAAACAGTGTAAAAAATGAAACAAAATTAAAAGAAAAGATGAATAGATTGAAAAGTCCTTATTGTTGGATGGTTCGCGAGGTGGGTGTGATTTCTAAGGGCGTGGTGTGGTGATTCCCTAACAGCCTTTAGAACCTAAATCAAAGAAAACAAAATAAAATAGACTAGATTAATGACAAGAAAGATAAAGGGAGGGAAAATAAAGGAGAAAAGAATAAAAAAAGAAAAATTAAATGGACTCAAAGGTCCGTGTCCTGTTGCGTTAATGAAGCGACCGGTATGATCTTATGTAGATCGGTCTTGCTGAGGGAGACTGTGCTAGGATCCTTCTGTTTCTTCGACATGGGTATGGTATAGATCAAGAGTTAAGAGAATGAAGAAAGGTGAAAATGAAAAAGGGAGGGGAGTGTAACGAGTATGGAAGGAAGGGAATGGGGAGTAGGTGGGAAGGGGAGAGGGGGAGAGGAGTGTTTTAAATAGAAATCTCAGATCTAGTACATCCTCACCCCTGTGTGTTATGGGCGTGTTAAGTCGCACGGCCGTATCGCACGGCCGTGTTGTGCTTCGTTCGTTTCTCCCACGCCTGTGTGCAGGTCGCCACCCCCGTGTTGCTAAAACAGTGTCGACCAAGGCTGTATCACACAGCCGTGGTGTTTAGTTGGAGCCCGTGGCTTGAAAATATTTTTCGTCCTGTTTCGTACTAGCTCTGCCACGCAGGTACAGAAATCTGTGGTGTCCATACGGCCACGACCATGGTTGTGTGGTATGGAAATCTGCACTTTGGTTACTTTATAGTTAGGTGCAAAAAAGGACAAATAATAGTAAAAATAAAAATGTAAAAAATTAATGGGGTTAGTGCTCGGGTTGCCTCCCGAGAAGCGCTCGTTTAAAGTCTTAAGCTAGACTTACCTCTCATTCGCATAATCATGGTGGTTTGAGGAGTTGAAAATCCTTTCTCATGCTATCAGTTCTATTATTAGTATATAGTTCAAGTTGAGTAGTGTTTACTTTAAAAGTGTCGAATATAGGATTACTTACCTTGACTGTTCTGTATGGGAAGACATTGAGTACCTTAAAAGGGATTTCTTCGTTTGTATTAAGGTCAGAAGGGAAGAGTCGAGGGTCTGTTTTATTCAACAATACCTGATCTCCGATCTTAAATTTGTTTGTCCCACGGAATGGAATTGGTTCTGCTTTGTGTATTCCTAATTTCTCTTTGAAATGTGTCTTCCACTCATCTAGTTCATTGATCTGAAGCCTTCATTCCTCATGAGCTATTTCCTTGTTGGCATAAGGCTAGGATCTGGCTCAGTTGTGTAGTTTCATGGTGCTTCCTAAAAAGAAGGTTTAATCGAATAGTCATTAATAGAATTTATGCTCTCACCTTGATTACTCGAAGTCCTAGCCAAATCAAGAGCCTAAAGAGTGATTGTTTTGTCACCTACACAAAGTATGAGTTCAATTGCACCGACATCAATTTTGGTCCTGGCAGTTGCTAAAAAGGGTCTTCCTAAAATTAAAGGAATATTATTGTCCTCATCCATGTCTAAAATGACAAAGCCTACTGGGAATACGAATTTATCAATTTTCACGAGAACATCTTCGATTATACCCCTAGGAATTCTAATAGTTTTATCAGCTAATTGAATGCTCATCCTAGTTTGTTTGGGTTTCCCTGACCTAGTTGTTTAAACATTTTATAAGGCATAACATTTATGCTTGCCCCTAAATCAGCTAAAGCATTATCAACAGATAAACTACCAATTAAACATGGAATTGTAAAACTCCCTGGATCTTTTAATTTTCGTGGTAGTTTATTTTGCAACATTGCTGAGCACACTGCTTTAGTTCCACATGCGACTCCTCTTCTAACTTCCGTTTGTTTGTCAAAAGCTCTTTTAAAAATTTCCTTGAATCTGGCATCTACGAAAGAGCTTCAAGAAACGGTAAGTTAATATGTAATTTCTTTAAAAGTTTAAGAAATTTACCGAATTGTTCGTCTGTGTTGTCTTTCTTCATCACATTGGGGTATGTCACACGAGGTTGGAACTCTTTAATTACCGGTTTTGGTTTGTCATGGCTTACCTCTACCTTAACTTCCTCTACCACATTCTCTTGCCTTAAATTGGGTTCATCTAACCCTACACTATCATGAGCTGTTATGGGTTGAAGTTGCTCCTTCAGGTTAGTTTCAGTGTTGCTTAGCAGGTTTCCTTGTGATCGTTCAGAGAACTGCTTAGTGAGTTGTCCTAATTGGTTTTTGATCCCTTGAATCGATGCTTCTTACTTTTTGAGTGTTGTCTCGGTGTTTTGGAAACGGGTTTCTGACACCGCTATAAATTTTGTCAGCATCTCCTCAAGGTTCGACTTCTTTTCCTGTGGGTAGGGCTATTGTTGGAAGTTTGGAGGGGGTTATTGTCTCTGATTTCTTTGACCACCCCACGAGAAATTGGGGTGGTTCCTCCAACCTAGATTATAAGTATTACTATAAGGGTTATTTTGAGGTCTAGAATTATTACCCATATAGTGAACTTGCTCGTTTTTAGCGCTTGGGTTGTAAGGTGGATATTCTGTATTGCTCATCCCACCTCCATTCATATCACACTGCATAGCTAAATTTACTTGCGAAGAACCACATAAACCACCAATATTTTTATTTAACATCTCTACTTGATTTGATAGCATGGTTACTGCGTCGAGGTTGAAAACATTGGCGGCTTTTGTTGGCCTTGTCCTCGTGACTTGCCACTGATAATTATTCAGTGACATCTCTTCAATGAATTCGTAGGCAGCCTCAGGTGTTTTGTTATTCAGGGTTCCACCGGCAGCTGAATCAATCAATTGTCTCGTTGAGGGGTTCACACCTTTGTAAAAGGTTTGGACTTGTAGCCACAAGGGTAACCCATGGTGTGGGCACCTTCTCAATAGGTCTTTGTATCTCTCCCATGCATCGTAAAGTGTCTCTAAATCCATCTGCACAAACGAAGAGATATCATTCCTCAACTTGGCTATTTTAACTGGCAAAAAATATTTTAACAAAAATTTTTCGGTCATTTGTTCCCATTTAGTGATTGATCCTCATGGTAACGAATTCAACCACTATTTAGTTTTATTCTTCAACGAAAAGGGAAACAACCAAAGACGAATGGCATAATCAGAAATGCCATTTATTTTGAAAGTATCACAAAATTCTAGAAAATTTACCAAGTGATTATTTGGATCTTCATTCTGCAAACCATCAAACTGAACAAATTGCAGTATCATCTGAATTGCGTTAGGTTTCAGTTCAAAATTATTTGCAGCAATAGTAGGTCTAACAATACTTGACTCAGTTCTTGTTAAATTAGGTTTAGCATAATCATACATAGTTCGAGGAGCATGGTTTTCGGCCACCTCTAGGGGTAACGGATTATTCTCAGCCATCTCTTCAGTAGTTTTAATTTTGTCTTCTTGCTCTTCTTGTATGTATTGTAGGCTTCTCCTTATTTCTCTTTGGTTTTTGTGAACTATGCTTTCAATTTCACTATCATAAAGTAGAGGTCCCGACGGGTTTCTTCTAATCATAATCTAGAATACCTGCTAGAAGCAAAGAAGAAAATTTAAAAAAGTAAAAATAAAATTTAATTGCAAAAAAAAAATATGGATAAAGTAATAAAAATTGAGCGTTCTTAATATTTCAGTTCCCGACAACGGTGCCAAAAACTTGATCGTATGTCAGGAAGTCTTAATATTTATTTAATGAATGATCGAGCCTAGAAACTAACTTACGACAACGAGAGGCAAGCGCACCTATCGAACAGTAGTATAGTTTAGTGGCAAAATCGGAATGTCGAATCCAAGGGAACTAAAAGTACTAATACTGACTTTCTTTATATTATTTAGCCTAAGAATTAAGAGAATGGTTATTTAACCTAAAATTAACTAACTACTAAGCTGAAGATGCTAAGACACTAAGAAGGAATTAGGGAAATACTTTTGGGAAAAACCAATTGATTAAGACAATACCCGAGGAAGAATCCACCTAGACTTCACTTGTTATCTAACTCTGAACCAGATGATTTATTCACTTGACTTGATCCGTAGGATTCCCTAATATATATTAATACCTCTCTCTCTCTCGGCTACTAACGTCTAACCCTAGGTTGATTAATTGAAATCTCTTTCTAATTAAAACCCCTAGAATTGCATTAACTCGATCTATAGACTCCCATATTAGGTTTGACCCTAATCCGGCAGATTTTCGTCATCCTATCTCTAGGGTTGCGATCAACTCCGCTTAACTATGCTAGATCTACTCCTAAACAGGGAATATTCATCCACTGGCTAAGGGCATCAATAATTGAATCAATATCCTGAAATATTAAAAAAGGAATTAAGAACACATAGTTAAGAACAAATCAAGTATTTATCATATAGTTAAGAAAACAATAACAAGATCCGTCTTAGGTTTCATCCCCCTCAGGTATTTGAGGGGTTTAGTTCGTAATCATAAAAGAATACATCTCAGAAGAAAATATAAAACAAAACATAAGAAAGACCCTAAAACCCCCTGAAGGAAATCGAAGAGAAGATCTTCCGTCTTGAGTATGATTCTGGCTTCTTTAGATGAATCAACTGGCTGTCTTCGAGTAAATCCCACAGTTCTGGCCTCTCTGGCTTAGCTCTTCGGCCTACCTGGACCTCCTCCTTATAGGTCGCACTTAGGGTGTTTATATAGGCTTTCGGAATGTCTTTCTTCGCCCCTAAGTATCCTAACCCAAGAGAAATTAAAACAGGTCATGGCAGGGACATGCCCGTGTAAATCGAGTTCAAGCCGTGTTTGGGTCTGCTAAGGAGGCACGGTGTGGCTTAGGCCCAGGCTGTGTGGATTTCGTACTTTGGCCCATTTTCTCCGCTTTTGGCCCGTTTCTCATTCTTTTCATCCTCCAATGCTCTCCTAAGTATAAAACATGAAATTAAAGGATTAAGAGCACCAAATTCCACAATTTGGGGATAAATCATCCAAAAATATGCTAAATGTGGGATTAAAATATGAATATATCACGGTTTATCACAAAGGTATATAAAGAATATCCTTGAGCGGTTTGAGATGCAAGATGCAAAACTGATAAGTACTCCTTTAGTTCTACAATTTAAATTCTCAACTTTAGATTCCCCACAAAATGAAAAAGATGAAAGATACATATCAAAAGTACATTATTCAGTGCAGTTGGAAGTTTGATGTATGCATTGGTATGCACTCGTCCCAATATTTCACATGCTGTTAGTGTTATTAGCTGATACATGGTTAATCCTTGTAAGTTATATTGGCATGCAGTTAGGTGGGTTTTCAGATATTTACGGGGTACTTCTAACATGTGCTTAGAGTTTGGAAGAACTTTAAAGGGTTTAATTGGATACATTGATTTTGATTATGCAGGAGAATTAGATCGAAGAAGGCCTTTCACAGGTTGTTATTTGCTTTTGGTAATTGTGTCATTAGTCAGAAACTGACACTTTAAGCTATAGTGGCTTTATCGACTATTGAAGCAGAATACATAGCAATTACAAAAGCAATAAAAGAAGAAATTTGGTTAAGGGGTCTGTTTAGTGAACTGGTAAGTGAAAAAGGGGCAAATGTCGTATATTGTGATAGTCAAAGTGTCGTACATCTCACTAAAGATCAAATTCACCACAAAAGAAAGAAGCGCATAGACATTCGTTATCATTTTGTTCGAGAGGTGAACATTCAAAGGAATGTTCAAATTCTTAAATTTGGCATAGAATACAATCCAGCCGACATGTTGACAAAAAGCCTTCTAATTTTAAAGTTTGAGCATTGTTTTGACTTGGTAACTATCCAATGAAGAATCAGTTAAGCCCATAACAGGGCTCGACAAGGGAGTTGGTCCAAATACGAGTCAAGGTGGAGATTTTTGAGAGAATGCCTATTATTTTAACCAAAGTTTATATTGGCTTTTCTTCTCCCAGTTAAACTCCGTTTTTAGTTTCCCACTTAAACTCTGATTAACCTAGAGTTGTTGTAGTCATTTATGCTACGAAGGGTTTTTCTTGTGGAACTTTAGGTTTTTTTTTTTTAATTCTCTCATCTTTTATACTCTTCTTTATTATAGTGAAAGCTCCTTTTTCCGGTGATTTTTTATCTTCTCTTGAGGAGTTTTTCCACTTAAAATTTGCATGTTAGACCTTTTTTATTCTTATTTTATTCACTTTGTTCATTGTTTAATCGGATTCATCCTCTAAAGAGATAAAATTCTAAAATTTTGAAGGGTCAAAGCTAAAAATTCTATTCTAAAAGGACATATTATATAATTAATTCTTAGGATGAGCTAAAATTGTAATTCTTTTTATTTATTTGAATGATTGAAGGTGGAGTGCCCTCAACCCAATTTGGTTTGCCGGATTCGAATCTCAAGTGTTTCCACTTTATTACAGACTCGTACTTAGACAAAATATGCAAACTTTCAAAGTGTGTGTGTGTGTGTGTGTCATATTTAGTAATGCTATCCGACTAACTTATGTCTAGGTATACATTGGTGTACTTACAACTACTGAACAAAACTTTTCTCTTAGCGAGGTCTTACAAGAATATATAAATCATACTCATATACAATGCTCTATTTATTTTACCTCTAACCAATGTTACTGCCTACATTGTTAATGCTCACATTTTATGTTTACTCCACAAGGCTCATAAATGAATTTCGTAGCTAATTCACAGTGTTTCTATCAAATTCGTACCCTCCACTTTACTCGATTTGTATGCAGAACAGCCCGTTCCTCCACTCTCTTTGGTGTAGCTCTGGTATCATCCCTCTTGGCGTAGCCTCGTCTCAACTTACCTATGACATAAAAGCACAGAGGTAAGTTCATGAGAACTTAGTGAGTAAACCCTATTTTACCTGAATCTTATTTGAGAACTCTTTTATCGATCTCCTTTGTTGTTATCCTTCCCTTGACTCTGGTGAGTATTTCACTATAGTTCTATCCTTGTGTCATGGACGCCTAAACATACATTTCCTATCTTTGATACCTCATTCGCATCCTTTGCCTTGTCCTTTCATGATTCCTTAATCATTCTTATTTCAAAGGGCTTTACATTCAGGATACTCTTGATCGGGTTGAACTATAAATTTACTTTGGCTCATGTTCGTGATTCGTCACATGCCTTGGCTCATTCTAGCTTCACTATTCATCCATTGTTACTATACATAATTCGCCATAACCTTTCTTATGGAGTCTTTCTTTCAGGGTTTACTGTATACATTATTCCACTAGAGATTGTCGTACTTACCGTTCTTTCAAAGTTTGTTTCATTTACCAAGTCTTCAGAAAACCTTACACGTCGTTCCTCCCTTGTTTGAAAAAACTTATTTCCTTTCATTCGTTATTCACCACAAGGGCGTTCCCTTGGATAGATGCCACAATGGCGTTTCGTTTCAAAGGTTTTCCACAGAAACACTCACCACAAGGGCTTTCCTTTCAGAGATTTGCCACAAAGGCACCATTTTTCAGTACTCACCACAAAGGTTTTCCTTTCAGATACGCCACAAAGGTTTCTATTTTCTAACGTGTTTTCAATAGGGATCTGCCTAGACTCACATTACGTGATTCGATAATACAAGCCATTCGAAAATAACCTTCATTTAGTTCTTCTCATATGATGTCATAATCCACTAGTTATGGTCTTATACGATATGGTGTTTCCATATGACGCCATAGCCCACCAGCTACGGTCTTACACGACATGGTCTTTTCCTTTGAAATATCAGGGCCATGGACTTTTCCTTTAAGAGATTTGTGTTTAAAGTCCCGACAGACCACTTTTGATGACTCTAGAGACAGACACGGACTCACCATATATAGACCGATCATACAATAACTTGCCCATGACAGATATATTCATGCTTTCAAACTCATATACACAAAAAAAACATTCATATTCATGATCTATACTTAGGCCATCAAAATTCATACAATCCACGCATGCAAGATCATAAATATTTCATTCCCCATCAAAGTTATCACACCATACTTTACTAGTCTCAATTTCACAATTTGGTTACTTAGCATAGAAATTTCTAGAAGGCATATTATACATGCAAGGGTTAAGAATCACCTGACTGTTACTCCCCCTTTTTGCTCCAAACTTTAGGTCCAGACTTCCATCGAACGATCAACAGCAATTACTTGCCATGAAGCACCCCTAGGTGGGTATCTAGATCAACCCTCAACTTTCGTGAATGAAGGAAGTACTTCAGATTTCTTTAGATTTAAACCAAAGAACTATTTCTTGAAGAAGGAGGAGGAAAAAAAACTCATTTTTCAATTTTTGATTATCTACCACCCTTGTCCCTATGAGAACTTGACACGCGTCACAATCCTATTTCATCTGTTATATGGGTGGTTTACAACTGTAAGAAAACGTGCACGTTACATGTATAAATAAATATGTCCAAGTCAGGTCTATCGTTCATTCTTAACCATCTCATTAGAATATAACTATCACATTAACTAGCCAAACTTGGCATATAATGCCTTTCGGTGATATCCCGATTACTCGAAATTCCTCAACATTGTACTAATTTCCACTCTTAAAGATGTCTCACTTTTTGAGACTTTTTCACTTAATATCCCAATGTTAACGGTTTGCCCAATATATCTGTCAATGTATCGTTTGGCCGGATAGAACCACGTTACTGCTTTCCTCCAACTTGTTCACCTAACCAAAACTTCACCCAAGGGCATACTCGTAGACTTCAACCTCTTGGTTAAATCTAACAGCTTACTAAAAATCTATTCTGAAATTCGTACTCCTAAAACAACACCCGAGCACTAGGGCTTTGCCGGGCAAGATGTTACAGAAGGACTTAAAATGAATTATTATTACTTGATAGGGACTACTAATAATATTTTCCCACTTGACAAGGGGATCTAAGGCCCCTGCTTGCCCCTTTAACTTTCTCTTTGGGCATTCTCTGGTTTAATACTACTAGATTTCTTTCTCACTTGCAAAGTAGGTGAATAAACATGTTTATTTTTTTTATAAATTAAAAATAAATAATATGTTATAAATAAAAAACTAAAATTAATATAGAAATTAGAATTATATTAAAAAATAAATTATAATATTAAATTAAAATTAAAAAGGTAAAACAACATGCATCAATTATAATAATGATTCATGATAAGTATGAAAGATATTTATATTAAATTAATAAGCATTTAATAATGATAATTAATGGTATTTTTTACTTTTTTAAAAAAAATTCTCTTGTTTGTTTACAACTTCATGTATAATAATAATAATAATAATAATAATAATAATAATAATAATAATAATAATGTAAAAAAAGTATAAAAGAGTACTTATTTCATACGAAATAAACAACTTATAATTTTTTTAAAAAAATAACATAATATTGTTTTATGTCATTATCAATTAAAATGATCTTAAATATCTCTCCAGTGTCATTGTTATTCGAATATATATATATTTTTTTTGAGATACTATTAACTTATTAATGCTAACAATTTTTATGTTTTCGTCGGTTCAAAAGTTTTTCTAAACTTACACCTTATACAGATTTGTAATTGATTTTGAATGAGTTGAACAAGTAAATAAGGAATTCTTTTATTTTTTAAATAAAAATTTATAAGTAGTGAGATTTTAACTTAAAAATATCTTTAAACCAAAACCATAATTTTAATAATGATTTCTCAAAAGAAATAATGATTAACTATATTTAATATTGAATTTTGTATTTAAACGCAACAAAATAAATTTGAATTGTACGATCCAGTCAATTGAAGTGAAGAAATCGAAAGTTGAAAGAAGGTTTTCATTTTCTTCTTTATACTCAATGTTAGGCCTCTCCATACATATTTCTTTCTGCAGAAAAGTTGTGTGGTCCAATTTTCAACCCTAGTGGATGTTTTAAAGCATGTATATATATATATATATATATATATAGGACGGTCCCAACCCTATAAGGTAATTGTTAACGTCTCAACTCTCGAGTAACTATCAAACACATAAAACTGACAATTTGCTATTGAGACTATACACCACATATTTATCAACCACCAATCAAACAACTTAATGCAGATTTCATTTTTGTCTTTTAATATTCTCTCCTCACTTTGTAATTTCTAAAAGATTAGTACATGGATACCATCAATCCAACATATATTTTGTCATGTCAAACACGACTCTAATACTTGGATATTACTTTTGCTATATGTATCCAACAAGTTATATAGTGATTATTGATTGGTGGCTGATAATGTAGATAAATTAGTATAAAATAATTTATTCTACTTGTTCAATAATTGTAAATGCACAATATCGTTTTTAAGTAATAACTATAATAAAATAAATTTATTAGAAAGTATTTCGAAGATCAAACTCACGTAAAAACTTATAGCTGATTTCAACTAATTGACTCAACTGATCACTCGCTAATTAACTTAGTAATATAAGTTAACAATTACTAAAAAACAATTAATAAGAAGCAATAAAAGAATTCAAGTAAATGAAAAAAAAATAAAAGCCTATATTACTCATATAACCTTGATTCAAAAAATGGAGTGACAATCAATAACAATTAATAATTTATGTTGAGTTAACCTAAATTTAGAATCAATGACACAATTTTCAAATTTAGTTCAAGTGCAATGTGTGGTTGGTCGTATTCCCTAAAACCAATCTTGGAGGAGATACTTATAAGCACAAGTGCCCTTACCACACCTTGTCTAACACCTCAAGTGACATGCTACAATTATGGTGTCTTCGGTATACAGCAAGAGGCCGAATCAGTGTTTAATAAATTTTAAGAAAATAAGATCAAGAAAGTTAGACACAACAATTTATGGTGGTTTAGCTCAAATTCCTACTTCCACTACTTTAGTTTTTCATAACTAATGATTTTTCTCAATTCAATAATTGGTACCTTTTAAGGACAAGGTATAATCTTTACAAGATACTATCTTTTGATTAGGTAAGATAGAACCACTTTCCACCTTAAGCAAACTTTCACAAAATGAGAAATAAAATTGAGAATGAATGAAAGCCTTTCAAAGGTAAAATATACCATGAATAGCTCTCACAAATACAATTAAACAATTGAAAGAAAGAATAAAAAATAGACCTAACAAGTGTTTGTAAAAGAATATGACTAAAATAAAGGAAAGATTGGATTTTTTCTTAATTGACTTCATAAGTTTATTTCTTGTTTTCATTTGAGTGTCATTAAATTATATTTATATCCTCTCATTGAATAAGAAACTTTTGGAGCCATTGGATGCATTAATTTCACACATTAAATGCAGTCTGTAAGGTTAAGTCTCGAGACATGCAAGGTGTAACAGTCCGGTTTATACCCCAGTCAAAATAGTGGTTTCGGGACCACGAATCCTAGTCTAAATATTATTTTAATATTATATTTTGTGCCGTTGATATGCGATTGAGCATGTGCTAAATTTTCGTAAGCTAATTTGACTATCTGTGTTTAAATTGATTAAAGGATGAAATTGCATTAAATGTGAAAGTTGCTTGCTAATTGTTAAAGCATCTATGTGATGTGGCTTTTAAAAGTTATGGCCTTAAATGGCAATTGAACCACTATTGGTTAGTGGGTAAATATGGTCAAAAATGACCTTGTTTTATATGTTATGAAATTTTTGTTTTATATGGATAAAATGAGAAATTGTCTATTAATTTTTATTAATAAAAATTGGCATGAAAATAAGCATTCATTCATGTATTTTCCACCGAATTTTGGAAAGAAAAAGAAAGCTTGAAGCTTTGTGATTTTTAGCCATTTGAAAGCTAAATTCGAGGTAAGCTTTTGATCCGTTTTTGATAATTTTTACGTTTTTGTAATCGTTGCTTTGAGAGCTATCAAACCCATGTCTCAATTTAATAAATTGATGATGTTTGTGTGATATGCCATTGATGATTTGTTAAGCTTTTTGATGATTTTTGGTGTTAAATGAAAGATAGGAGCTAGATGAACATACTTTGTTCTTGAAGTTTTGATGAATTTAGCTAAATAGGGCTAAACTGAGAAAATGGTAAATTGAGGGACTAAATTGCAAATTTTATGAAAAATGTGGACTTGTATGTGATATATATATTCGGCTAAGCATGTATATAAGTTGATTTTGTGAATTTGATGTTTTGAGAAAAATAGACTAAATTGATAAAGTGTGCAAATATGAGGGTTAATTGGCAAATAGCCAAAAATATGTGTGTATGGATTGAATTGAATGAATTAGTGAATAAAAGGGTTAATTCTGAATATGTTTAGATCAAGAATCGAGGAAAACGGACTTAGATCACGGGAAAGCGAAAGTAAACGAGTAGCCGTTTTCATTCCGATAAACCGAAATTCGAGGTAAGTCATTATGCAAATAAACATATTTGTATGAATTTGTAAATGTTCATATGACTAATAATGATAATGAATGTTTATGAGATGTTGAGTATATGAATTACGAGATAAGGTCGATATAGCGGCACTATCCGAGAAGTCTCATTCGAACCTAGGAATAGATAGGATTAACTTTGTCATGACATAGATATCTGTTCTGTTTTTATCATGTAAGACCACATCTGGGACGTTGGCATTGATTTGTATTCGTGTAAGACCCTATCCAGGACAGTGGCATCGATATCTGATCATGTGTAAGACCATGTCTGGGATGTTGGCATCAATATGAGCTTTACGTATAAAACCACGTCTGGGACATTGGCATCATTATGATCCTTATGTGTAAGACCATGTCTGGGACATTGGCCTCATTCTAATTCGTGTAAGACCCTGTCTGGGACAGTGGCATCGATATCTGAGTACATCTAAGACCTCGTCTGGGACGATGGCATTGTACTACTATTCTTAGCTTCTGAGTATCCTACTAGTTCCTACAGGTTCAACGGGCAAGTCTGAAATACGAATGGCGAATCTGAGCTTTGATAGATTAAGCAAATGAATGTCTGATTCAGGTACGTTGATTATACACTAATTGTGTATACAAGGTAAGTATCTATGTGATCGTACTACGATGTTATGTATATGAAACTGATGATTCAATATGTAAAGTCTGACTAGATGAATTATGTGTATACATGGTATGAGAATTGGAATATGGTAAGTGACGGTTAAGTAAACAAGCTTATGATAGAATGAAATGATTTACATCATAAGAACCAAATTGGTTATTGTATTGATTTGGTTATGTGCAATCCATGCCAAGTTTGTTTGTATATTGACTTACTAAGCTTTTGGAAAGCTTACTCTGCGGGTGTGTTTACTCTGTTTTATAGGTCGTCAAAGCTACTAGAGGCTCGGGACCGTCACGGATTGACATCACACTATTAAACTCTTTTTGGTACATTTTCAAATTGTATATGGCTAGATATGGCATGTATAGGCTAGTATTTTGGTATAAGTTGTTGTGTGATTTTAGCCATGTGACTTGGTTATTTATGAGTTGATGTTGTGCTTAAATGAATGTGATATGAGAAGTTGTTTTGGTATGATTAGTTGTTATATGAAATGGTTGATATGTTAAGGTTATAGATGAATGATGTTTGGGCATAATTGTGATTTAGTCATGCAAATTGGTATGGTTGGAATTGGTATTGAATGCATGATTGGAATGAATATTTTGATATGTTTTGATGGTTATATGTGCATGAGATATCTTGTTAACTATGACTTGTAGGTTTGACCCTTATGGGTGGTGTTTAGGCCTTGTAAATGGCCTATAATGTCACACGGTTGCAGCACACGGGCGTGCCTAAGACCGTGGGTGAATTGGCAGAATGTAGCCTAAAAACAACACAGTCTTAACACGGGCGTGTTTGGTGGCCATGTTGGGGAAGTCAGTATAGAACCACGGCTAGGACACACGGCCGAATCTGGTGGCCGTGGGGATCAAGTCAGTATATAGACACGAAAGGACACACGAGGGTGTCTAGAAGCCGTGGAGGGCACACGGTCTCCTCTCACGGGCGTGTCTCCTCTGTATTTTAGAAAAGTTTCAAATTTTCATGAAATTTTATATGTGTTTCGATTTAGTCCTGACTCAGTTTATAAGCATGCTTAGGGTCTTGATAACTCATTTTAGGGACACTATGCTTGAGAATGATGTATGAATGGTTGAATTTGTTTAAAAGTTTCCGATCTGTCCGGTAACGCTCCTAACCTTAGTCCGGCATCAATTACGGGTTAGGGGCGTTACATTTGGCTACAGTTTAGTCGATTCTCAAATTAACGTAGCGTGTCAGAGTCTAGCTATACATGCCATATATTTGAACTGTGATAGTGTGATGAATCCTGACGTATAAAATGTGATTTTCGTATAGTAATGGATCCCGAAAGAGCCGTAGCTGACGACGTAGAAAGTAATGAACCTGCTCCTGCGCAAGGGACAGCGCCCTCTGAATCGAGACCGGCTACGAGCGGACAAGAGGGAGAAGCTAAATAAGTTTTCTTCAAATGATGAGTGAGTGGTTCACTCAGTTTGTTAAGAATAACCCGACTGTTTTGCAACCCCCACCCCAATTAATCCCCCTCAGACATCTGACATACCTGGAACTGCAAATCTGAATCTGTTAAGTAAGCCTCCGATTGACAAGATCCGTAAGTATAGGGCCGAAGAATTTTGAGCTACTAAAGATGATGATACTAAAAAGGCCGAGTTTCTGGATTAAAAATACTATCCGGGTATTCGGCGAAATGTCTCTAACTTTAGAAGAATGTATAAAATGTGTTATATCATTACTCCTAGATGCATCATATCAATGGTGGAAAACTCTGATTTTTGTTGTTCTGAGAGAACGAGTCACATGGGATTTCTTTTAGATCGAGTTTCGAAAGAAATATATCAGTGAGAGATTCGTTGATTAGAAACGGAAAGAATTTCTAGAACTTAAACAGGGTCGTATGACTGTTTCAGAATATGAATGAGAATTTGTGAGACTGAGTCAGTATGCTCGAGAATGTGTATCATCTGAAGCTATTATGTGCAAAAGGTTCAAAGATGGCCTTAATGAAGACATTCGTCTATTAATTGGGATTTTAGAAATAAAAGAGTTCGTTGTACTCGTTGATAGAGCGTGTAAAGCTGAGGCACTCGGGAAAGATAAAAGAAAAGTCGAATCTGAAGCCCGAGATGTGAGAAAGAGATTTCAGTGTAGATCATTTCAGTCTGCTTCGAAGAAATTTAGAGATGATCAAAGTTGTTCCAGAGATAATGTGGGTCATTTGAACAGAAATCAAGCTAGATCGCAAATGAGTTCGAAAACTCCAGCAACTTCAGTGGCCAGCGTTGGAAATGTTTGATCCAAGAGACCTAAATTTAAACATTGTGGAAAAAGACATCCGGGAAGTTGTAGATTAAATGACAGAGCTTGCTTCAGATGTGGATCACTTGATCATTTTATACGTGATTGCCCTGAGTCTGTCGAACTGCAGATCGCTCGTAATTTGAGATCTGATAATGCACCTGTGAGAGGTAGGCCATCGAAGAATGTCAGAAATGTTAGTTGTAGTCAGAGAACTACGAGAGACAACAATGTCAGATCCGAAGCTAGAAAGCCAGCCAGAGCTTATGCTATCCGAGCTCGAGAGGAAGTTTCGTCACCAGATGTTATAACGGGTACTTTTACTCTTTATGATACTTCTGTGATTGCTTTGATAGACCCTGGTTCTACGCATTTATATATTTGCATGAATTTAGTATTCAGCAAGACTTTGCCTGTAGAGTCTACTGAGTTTGCTATAAAAGTATTGAACCCCTTAGGTAAAAGTGTCCTTGTTGACAGAGTATGCAAAAACTGTCTGTTAATGTTTCGAGATATCTGTTTCCCTGCTAATCTGATGCTTTTGCCATTTGATGAATTCGATATTATTCTGGGTATGGACTGGTTGTTTATGCATGATGCTGTTGTAAACTGCAAAAGAAAGACTATAGATTTGAGATGTCCGAATGATGAGATTGTACGCGTTGAGTCGAATGATTTAAATGGATTGCCTGCTGTGATATCTGTTTTGAGAGCTCAGAGTTATGTGAAAAAGGGATATGAGGCATATTTTTCTTATGTAATTGATTTGAAAATGTCTGAAAAGAAGATTGAATCAGTGCTTGTTGTCTGTGAATTTTCTGATGTGTTTCTCGAAGAGTTACCAGGTTTGCCTCCGATTCGTGAAGTTGAGTTCGGTATTGAGTTGTTACCTGGTACTGCACCTATTTCAGTAGCTCCGTATAGAATGGCACCCACAGAGTTGAAAGAGTTAAAGTCACAGTTGCAAGAATTGACTGAGAGAGGGCTTGCTAGACCGAGTTTCTCACTTTGGGGTGCTCCTGTTCTGTTCGTGAAAAAAAAAGATAGCACGATGAGAATGTACATCGACTACCGTCAGTTGAATAAGGTGACAATAAAGAATAAATACCCGTTGCCTAGAATTGATGATTTATTTGATCAGCTAAAAGGAGCTGCTGTGTTTTCAATGATTGACCTGAGATCTGGATACTATTAGTTGAGAGTGAAAGATTCAGATATTCCGAAGACTGCTTTTAGAACGAGGTACGGGCATTACGAATTTTTAGTTATGCCATTTGGACTAACCAATGCTCCTGCTGTTTTTATGGATCTGATGAACAGAATTTTTAGACCGTACCTAGATCGATTTGTTGTGGTATTCATAGATGATATCCTGATTTATTCACGTGATGAAAAGGAGCATGCTGAACATCTGAGAATTGTGTTGCAAACTTTGAGAGAAAAGCAATTGTATGCAAAATTCAGCAAATGTGAATTCTGGTTACACGAGGTTAGTTTTCTGGGACATATTGTGTCAGCATCTGGGATTCGAGTTGATCCGAGCAAGATTTCTGCTATTCTGAATTGGAAACCTCCGAGAAATATATCTGAAGTCCGCAGTTTTCTGGGTTTGGCTGGTTATTACCGCAGATTTGTAAAAGGCTTTTCGACTATAGCTACTCCATTGACTAGACTGCTTCAGAAAGATGTTAAATTTGAATGGTCAGATAAGTGTCAGAAAAGTTTTGATCAGTTGAAAACTCTATTAATGGAAGCTCCAGTGTTAGTACAGCTAGAATCGGGTAAAGAATTTGTTGTATATAGTGATGCTTCGTTAAATGGTCTAGGATGTGTTTTGATGCAGGAAGGTAAAGTTGTAGCCTATGCTTCGAGACAATTGAAGCCTCATGAGAAGAATTATTCGATGCACGACCTTGAGTTAGCTGCGATTGTGTTTGCACTTAAGATTTGGCGTTATTATCTGTATGGTGAGAAATGTCATGTATTTTCAGATCATAAAAGTCTGAAATATCTGATGACTCAGAAAGATTTGAAACTGCGTCAAAGAAGATGGTTGGAATTGTTAAAAGATTACGAGCTTGTGATAGATTATCATCCGGGTAAAGCAAATGTTGTTGCAGATGCTCTGAGTAGAAAATCGGTGTTTGCATTACGTGCTTTGTCTACTCAGTTGGATTTATCCGATGATTGTTCTGTGATAGCTGAATTAAAAGCAAAGCCTTTGTTCTTACAACAGATATGTGATGCTCAGAAATATAATAATGAATTGTTATTAAAACGAGCTCAGTGTGAAGTGAATTCCTAATCTGAATTTCAAATTGTTGATGATTGTTTGAGATTTCGGGATCGTATCTGTATTCCGAGAAATACAGAGTTGATTCAGTTGATTTTGAACGAAGCTCATAATAGTCATCTATCTGTTCATCCGGGGAGTACCAAAATGTATCATGATTTGAAACGACACTACTGGTGGTCTGGTATGAAACGGGACATTTCTAACTTTGTTTCGAAATGTTTAGTCTGTCAGCAAATAAAAGCTGAAAATCAAGTTCCGTTTGGGTTGTTCCAACCGATTTTGATTCCTGAGTGGAAATGGGATAGAGTGACCATGGACTTTATTTCTGGTTTGCCTCAGACTTTGAGAAAGAAAGATGCGATTTGGGTCATAGTTGATCAATTGACGAAATCTGCCCATTTTATTCTGGTAAGAACTGATTACTCACTTGACAGAGTAGCTGAGCTTTATATTGCTGAAATTGTGAGATTGCACGGGGTGCTACTATCTATTGCATCAGATAGAGATCCAAGGTTTACGTCGAGATTTTAGAAGAAACTGCAAGAAGCTTTGGGTACGAAATTACACTTCAGTATAGCTTTTCATCCGCAGACAGATGGTCAATCTGAACGGACCATTCAGATTCTTGAAGACGTGTTGAGATGTTGTATACTTGAGTTTAATGGTTCGTGGGATCAATATCTGCCTTTGATTGAATTTGCATACAACAATAGTTTTCAATTGAGTATTAAAATGGCACCATATGAAGCTTTGTACGGACGAAAATGTCGAACACCTCTGTATTGGACTGAACTTAGTGAGAATAAGTTTCACGAGGTTGATTTGATAAAAGATTCAGAACAGAAAGTGAAACTAATCCAAGATTGTTTGAAAGCAGCATCTGATCGTCAGAAATCGTATGCAGACTTGAAACGAAAAGATATAGAATTTTAGATCGGTGATAAAGTATTTCTGAAAGTGTCTCCGTGGAAGAAAGTGCTTCGATTTGGGCGAAAAGGCAAGTTAAATCTGAGATTCCTCGGACTGTATGAGATCATTGAGCATGTTAGGCCAGTTGCGTATAGATTAAAATTACCTTCTGAGCTACAAAAGATACACAACGTATTTCATGTTTCGATACTTCGTAGATATCGATCCGATCCATCACATGTGATTATCCCATCTGAAATTGAAATCCGATCTGATATGACATATGAAGAAGAACCAATCCGTATCTTAACTCGTGAAGTGAAAGAGTTGAGAAATAAGAAAATTTCATTAGTGAAAATACTATGGAATCGACACAGAATTGAAGAGGCTACGTGGGAGCCTGAAGATTCAGTGAGACAACAATATCAAACTTTGTTTAACGGTAAGATTTTCGGGGACGAAAATCCCTAAGGGGGAGAATTGTAACAGTCCGGTTTATACCCTAGTCAGAATAGTGGTTTCGGGAGCACGAATCTGAGTCTGAATATTATTTTAATATTATATTTTGTGCCGTTGATATGCGATTGAGTATGTGCTTAAGCTAATTTGACTGCCTGTGTGTTTAGTTTGATTAAAGGGTGAAATTACATTAAATGTGAAAGTTGCTTGTTAATTGTTAAAGAATCTATGTAATGTGGCTTTTAAAAGTTATGGCCTTAAATGGCAATCGAACCACTATTGGTTAGTGGGTAAATATGGTCAAAAATGACCTTGTTTTCTATGTTATGAAATTTTTGTTTTATATGGACAAAATGGGAAATTGTTTATTAATGTTTTATTAATAAAAATTGGCATGAAAATAAGCATTCATTCATGCATTTTCCACCGAATTTTGGAAAAAAAAAAGAAAGCTTGAAAGCTTTGTGATTTTCGGCCATTTGAAAGCTAAATTCAAGGTAAGCTTTTGATCCATTTTTGATAATTTCTACGTTTTTGTAATCGTTGCTTTGAAAGCTACCAAACTCATGTCTCAATTTAATGAATTGATGATGTTTGTGTGATATGTCATTGATGATTTGTTAAGCTTTTTTGTTGATTTTTGGTGTTAAATGAAAGATAGGAGCTAGATGAACATACTTTGTTCTTGAAGTTTTGATGAATTTAGCTAAATAGGTCTAAATTAAGAAAATGGTAAATTCAGGGACTAAATTGAAAATTTGATAAAAATATGGACTTGTATGCGATATATATATTCAGCTAAGCATGTGTATAAGTGGATTTTGTGAATTTGATGTTTTGAGAAAAATGGACTAAATTGATAAAGTGTGCAAATATGAGGGTTAATTTGTAAATAGCCCAAAATATGTGTGTATGGATTGAACTGAATGAATTAGTGTATAAAAGGGTTAATTCTGAATATGTTTAGATCAAGAATCGAGGAAAATGGACTTAGATCGTGGGAAAGCGAAAGTAAACGAGTAGCCGTTTTTATTCCGATAAATCGAAATCTGAGGTAAGTCATTATGCAAATAAACGCATTTGTATGAATTTGTAAATGTTCATATGACTAATAATGATAATGAATGTTTATGAGATGTTGAGTATATGAATTACGAGATACGGTCGATATAGCGACACTATCCGAGAAGTCCCGTTCAAACTTAGGAATAGATAGGATTAACTTTGTCATGACATAGATATCTGTTCTGTTTTTATCATGTAAGACCACGTCTGGGACGTTGGCATTGATTTGTGATTCGTGTAAGACCCTGTCCGGGACAATGGCATCGATATCTGATCATGTGTAAAACCATGTCTGGGACGTTGGCATCATTATGATCCTTACGTGTAAGACCATGTCTAGGACATTGGCCTCGTTCTGATTCGTGTAAGACCCTGTTTGGGACAGTGGCAACGATATCTGAGTACATGTAAGACCTCGTCTGGGACGATGGCATTGTACTACTATTCTGAGCTTCTGAGTATCCTACTAGTTCCTACTGGTTCAACGAGCAAGTCTAAAATACGAATGGAAAATCCGAGCTTTGATAGATTAAGTAAATGAATGTCTGATTCAGGTACGTTGATTATACACTAATTGTGTATACAACGTAAGTATCTATGTGATCGTACTACGATGTTATGTATATGAAACTGATGATTCAATATGTAAAGTTTGACTAGATGAATTATGTGTATACATGGTATGAGAATTGGAATATAGTAAGTGACGGTTAAGTAAACAAGCTTATGGTAGAATGAGATGATTTACATCATAAGAACCAAATTGGTTATTGTATTGATTTGGTTATGTGCAATTCATGCCAAGTTTGTTTGTATATTGACTTACTAAGCTTTTGGAAAGCTTACTCTGTGGGTGTGTTTACTCTGTTTTATAGGTCGTCAAAGCTACTGGAGGCTCGGGACTGTCACGGATTGACATCACACTATTAAACTCTTTTTGGTACATTTTGAAATTGTATATGGCTAGATATGGCATGTATAGGCTAGTATTTTGGTATAAGTTGTTGTGTGATTTTAGCCATGTGACTTGGCTATTTATGAGTTGATGTTGTGCTTAAATGAATGTGATATGGGAAGTTGTTTTGGTATGATTAGTTGTTATATGAAATGGTTGATATGTTAAGGTTATAGATGAATGGTGTTTGGGCATAATTGTGATTTAGTCATGCAAATTGGTATGGTTGGAATTGGTATTGAATACATGATTGGAATGAATATTTTGGTATGTTTTGATTGTTATATGTGCATGAGATATCTTGTTAAATATGACTTGTAGGTTTGACCCTTATAGGTGGCGTTTTGGCCTTGTAAATGGCCTATAATGTCACACAGTTGCGGCACACGGGCGTGCCTAAGACCGTGGGTGAATTGGTAGAATGTAGCCTAAAACGGCCTTAACACAGGCGTGTTTAGTGGCCGTGCTGGGGAAGCCAGTATAGAACCACGGCTAGGACACACGGCCGTGTCTGGTGCCGTGGGGATCAAGTCAGTATATAGACACAAAAGGACACATGGGGGTGTCTAGAAGCCGTAGAGGGCACACGATCTCCTCCCACGGGTGTCTCTTCCCTGTATTTTAGAAAAGTTTCAAATTTTCATGAAATTTTATATGTGTTTCGATTTAGTCCTGACTCAGTTTATAAGCATGCTTAGGGTCTTGATGACTTATTTTAGGTACACTGTGCTTGAGAATGATGTATGAATGGATGAATTTCTGTAAAAGTTTCTGATCTGTCCGGTAACGCTCCTAACCCTAGTCCGGCGTCGGTTACGGGTTAGGGGTGTTACACAAGGGTGGTATTAATACTTGGTTGAAAAATAGTTGATAGAAAAACTTATGTCTCAAGACTTTGAAAAGATTCCTCGAGACTTCTAGAACAAGTCTTGAGACTTGAAGATCATGTCCAATTGAACCCTTTCAGATATAAACCTAACAAATTCAATTAATGGCTCTATTCAACACTCTAAATAATCTTTGGCAAATTGAAGGATCAAGAATCAATTTCCATGACCCCTTGAAGAAAATCAAGAAAAAAATTATTTCTAAAAATCACACGAAAGCAATCTTACACAAAAGAAACTAATTACTAGAGTTGAAACTTTTATTGATGAAAAACAATTGTGTTTTTAATGAATAATGAAGAGGCCTTTATATAGGCTAGCTAGTTACATCAAAATAAAGCTCTCAAGTATAATCAAACTCAAATTAATCTAAATAAGAAGTAGTTTAAAACTAATTTTTCTTATTGACTATGAAACACAAAACTCCTAAACAACTTAAAATACTTCAAAAATATCCTAAAATTCGAAATAAATAAATAATAAAATAATAAAACCTAATAAATACAATATTGGGTTCATATATAATAAAAATTAAGCCTAAAAATCGAACCGCATATAATTTAAACTTGAATTAAAGCTCGAAACTCATAATTTTTCGTAATAATCCTGTCCATTATGTTCGCTCAGTCTTCATTAAAACAGTCATAACTTGAGCTCCCAAACTCGAAATCAAGTGATTCAAAGTGCGTTTCGAGGTTAGAAGATATCTACTCAAACGCTATGCATATACATCTCAACCCAGAAATACTTGGATCCCATCCAAAAATTTGTCACAGGTCAATTGATCTTCCAAACTTGAAAATTTGCAGCTTGGTTGAATTGACTTTAATAAATTTCACACCATCCATGTATGTATCAAGTAATAATTTGGCAAATCCTTTTACCAAGGCATTGCCAACCACAATGTTTGAAAGACTAGTATACAATATTGGAATGTGTCAACTCAAAAATGTATTGTGATGTTGTAATTAGGGGGAGTTTACGTTGTACTTTTTTCCTTTAACCAATGTTTGTCTTACTAGGCTTTCCTAGTAAAAGTTTTTAACGAGGTAACTTGTAAAGAGGTTTTAACAATGCACATTTTTGTTAATGGACATCTAAGAGGGAATGTTGTAAATCCATTGATAAATGAATGTCCGTATAACTTCCAAAACCCCCAGATTCATTCTTTTGTAACTTCTATAAATCTTGTAACCCCTAAATAATTTATAGGGTGCTTTAATTTTCTTTTTGTAACCTATGACGGTTGAGACCTTATAAATAGATGGCAAGTATAAGTTTTTTATATCCAATGAAAGTTAAAAGTATCTTTTCATTTTTTTTTCTCCACTCTTGTTCATTTTATAATTTTCTTAATTTATGAAAATTTGGGCTTTTAACTTTTTTTTTAAATGAATATTTGATTTGAGTTTATTATCAATGTTTTTTACTTTTAAAATAAGAAAAAATAGGTATAATTCTTTTTTGGGTCATTTACTTTTAGAATTAAATTTTTTCTACAAAATAATGTCAAGTGGAAGTATAGTAGTGGATCACATGTCACATGATGTCATGTTTTAACACCCATAGACTAAAATATTGTAATGGTAGACGGAACAAAAATACTGGTATCGAAATGAACAAATTGAAACTATATGTATTTTTTTTTTACAATTGGGATTAAACAACTTCTGAAATTTCTAATTTGTATTGGTATAGAGAATTTTTTATTAAATTATTAAATTAATGTATTATATCATTTATATTTTATACATTATATATTTGAATTTTTTAATTTTTCAATTGGGGTTGGAGAATAGGGTTGTTTGAGATTGAACACAAGCTCTCATGTCTACAACATAATACTTTTACTACTAGGTGAAAAGGTTATTGGCTGAATAATTATTAATTTTATATATTTATTATACATATATAATAATTTTATTAAAAATGTTTTATAATAATTAATATTTTTAAAAATTTATTTCACTTTATGATTTAACATAAAAATATATTATTAATAATTTTTTATATAAATATACAATGTTCACAAATACATTTCATAAAAAAATAATTATTTATTTATATTTTGTTTTTATTTTAATTTTAAATAATATCATATAATTATATTAATTTAGTTGTGATTTTTCATTCAAAATTCAAACTTTTCAAATTTTGCATCAAATTTATCTCAAACTCGAATTAGACTCAGACTCTCTTGAATTGAAGTCGTTATAGGCTTAAATTTTTTAGATTCGAATCGATAGAGTCCAACTTTGAAGCTCGATATTCGTTTTGCCTATGCTGGTTTGGTTGATTCTATGCTATAAGCTATTCTGGAGATTCTAGTGGTAGAATTACGTTTTATTAGGGTTTTTCCTGTATGTACGATCTATTAATTATTGTATCAATAAAGTTTTACCTTTTAAAAGATAGATTTAGAGTATCACATAGAAAATATATTTTAAGTAAAATTCTTTCTTTTTAGGTGCTACATTTTTTTATTTGTTTAATCCTTCATAGATATTTTATGTAACGTCCCGATTTTCTTTAATTTCGGCTTCTATAATTTTGTGACATAAATATTTGTCTGTTTTAGTGGTTAAGTGTTCTGGGAGTGTCCAAGAAGTCTTGGGTTCAAGCCTTCACTTGGGCAAAATTTGGTATTTTTATGAATAAAGCCCTATCTATGGTTCGTAAGCTTATAAGTAAAAGTATGCAAGTAATTAACAGAATGAGTCTACTGGTCTAGTAGTTAAGTGGAGTGTTGGTTATGCTGAGTGACCTGTGTTCGAATCCCGACGTGAGCATTGGTTTTGCCTAACACATTCAAAGAGTTTGTGTTGGACTAAAAATCTGATTGTAAGGAGAGATTTTGGGAGATGATAGTGGGAGTATCAGAAAAATCTGTTCATTTTTCTTGTCCCCAACAAAAAAATAAATTCTCCAAACCCTCTGTCGTCCCCCTCTCATTTTTCCTTCTTTTTCTAAATTCGCTCCTTCCTTTCTTGTCTTACAATGTTGTTGGTGCTCACACGCGTGTGGTAAGTCTCGGTATGTGTAGTAAGTACCGTTATTTGGTTTTGGGTTAGTGATTTTTGGGATTCGACTGTTATGGTGAAGGTTAAAGGGCTGGAGCGTGTTGATCGGCGTTGAAGTGATGGGGAAACACTGTTACTCGATTTAAGGTGAGGTTTTTGAAAGGTATCGGGTTTACTATCTTGATTTAGTTTTGTTTTAAACACTGATTTTGGACATTGGAATATCAATGTAACAGGCCGATTTTGACCCGAATCGGAACGGTGGTTTCGGGACCACGAATCCGAGTTGGAAAAATATTTTAATATTATTTTCTATGCTCATTATGTGTGAATTGGTGTGTGTGAAAAGTTCGTATTAAAATTTGATCGTTTTAGTGCTTAATTATGAAAAATGGCTTAATCGCACAAAAAGAAAATTTGGTGGTTAAATGTGTAAGTACTGAATTGATGATGTCTTTATAAATTAGAGGTTTAGAGTTGCAAATTGACCATAAAATGGAGATAGTGGATGGTCATGATTATGCATGTAATATTGAATTGAAATTTTATTATATTTTATGTTTTATGTTATATTTTAATATATGTTAAATATAATAAAAGTAAAAAAAAAAAAGATATTGGAGTGTTCATCTTCTTGGTGCCGAAAATAAGAAAGAAAAAGAGAGTTAGAAAGCTTAGAAACATTCGGCCCTTTGCAAGCTCAATAGGTAAGTGATTTGAGTTCGGTTTTTGATAATTTTTACGTTTTTGAGATCGTTGCTATGTGATTTAACTAACCCATGCTTGATTGTTTGAATTGGTTTTGTATTTTGTGAATTGCCATTGAAGAAAGCTTGTTGCTTTTATAGTTTGATGATGAAATATTGATTATGAGTGTTAGATTAACAAGTTTTGTTCTTGAATTTTTGATGAAATTGAGTGATTGGGATTAAATTGCAAAAATAAATTTTTGAGGGATTAAAATGTGAAACAAATGAAATGTATGAGCTTGTAATAATACAATGAATATTCGGCCCTAAGGAACTGTAACCAAATTTTGTGTAATTTGTGTTTTATGCAATAGGGACTAAATTGTAAAAATTGTAAATGTCAGGGTAAAATAGTAATTTTCCCATTTATGTGTTGTTGGACTAAATTGAATGAAAATATGTTGAATGAGCTTAATTTGAAATTATTTAGATCAAGAACAAAAAGAATCGGGATTGGATCGGGGAAAAGCGAAGTTGAACGAATAGCCGGGAAAACCTAATCCATCGATTTCTGAGGTAAGTTTTTAAGCAATTGGGTTGAATTGAATTATTATCTATAATGAAGTACATGAATTAAATAAAGGTAATATGTACAATATGTCAATGCCGAATGTATTATTGGTTGGAAGATGAATTTAGTTGAATGTGAAGTATAAAATATATGCTCATGACATGGCTAAGTGAGATATTGATGTCAAGAAATGAATATAATTGAAAATGATGAATAATTGTTTATTATTAATATTTAGCCAAATGTGGACGGATATAGAAAAGAATAAATTATTTTTTTATACATATATATATGGGATTGGGATTCAAATTTTTATATATATGTGTGTTTATTTAGACAAGTATCAAGACCAAGAAATGTGCTAAGTGAGTGAATTTGAATACCGAGCACTGTGTGTGCGAAATCGGTCACATGGCACTAAATGTGCGAATTTTAATATCCGAGTACTAAGTGTACGAAATCAGATAGTAAGCACTAAATGTGCGAATTTAATTTTCCGAGTACTAAGTGTACGAAATCGGATAATAAGCACTAAGTGTGCGAAATCGGACAAAGAATTTTAATTGCATGAATTGAACTTTAAAACACGTTTGGTACAAAAAGGAATTTTGGTCGAAGAGTATGGAAGGTGTGAGTGTAAACACCAATGTAATGGTTGAAATCGGTAAGTTTTCGATACTATGAGAGTTTATTATTTGAATGGTAAGTGTAAATCTCATAAGTAATTTATGAATAAGAACTGACTGTTAAATGTATGTATGTTCGGATTTTGGAACTATGAAAGATGATTGGTTAATATTCTTTTTTATTCAAGTGATGAATGAATTTAAGACTTATGAGAAGTCTATTTTTTTTAAAATGCTTGGGATATTTGGTTTATGAGTTAATAGTGTGTAAATTACTATTACAATGTATTTTGGCTTTGTTATGTAATTGCTTATAACTTACTAAGCTATGTTAGCTTACAGTGTGTGTTTATTTGATTATTTTATAGATTTTGAAGTCTAACTACGAGCTCGGGGATCATCGTCGAAGTCTATCACACTATCGACTCATTTTGGTATATTATAAACTGAATTTTTGAAACTATGAACATATATGGCATGTATAAGCTAGTAATATTATGTTTGGTTTTGAAGTTGTATATATTTGTATAAGCCATGCGAAAATGGCTTGTCCATCTTGTTAATCTTGGAATTTATATTTTGGCTTGATGATTATGTTTGCTTGTGGTTTGGGTTGATTTGGTTTTGGTATATATAAGTATGGTTAATGTATAGAGTTTAAATAAAATGGAGTAAAGATGTTATAAACTTGTTAACCATGTTTTGCAATGAAACAGTTTTTGATTAGCAGCAGTAACGTGATTTTGAAAAATCACCAAAAATAGGATAAATGGAATTAGAAAGTGAATAAGATATATAATTAAAGCTTATTGTGTCTATTTTTATATGAGATAAACAAAGTAGGAAAAGGAATTTTATATTATGATATATTTAAATTTTAGTGAGACTGGTTCTGAAAGACTTCGTGATCCCCTGTTCTATCTTGGAAAAATCATAGAGCATAGTTTATATGTTTAGAATCCTTAATGAGTCTATTTTTTTATTGGAATAAACGAGAACATTAATTGAATTCTGTAAAATGAGATAACTAAGTTTTTGTAAAGATAGGTCAGAACCATCGAACAGTGAAACAGGAGAAATTTTAATGAATAAACTGTACTAATTGGCCATAAGAAAAATTCTGGAAAACTTATAGTAAGAAGATATATGAGTCTAGTTTCAAGGGAAATTTACGGATCTAAATTTCGATTTCGTAACTCGAGTTATAGTTAATTTAGTCAACATGACGCATATGGACAGTTTCAATTTTTATGCCCCGAATTAGTAGTTAAGTTTAGTAATACTTTGAGCTCGACTCCGGCAACGGTCTCAGGTAAGGGGTGTTACAATCAATTATAGGTTCGGGATTGCGTTAGCATCGATTTGATACCAGGTGTGTACCTTGAAACGCAAAAAACGAGGTTTTGGCAAAAGCTAAAAACCTCTCTGTTGACACCACACGGGCGTGTGGTCGCCCGTGTGGTAGGCCATATGTAAGACTGTACGTCACCACACGGCCGTGTGATCGACGAGCCACGCCATGCGCGAGTGACACGGCAGTGTGACGGCTAGGCAAGGCCGTATGCGACACATAGGCTTCACCAATTGGGCCGTATGGGCCACACAGGCATGTGGGTCCACACGGGTGAACCACACGGGCATGTGGGTCCACACGGGGGAACCACACTGACGTGTGAGATTCTGGGCCAGGTCGTGTGATCTACACGGCCAAGGCCATTTCGTCCTAGTCGACTGTGAACCTAATGTAGGGTTGGTAAGCTTTACCTAGACCCCTAATTATGTGACTTGACTTTTTGATTTCTGTATTGAGCATGAATTCTGATATTTAAGTGTATGAACTGTGTTGCCTAAAAGCATGTCATGTTATGTATGTTGCATTGCATCGGGGTGGGTTGATGATTCGGAGGAAGTATCTGAAAGGCTCTCAAGTCTGTTATCTGGCAGCTCAGCTACAACTTTCTGATTATGTGTCGCATTCGGTACAGCATGGTGTGTAGGGATGGGTGGGTTGATTTTATCCCCACATGGTGTGTAGGGTTGGGCGGAATTGGTGTGTAGAGGCTGGTGGGTAGGATTCTGTTATTCTGTCTGATCTGCTTATTGTGTCTGAAATGGGCTAAGGCCCTAAAACATATCTGATTCTGTATCTGATTGGGCTAAAGTCCACATCGTTTCTGTAATGGGCTTAGACCCGAACTGTGAAATTATGTCTGTTCTCTGATTTTCCTGTATGTACGTTTTCTGTAGGGATTACACACTGAGTTTGCAAAAACTCACCCTTTTCTATTTAGTCTGTTCAAGTAATCCCCAGCAGTAGACGGGTCGGTGCAGCGGAGGACTCAGCAGTGACCATAATTCTGAACCCTTATGGTTTTGTTTTAATTATTTCATTTACGGTTTGATTATATCTGGGTATGCCTTATGTAACATGGCCATTATGAATTTTTGTTTAATTTGGGATTTGTGATATTTACGGTTAAAAGTAAGAAAACTCGAGTTTTCAAAATAAACAAATGTTTTATCAAAAACACGAATTCGCAAATTACTTTTAAAAGCTTCCGCAACGTATAATGTTTTAAAAATGGTTAATGAATGAATAAACGACACGTTTTTTACGGTAACCTAAGATATCGAAAATGGCATTATTGTAATTACGTTTTCTAAAAGCACTATAATGTGACATTGCCAGATTTGGCCATAACGTCTAGGCCGAGTTTGGGGTGTTACATTTTATTTTCTATTTTTAGTTTGTCATGAAATAATTAAATTATTTTATATTCTTTTACAAACTTATTAAGTAATGGCTTTATAATTTTCATCAGGAGGGATTCATTCATACTTAAAATTTAAGTGGTTTTAAACAATTTCATAATATTTTATATGATTAATATTTTAATAATTTAACTATTGAATTTATTAAAATATTTGTATTTATCATACATATAAATTTTTTATTCGAACCGTTATAATCAATTTAAAATATTGTCTATATTAATATTATATATATTTAACGATTGAAATCCTTTTACATAAAATGGACAATCAAATTTTTTTAACTTATGTCAAACTTGATATGTATAATCTACATGAATGAAGTATGAAATATAACAATTGAATTACTAAAATATTAATCATATAAAACATTACGAAAGAGTGTAAAACCACATAAATTTTACACCAGTATAAATGCATGTGTCCCAATTTTATTTTTATTTTACAAGAATTTAATCCAAACTTTAATACAAGTTGTAATTTTTTTTTTTTTTTGGTGAAAAGAAAAGATGAATTACATCAATTACATAAAAGTACCATTGACTTTATCTTTTTGAATTACATCAAAGACCTGCAAGGTTGATTTCCAATTCAAGCTAAGTTTAGCAAGTCGATCTGCCACTAAGTTTTGTTCTCTCAGTATGTGAAGGATCCTCCATTGACCTTCCGAATTCATGATACGTTGAGCCCTTCTAAGCACAATAATCCATGCCTCCTCCATTCCTTTATCAGTCAAGGCTTGGACTACTTCAAGGCTATTAGTCTGAATTATAGTCCGTCTATAACCTTTATTAAGTAACAAAAGGATCCCATCTAGGATGCTCCAAACTTCGGCCTCAAATGGTGAACAAACACCTAAATAGCGATCGAATCCCATAATCCAATTTCCATCCCTGTCTCATACCACGCCTCTTATAGCTACATAACCAGAATCTCTCACCACCGCACCATCAGTAGACAAAAGCGCCCATGTACTCTCAGAAATATTAGCATGGTTCAAGTAGGAAACATTGTTGTTTTATCCACTGAGGTATAATTCAAATTGACGAGCCCAACTAATAGAGACTTTCACCACTTCAGTTGCTGACCAAGAAATATTCTGAAAAGTAAAAAGATTCCTATTCTTCTAGATACGCCAAGCAATTAGTCCAAAAAGGCACGAACAAGTGACTCCACTATCCTACAATCTCACATGACAACAAAGATTAGATGAAATCCAAACCTAGAATGAGTCAGGAAAGAAACTTTACTTAATTCGGTTTGGAAGCAGGTGCATCCACACATCCTTTGCTTCCGGACAATCACGAAGAACATGGACCATGTCCTCAAACTCATGACCACATATAGTGCATGAATTACTTTGACCGATTCCCCTCCTCGTACGCTCCGAATTTGTAAGAAGTTTCTATTTAAAGGCAAGCCAGAGAAAAAATCTCACTCTCTGTGGACCCTGATATTTCTAAATAGTCTTTCAATTCTCGTCTTGAGAACTCCAAGTGTCTTCTTTTAAAGTCCATAAAGCACTACGAACCGAAAAAGCGCCTGATGTTGACCAAGCCCATATCACTTTGTCCGATCCTGAGTCAGGGTGAGGAGGAGGGATACTAATGATCCTATTAATCACATCTTCAAGCAATCAGACATGAAACAAATCCAAATTCCAGCTACCATCAGAGCTGACCAACTCTCTAACAAAACAATCCAAATCAAGATTAGAAGAAAATGGAATTTTTGAAAGTAGAGGACCCATATATGAGATCCAAGAGTCCTTCCAACAACGAACACTTGGACCATCTCTAATGGCCCAAGCTAAGTTTTCATAGAGTAATGGCCATATCTTAGCAAGAAACCGCCATAAATGCAAGCACTAACTCCTATTAATAGATTTTGGGATCTGCTCTTTCTATCCATACTTAGCCCGAAGGACAAGAACCCATAAGGTATTACTCTTCGAGACTAAACCGAATCTAATCTTCATGAGAAAAGACATGTTCTGATCACTCAAGTGCCGAAAACCAAGCCCACCTCGAGGCTGTGGTTGACATATAGAGTCCCAACCCACTAATGACATTTTTGGTTGACCATCAACACAACCCCAAATAAATTGTCTGAACAATCTTTCAATTTCTGCACAAACACCTTTAGGTATCAGCACCGACTGCGTAAAATAAGTAGGAATGGAAAGAAAAACGGATTGGGCCAAGTTGATTCTCCCTACTATGGACAACTTTCTCGCATCCCAACTATGAAGCTTACGCCTTACCTTGTCAATCACAAAACTAAAGGTACTTTTAGTTACCCTATTATGCAGGAGAGGGATGCCTAAATAATAGCCAAGATTCTGAACTTCCTGAAAGCCAAACATTTGAAAAATCTAGTTACGCTTATTATTATTAATACATTTAGAAAAGTAAACATTACTTTTCCTAATGCTAATTCTATGACCCGAAACTTCACAAAATCGATTAAGAATACTCTTTAGAAAATGCGCTTAATCAAATTGAGCTTTGCAAAAAATCACCAAGTCATCGACAAAGAAAAGATGAGAGATTACTGGACCTGCTTTTAAAAGCTAAATAGGTTTCCACCTACCAATATCAATATTCAACCTAATAAGATGCCCCAACCAATTCATGCATAGCACAAAAAGGTAAGGTGATAAAGGACATCCCTGATGGATTCCTCTAGTTGGCTTAAACTTATGGGTAGGCACGCCGTTCCAAATAATTTGCATAGAAGAGGAAGATATAGCCGACATAATCACTTTCTGCAGGAACTCAGGCACCTCAACAGCCACCAACAAAGCACTTATAAAGTCCTAACTAACTTTGTCATACGCTTTCTCCAAGTCCAACTTGACAGCCATCCAATTTTTTCCATTCCGCTTGCAATGGATAGAATGTATGACTTCTTGTGCTAGAATGATATTATCATATATGTTTTGGCCAACTATGAACCCAGCCTGTTTCTGAGAAATAATGCTAGGGAAAACCAACTTAAATCCATTAGCAATTACTTTCATAACCAATTTATACATAACAGAACACAAACTAATACTTCGAAACTAACTAAAATCATCAGGACAGTCCTTTTTTAGAATTAAGATGATCAGCGTATTATTCAAGTCATGTTCAATCAGTTGCCTAGCGAAAACTCCCTCCATCCAGTTGTAAATATCATTACCAAGAATATCCCACTGGCTTTGAAAGAAATGAGCATGATAGCCATCACTTCCGGGAGCTTTTAAAGGCGCCATATCAAATAAAGCCCTTTTGATCTCATCATTTGTGATTAACACCTCCAAAAAATTAATCTCTGAGGGATTCAAACAAGGAAAACTAATATTGAGTAAGTCTCCCAAGGCTTAAGGTAATTCACCATAAAGTTTCTCAAAGAATCCTACTGCTTCAGTTTGTAAATTATCCTGATTAGAGCACCACTCCCCATTGCTGATACGTAAGGCTGTAATACGGTTAAATTTCCTTCTCTTAATCATACGACTATGAAAAAATTTAGTGTTTCTATCCCCAAATTAATACAATCACACAGAGCCTTTCGTCTCCAAAGAAAATCTTCATGATTAAGAATGTTTTCCAACTCATCCAGAACTTTCATCTCTTATTTAGCTAAAAAACTTGAGTCAGAGTGGTCTAGGCCTTTTGAATGTTGTTGAGTGATCTCATGAGATGTCACTTACGGGAACCCAAGAAACCATAAATGTTCTTGTTCTAATATTTGACATAATAGGTAAAATTATTCAAAAAATCTGTCATATTACTCACAAAGTTCCACTTTTCTTTGACAAAGGTAGGAAAATTATTATGCTTAGTCCAACCAGCTAAAAACCTGAAAGGTCTACCTTTAGCCAAATTCAAATCCGGTCTTGTGGACAGAAGAAGAGGCTGATGGTCAAATTTAATACTTGGAAGATGCGAGACTAAACACTATGGAAAAGATGTCATCCATGCATCATTCACTAGAGCTCGATCAAGTCTGACAAAGGTACCACCTCTCTGCCAAGTGAAAGTAGGACCGCAAAATCCCAAATCCTGCATTTCACAAAAGTCAACAAAATTACCAAATAAACCGCATCTCTTACCCACAGTACAAGGACTTCGCTTATCCTTAGAAGATAAGATGGCATTAAAATCACCAATCAATAACTAAGGGATCGATTGAAGAAGCATAGCAGATTTTAGCCCATCCCGAAGGAGCTTTCATTTTAACCTATCTGGACTGCCATAAACAAAGGAAATAAGAAATGAATTATTGGGAACTTGGTCATTAACACGAAGAATAATAAATTGAGGGTGATTTCGGAGGATTTAAATCCGCACAGAATCTTTCCATCCCACCCAGATACCACTTGAAAAACCAACAGCCTCAACTCGGTGAGAAAAATTAAAATCCAATTGATCAATAATGTAATTTTCTTTTTACCACTCACTCTCGGTTCTAATAAGCAAACAATGTCATGATGGTTCTCTACAATACTCTCGAAAAACTCGGATAAAATTCTTACTAGCTCACCCTTGACAGCTCCAAGTAAAAATCTTCAAATTTGAATTTATATAAATTATAAAATAATATATAATAAAACTTATAAAAAAATAACTCAACCACCAAATAGCAAATGAAAACATAAACATGCAAAAACTAATAAATTCATCCTTACTATCTAGGGAGTTCACCTCCCCTCTGCTGCTCTTCACTTCCGGAAGATCCATTTGAACTAGGTTTGTCCTTTATTAAATTTGAAATACTTTCAGCCAATTGAACCATAGAGTCCTTTAGCAACACACGTTGGCTGCCATTAGTTTTGAATCGACTACTGCTACTTGAATTCATTTTATTTAATTTCTTTGTGAAACCCCTGCCTCTGGCTTTCACACCACTCCTACAACCGGACAACATCACTTGATTCAAAACTAGATCGGCCTTTAAGGGCGGGGAAGTGTTGCTATTTTTCTTATTTTTCAAAAAGACCACCGCCGGATGTTTGTCTGAGTTGAGGCTGCCCACCTCCACAACCACTTCTCAGTCGAGAGTCCTTTCATAGTTGAACCAGGAACTGCAAGATTCACCGAAGGCCTATCGTTAACGGGGATTGAATCCCAAATTCCTTGGCCACTCAAATCTCCTACCACTGCCGGATTACCAGTGCTGTTGGTTGTACTAACCATCAACTTTTGAGCCATCATGTCTTGCCTTAAATGATCCAACACAGATCGGGCCTAGTCAAATGAGCAATTACTAAGGCCCAAAATTTTATTAGCTAATCTAGGCACCACATTCGGCCCAACATTATCAGGTTCTTTAGTGATCGAACCCAAACCATTTTTAGAGCCCAACACTTTAGACTTTCCTTTGTTCTTTGAATCTATTACCTACCGACCGTTAGCAGAATATAAACTTTCCTTGCTTTGTTGATTGTTAATAATAATAGCTTTCCCTTTATTGCACCTATAAGCTATTATATCTCTGTCATTTATTTCTTGATTTAAATCCCTATTATTCAGTGCCTTAAATTGAGAACCTTCCTTCTCATTCTTTGAATTTCCATAAGAGTGCTGTACATTATCCCTAAATTTCGGCCTTGGTCTCCTTTCAACGATCATCCATGGTCCGTAATTTTCATCTTCCTTTACATGTCCATCCTCGACCATGTTGTGATTTTCCAGTGGCATTTCCGACGAAGCTGTTTCCTTTTCCATGATGATTTCAGTATTCCTGAAAGAGCAACTATCCTTCACATGACCATACCTCCCACAGTGAAAGCAAATGGTCAGAAGAGATTCGTACACCACCCTTTGTGAACGCCCGTTGATTAAAATTTGAGACACCAATGGCCTCTCCAAATTAATAAAGACTGCCATTCGAGCAAACCAGCCTCTCACCCTACTGTCAGTGTTCTATCTAACTTGAAAACCTTTCCAACCATTTCTCTTATCTCTGCTAAAATTTTATGCTTATACAGATATCCAGGTAACCCAGGAAATCTGATCCATGCCATAACCACATTCAGATAAGCTTGGGAAGGGTCAAAAGCCATCGTCCAGGGTTGCACAGTTAAATATTGACCAAATATAGTCCAAGGACCTTCAGAGAGAGCCTTCTCACAATCTAGCTTGTTCTGGAATTTAACAAGGAAATACCCATTTTCAATATCCATCATGTGCAAAGGTGCCAAGGGCTTCCACAAGCTATAAATTTTATTCTACAAAATTAAAAATCCAATGTTACGACCCAAAAGTTTTAAAACTACTGTGTTATCCATACCTTGAATGAGGATTTGATGGATCCTTTCCGAGAAAGAGATAGAAGGCACTCCATTCACAAAGGGTTTCTAGATATCCCCTTCCAAAATATCAAAATCCTCCTTTTCATCCGGTTTTTTGTAACCAGACTTGAAAGAATGGCCTACAAGCTTATCTCTCCAATTGATTGGTTGATCCATTGACTGATCGATCATAATATAATTGTGTGTATGATCATCTTTATCCCTGAATCGAACCTTTTTTGGGATCAATTCTTCCACAAGATTAGTTTCAGAATTCTTGTTTTCACAAAGAAAAAACATTGCTATTAAGTTATTTTGATAATACAAGTTGTATTTCATTTTAAAGCATAATGATTTATCTAGCCCTACAACTTAAAAAAAAAAAAAAGAGTTATTTTAGCCCTCCATTTAATTTTCCGCCTCTTTTAGCCCTTAAACTTGTATTTTTTTGTCAAATCACCCAAAATAGATGGAAAAATTAATGTTTGTTACCAAGTTTGTTAACTTTGCTGCCACACGTAGATTGCCACATGGATGACATGTCATCATTTAATTAAATTTTAAAATATTAAAAAATATTTTTTTAATTTTTTATACATTTTTAATAATTTTAATGATTTTTAAAATTTTTTTAAATTGAATTTTTGAAATTTTCCATAATCGTGTGATAGCTAGTATGCGAACTGAGATAAGGATCATTCAACCGATTCATGTGACAAGGAGGTAGCATTTAGGAATGAATTGTAACGCAAGTGATCCTTACACAATTGTCCGCTCAATCCAGTAATCTTGTATACTTGATTAGACTATATTGTTTTAATCCTCATTTTCTTCAACATTCGTTTTGCCTTGGTCCAGTCTAGAAAGTAAGGATCTTTGACATTCTGATTGGCATGCTTGTTGAACAAAAAATGGGGTAAAGTACATATGGGAGTAGATAAGGAAGTTGCTAGTGTTTAGCGTGTTTTGGTTGTTGTGATGTGATTGTTATTGTTATTGTCATGTTATATGAGAAGTATATGTACTGTTGATAATGAAGTTGCTTATATTTCCAGAAGATGTTGTTGATATTGAAGATGAATCAGACCTTATTGTGATAATTTCTTTTTCTTTTGAACTTTTATTTGATCTAGTTTGTATAATTGAGATGATGGTATTGATTTGATGATGTTGATACTGATTTTTTTGTGATATTGGAATTGATTTGGAACTATGATATTATGTTATGGTGTATGCTTTACTTTGATGCACTTTACTTTATTTGTTGTTTACTTAGTTATAACTTAGTATTTTATTGTTGGTGCGAAACTTAGACATAGCATTCATAGTTAAAACTACTATATTATGTTCTAAGTTGAACTAAGTAGAGTAAGGATTCTGTTGAGGAAGAGCTATTGTTGATTATGGTAGTTAGCTTCTTGTATTGTTTAGTTTTGTTCAATAAATTGCCAAATTGGGAGATTGTTGAGGTAAGATAAGTTGATTGATGTTGAGTGACACTCGACAATGCCAACCACAGACTACCACTGAGGTGGTGTAAATACTTATCTTATTTGGTTTGACAATTTAATGAAGAAAATCTTTGAACCTGTTAATATGTTGTGTTATTGAAGATGTTTTGGTCCATCTATGGAAACCAATCCTTAGCTTTTGAAGATTGGATTGGATTGGATTTGAGTGAATCAAAACAACCCTTGGAACATGATGGATTAATCGAGACTATGTTGCTATTTAGGAAATCATATATTCGATTGATTGTACTTTTGATAGTTGTAATTGTAATAGTTATTTTCAAGGAGTTACTTTGTATTCATTAGATTCTATGTTAGCAAGTCGAAATAGAATATTTGCTTTGAGGCTTGTCTGAGTTTTGTATAAGAGATTATTGAGTGCATTCTAATATGTTCATTGTGGAATTGCTTTGTAAGAGAGTGCAAACCGTTATTGTAAATATTATTGATTGTTTATTACCCAAATTCTCAAGGAAATGATTTGGACGTGAGTGCTCTAGTCTTTAGATATAAATGTGAGATCTCTATTATTTGGGAGTGATAGAGTGTGAACCACTTGTATTTATGAACAAAGATAATATAATTACCCACTGAATTTGACTCCGTTTGTGTTTTTGCTTACATAGTTTTTATAGTGTCAAACCATTAGAGTTTGACACCTCTTATTATTCATTTATAAAATAAACAACAAAATTATAAAATCTCAAACTTATTAAACACCATTTTCTTAAAAATGACCATATCAACCCCGTTTGATTTGAAGACAGCCTTAGATATCAATTTTACTGATATATGTCGATCATTAACTATGTGACAGCGATTCAACGACTTTGCTAAGTGTTTTTTATATTTTAAAACAAATTCAGTTCATTTAGCTTCTACTTTTGACACATTTTGCAATCGATTGCAAGAAATGGGAAGTGGCAAACCTGACAAACAAAACCTTAAATTAAAGCATGCTTAATTTCTTTTTCTTTAAAAAAACCTTTCCCTTTTCGACTATTTAAGAACAAACAAATCAAGTCGAATTTTAAGCCTAACATCTATTTTTTTTCTATTCATATTCAAATCATATTATTAGATCCAACTAACATTAGTCCATTTGAAAAATAAAAGAAAATAAAAAATAAAAAACCTTCCATAAAAGAGTAGCCGTGCATTGATTCAACCCCATGTGATAGAGAGATTCAGTCACCAATGTCCTTTTGTAGTTGTCGATAAAAGCATGCCTCATCGAAATGTACAGCATGGTCCCCTATTACATACTTGCATTAATATTATAGATTTTGTTTTTTGGCATTTGAATTGTAAATTGCAATCATTGTTGATGTTGTTCGGTATATGATCCACTCACACTAAGAGCATTAGAGGAATCACTTTGATGCAATCATTTCATTAAGCCTCCAATATAATATAAATTGAATTTTCAAAGCTTTTGGTTAAAGCTCTTATGAATCTTATTGATGCAATGATTGCTTAAAATATGCTTAAGTGTAGGAAATGATAAGATATGGAATTTAGCAAACTTGTTTGACAGATATGGCAAAATTATGCCACGCGGCAACCCTACTGCCTTTGCTTTATTTTTTTTTTTTCTCCTATTCTTCCATTCCATGGACAATGGTCGGTTCAACTCCAGCATCTTCCTTTTTTTCTCTCTAATGAATGAACTTCACCAATAGTAACTTATATTCTCTTGCAAGGCAATATATATATACATATCTTTCAATATAAATGTATATATGCAGGAGGGTTGATTAAATCTAGCAACCAAAAGTTTCAAGGTGTGCATTCATCTTTCAATATATATGTATATATGTATTTATGTTAGGAAATACCTAATATTTCAAAGAATATTTGGTCTTTCTTCTTCTGTCTATAATTACCCTATAGATCTTCCTTAGATCCTTATATCTGTTTTCTGTTTTTCTCTACTAAAGCAACCCATGTTTGAGCTGAATCAGCTTCTATATGATTAGCGTATAGAATTTAAGGTTTTGCTTGTTTCTCAAGCAGAAAAATGGGATCTGTTTTGTTTTAGTGTGGGATTATTTGCTTTGTTCATATGTGGTTTAATTGATCAACTTTCCGTCTTTGTTTGTTCTTTGTTTTCATGCAATTTTGAAGCTTTTTTTGGAAAGCGAATTAAAGGAAAAAGATTCACTTCAAGCGGTGAAAAGGATCGATCCAATACTGGGTTTTTTTAAGCTGCTGCTTATGCTTCAATAATGAGCGACATAAGATGATTCCAAGTTCAGAAGAAGCGGGTTCTCCCATACACGAAGGCAAAGAAGATGAAAGCAGCAATAAGGTGCGTAAAGGTGCATCGACTTCTTCGCCATTATTGAGACTGAAAGATCCTCGAATCGTACGTGTTTCGCGAGCCTTTGGTGGAAAAGACAGACACAGTAAAGTTTTCACCATTAGAGGATTGAGGGACAGGAGGGTGAGGCTTTCAGTCCCTACTGCAATTCAATTGTATGATCTTCAAGACAGACTTGGACTTAACCAGCCAAGTAAGGTTGTCGATTGGTTGCTTAATGAAGCTAAACATGAAATTGAGGAACTCCCACCACTCCCAATACCACAAGGTAACTTTGCCCTTAACCCTCAAATGCCCCTAAATGCTTCTCAACAACCAAACAAACAAGATCCTACGGGAGGGATTTGGAGAGCTAAATCAAAAGATATTGTGAGGGAATCAAGCAAAGGGAGCAAAAGAGATGAAGAAGCAAGTGAAGGTCATCAAGTTCAAACAGATTATGGTTTACAAAGATCCAATCATTCTCCTATGCCAGCACTGTTAAACAATGCAGTGTCAATGCCAATGCCGATGCCGATGCCATATGGTTCTTATTATCATTTCGAACCTTCCAATTTTCCTTTACCACATTTAGGAAGCCAGGGATTTCTAGCACCCCAGACTGAAGAAGTACACAATTTCAATGTTGTGCCATTGTCATCCACCTTATCTCTATCATCTAGTTCTCAAAACCATTTCCAAATGCTGAGCTCAGGTGCTCAAAACCCTTTTGCTAACCCTCCACAATACTCAATCACCCAACCTGATCTCAGACCCTTTCATTTGAGTATCAGTCCAAGGCTTCTTCCCCATTCTCTCAACATCAATGGAAGTCAGCCTGGTAAAGAAGATGAGTTTCCTTCTAAATGACAAGAAAGGAGGAACCCTTGGCTTGCCTGAGGATATATATATGAAGAAAAAGGTACTGTTTGAATCCATATATTTACATATAATTTCAAAGAAATTCTACTTCCTGGAAGTGAGAAGCAGACAATTGAGTTTTATAGGTTTGATTTCATTTAACTTTTTTTTCTTTTTGGGTGATTGGAAAAGATCATATCTTCATATATTTGAAAGCAAATGTTAAAAATAATTGAACTATATATATGAGCTGTATGTGTAGTTTGATAATATTGGGATATAATTAACGCCCCAAAGTGTTCATATAGTTCTTGATTTGTTTTTGGGACTGAATGATCAATGAAATGCTATAGAATTATGTTGATATGTTGCACAAGATGTATGCATGTCACAAATATATTGTCAAAAGAGAGATCAGCTAGTTTCTTATTATCTTTGGCAAATTTAAGATATATTTTCATTTTTATAGGAAGGATTGGTAATTAAACCTTTTATATCATTCTTCTTCATTTTCTATATATGTATAGTGAGATTATGTATAAAACTATCCAAAAATTAGATGATGTTACATCATTTAGTTCATTTAGATAGATGAAGGGATTTTAGGCAGTACTTCTTTGCACAAGATCCAATTACGTTAAGGTAAAAGTAGGGTTGATAAGGACCACATTTGAGGGATTGTCACGAAATGGAAAGATAGGTTGTGATCCTTAATTAATACAGATATAAGAGAAAATACATTGAAAGAAACAAAAAATAAAAAAAAGATAAACATTTAGTAGTTTCAGAAACCAGAAAGTTAATTTATTCTCTGGTCCTTCATTTACCTTGAAACAAAAAATAAAAGCCTGATATGGATGTATACTAACCAGCTGCCCTCACATCTAATTCAAGTCAAAAGTTGCTCTATTGCAACATTTACCTTGGACTAGCTATATTATTCTCTTTTTTTTTTTTTTTTTTTTGAAGAATTATATTTTGTATCTGTGTTTTCTTATGTGTTTATATCCAAAACATATATGTATCTGGAACTTACACTCAGTTCAAATTTCTGAAATTGCTGGCGGTGCTGCTTACAGCTTGCTTTCTAGGGTTTTGTACAGTGAAATGGAAAGCTGCAGATAGCTAAGCATATAATATGGCAGGAGAAATTGAAATTTTAGCTATAGATTAATGCTTTATTGGTCTCTTTCAGTTCTAATAAAGAAAATGACTTAAGATTAATGCTGTTGCTAATGCTAATGTAATTAAGTAAGATGATGGTAATATTTGGAACGTTGATAGTTTTGGAACATATAGATATGTATGGTAAAAGTGGTTCTTGAAAAAGATTAATAAAAAAGATTTATTTCCAATTAACGAAGATTAGCAATTGAGATATATATAGCTAAATTGAGATCTTCATATCTTTTCAGTTCAGTTGTGACTTGTGGGTGTTTGAGCATGTTTGCATGCAGTATCTTTGATTAGCTCTTTCGTTATATTACTATTAACAGTCCTTTTGTCTTTTTTTCATTATTTATATAATATAATTGATTACATAAAAGTGAAAAAAAAAGGTTATGACAAAAATATATATTATTTATCTTTAGGGTTTTAATTTTAAAGGATATTAGTTTTTAAGTATACGTCAGAGATAGGGGCGAAACCAGAAAATTTTTTTAGAAGGCCGAAATTAAATTGTAATTTTTACGATAGTAAAAATATAATTTCACTATTTTAATAGCATCTATTTTTATAATTTTTAAAGTATTAAATCAAATTTTTATCATATTTACGGGGCCAAAGTGTAATTTTACCTTTACTAATTTAAAATTTTAAAAATTTCAAATAGCCTAAATGGAAAATTTTCCATTTTAGGGGGAGACGGGTCCCTGGCAACCCTTGGTTTGCACCAATTTAATTAGAAAATGATAACAGAGTAAAATCTGAGCAACAAATACAACTAGCGCAACTTGAACTAAAATAACATCTACGGCAATGCACACCCTAACCATCAAGCCATTATATAAGGTTCAACTAAAATTACTTTTGATTTTTACATAAGCTTTTTATAAATAAATTTTCTATTTAATTTTTTCCACAAGTTGTGTCTATCTAGTAAACTATTAAAAGAATAAACATGCTTATAACAACATTTTATTTTTTAAAATGATTTTTAAAATTTTTCTAATTGATTAGTTTCCAATACTAATTTAATAAAACATTTTACTATTAATATTGATAATAAAGTATTATAAATTAATACTTTGAATAAAAACTTATCGTATATCTTAATATATATGTATAGGGGCGGAGTCAAGGGGTGTTGGCAGGGCCTCGAACCTCTTAAAATGGAAAATTTCACTTTTAATTCTTTTATAATTTTAAAAAATTGAATTTAGTATAGGGTAAAATTACATTTGACCCCTCCAAAAATAAGAAAATATTGATTTAATCATTTAGAAATTATAAAGATATAGACTATTAAAATGGTGAATTTTCACTTTTACTATTGTAAAAATATACAACTTAATTCCGATCCCTTCAAAAAAATTTCTAACTTTGTCACTGTATATATAAAAAAAAAACTATATTTTTTAGATTCAAAAATATATACAAAGTAGTTTTTGGGCTGAAATAAACTATTAAGAAACTATATGTAGAATGATTATGGTTTATGACTCTACAAGTTATTTTTTTCTTCATGCAACATTTTCTTTAATGAATATGTAGTCTTGTTTGTGTCTTTTCCATCAAAATAATAATTTTATTAAGGATAAATCATTACCAAATTTATTTACTAAGTTATTGGAAAAAGGGAAAGAAAATTAGATTCAAACTATAAACAAAGGAAGATAACCCAAGTGCCCTGCAATTCAGCCTCAAACATAATCCATTATCACATATCTTTAGCTTGTTAATGTCACCTTAACTATGAGAACTTGAATTATATCATAATTCCAAAGGAATAAAGAAGGCAACACATCAAAGTCCCTTTTTTTTCCTATAAAAAAATCGATTTTATTAGAAGTAAACCATAAATTGGTTAAAGTTTCCCGTGAAAAACATAAATAGCCCCTTCATCCCAACCAAACATGAAAAAGGAGACTCTACCAACATGTAGTTTTGTATTCGATTCTTATGTAACTACTGTCGTATAGATATATATATATATATATATATATATATATATACATATATATATACCCTTGAGGTCTATCAATAAAATTGAGGAGATTACTCTATTCTTGTCAAGTTTATCTAGGACCTGAAATCCTCACCTCCAAAATCCTGCCCCCTTTAAATTTACACCATGTTTTTTTTGGGTCAAAATATCCCATAGGTCCCTATATTTGTTCACAAATTTAGAATTTAATTTCTATATTTTTATTGTAACACCCCTCACTCGTATTCAACATCGGAATAGGGTTACAGAGCATTACCGGACTTATACATAAATAAACATACATTTTCCATTTCCAAATAAACATCATTCAATATCATTCACATTGTCACTAATACGAGCCTATAAGGCCCAAAACATGCATTCAGGGTGGTTCGGGACTAAACTAATAACTCAAAATTTTTTTGGAACACTTAGAAAATTTTGCAAAATATAAGGGACACACGCTCGTGTGGCCCGGGCATGTGTCTCACACGTTCAAAGACACGCTCGTGTCACAGGCCGTGTGGGCATTCAAAATGGTGTCACATGGCCGTGACCTAGCCTGTGTCCGACCCCATGTAACTCTCTGACTTGGGTCACATGGCCAACACACACGTCCGTATGACTAGCCAGTGTGCCCTTCGAAATAGCAATACACGCCCGTGTGCCAAGCCATGTGCTTGGCCGTACCAAACATATAGGGTTTACTGACTTATGCTGACTTATGCCATACGGCCAAGTCACACGCTCGTGTGCTAAACCGCATGGAGCATACAGACTTTATTTTTAATTCAACACCAGGGGACACACGGCCGTATAACCTAACCATGCGTCACACATGGCTGAGACATACGCCCGTGTCTCTGCCCATGTGGACAAAAATAGGCTATTTACCTAGTCATCTTGCCACCCAAATTTGCATTCACCTACACCAAACCAAATAGCACAATTCATGCATAAAAATAGGCATTCTATTAACCTCATTCAAGCATAATTCATACCATTTCAATACCAACCAATACAAAACACATCAATACCACAATATGCCATTCAATTTCATACCAAAATTCATAATCTCAAATCATCAATATGACATTTCAAATTTTGCATCATTTAGCCTAATCTCATAAACATACCAAATTCAATTCTCAACCATTTAGCACCCTTAATTACCAAATATCAACAAGCATAACATATCCATCATTAAACACATAACCAAAGTCATATGCACATATCTATACACAACCAAATCAACCAAATTAAGCCAACTCTCATGGCTATTTACAAAACCAAAACATTTAACATTTACAAGCCATTTCAAATGACTAATTTCATTACCAAACCATAACCAAAATGACCAAAGTTCCTATACATGCCATATATCCCAAAAACATAGATTCAAAAGTACCAAAGTGATAGTTGGATAGTGTAATGAAGTCTCTGACGATTCTCGAATCCGAGCTAGCTTTGATTTCACTATAAAACACGGAAAAACAAATAAAGTAAGCTATATCGCTTAGTAAGCTCGTATGATAATAAACACAACTTAACAAAATATACCAATCAACAATTGTACATATCTATCTATAATTCATATGAATACACAAACCTATCACATTTTAAATCACAAGGCTAGAATTGAACTTCACAAGTTTCTTCAATTCAAAGCTTATACGGTTCATGTACATACCTGTACCATCTCGTATCAATCTCATACTCATCAGTATCTTTGATATACCCATGAACCATTCGGAATACTATCGGATACTCGAGAATCTCGCACCCTAAGTGCCACATACATAGCTGAAGCTATCTCAATCTCGTATCACATATAATGCTCACTCTCGAGCTATCAACGGGTCTGCTCACACAAGCTGACGGTCATGACGAAGCTACACGGTGCTGCTCACACAAGCTGACGAGTATCCACAACACATGCCGGATAACTCAGCCACCGGTAGGACGTACAGACCAGCACTCAAATCACATAACCCCTAATGACATGTCATCTGTATCCTAATCTATTCCTAAGGTTCAACCAGAATTTCACACTTGCTGAATCGTCGTCGAACATGTCCGTAGTGTCATAATCACAATTTATGCAATATCAAAGCATTTAAAACACAAATATAACAATGTTTATTACATACGAACTTACCTGGAATGCAAAGACGACAAAATAAGTCGATTAATCTGAAACCTTGTTCTTTCCCCGAGCTAAATCTGTATTTCACTTTTCTTGATGTAAATGTAATCAAAATTAACTTATTTAATAATCTCTCTATTCAATTTAGTCCAAAATATACATTAAGGCACATTTACACTTTTGCCCCTAATATTTCACATTTTTACAATTTAGTCCTTATCTCATAAAAATACAAATTCATGCAATTCAACCTAAACCCATGCTAGAAGAATTTCAATTAGGTCCTAGCAACCCATATTTTTCACTTATTTTACAATTTAACCACAACATTTCAACATTTCTCAATTAAATCCCTAAATGACAATTTTGTCAAAAATCACTTTACAAATGTTGTTTATCTAACAACAAGCATGCATTTTCTATCATTAAACATCAAAATACACCAAAATTCATCAATGGAAAATCCCTAAACCTTTAATAGTTTTATAAAATAGTCCTTAGGCTAGCTAGATTAAGCTGCAACGACCTCAAAGACACGAAAATCATTAAAAACGGACAAAAATCATACTTAAACGAGCATGAGAAGCTTGGCCGAAAGTAAACCTAACAATTGCTTCTTCTCCTTTCAATATTCGGTTGAATAACCATAAAGATGATGACTTTTAAATTTTTGTTTTACTAATTTATTAACATGTATTTAAAATTTACTAAAATAACCTTATTACAAACATTTAATATCATCCATTTTATGTCCATCTATGTCCACTTATAATAATAATGGGCTAATTGCAACATAAATCCCTTAACTATTTAATTTCATAGCCATTTAATACCTTTAGCTAATAAAGCACCACTTTTGCACTTTACGCGATTTAGTCCTTTTTATCAAATTAAACACTCAAACGATAAAATTTCTAAACGAAATTTTCACACAATCATACTATCATGCTGTAGACATTAAAATAATTATGTTGACCTCGTATTTGTGGTCCCAAAACTACTGTTCTGATTTGACTAAAAGCGGATGTTACATTTTTTTCTAAAAATTTAGTTTATCTATATTTTAGATTTCAAAATGCATGTTAATACTCTTAAATTTTTTTTGATTAAATTTGTTGGTATGACATTTTGAAATTAAAAAAAAAAAAACACTCACTTGGTAGCAATGTAACAAAAAAATGATGTTGTAATTAACCTAAATTTAACAAAATAATTTTAATTGTGTTAAAAGTTGGATTTGAATTTTAAAATTTGAAAAGTAGGGGGACTAAATTCCTAAAAATAAAAGTACAAGGAATAAATTCTAAATTTACGAAGAGTATATAGACTGATGGCATATTTTAATCTTTTTTTTTCTTTTTAGTTTTAACTCAATTAAATCTTGTTAAGTTGTGAATTTAGTCCTTGTATTTTAATTTGGTCATTCTTAATCCTTGTATTTTTAGATTTTGTCAATGTTAGTCCATGTACTTTGTATTATGAAATTTTAGTTCTACCCCAAACAATAGCAATTAAAGATGTTCTGTTAAATTCAATTACTAGCCTTGTACTGTGTATATATTTGTAGATTTAGTTCATATTTTCTAATTGGATCATTCTAAGTCCATATAATTTTCGAATTTTGAAATTTAAGTCTTGATGCATGATAGTTGTTGATCGGTTAATTGGATTTCTAGTGTCTAATACATTGAAATAATAAGCTGACATGGTATTACACATATTATAATGTGTTTGTCTTGTCAAATTTTGGAAATAGCATAGCCTAACTTAATTAATTTAACAATTATCATTTGGTGAGGACTAAAATTTTATAATTCGAAAAATATAGAAATTAATAATTGACAAATTAAAGTACAGAGATTAAATCCACAATAACTAATAATATAATTTAACCTTATAACTAATTTTTTTAATAAAATAAAAGTGTTTTTCTTAAAATCTTGTTAAATTGTAATTAAATTTTCAAATTAAATATTGATGGGAGAAAATTTAAATAAATAAAAGAAGAGTTGAAAGAAGCATATCCAACCTCCCCATCCATATGATCGTCCACCAAATCATCACCATCAAAGCGTCATCTTCCTTTAATCCGAGCATCTACCCCTCAACCATTAGAATGAGATTAGAGGTATTGAAAGGCTAGGTCAGGTTGAGTTTGGATTGGACCTAAATATGATATTAATGTACTTTATATTTGTCTAAACTTGGCCCGGCCTAAAATTTTACCCAAACCTGCCCATATTTGTAAAAAGCTAATCCAAACCTATTTAAGCCCGACCATATTATTTTTTTTAATTTCTTTTAAAAATATTTATATTATTTTAATTTAATATTTAAAATTTTTATATATTAAAATTTTTTATATAGTAACATTATTTTAATGTTTACATTAGAGTGATATTATATACTTAGTATATATATTTATTTTTTTATCTGTTATAAGTTACATAATATAAAGTACTATAAACTTGAAAACAGATCGTGATGCAGTCGTAAACCAACTAAAAATTCGACAAAGGCAAATGCACCTATCAATTAATAGTATAGCTACAGTGAGCAAAGATATTGTTCCCACGAAGACTAAAAGTACTAGTTATTACTGTCTTTATATTATTTAACCGATAAATTAGAGTAATTGATTAAAACTAAAATTAACTAAAGAACACGACAAAGAACAAATCAGGAAAATAAATTATTAACAACCAAGAAGCGAGACAATACCCAAGAAAGAATCCACCTAGACTTCATCTATCATTATCGATCTAAATTACACAATTTCTTCACTTAGTATCTTAATCCGTAGAAATCCCTAAATTATGCTAATATCTCTCTTCAAGGCTAAAAACAATTAACTCTAGGTTGATTAATTGGAATTTCTTTCTAATTAAAACTCCTATTATCGCATTAATTCGATCTATGGATTCCCCTCTTAGATTTGACTCTAATTCGGTAGATTTATGTCGTCCTATTTTTAGGATTACATGCAACTCCACTCAATTATACTAGATCTACTCTTAAACATGGTCTATTCCTCCTCTTATTTAAGCACATCAAACATGGATTAATAATCTAGAATTATTAAACCAAGATTTAAGCACACATAATTGAGAACAATATCCAATTATTTATTACATAAAAAGAGAGATCAAATAATTGAATCCATCCTAGGGTTCATCTCCCTAGGTATTTAAAAAATTAGTTCATGATGGCAAATAAAAACATCCCAAAGGCAATACAACCACAAAAAATAAAGACTCATAATAAATTTCAAAGAAATCAAAAGGAGATCTTCAATCTTGATGGAAATCTGCTTCAGATTCGGCTTCAACGATGTTTTCCAAGTTGTTTTCTTAAGTATTCTATGACGGTTCACTCCCCTCTTCTTATCTTTGTCATATATAGGTCTTAGAATGCCTGAAAAACCTAAAAAAACGTGTTTTCCCGCAGGTTTAGAGTGCGATTCGTGATTTTGATGCGTCGTTGAATGCACCAAAATATATCCTACTCCCTGCAAAATAATGAAAATAACAGTAAAGGGCAAGTAGGGTCGAATCCACAGGGATCGGATTATACAAATGCCTGTTTCTCGAGATCCTGGGCAGAATCGTGCCCAAGAAAACCTGCGATCCTGGAAAAATAAAAAAACAGAATTAATAATTTTCGATCTGGAAAAATAATAATAAAAACAGAATTTAAGACAAATTGAAATCATGAGAATAAATTACAAGAATTAAAATGAGGAAAATAAAAAGAAAGGGTTTAGAGAAAAGTTTCTTATGTGGAGATATTCCAGCCTCCGGTTGTCTCGTTCCTCCTTGGCTCCGTCTTCGGCTTTTGGATGACCCTCCTCTGCCCAAGTAAGCCAGTTATAGTGGAAGAGGACGCCTACGACCACCAACTCAAGAGTTTGACCTTACGAATTTAGGGAGCCCGACTTTGCTTTGCTATTGCTCTTGTGGAGTCATTTGCGCTAGATCAACGTTTCTCAATGGCGAATCCCACGCCATTTTGTCTCTTGGGCTCGCTAACCTCTGACGTAGTAAGCTCACGAATCGACGGTGCAATCCTCCTAAAACACACAAAGTGGCCGCCTTTGCATAAGTTGAAAGGGTTACTTCTAAAGGGACCTGGACGGAAGCGTCACTTTGTGTCGAGAAACGATGAATACCTGGGCGAGAAAGTTAAGTACGGTTTCTAAGCCTCAAGAACCCTTTTGGGGCATTCGACAACCTTCGGCTAGATGGAATTTAGTGACTCATATTTGTGGTGAAAAAGTAAATAAAATATAAAAATATGGAAAAGGGAATTTTTATTGAAAGAAAATAAAGGAAGCATAAAAACGTATGGGGGAGGAGTGTACAGAAAAAGATGAACAACCCAAATGAGCTACTCCATCCCCTATTTATAGTGCTTAGAGTAGATAGCCTAATTCTACTCAAACTCTCAAAGATAATTACAATTTAATTAAAGATAAATAGAGATAAATAAAGAAATCAAATAATCCTAGATAATTATCCTAATATTAATTATCCTAATATAATTAAAATAGAATTTGATAAAGCAAAGTCTCTTCTTTTGCATTTCAATCCCTCTCTGCCTCCATGTTTCCACTTTTGGCACCATCTTTTCCCTTTGTTGCACATTGGTCCATTTTCATCTTTAATTTCACGATTTTGGCCCTCAATTTTGCATTGGTCTCCAATTTAGTCCCTATGAGATAAAAGTCCATAAATAGCCCAAATTAGTAGAATCACATTCAAAATTAATATACAATTAGCACATAAAAACATGTCATTCTAGAGTGTTATCAAATCCCCCCTACTTAGATCATGCTTGCCCTCAAGTATGGTTCCTATCCACTGTGAAAACTAGATCCTGAAAGAAATTTTACTCCAAAGCTTTATAAAGATTAGTCAAAAATGCATATGAAAAATAAGAGAACTTCTAAGCTTGCTTCAAGTAAAACAGAAAAAGTTTTCTAATTAACACACGCAAAAATTAAAATCGTCTTGAATTATTTCATGCTATTTAGGTAAATTACCAAACCTACTAAGACACTCTATTTATTTCCGCTTTTAGTCCCCAACTGAAATTTTATTAGTACTATATTTTTTTTCTTTTTTTTTCTTTTTTTCTATTTACTTTGGAATATATTTCCGGTTAGCGGAGTTTTACCCATCACGTCACACAACCTTTTGACGCGAAGTAGAATGACAACCCAAGCACCCTACCCCTATTATTCGATCGATCACGTTCTGAGCCACACTCATAACCTTGGTCACGGAGTTTTACCTATCACGTCACACAACCTTTTGACGCGAAGTAGAATGACAACCCAAGCACCCTACCCCGGTTACTCAGCCAGTCATGTTCTAAGCTGCACTCATAACCTTGGAAACATTTATTAAATAAAATTTACACGAAATTTTAATTTTAAGAGGACCTAAGAGAAATAATCAAGTATCAAAAATAAGTTTTAGTAACCACCTAATAGTCATGAACATAACTTAGGCATGCAAACGTATTAGGTGTCCACTTGATATTAAACTCGATCAATTTTACGAAAAGCAAGATAGAGTTAACTCATTAATCATAAATATTATTGGCTTAATAAGAATAAAACAATGGAGATAAAATCAAACAGACAGAATCAAAATTAACTCAGTGGCCAAGAATCATGCATGTGGGTGAAACAGTGGCAAGTCGTGGGCAAATTCTTGGGCATGAAAAGCGACAGAATATTCTAAAAAAAAAAATATGGACAGAATGGAGCCTTAAGCAGCAAAAATAAATCACATCATCAGATGACAATAATACGAAAAGTACTTCCCCCTACTTAAAACACATTGTCCTCAATGTGGACGCAAAAGAAATAAATAGGTAGAAAAGTTTAGAAAAAACTCCCCGTGTAACTACTGTCGATTGCGGAGGATAGCAATAAGTTCAGTGAGTTGCTGGCCAAAAGTGTCGAGTCGAGCTTCAATGCACTCCGTTTTACCTAGATGGAAGAAGAGAAATTTATTAATAAAAAAAAAAGAAAGTAAAATAAGAAATAAGAAATAATAATAAAAATAAAAATAAATAAAATAAATAAAAAAACAAAATAAAATAAAGATTGGGTTGCCTCCCAACAAGCGCTTGTTTAACGTCATTAGCTCGACGACTTAAATGGTTCTACGGTGGCTCAAAATAAATCTTTTTAATCATGTGAGCTTGGAAATTCTTATTTTTTATCACATCCACCATATTTGGGTTTAATAGTCTTTGCGCCTTTTTCATTGGTTTCATATTTTCCTCCAATGGGTCAATCCCTTTTAGGTCGGCAATGCTCTCATCATCCTCCAAAAATGTGAATTTGAGATACTCGAGAGGTGGTTTTAATTTTGGATCTAATGCCTGCGCAACAGAAGGTAGAAGTTTAGTATCTGGGGATAACAACTCATTAATAGATTCAAATTTATCAAAGTCAAATTTAAAATCATAAATGGATTCAAAATTTTCTTCCACTAATGAGTCGATTATATCGACACAATTCACGCTCAAAATTTCACTGGGGTGGCTAATGGCATCGTAGACGTTAAATTTCACAATCTCCCCATCAAACTCCATCGTGAGAGTTCCACTTCGAACGTCAATTTTAGTACTAGCTGTACTAAGGAATGGTCATCCCAACAAGAGATCTGAAGATCCCGGAGCACTGTCCTCCTCTATTTTTATCACATAGAAATCTGCAGGAAAAATAAGTTCGTTAACTTTTACCAACACGTCCTCAAGGACTCCTTTGGGATGCACAACGGACCTATCTGCCAATTGAATAATAACACCTGTTTTTGTTAAAAAACCTACGTTAAGTGATTCATAAATAGAATAGGGCATTACATTTATGGAGGCTCCTAGATCACACATAGCCTTTTTAATTCCCAAATGTCATATTTTGCATGGTATTGCAAACATACCCCTATCCTTACATTTTGCCGGCATTTTCCGCTGTAACACTGCGGACACATTTTCACCAACATTCACCCTTTCATTACCTGTTAACTTCCGCTTGTTGGTGCAAAGCTCTTTGAGAAATTTAGCATACCTGGGTATTTGCTTGATGGCATCCAACAGTGGAATGTTGATCTCGACGTTCCTAAATGTTTCGAGGATTTCCTTGTCCTGCTTACCTTTTCGGCGACCTCGTGTGGAATCGCTTCGAAATGGAGGTTGAATTATGGGCAATGGGGGTTTCGTTTGGACCTGTTCGTCTCTTTTGGGTTTTTCCTGGGCAATTTCTTGGGCATGATTCCTGTCGGGAATCGATTCCAGAACTTTTCCACTTCGCAGCGTCACTGCATTTGCGTTTTGCCTTGGGTTTGGTTCTGTTTGTGACGGCAGCTTCCCTTGAGAGTTCAATTTATCAACTGATGTGGTCAGTTCTCTTATAGATGCCTCGGTTTTCTGTTGAAACTCAAGCATATTAGCTGCTAATTTATTGACCAAAGTTTCTAAAGAATTACCTGAGTCTTGTGGCTGCTGTGGAACTCGGTTTTGGTATGGCTGGTTATATTGTGGGTTGGCCCTATAACTTAAGTTAGGGTGATCCCTCCATCTTGGGTTGTAGGTATTAGCGTAAGGGTCGTATCGCCTCTGTGGTGGACCAGGAAAATTACCCACAACATTTAAATGAGCCATAGTATCGTCATACAGACTGGGACAAGTATCAGTTGTGTGCTCAGGTGTAGCACATATTCTACATAACCGAGCTGTCTTTGTTTTTTCTATAAGAAGAGTATTCATCATAAACGTGTTTTCCCGCAGGTTTAGAGTGCGATTCGTGATTTTCATACGGTTTGGCACATAGCCGTGTGTCCAGCCCGTGTGGCTCACACAGTTGTGTGTCCAGCCTGTGTGGCTCCTGAAACTTGTTCCGATTTTTACTCCTTTTGCTCTTAAATGCTCTCCTAAGTATAGAAACATAAATTTAAAGGATTAGGAGCATAAAATTCACCATTTTATATCAAATAATAATCCAAAAACGTATTAAAAAACGATATTAAAACATGTTACTTTTAGCACTTATCAGATCAGATCGAGCCGAGCTCGAACCTTAAATTTTCAAGCCCAAGCTTTACCCATATTTTAAATGGGCATAATTGTTTTTGTCCAAACCCATTTTTTAAGTCTAATATTTTTGCCCAATTTCAGACGAATCTTCAAACCTAGACGAATAGTCCAACCTGTGAACAGATCTAGATCAAACGAATCAGTGGCATTACTGCTAGCATAGGCGAGAGATAACATCTTTTTTAAAAGAACTAGACCTTTTTTCTTAATTTCTTTCTCATTTGATTATAATTTATTTAATAATTTTTATTCGTTAAATAAATTAAGGAGTAGCAAGTGGCTAATAACCTTTGGTCGGGTATATTTAAAATTTGTCAATTTATGTGAATATGCTAAAACAAAAATTAATTTAGAAACCACGCTGAATTTTTTAAAATTTACTAATCTACGGTGTTTTTGGAGAGAGAAAGGAAAACATATCCTATAGAGCGTATTTTCACTACCACATCAATGAAAACGCTAGTGAAAACATACCTTGTAGGACGCATTTTTTTAGGAGAGAGAATAAAAATGCTCCCTGTAGGACATGTTTTCTGGCCAACGGTAACAATTCCCCAACGAGCAGAATTCCAACGGCTATAAAATACCAACAACCATATTATTTCCTATATAAACCCCTCCAAACCTCATTCTTTTCAACTTAATTCTAATTTCTAAATTCTCACTTTTTGATTCTCAATTTTCAATTCTCGATTTTTCATTCTAAATTCTCAATTCTTTTTTGTTTTTTAAATTTTTGTTTGAGTCATTCAATTTTATTTTATTCCTTATAATTTGTTAGACCACAAATCAGCTTATTTGTTTAGATGACAAGCACATCTCCGACGTTCAATTACAAATGGCAATAAAATATTATTAAATTATTTAATTTTAAATAGTTAATTATTATGTTGTTTTGATTATTAACTTTTAATGTTTATATACTTAGCCCGAAGATCAGATTTTGGAGACGTACATAAACAATTTAAGTGAAGGTGCACCGGATGTCATTCATGGACACTTGCGAGATGTAGGATTTTTATATGTGGCTTGCATGCTTAGGCGGATTAAATTGATCCCCCACTTATCAGTGTTTTGATTGAAAGATAGAGACCGGAGACACACACATTCCATCTTCCCTGCGGCAAGTGTACAATTGCACTCAAGGACATTACTTTACAGCTCAATTTACCGGTCGATGGGGATATAGTTATGGGGCCAGTTATTAGTGTCGATTAGAGTGCAACATGCAAGCAACTTCTAGGGAATGTGTCAAACAAGTTTAGGGGTAGCCAGATTGATATGAGATGGTTGGAGGACAACTTCCAAACTATTGAGGCTTCTGTGAGTGAAGTTGAAAAGAAATAATTCACGCACGCATTCATCTTAAGGTTGATCAGGGGTCTGTTAATGCTAAATAAATCTCATAATTTAATACATTAAGGTGGCTACTACCACTAGACGACTTGAAAGAATCAGGACGATTTAGTTAGAGATCAACGGTGCTGGTGACATTGTACTGAAAAATGTGTCAAGCAACGATACTGGATAAAGTTAAAATCGGCAGTTGCATGCTCCTTCTTCAATCGTGGACATGGTATCAACTATCATTTTTACTCCCTCGAGTGGAACTCCCTTACGAATTCTCACTCGTTATATGGTAAAATTCATTTGATTATATTATTACCGTTTTTATTTTAGATTTGATGTAATTTTGAAATAACATATTATTTGAATAGGTGGAACAACCCCACAAGACACAGCGGTATACCGACCGAGCTCAAGGATATTCGACTAGATTTAGATCAAGAAATCGAAGAGGAGGTTAGTTTATGAATTTCAAAGTTATATAATATGTATTACTGCACTTGAAATTAAATATTATGTACGTGCTAAAAATTATAAATTCGTACTGCAGTTTATATGGATGCCATATGTGGATACAAGGATTCAAGAATGCGTCCTGGTCGAATTTTTGGCCAATCGCAACATCTGGCACGTCAACGTGCTATTGGTCATTTTGCAATGATTAAGATTCACAAATCCGACTGAGTGATGCGACAGTTCAGGTGTGCACAACGTATTCCGCCGCCACCCTAGGAGCTCGATGGCCTGCACAAGATCGACTTGTGGGGGAGACTCGAGGGAGAGTAACCAACATTCCACAAGAAGTATATTTATATGTGGCAACATAGGTACGGTTACTTGCCAACGCGTAAACCATTTCTCACACCAGATTTGACGACATTTCCAGGTTATATGGATTGGTTCAAACATAACGACAAGTCATATCTACTGCGGACTTCAAAAAGGAGTAGGCAACATCATCGTAAAAGGTCAAGACGAGGGCCCATCAATCCTAGGTCGGAGAAGATGTCGTAGCAGGATCAACATTTGCGACATCTGCACCGGAAGACCCGATTGTCGTGCAACCTCCCGGTCAGTATGGTTCATTTATTTTTTCTTCTAAGCCAATTTTTTTGTCACAAACATCACAGCACACACACTCATTCCCTGCATCATCACCTTCACATCCGATTTATTTTACACAACCACCACAACACACACAATCATTCCATGCATCCACACATTTAGTACCAGTTTATTTTACACAAGCACCACAACACGCACAATCATTCCTTGCATTAACACCTTCTCCAAAGATATATTTTGCATGACTACCACCCATTATGCTATATTACATGCTAATTCCATCAACAACACCTACGCATTCGGTATCACCAATAATTCCCACCTTCTATCTACAATCGAGCAATTCGACACCATATAATGGCCTGTCGATAGTGTCACAAACACCCCTAGCATTGTTGTTCTTCCGAGGTGGGTCATCCTTACAATTGCCAACTCAAATAGGGAAGATCTACTATGGGAGACTAGGACATGGTCGTAGTCAACCACAGAGGAAGAAGATGAAGTCAGCGATCAACCCCGATGTGCACATCAAGATGACGCCGAAGTCAACGAGGAGTCGCCAAACCAAATAGTGCGACGGAACCTTAGGCGTACCCGATACCCACCCGGTTGTGGCACACATTCAGGACGTCGATGATTATGTTATTTTGTAATTTTTTGTATACTTTGTTTTACATCTCAAATGTACACTTATTTACAATATACGAAACAAATTTACTAAATTGGTTTAATTTGTACACAATCATACTGTGAGTTTAAATTTTACAATTATTTATGTTACTTTTTCATTTAAGTTTTTATCCGTCCATTTGTTAAGTACAATATTTTCAAAAATCAAAGAATTGCTCAAAAAATTCGGGAAAAATTAAAACTTTGGCTTGCGTATTGTATTATATCTTACTTCAATAATTAATATTAATTTACACCTTACAGAAAAAAATTAATGAATAAATGAATATGTTATTGTTTTCACTGCATGAGTGTTTTAATTAGCTATTCTACACTTCAATAATTAACATTAACTTTGGCATGCGAGTTCTACACGTTCGTTTTCTACATTTTCCTCAATTTTTTTATTGGGAATCCCAGGTTGCAGGGGATCAAAAGCAATAAAGTTTGGTGGTTGAAATGCCTAGAGAGGGAGCATTTTCTCTCTGGCCATTTCAACTAACCTAACTTGATTGCTTCTGAGCCCTGCAACCCAAGATTCCCGAGAAAAAAAATTTCCTTTATACCCCGCCCCATCCCCTATATAAATGCTCATTCTTCATCCCCAATTCACCCACATCTCAGTCTCCTCTAAATTGTTTTTTCTTTTTCTTGTGTGTTGAAATTTTCGAGTTTAAAGATTTATTTCTCTCTTGCTTTGATAGAGACATAGTCATAGTTTTAAGTTGTATTTGGATTCACGATGATGTCATAAAGCTCAGTAACCTACAAATTTCACCTATTGTGTGAGTATGGGGCCATCACTTGAGAAGCCAGGATTGCTTTGCAACTTGAGGTCAAAGTTGGCAATGATTATACCATATTAGGTTAAATTTTAACCAAAGCTTCAAAATTACAAAGGTTATGCTATCAAAGGATGAGGCATAACCGGGGTCGTAGTTGACGATGCTAATGCGGGCACGACAACAAGTTTCTCCTCATCAGAGGAGCATGCTTCATAAAACTCAAACATAAGCACGAGGAACAAAACGTAAGGGGTCTTCTAATATAATCAAGTAATTCATGTTGGTCACCTCCATCGAAGGTGGTGGCCTTATTAGTATAACTTGTTACACCCTAATTCTATCGTAAGTTATAATAATGGGGTCACTGCCTTTGGTGGTGATGGATAATACGTATTACTTGATTATATTGAACGCCACTGCGTTTTTCTTCCTCGTGTTTATGTTTGAGTTTGATAAAGCATCCTCTTCTGATGAGAAGAACTCGTTGTCGTGCCTGCATAACCACGATCCCATTTATGCTTCATTCATTGACATTATAACCTTTGTAAACTTAAAACCCTAGTTACACATCAACCTTAGACCATATAATCACCATCAACTGGATCTTGAGTTGCAACGCAATCCGGCTCCCTGGGTGATGGCTTCATACTCAAATGGCAGATGAAATTTGTAGGTCGGCACCACCACCATAAAACTTTTAATTTGTAACCGTAAAAAAAATTACCAAAATGAAAACGCATCTTGTAGGAGGCCTTTTTTTCTCTCTATGACAGTGAAAATGCATCCTACAATTTTCAGGAGAGAGAAGAAAAACAATATATATTGATAAATTTTTTAAAAATCAACATAATTTCTCAATTATTTTTTTTTCAACATATTCACATTGATTTTTATATAAAGACAAGATTAATTGGAGCTATTCAACAGGCACAAGTAAACTAAACCGTATTCATATAACAATCGATGTTATGAGTTTTCAATTTATGGGAGAGAATACAAAATCCGTAATAGGTGAGAATAGGGGTGAGTATTCGATCGAGTTGAGTCAAATCGAGTCAAAAAAATTCGAGTTAGTCGAGTTGACGAATCATATTTTAGCAACTGAACTCAATTTAAATTTTTTTTTTTTGAATCAAATCGAATCAAGTGAAAAAATTTCGAGTTAAGTTGAGTCGAGTTAACGAATCATATTATTTATACTCAATGTTGCGTTTACATAGACCGAATATTTAACTAGTAGATGAACTACAAGATTATTTAACTACACAAAACAATATAATTGTTTTACCTTTTAACTTAATGAGTAAATATTTATCAAAACAACCTAATTTTGTCTTTTAACTTAATAGTTTTAACTTTTAACTTTAGAAAAGGTAAACATTTATCAAAACGACATAGTTTACCTTTTCTTATTCGGATTTTCAGATAACTCGAATTGTGTAATTCATATTCGAGTTAAACCAAAAAACTTAATTTTTTTATTCGAGTTGATTCGAATAACTTGATTAACTCAAATAAATCGAACTATTTAATTTAAAATTTAAATTTTTTATCGAATTTTTTGAATTAAATCGAATTTTGCTCACTCTAGGTAAGAAAATCACCCATTTGATAGAATATGCTACCAATAATTTTTTACTACTTATTCTTAAAATTTTACTTAGACAAGTGGGAGTGTAACATTTCCCTTATTCAAAGTAAGGCTTTCCATCTATATGACTAACTCAACAGTCGAAGATTTATCTAGGGTTTAAATCAAATCTAAAATTTCCCAATTTTCAGAACTCTGGATTTAGAATTTCTCCAAATCTCCAATCCTAATTCCCTCATTTCTTCCTCAAATGCTCGCATCCATTCTTCAACGGCAATAAAAGAAGGTAAGCTTTCAGCCTTCAATTCTCTCTATTCTTTTCTATTGATATGAAGACCAATTGACCATGAAAGATGGTGGTTTCGAGAATAAAAAAGAACTAGAAAATTCGAAAAATCAATCAAAGTCTTCCAAATTCTATATCAAAAGTGATGACTTTGCCCTTGCAATCGCGAAGGTTGCCGTTGCACAAGTATGCGAAAGCGTAGGGTTTCAGAGTTTCCAACACCCTGCTTTAGAAGCATTATCAGACATTATTGTTTGGTACATTTATAACCTAGGGAAAACTGCGAATTTTAATGCTAATTTGTCCGGGAGAGTGGAAGCGAATGTGTTTGATGTTATTCAAGGGTTGGAAGAGTTAGAATCAGGTTTAGGATTTGCTGGTGCATCTGATGTTAATCGTTGTGTTGCCAATTTGGGGATTGTTAGGGATATTGTTCACTTTGTCGGTGATGGGGATGATATACCATTTGCTTATGAAGTTCCGTGGTTTCCGGTTGTTGAAGAGTGGAAGGGAATTGGGAGTTTTTGGGAAAAAGGGGAAGACCCTCATGGGTAGCATATACCTAGTTGGTTGCCAGCCTTTCCTGATCCTGAGACTTATGCTGCCCGATCGAGTGTAGGGAATAGTACAATGAGTGCTTCCAATGAAGTGAAGAATGGGTTAGTGAGGGTTGAGGGGAAGATAGAGCGACCATTGCTGAATTTTCAGCAGCAATTTGCTCATAATGGTAACGAAGGGGGTTCTTCTCATGTTGGTGGAGATAAGGGTAAAGCAAAGGAAGCTTCTAATAGCAATCCTTATCTTGCTGCACCTCTGCACTTTGGGGAAAAAGAAGTACATGTATCACCAGTTCCTCTTCCGGCTAAGCTTTCAAATGAAGTGAATTCGAGAAACCCTGTTCCCGAAAATTGTTTTGTAGGAAATCAAGTTTCTGTGCTGGAGACATTTGCTCCTGCTATTGAAGCAATGAAGAGTGGGATATGTGAATATGGCAATGGACAGAAAAATGTCCTTTATAGCCAGAGGACTATGGTGCATTTTAAAATTGGAATTGGAAAGAAGCCTTTAGGCACTGCACCAGATTTCAATTCCAAGAACAAGGATCTTGAGAAGATCGTTTGAAAATGATAATGAAAAGGAAGACAGGAAGAGAAGAGCGGAAAAAATTCTTAAAAGAATCTACAGAATTCTCGCACGAACTAGGTCAGTTGTAACTGTAAAATAGGTTTGTTACCATTCTCTGTTGACTTCCAAAGCTGGAGGAGTCTTCTACTTTGACAACTTTCTTGTGTATGCTCGGACAGTAGCCAGGATAGAAATTTGTGAGGGGATGGTTTTTTTTAATTGAAATTCTTGTTTCTTCTTTCGTCGTCTTAAAACTGATCGTGGATTTATCAGTTTCTGTTTCAATGTCAACTCTATATGTACACTATGCTCACCATTGTTGAAGCTTTACAATATTGTATCAACATTTGTTATTAATGAAATGTTAATTTCAAATCACATGCATCTCTATATTTGTTATTAATGAAGTCAGGTTAATTTCTGTTTCAATGTCAACTCTATATGTACACTATGCTCACCATTGTTGAAGCTTTACAATATTGTATCAACATTTGTTATTAATGAAATGTTAATTTCAAATCACATGCATCTCTATATTTGTTATTAATGAAGTCAGGTTAATTTCAAGTCACATGCATTCTATCCTGGCATCTTTTAAGGCCAAACTTGGAGAACAAGTATGATTTGCTGTAACCCACCATTATGAATAATATTGAAACAATATTTATTTGTTGACGATTTGATTGAAATGGGATAGACTCTAGGATTGATCTCTATTCCATGTTGACCTCAATAGGAATTAACTTCATGTAACATGCAAAATAGGATTATAATGCGCAAAAACAACTGTCTTGGATTTTCAAATTGAAATATAAATTATTTAACACTTAAAGTTCACTAACTGAAAATAGGGTTGAAAGTAACTTCTAGTCTATTGCAGAAATTGTTAGCAGTAACAATATGTAAAGATCAGTTACTGCTACCATTTTCGGTTTCATCCTTCTATGTTACATGCTCCCCTCCCCTTCCCCATCTCCCTTTAGCTTAGCATTTAGATATACCTGTTGGTGTTTTTCCTTTTATTGCTGATTGAAGATGTATTTGCATGACGGTTTTCATCCCTAAACTGAAGTTCTTTACCCAGAGCCTATCTTCCTCTCACCATGGGAGTCGGAATTTGTGGTGTTTACTAAGAACCTTAAATCAAATTTGAAGGAGCAAAAATCTTGCAAATATATCATTGCTAGGAGGGTATACAAATATAAAAAAATTGTTTTTTTTATGTGCTGCTTTTATTTTGGGTTTATGGGATCTTGTTTAACAGTGAACTCTTATATAACCACTCAAAATGATGTTGTATGAATTGTCGTTTTGGTGCTAATGGTAAGCCGTGCTATAGAGTCAATGTATGCTATACCTCTGGACCAACTCTTACGACTGGAAGCTTATTAAATTCTTTGCTGGCAGTTGAACAATGAATGTTATATGTATACCCAAAACGAAAACTTCAAAGTGGAGAACACTTATATCTAGTATATGCATAAGATTGCAATTTACGTGTATTTCACAGGCTTTTTATTTACAAAGTGTCATTAAGGTAAGTTTCATTCAAGGTTTATTTGCAACCATAGTCCTTCATCCATTGACAAATTATTAATACATATCTGATCCTACTTCAAAAACAGTCGCCTGCAATGCCCTCGATGCTGCTGTTTTAGATTTGTTACTTCACAACTGATAACTTCACATATTAAGTCTTTGAAGATCAACCTCTCCACATCTAGAGCTATCCATGGAATTTCGCTCTTGAATTCTGTCCAGTCCATTGATCCAAGCATCAAATCTCCGCATACGATGCTGTTGAGATTTTTATCCTCTATATTTGATGTAGTCTGCATTTTATCTATATCTGAACATAAATCCCTTACCACCTGCTGTCTTTTTTGTCTTGTATCCTCCACTGTACTTGGTAAGATCCACTGCTTGTAAGAGCCTTTCTTCACTGATTTTATGATTAGAATTTCATTAATTGCATCAAATATTAGCAGCCTATGGTTCTTCTCGATGGGGTCCAGCTGGCTGACCTTTCTGCCGTTGTGTTTTCTATTTAGAAGCCAAATGCTTGCTCTGATCTGTTCTAGGGCAGGGAACAAGTTAGGGTTGATTAGATGTCCTGATGGATGAAGCTGGCAGGCCATGACGCTGGAGTCAAATTCGCTGAGGAGGCCTGATGCCAACATTACTTCTGCAATGTATTCATGGTCTGGATTTGGAATAATTTCATTTGTAATGGCCCACTCATCGATAGAATCTAAATTCATGAATTTCTGGACCAAGCGCTGGATGTTTTCTGCTTTCCTGCTGTCTGTCTTGAACCTTGGACTGGTTTCTCGGCAGGTGGGTAAGTGATTTAGACCTATGGAACTCCAGTCTGCATCATTAGGGGTAAGACCCTCATCACCTGTTATAGAAAAATGTGAAAATAATTAACTGGACAAGCCTTCTGTAACAAATAGTACCTTCCTCAAATTTCTTGTTTCATATAGATTCTATCCTTACGCAATGTTTAAATTGTTACATTATGGTTCCTACATGTATTATGTGATTACTAGTACGTATGAGTTAATTTACTGGTTCTTTTGGTGGATATATAGTTTTTAAAGCTTTCATGCTTGTCATGGATAAACTTTACTTCAAAGTATCTTAATGAATTTTCTTGACTTTCTAAACTTGGAGTGCGCAATACAGAATTGGCATAACATCCCCATTGATCCTTGAGGGGACTATTACTTTGAGTGCAGCAGGTTGTTAATCTCGTAATTGATTTTGAAAAATTGAAGGTGGAAGATGGTGAACAGTTATGTAGTATTCATAGAGTATCATGACTATTGCCAACAGCATCAGGTTGCTTGGAAATGCATTCTCATCCAAGAGGATTCTAAAGAAAGTCATTATCACTTCCTAAAAAAATGAGTCTAAAGTTTCATCCTTCGAAGATTAAAAGACTTGTTTACGATATCCTCATTAGAAAGCAGAGAAGATTAAGCTAACAAGAAGTTACTGGGGGGGCTTTTCAAGCCAAGAACAAAGAAAAGACTGATTTAGGTGTAAGAGCTGAAACATTGGTGGCAAAAGAGAGAAGTAGAGGAAAGACAGGGAAAGAAGTAAAGATGGTGGAAAAAGTAATTATCCACCATGCTCAACACTATAAGAAAACAACTCTTTTGGAAATTTACTGTTGGTAAAGAGCTAACATTCAGTTTAGATCATTGCAAGCAAATGGAGCATATCGAACAACAATGTGGTGCTGGTGCATAAACTCAGATTGCTGAAATCGGTCAGCTACTAGAGGGGCATATGCCTGCTGCAACATGTTATGCAAGCACAACAACCACAGACTCCATTAGTTTGATAAACAGTGGTTGCATATATAACATGGTTTCTGATGAAGACATATTTGAGGTTCGTAATAGAACCTACACTTCAAAAATCAAAATTGGCCATGGAGATTTTATAGAGGACAACTTACTTGACAGAAGAAACACATGTGGAGAAACCTAAAGTTTTGCTTTGAAAGGCAAAGAAGATAAGGTTTACCAAGCCAAGAAGCCCTTATATGGGTTGAAGCAGGCGCTTAGAAGACTAGCGTGATAGAATTGACAAATTTTTGGACTCAACAAAAGTATTAGTGAATCAACTTTGTTTGTGAAGAAATCTAAAAATGAGGATATGTTCATTCTTTTTCTATATTTGGATGATTTATTGTATTAGAGCAGCCTAATCTTGGTGTAAGAAATAAAGAAGATTTTTTAGATGACATATTTCTTTTGGATAGAAATTCTTCAATCTTAGTTTGGTATTTTAATTGGGCTGCAAAAGTACTCAATAGAAGTGCTAAAGAAGCATTATATGGAGAGTTAGCAAACCAATGCTCAAGGTGGAAAACTCGGCAAAGATGTTTTCAAGAAATTTGGTGCAAGACTTATAGAAGCTTGGTTGATCGTCTGTTGTATCTGACAGCAACAAGGCTTTTAACATTATATACGCTATTAGTTTCCTCCCTAGATTCATGCATTGTGGAATTGTGATGCACTTTTAAGTTAAGAGGGTGCTTAGGTATGTCAAAGGCTTAGATGCTTTGAATGAAAACTTACTGAGCATGAACTTGTCAGCTTTCCTGCTCCCTCTCCGTGTTAAATGTACATTTTTGTGTTTTGGGTTGATTTAAGATCAACATATAATTTGTTTTCATGATGAAATGATTATAGAACCCATTTTAATTTGAAGTTTCAGTTGAGCACAATTAATGCATAAAGGATACATGAATTTTACCTTCAAAAGCTTTTGATGTTTTCTTCACAGGAGACGGTGATTCATCTCCGTAAAATGCGGCATCTAGAACAGAAACAGGACTAGGCTGTTCCGGGGCAGTTCTTGGAGGTTCTGCTTTTGGATCACCTTCAATTAACCCTGCTGCTGGATTCTGAATGACAGAATTTTAAGCTGGTTTAGAAGATTATCAAAATACTATATGAATGAAATGAAGGAAGAAGGCTTACTTTCTGCTTCTTTTCCTGTTCTTGGGAGAATGTACCCTCTATCTTGCCATAACTTTGAGCACTTGTGACTTCACTGTCACCATAGGAGGCCATGCTCATATTGCTCTCAGATTGCATCGAACTATCATCTCCTTGGTGATTCAAATCTCTCATGTCACTACCGATATCACTCAATTGGTCATCACTTTGCCTCAAATTGTGAGATTTATGCCTGGGCTTCTGATGTGGCAAGCCTGATTCTGCTTGTAGACTGCTTGATTGCCTTCTGCTTTTTCTCTGGTCTGATGCTGGATTGGTGCGACGAGACTGTTTTTCCATTTCAAGCTTCTTCTGGTGCAGTTTAAGGCATGTGGTCTCTGAGCTTACTGCAATGTTAGTATTTTCTTGAGCAGTAGGTGATGGCTCTTTTGAAATTTGGTTGTCTCTTAGAGTTCTGGCAGTATTTTTATCCCTTGAATGGAGTCGACTGGAAGGATCCTTAGGAGTTTTAGGTTTCGGAATTGAATCTTTATATGATTGCATGTCAGCCTTTTCACTTCTGGTATTTGCATGGCTGCTAGTGCGAAGCCTTCTTAAACTGCTGGTTGCAACTACTGTTGAAGTAGAATTGCTGCCATTTTTCATAACTTTTTCTTCTTTTATAATCTTGATTGGCAATTTAAGGCATGTTGGAGAACTAGTTTCCTTGATCGTGGCTGAAACTGCATTTTTACTATGTAGTTTTCTCAAATTTGGTGCTTCTGAGCTCTGGCCAGGGATGCTGCTTGTGTGAGATATCAAACTTGATGCTTGCTCTTCTTTTCTGGTATCTGACATCTGCTTAGACATCTGCATTTCTTCAAGTGTTTGTTTAAGGGCTCCAATATCTTTTCCCGACTTCATGAACTCAAGTGCTGCCAAACTTTTCTCGATTTCACCGTAAACAGTTAGAAAGGAGTTTGGGGCTTTCATTGGAGTTTCTTGACTCTTCAAAGCTCCCTTGTTTCCATCAAGCTGCCTCCATGGGGCAGATTCAATTGGGCATCTAGTTGCATCAGGTTTCTTTGGCTCTACATTTGTCATGCGATTGCGGGGTGACCTTGGTTCCTTTCCTGAATTTCTTGAACAACCAGAAATCAAACTTTTCGTTTTCTCATTAATTCTTGATGAGGGTGAGGCGGGATTGCTTTTGAAATCTTGACAGGTTTTGATATCTCGACTTCGATTCCCATTGGTTAGCACGGGATTTAGCAATGCTTCCACCCCCATCAACTTAGCTACAACACTAGATGGTCCTTTGTAGCTTCCAGGTTCTTTCTCTTGGTTTCTTGTATCATTTGATTTCATTCTACTTCCGTTTATCTCTCCTAGAAGAAAATCCGATTTCATACTATCGACGGAACCCTTTATGGAGCTTTCCCTACTATCTAGTGATAGCCTTGGGAGATCTTTGGGCTTAATTTTATGTGCATCTTTTGCCCCCCTCCCATCATAAGAGAGCCGAGGAGCATCCTGTCGTGCAAAAGTGAGAGAACCATCCTCGCATTTATTGTACATTTTAGGAGTCCCTTTAAGCTTAAGAAGGGCATGACTTGATTCATTGAGACTGGTGTTCCTCGTCTTTGAAGGTTTTGGTGACTGCGAAGGCCTTGGGGAATCTATATACTTCAAGGTTTGGTGCTGCCCCGCTTCCACTTTTGTTGCAGTTTTAATCGATAACCCACAGGCTTCTCTATAGATTGAATCTTTAACCACATCTCGGAGGTTAAGGGAGTTTTGGCTTGATTGCAAAGAAGCATTTGATCGATGACTGGATATTTCCTTCCTCGGGGTTTCGTGGAAGGCAGTTTGGCTTGATGAAGATCGGTCTACTAGAGATTCTTTGCTGCAGTCAGCAGGTGAGAAACTGGATGAACAAGAGGAAGAAGACAACGAGGTTCGGGGTGATTCAAAGGAGTATCTTTGTTTCTCCTTCACAGTCTTCTTCAGAATATTTCCCTGAAGGTGCAATGTAAGTTACATTAACCTTAATTATTTTTGTCAATTCCTCCATAGACCTAAGTGACCAGTATTATTTCTTACTTTTATCTTGTCTGAACCAATCTTGGCTTCTGTTCCATGCTTGCCATTTTGACCTAGTCAAACACTGAATGTCAGCCATAGAAGGAAGAAATCTGGATGGTTTTAGACATTAATAGGTTACTGCATAGAAAGTGTTCCAACTCCAATCTAATCCACTATGTTAGTGTTTTCAAATTGGGGTTAAAACATGTTTCTGAAATTAGCAGAACCTGGAAACCTCTTAAAACTCACAAGTTCTCTCGGCCTAAAATCCGTGTTACGCATATTCAAACATAACTATGAGGTATAGAATCTTCAAAAGACATGAAAAGACATAAAAAGTAATTAAAGATACGCACTCACCCTTGAGTCAAGTAACATAGCCTAAAACATTCATGATGGAAATTCAGAAACATTAACCTGAGGGTGATCTTTCTTTACAACCTTGAACACTCTTGAAAAAAAGGTAAAGATAATTAAAAGTACCTGAGGGAAGCCTTTTGCGGTTTGGACCGGCAATGCGCCGGTTACCATAGAAATGGTGGCAATCGAAGAGCTGGAATAGTCCATTCATGCACCCAATCTGCTTCTGCAAATCTGGGTTTTCATCTGATAAAGAATACATAAACTTTGATGACACCCTAAACTTTTAGCAGAACCAAACCTGAACTTTCTTAGCTTCCAAACAAAACTTCTGGGTACTTTCAACGTCTCTTCACAAGGTTAACATGCCACATGCATTGCCAAAAACCTTGTAAAGGGTTCTTTTCCAAGTATGTTCTAGCTACTTAAACATCCTAGGATTCTGAAACCTTGTAAAGGATTTTTTTTTTTCTACCCCTGCAACTAGGATATTTCTTTCTTTTGGAACTGTGTGAGGTTTCAGAGAATTATGTTAGTAAATAACAGAGAAGACTGAAAGGGACAAATTTAAAGATACAAAGAGAGATTGGTATAGCCCCACATTACCATTCTTTGCATTTGCAATGAGATTAAAAACGTTTTCTTCGGGGCTTCCCTGAACAAGGCAGACAATAACCCAAAGGGTCCCCAGTGACCACCTTCTATGGACTTAGCTAACCTATCAAACACCGCAATGGAACCTCTTACTGCACAAACAGATATTAAGTTCTAACATATGTAGGCAATGGGAATGTGAAAAATCTTAGCAATGGGAACGTGAAAAATCTTACTTCTTTTCCTCTAATATTATAATATTTAATCTATGCCTAAGAAGCGGATACTTCAGATTTGGAATGTAAGACTTCAACAAACTACTGCAATAATTGGAAAAGAAAGACAGTTGGCTGTGTGAATTTAGATTTATCCTAGGGGTAGAGTCATGCATCCTAATATTAAGATTAAAAAAAAAAGTCTTCCATAGAAAATTAAACTTGGCTCCTACATTAATATACTAAGTACTTGTTTAGTGGTGCTTAAAAAAAACACTTTTGGCGTTAAAAATATTGTTGGAATAAAAGTTGTACTAAACAAACTGCTTTTAATTGAAATTTTTAGCTTTTCAAAAGTACTTTTGAAAAGAAGCATTAATTAAAATTAAAAAATATTTTTTTTAAAATAATACAAATGTGTTAATTACAATTACAAATATTTAATGTTTATATTTAAATATTTAAAATATAAATTATATATATTCTAATTAAATTTTATAAAAGAATAATATTTATTGCTTTAAAATATTTAAAATTTATATTTCATATATTAAAATATTAACAACAATGTATAATAATTTTTTTATTCTTACTAAAATAAAAATATTAATTAATTTGAACATTATTTAAATGTATATTTATTACTTGATAATAATATGTCTAAAATGAATATTTTATTTTTCAAAAGCACTTTTTGATAGCAATGCTAAACACTCAAATCTTAAACTAAACTTTTTAAAAGTACTTCTCAAAAGTATTTTTCTACAACACTTTTTAAAAGTATTGTTAAACTAGTCCTAAGTCTAACTTGGCTCAACCCTTTTAATTTTATAATATTTTTATATGTTATGTAGTTTATATCATATAAAATATTAATATATAATAGTATACTGTAATAAAATTCTTATTCAAGAGCCATTAGCTCAAGGGAGTAGAGGTTAAGAAACTTTGTTAGCATTAAAAAAATCAGGATTCAAACTTTTTAAATTTTGTTAACATTATATATGTTTAAAAATAATTTTAAATAAAATTTAAGCATTAGACTTAACTTATCAAATAAATATAATGTTAAGAGCAAGAATTCAATCCAGTTATAGACATTTCTAGTGTGATTATGTGAAGAGCCATAGGTAGATGAAATTGGTATAAATTTTAAACATTCTAATCGTGTTTAAAAGTTATATAATATTTTGAATTATTAGTGTACAAACTTATTATTAGGCTAAGGGTGGGTCAAATGCTCTTTGGGAATTTTCTCCCACTTTCATGTGAACAAAATAATGTGGGTGGGTCTGCAATTTAGACCTCTCCCCCCATGACCAAGTGGAGTTTGTCAGACAGTGGCAACCAGCTTCACCATCTTGCTAGAAAGTGGATTTATGTACTGCAATCATCATTCCCCTCCTCTTTATTTTACACTTTTTTTTTTTTTTTTTTTTTTTTTTACAAATACTCAAATTTTGAGTGGTTTAAAGTTTCACTTGAATAATTTACAAATTTAATTTTTTTTATTTTTAATTATTATTGAAGAATTTTAAATTTCAACATATGACATTAGGTATGAAAATCGAGCTCATTTTTATGTAATACTCTTACAAAACTTTATTTATTCTAATATATATTTAGAATTGGAATTATTTACGAATCAATGAAGTTGGAATTTGGGAAAATGGATGATCATATTTTTCTCAAATGCATTGTAGTTTAATTTGTCTATACTAAATTAAAGGATGACATCTAGATGCTGTTCATCGGTGAATAGGGCTTTGTAACCAAGAAACCATTTTTTTCTAGTTAAAACATTGACCTAAAATGGAAAATTACGGTGCCTTGCCATATACATAAAGATGGAACTTGAACTATTCATATATAAAGTTTAGAATTATTTATAATTTTTTTTAAATTTTAATACGAAGATAAATGTACATCAACATACTCAAATCAACATCCTTCTTAAATAAATATAATATAAATAATAATTACTAAAAAAATAACATTAATACAAATGTGGAGTACTATGAAGCATTTCAACCACAAAAGAGATTAGTGATTTTGAATCCAACTTTGGAGATTATATTAAAGCTTCATGATTGCAATGATAGAAAAGGGGTCTATCAAATTGACAGTTCATTAGTTGCAAGAGTATTACCTACACTGCACATGCATTTCCTACTGCTACTATTATTATCATTATTGGCCTGACATCCTCATGCATCTCACAGTCGGTGATTAAACCAAAGTTATTATTTCAAATTCCTAATTTTATTTAAAATACTCAAATTTTAAAATTTATTTAAAAAATATCAACCTGACCCAAGTAGTCATATCTTTGATAAAATCAGAAATGGTTAAGAAGGCCTAATCTTACACAATTGAAACAAGGTATGAAACTTGGTTTGATGGAGCCTTCAAAAGAAAGATTCCTAAAATAGGGAGGGTTCATAGGGACCTGCCTGTTGGTGGGTTCAAATGAGTTGATATGTCACTATTGTAGTTGTCATACTATGTGTATGACATTTATCTCCCCCTTTGAAATGTGGTATGATCATCATACTTGGGATTTAAATTAATGTTTTTTTCGATTTTGATTGATTTTAATTTTATAATTTCACGTTGTTTGTAATTGACAATGGTAGTGTGTCTGGTACGTGTTTGTTAAAGTAGGTTTTGCAGGGAATGGGAAATGGGCCATAAAAGGTCGTAAGGTCAATAGCAAAATTTTTGAGCAAGAGAAAATGATGCTGTATGACACAGTCGTGAATATGCCAGCTTTATTCCCTTCCTTCATACCTACTAATTGTTTGTTTTATTTACATATTGAAAAGTGCCTTCGTCTTTCTTGGTTATCGGAAATTGAATTACTGATTTAAACTTGTTAAATTATCGATTTTTTATTTTATAAATTTAATTAAAATAATTATTAAAAGAATAGAAAGAAATTGGTCGAATTAGTTCGATTATTGATTCAACTAATTTATTGTTCAACTGGTCCAATTTCTTATTTCAAATCGATTTCTCGACTGATCTATTTCAATTCAAAAAGTTGTGGTTAAGGGCATTACTTTGTTTGTCATAGAATTTAAAAGAAAAGGAGAACTTTTATATATATATATATATATATGCGCGCTTGCATAAATAATTATTTGTAAAGTTAAAAAATTCTACCACTAATGTATTAAATAATATATATGTATGTAAAATATAATATTATATGAATTTTTTTATAAATTTAAAAAGAGAAAAAAAATTATAACACTAGTAGTAAATTAAATATTTGTAATTTTTAAAATTTTAACTCAAATCTGATTAATTTTAATTACAATCAATTTTATTTATAATCCGCTTTTTATTTAAATTTTATTATTCAAGATAATTATATTTTTTAGATTATTAAAATTTGTTAAACATTTCAATTCTTAATAATTAATTATTGTACACTCACAGTTAGTACAAATTTCTGGTGGGAAAAATCTTGAACACGCGAATGAAACTCGAATATAAAATGAAGAATTAAGACAAGGCTCTAAGGCATGTATCAAGCTATTACCTTTAATGTTCTATTCGCCCCCACATATATTCGGTGTGCAAAAAAGTTTGAAGAGAATGAACTTCGAGGATACAATGAAGCCGATAACTATTTGCGTTTTGCACTGACGAGAATAGTCCACTAAGCCCTGAGCAATGTATAACAAGAAAATCAATTTCTATAAAGAATTTCTGCAGTAACTCTTTACAGAACAATCTAATAATATTTAAAGATGGAGGAAAGATTGAAAGAATTTTTAAAACTTGTTGTTATGATTTCCAAATGAAATCTCATTTCTATTTATAGAAATTTTCTTGTCTCTTCACAGAGACATCCTTCAATAGATATCTTTTATGAATAATAACATCTTTAAAAAGACACATAATTATTCATCTAATATTATAACTATTCAAGTAATATTGTTTGAATAGTTATAATTCTTTGTCAAAAATCAAGTGATATAACTCTTAACCAATAACCAAAAGATTTAACTTTTGATTAATTACTCTTTCATTTATAGTTATTGAAACACTATAAATATTTGAAAATGTTCCAACAATCTCCCCCCATTTTCAAAATATTTTAGATTTTGATATTCTTGAAAATCAATTTGCATAAATAAAGGTGCCTCACTTAGTGAAAACATGTTAAAGTTAACTGAAACAGCATGGTAGACTAAGCTTTGAACCAACTATTCCATTTGACTAATCAAACACATCTCACACAATGATTTCAACATCGGTCAATGCATAGTATCCATGGACACTATTATGGCCATGTGTCTGTGTCATCTTTTCATGAGTGCTATCAGAACCAAGCCCTTGAGCTTTTAGAAGATGTCACACTTCCACTCACATAGGTAGATCCCATTAAGAGCATTCCTGCAATTATAACACTCTAATATATTTATGTTATGGGTCCATTAAGAGTACATTACTCATCCTTCCCTTATCATTACAGGTATCTAGCATTTTAATCTTAGGATGGATTTATTTATAGTGCTAGCAGTCACATACTAATGATGTATTTTGTCTTATTGAACTCAATACTTGACATTATACCAAGCATTGAGTTGAGTTTCCATCATGGGTGACTCTAATTAATGGGCTTGAGTCTCATCCCTTTTGATGTCTTATTGACTACATCTCTAGCAAGACTTTTTGTCAAAAGATCCGCCAAATTTTCACTTGACCTCACACAATTAATAGTGATCATTCCATTAGAGATTAATTGTCGGACATAGCTATGTCTTAATCTAATGTGTCTAGACTTTCCATTATACACTTGGCTATATGCCTTTGCTAAAGTAGCCTCACTATCACAACAGATAGAAATAGGTGAAATTGGTTTAGGCCATAGATGTACATCAAAAACCAAATTTCTTAACCATTCTGCTTCTTTAGATGCAACAACTAATGCAATAAATTTAGCTGCCATGGTGGAACCAGTAATACATGTTTGTTTATTAGAACTCCAAGAAATGACTCTTCCACCAAGAATGAAGATCCATCCACTAGTAGAAGCATGATCCTCCAAACTTGTAATCCAATTAGCATCTGAATACCCTTTTAAAACTGAAAAATATCCATTATAGCACAACCCATAATTAATAGTTTTCTTTAAGTACCTAAGCACTTTATTCAAAGCTTACTAATGCAAACTACTTGTATTACTTGTGTACCTACTTAATTTCCCAACAACATATGCAATATCTGGTCTTGTACAAGTCATTATGTACATAAGACAACCAATTAAACATGCATATTTCAATTGATCAATTTTCCTACCAGCATTATATACTAATTTTATTTGAGGATCCATGGGTGTAAATGTTGGTATATGATCTGTCACAAATTGAGCAAATTAGGCTTTTTTAGCATACTTAAGGAGCTTATTCTCGAGCAAAATAGTGTCTTTTGCATAATTTTTTGTTATTTTTAGATTTTAAGTTAATAAGTAAAAATGTCTCATTTTTCCCATTTTGTGACCCAATTTGGCCAATAGTGTCATTAGGAGACCTAACTTGTTACTAAGTGGTGTGGGGAAGTGTTGGAGGTCAAAAACGAGCGAGAATGACACCAAAGACAAGAGTATCGCTATACCGCCAATAGGATGGAAGATTGGAGACACCCTTCAATGGTATCGCGATATCCTCTTTGGGTATCACAATATCCACCCTTCAAAAAGGACCCCAAGACTCAACATTGATTCAAAGAGGACCCCAAGGCTCAACATTGATCGAGGTATTGCGATATCTACTTCTAAGTATTGCGACATCACCTTCTTCAAGGGGACAAAATTGGACAAAAAGGGTAGTCTTTGTCCACCCAGTCCACCAATCACCCAAGACCGGTGTAGGGGGCATGTTTGACAATGAAATCTCATCAAAAGATAGCCTAAAACAACACAAATTGGCCGAGGAAGAGAGACACACACATTAGCTTTGTTTTAGGTTTAGTTTTCTCTAGGTTCTCTCTTAGTTTTTCTGAACTTTTTCTAGGGTTTTTATTTTTTCTTCTTCTTCCTTAGTTTAGAGTTTATTTATTTATTTATTTATTTATTTTGCATTTACTTCTTGTTCTTGATGTTCTTAGTGCTAGTTAAGTTAGTGATGTGGTCTAAAACTAACTATGATCACAATAAAGGCAAGCGCACCTATCGTTCAATAGTATAGTTATGGTAAGACCAGTAATATCGTATCCACAAGGATCAAAAGTACTAGTAATTACTATCTTTCTATTATCTAGCCTAAGAATTGGAATGATTTTGTTTTAAACTAAAACTAATTAAAAAAGACAACGAAAGAATTAGGAAAAATACTTTTTAGACAACTTATATGAGATAGACAATACCTAAGGAAGAATCCATCTAGACTTCACTGATTATCTTTGATTCATACGATTTATTCACTTGACTTAATTTATAGAAATCCCTGATTTATATTAATATCTCTTTCAAGACTAAAAACAACTGACTCTAGGTTGATTAATTGAAATCTCTTTCTAATTAAAACCCTATTGTCGCATTAACTCGATCTATGGATTCCCTTATTAGATTTGACTCTAATTCGATAGATTTATGTCGCCCTATTTCTAAGGTTGCAATAAACTCCGCTTAATTGTGTTGATCTACTCTTAAACAAGGACTTTTGCTCCACTGAATAAGCACATTCGACTTGAATCAATAACCTGAATTATCAAAACAAGAATAAGAACTCACAATTAAGAATAAGAACAAGTATTTATCTTATAAATCAAATAATAATAAGATCTGTTTTAGGTTTCATCCCCTTAAGTATTTAGGGATTTAGTTCATACTAATAGAGGAAAACATCTTAGAATAAGGAAAACAACAAAACATAAGAAAACCCAAAAACTTCTAAAGAACTTGATGGGAGATCTTCAATCTTGATGAAGATCCTTCTTCCGAGCTGCTCCCAATGTCTGTCTTCTAGTATTTTTTGCCTTCTACTTAGCGTCTACTTGACGTCCTCTCTTAGGTTGCCCCTTAGGGTGTTTATATAGGCTTTGGAATGCCTTTCTTGGCCTATAAGTAGCCTTTTCCGAATAGAATTAAACCTAAGGTCGGTAGGGACACGCCCGTGTGACACGCCCGTGGTGGACTCCTTCGGTCGTGCTCGATTCTACTCACCACACACGACTGTGTGATCTGCCCGTTGACGATAGTCCAGGCCGTATAATTTCTGATGTAGGCCCATTTTGTCCCATTTTAGCCCGTTTCTAGATCTTTTCGACTCCCTAAGCTCTCCTGAGTATAAAACATGAAATTAAGGGATTAGGAGCATCGAATTCATCAAATCTAATGAAAATTCATCCAAAATTAAGCCAAGCATGGTGTTAAAATATGTGTAAATTATGGTTTATCAAATATCCCCACACTTAAGCTTTTACTTGTCCTCAAGCAAAATCCTCAACTCACAATTAAAATTAACTTCCTTAATTCATAATCCTCATTAATAATGTCTCATCATAATTCATAGATAATTCATACATGGATAATTTAACTAGAAGAGTTCTAAAGATTCAAATAATCTAAGTCATAAAATTTTTATAGCACGAAAACATAGGTGTTTCCCCTTACCTAAATAATTACCTCTGATTCAAAATTGACAAGAATTTACATCCTCACTAAAGATTCACTCAAATCACTCAAAGTGTTTAAGGTTCAAATTAAGCGCTCAAAAGTCAAACATGAAGAGTTAATCCCATAGGCTTGCATGAAAATCAAGTCTCCACCACTATAAAATGAGACGATACACAAATCAAAAGGTCTTAAAAGGGTTGTAATGGGGCTTGGGTTAAAGGTTTGGGTACAAGCTGAATTAAGAGGGTTAGAATCGAGGTTGAATTGACAAATTACCTAAACTAGAAAAGATGACTTAATACTGAATAATTACATCGATTGAAAACTTATCACTAATAACACGACCTTCTTCTAAAGATATGAAATTAACAGTTTAAGCTCATAACACTAACAATGAATAAATTTCCAACTTTTTTTTTAAGAATAAGAACATACAATAATAAGATAGAACTAACAACTGAAATAATAAAAAAAATAGTTAGGCAACTGATAAAATCAAATCTCGACATAAAGGGAGTCAAAAGATTAGGGGAAGTATTTGGTTTTGGGAGAATATTAATGGGTGAGTCAAGAAACGGTTTATTAGGTTAAAAAGGGTTCACTAGGGGTTAATTATGAAGCTAGGGTTTTTGGGGAGTAAGTGGGTTAAATCCTGGTGCCCTTATCATCTCAGTATACAAATCAAAAGTGTGGTCTCGACATGCATAATCAAAGCAAGTTCTAGAATAACAAATCAATATTGACACACTCATAATTAAAAAAAAAGTGAGCAAGAAAAATATATGCTGTAAAAGGCTCAAAATCTCACAGAAATTATGGTTTTTGATGTCAACCTTGCAAATTTCAAACTTCAAAGTAATATTTAAGATTAAGGAAACAACCTAATAAATTTTTAATTTTGAAAATAGACTTATCATACTTGATTCTCTAATGTCTTAAAGTTTAAACCATCAATGCACAATTATCTATGACTTAATCCAAGACATATCAATAAAAATCATAAATTAATAGAAGTTTCATTCTAATAGTAAATATGAGAAAGTTACTTAAGAACAAGGCATAATTCAGTATTGTTGACACCTCCCCACACTTAAGATGTACATTGTCCTCAATGTACAAAAATAGATATCAACAATATAGAAAATCATAAGATAGGGTGAAAAGTGAACTTCCTGAATTTTGGATGGAGTCAAGGAAAAGAAACAGTAGGTTGGGCATAAATGAAGGTGGAGGTGGATACTCCGGTGGGGGTATGGTCATCCCTTAACAGCCCCTTGAACCTAAATTAAGAAAATCAAAATATAATAATATAATTGAAAGAAAAGAAAGATAAAAGAAAAGAATTTAAAAATAAAAATAAAAGAAAAAGAAAAAATAAATGGACTCAAAGGTCCTTGTCTTGTCGAGTAAATGAAGTGGCCGGCGTGAACTTATGTGGAGTGGTCTCAAACAGGAAGACTGTGCCAGGATCTTTTCGCTTTTTCGACATGGGGATGGTGGTCTTGGTCTCACTTCTAGTAGTAGTCATCGTGTATGGTAGCAAGGATGGTGGTTGGTGTAGTGGTGGTGTAAAGAAGGAATAAGGGAAATGGGGAAAGGAAAATGAAGGGAGAAAGATAATTGGAAAAGAAAGGGGTGTGTTGGCTAGGGTTTGGGAGAAAGAAGAATTAAGGAAGAAAGTGAACAGAAAAAGGGGGTTTAAATAGAGTTTGCGGCCCACGCCCGTGTGCCATGAGCGTGTTAGGTCACACAATCATGTCGCACGGTCGTGTTATGCTTTGTTCATTTTTCCCACGCCCGTGTAAAGGTTTCGCACCCCCGTGTTGCTTAATCAGTGTCGACCACGGCCTAGGGACACGGGTGTGTTGGACACCCGTGTTACTTTCTCAGTGTCGACCACAGCCGTACCGCACGTCCGTGGCATTTTATCTCCGCTCGTGGTTTGGGGAATTTTTGTCTTTGGTTCACACGGTTTTCTGTTACGTCGATGTGCGTATTCGTGGTGTCCACATGACCACGCCCGTGTATAAGGCCGTGTGGTAGGGAAACCTGCACTTTATTAATTTGGTTAGTTTTTAGTTAGGTGCTAAACATTCAAAATATGAAAATTAAAGGGGTTTGTACTCGGGTTGTCTCCCGAGAAGTGCTCGTTTAAAGTCTTTAGCTAGACTTACCTTTTGCATAATCGTGGTGGTTTGAGGAGTTGAAATTCTTCATTCTTGCTATCAATTGTATTAAAATAAGATTTTAGACGAGTACGATTTACCTTGAATGTGCCAAATTGAGAATGAGTTACCTCGACTGTACCGTATGGGAAAGTATTAAGTATCGTGAAAGGAGTTATTCCATTAGGTTCAGAAGTGGTAACACGAGGATCTATATTATCCACTAGAACTCGGTCTCCAACCTTGAAGTAGTTTGCTTCATCTTTAAGTTTGTTATGGAGTTGCCTCAGTTTTGTTTCGTGTGTTCTTGGTTTCTCCTTAACATGTGTCTTCCACTTGTCTAGATCATCAATCTAAAGCCTTCGCTCCTCATGAGTTATTTCTTTGTAGGCACGAGGTCTAGGATATGGCTTAGTTGTGAAATTTCATGGTGCTTCCTGATAAGAAGGTTGAACCGAATGGTCATTAATAGAATTTATGTTCTCACCTTTATTACTCGATGTCCTAGCCGAGTCAAGAGCCTGAAGAGTGATCATTTCATCACCTACACGAAGTGTGAGTTCACCTGTACCAACATCAATTTTAGTTTTAGCAGTTGCTAAAAAAGGTCTTCCTAAAATTAAAGGAACATTATTGTCCTCATCCATGTCTAAAACAACAAAGTCTACTGGGAATATGAATTTATCAATTTTTACTAGTACATCTTTGATTATACCCCTAGGAACTCTAATAGTTTTATCAGCCAATTGAATGCTCATCCTCGTTTGTTTGGGTTTCCCTAGACCTAGCTGTTTAAACATTTTATAAGGCATAACATTTATGCTTGCCCCTAAATCTTCTAAAGCATTATTAACAGATAAACCACCAATTAAGCAAGGAATAGTAAAACTCCCTGGATCTTTTAACTTTTGTGGTAGTCTATTTTGTAAAATTGTTGAGCACACTGCATTTAGCTCCACATGCGACGCCTCGTCTAACTTTCTTTTGTTTGTCAAAAGCTCTTTTAAATTTTTTTTGAATTGGGCATCTGTGAAAGAGTTTCAATAAACGGTAAGTTAATATGTAATTTTTTTAAGAGTTTAAGAAATTTACCAAATTGTTCATCTGTGCGGTCTTTCTTTGTCGCACTGGGATATGGCACACGAGGTTGGTATTCTATACTTACCAGTTTTGGTTGTTCATGGCTTATCTCAACCTTACCTTCTTTTACAACATTCTCTTGCCTCAGTTTTGGTTCATTTAACCCTTTACTATCGTGAGCAGTAATGGCATGAATTTGCTCCTTTAGGTTAGTTTTAGTGTTGCTTGGCAAGCTGCCTTGTGGTCGTTTAGATATGAGCTTAGCAAGTTGTCTTAATTGGTTCTCGAGCCCTTGAATCGATGCTTGTTGATTTTTGAGAGCTGTTTCAGTGTTATGAAATGGGTTTCTGACACCGCGATAAATTTTGTTAGCATCTCCTCAAGGTTCGGCTTTTTCTCTTGTGGGTAGGGTTGCTGTTGAAAGCCTGGAGGGGGTTGTTGCCTCTGATTTCCTTGGCCACCCCATGAGAAGTTTGGGTGGTTCCTCCAACCTGGATTGTAAGTGTTACTATAGGGGTTATTTTGAGATTTAGAATTATTACCCATATAGTTTATCTGTTCGTTTTCTATGCCAGGATTGTAGGGTGGATATTCTGTATTGCTCGTCTCTCCTCCATTTGTATTGCACTGCATCACTAGGTGTACCTGCGAGGAACCACACAAACCATCAATCTTTTTATTTAAAAGTTCTACCTAGTTTGATAGCTTGGTCACTGCGTCGAGGTTGAAAACACTTTCGGCTTTTGTTGGCTTTGTCCTCATAACTTGCCACTGATAGTTATTCAGTGCCATCTCCTCTATAAACTCATAAGCCACTTCAGGGGTCTTATTATTTAGGGTTCCACCGACGGCTGAATCAGTCAACTGCCTAGCTGAGGGGTTCACACCATTGTAAAATGTTTAAACCTGTAGCCACAAAGGTCACCCATGGTGAGGGCATCTCCTTAGTAGATCCTTATATCTCTCCCATGCATCGTAGAGTGTTTCTAAATCCATCTGCATAAAAGAAGAAATATCATTCCTTAACATAGCCGTTTTAGCTGGCGGAAAATATTTAAGTAAATTTTTTTTGGTCATTTGGTCCCATGTAGTGATTGATCCTCATGGTAACGAGTTCAACCACTGTTTTGCTTTGTTTCTCAATGAGAAGGGAAACAACTGAAGGTAAATGGCATCATCAGAAACGCCATTAATTTTGAAAGTGTCGCAGAATTCCAGAAAATTCGCCAAGTGGTTGTTTAGATCCTCATCCTGCAAACCATCAAACTGAACAAATTACTGAATCATCTAAATAGTGTTAGGTTTCAGTTCAAAATTATTTGCAGCAATAGCAAGTCTAACAATACTTGATTCAGTTCCTGTTAAATTAGGTTTAGCATAATCATACATAGTACGAGGAGCAGGATTTTGATTCACCGGGTTTGCGGCAACCACAGGAGGTAGCGGATTATTATCGGTCATCTCTTCGGTAGTATTGGTTTCGTATTCTTGCTCTTCTTCTATGTATTGTAGGCTTTGCCTTATTTCTCTTCAGTTTCTGCGAGCGGTATGTTCTATCTCACTATCAAAAATCAAGGGTCCTGACGGGTTTCTTCTAGTCATAAACTAAAATTACCTGCCAGAAGCAAATAAAAGAAAAATTAGCAAAGTTAAAATAAAATAAAAATAAATTGTAAATAAATAAATTGGCTAAAGTAATAAAAATTTAGTGTTCCTAATATCTTAGTCCCCGGCAACGGCGCCAAAAACTTAATGTGGTATAAAACTAACTATGATCACAATAAATGGAAGCGCACCTATCGTTCAATAGTATAGTTATGGTAAAACCGGTAATATCGTATCCAAAAGGACTAAGAGTACCAGTAATTACTATCTTTCTATTATCTAGCCTAAGAATTGGAATGATTTTGTTTTAAACTAAAACTAATTAAAAATGACAACAAAAGAATTAGGAAAAATACTTTTTAGACAACTTATATGAGATAGACAATACCTGAGGAAGAATCCACCTAGACTTCTGATAAACCGTAATTATAACATATTTTAATCACACATTTAGTATGCTTTTGGATGATTTATCCCTTGATTTATGTAAAAAGGTGCTTTTAATCCTTTCTTTTTATGTCTTATACCCAGGAAACCACCCGAGGATGAAAAGAACGTAAAACGGCCCAAAACAGAGTAAATGGGCCATATCACGAAATCGACACGGCCGTGCCTCGCCGATCACCTAGAGCAGGGCCTCAACCCTGACTTACACGGTCGTGCCTCAAAGTAGAAATCCGAACACGGCTTGAAGTTGAGCCACAAGGGCGTGTGCCATGGCCGTGCCTCTGTAGCTGGAATGAGCAATTTCAGTCGGAAAAGGATACTTAGGGAGAAAGAATCGCATTCTAAAGAGCCTATATATATCCCCTAAGTGCCACCTTTGAGGGGGAGTCGAGCTAGGCCAAGGAGCCAAGCCGGAAAGGTCAGAATTGTGGGAATCGCTCGAAGTTAGCCAGTTGATCCATTCCAAGAAGCCGGAATTATACTCAAGACGGTGGAATCCTCCTTCAATTCCTTCAGGGAGTTTTAAGAATTTCTTATATTTTGTTTTATCTTTTCTCTTGAAATGTTTTATTTCTTAGTTATGAACTAAACCCCTCAGATACCTGAAGGGAATGAAACCTAGATGAATCTCGTTATTTGATTTTTGAATTCTATGATAAGTACTTAGTTTGTTCTTAATTATGCATGCTTAATCCAAATCTGATGTGCTTAGGTGGAGGAGGAATAGACCCTGCTTAAGAGTAGATATAACGTAATTAAGCGGAGTTGATCAAACGCCTAGAGATAAGGTTACGAGATTTTGCCGGATTAGGGTAAAACCTAATATGGGAATCTACAGATCGATTTACTGCTATTCTAGGGGGTTACTATAAGAGAACGAGAGTTCCACCAATTAACCTAGGGTTAGACGTTATTCGCCTCGAGAGAGGGTTTAATATAGGTTAGGGAGTCCTACGGATCAAGCCAAGTAAATAAATCATATAATTCAGGGTTAGATAACAAATGAAGTCTAGGTGGATTCTTTCTGAGGGTATCGTCATGATCAATTGAGTTTTTCTTCAAGTTATTTCCCAATTCGTTCTTTTTGTCTTTGTCCTTAGCTTTGTCGTCGTTAGTTTAGATTAAAATAAACTTCACTTTATTTTTAAGGCTAAATAATAAAAAGAAAGTTAGTATTAGTACTTTTAGTTCCTTTGGGTTTGACAATCCGGTCTTGCCTAAGCTATACTACTGTTCGATAGGTACACTTGCCTTTAATCATTGTCAGAGTTAGTTTCCAGGTTCGATCATTCTTTTATAAATTTTAAAGCTCTGATTTCAGCGATCAAGTTTTTGGCGCCGTTGCCGGGGAACTAAAATATTAAGAAAACTCTATTTTTATTACTTTAGCCATTATTTTTATTTTCAGCAACTTATTTTTGTTTTTAGGTTAATTTTTAACTTTGCTAATTTTTCTTTCTTTTCTTTTCAGGTACCTCTAGTTTATGACTAGAAGGAACCCGAGAGGACCTTTAGTATACGACAGTGATATTGAAGCAGTCGCTCATAGGAATCACCGAGAAATCAGGCGAGCCTTAACTATACAGAAAGAGAGGAAGAAGACAGATCCAATCCTACTGAAGGGATGGACGAAACTAATCCACCACCACACGATGTGGGGGAACGCAATGCTCCACGCACCATGTTTGATTATGCTAAACCACATCTAATAGGAGCAGAATCAAGTATTGTTAGGCCTGCTATAGCCACTAATAATTTTGATTTAAAGCCTAACACAATACAAATGATTCAACAGTTTGTTCAATTTAATGGTTTACAGGACGAAGATCCAAATACTCATATAGCTAATTTCTTAGAGTTCTGTGATACCTTCAAAATAAATGGCGTTTCTGATTATGCCATACGTCTTCGGTTATTCCCTTTTTCATTTAGAAATAAAACCAAACAGTGGTTGAACTCGTTACCACGAGGGTCAATCACTACATGGGAACAAATGACCGAAAAATTTTTATTAAAATATTTCCCATCGGCAAAAATGGCCAAATTGCGGAATGATATCTCTTCTTTTGTGCAGATGGATGTAGAAACATTATACGACGCATGCGAGAGATACAAAGATCTCTTGAGAAGGTGTCCACACCATGGTTTACCCTTGTGGCTACAAGTCCAAATATTCTATAACGGTGTAAACCCCTCAACGAGGCAACTAATCGACTCAGCCGCCGGTAGAACCCTGAACAACAAAACTCCTGAAGCAGCTTACGAGTTCATTGAAGAAATGTAATTGAATTATTATCAATGGCAAGTTACAAGGACGAAACCCACGAAATCAGCAGGAGCCTTTAACATAGACATAGTAACCATGCTATCAACACAAATGGAGATAACAAATAAATAGCTTGATAGTTTGTGTTCTTCGCAGGTACATCCAGTGATGCAGTGTGATGTGAGTGGAACAATGGCAAATCCTGAGTACCCATCCTACCAACTGGAAGCAGAGAGCGAACGGATGAACTATATAGGTAACAATTTCAGATCCAATAATAATTCATATAGTAATACTTACAATCCAGGTTGGAGGATGATCGCTGTAAAATTAGAGTTTTAAATATTTATAAAAGAATGATCAAACCTGGAGACTAACTCTGACAACAATATTAAGGCAAGTGTACCTATCGCACAGTAGTATAGCTTAGGCAAGACCGGATATCGAACCCAAAGGAACTAAAAGTATTAATGCTCACTTTTTTTTTATTATTTAACCTAAATATGGTGAAGGTTGTTTTTAAACTAAATTGACGACAACTAAACTAAGAAAACAAAGACAAAAGACGAATTTGGGGATAACTTGAAAAAGACTCAATTGATTTTGATGATACCCTCGGGAAAAATCCACCTAGGCTTCACCTATTATCTAACCCTAAATTATATGATTTCTTTACTTAGCTTGATCCGTGAGACTCCCTAACCTATATTAAACCCTCTCTCGAGGCGAATAACGTCTGACCCTAAGTTAATTAGTGGAACTCTCGTTCGCTTATAATAACCCCCTAGAATAGCAGTAAATCGATCAATGGACTCCCATATTAGGTTTCACCCTAATCCGGTAAAACCTCGTAACCCTATCTCTAGGCGCCCGATCAACTCCGCTTAATTATGTTAGATCTACTCTTAGGCAGGGTCTATTCCTTCTCCACCTAAGCACATTAGATTTGGATTAAGAAACATAATTAAGAACAAACTAAGTAATTTATCATATAACTTAAAAATCAAATAATAAAATCTATCTAGGTTTCATCCCCTTTCAGGTATCTGAAGAATTTAGTTCATAATGGAAAAATAAAATATCACAAGAGAAAAGATAAAACAAAACATAAGAAAAATCCTAAAACTCCCTGACGAGATTGAAGGAGAATTCCGCCGTCTTGAGTATAACTCCGGCTTCTTGGGATGAATTAACTGGCTATCCTCGCGTTATTCCCTAACTCTGACCTTCTCAGCTTGGCTTCTTGGTCTAGCTTTCGCTCCGATTTCAGCTTCTGACGAACTCCCCTTTCAAGTTGCCCCCTTGGGTGTTTATATAGGCTTTGAGATGCCTTACTTGGTCCCTAAGTATCCTAATTTAAGTAAAATTCCTACTAGGGTGTTTGAATAGGCTTTGGAATGTGTTTCTTTACCTCCAAGTATCCTTTCCCGAATGAAATTTCTCTTTCCAACGACAGGGACACGGTCATAGCATACAGCCGTGTGAATCGTGGCCAGGCCGTGCTCGGACTTCTTTAATGAGGCACAACCGTGTAAATTGGGAGAAGGCCGTGTTCTAGATGATTGGCGTGGCACGGCCGTGTGGGCTTAAGTCCTGATAACACTTTAAAACGACATGTTTTTATGTGTTAAGTATATATTAATTTCGAATGAGACTCTACTAAATTGAGCTATTTTATGGACTTTTATCTCGTAGGGACTAAATTGGAGACCAATGCAAAATTGAGGGCCAAAATTGAGAAATTAAAGATGAAAATGGACCAATGTGCAACAAAGGAAAAAGAATGTGCCAAAAGTACAAACATGGAGGGCAGAGGGATTTAAATGCAAAAAGAAGAGACTTTGCTTTATCAAATTCTATTTTAATTAATTTAGGATAATTAATATTAGGATAATTATCTAGGATTATTTTGATCTCTTTATTTATCTCTATTTATTTTTAAATTAAATTGTAATTATCTTGGAGAGTTTGAATAGAATTAGGCTATCTACTCTAAGCACTATAAATAGGGGATGGAGTAGCTCATTTGGGTTGATCATCTTTTTCTGTACACTCCTCTCCCATAGTCTTTTGTCCTTCATTTTTCTTTCAATAAAAATTCCTTTCTTTCATACTTTTATATTTATTTTCTTTTCCATTACAAATATGAGCCACTAAAATTCCATCTAGCCGAAGGTTGTCGAATTCCCCAGAAAAAGGTTCTTGAGGCTTATAACCCGCACTCAACTTTCTCACCCAAGTATTCATCATTTCTCCGCATTACGGGGCTGACGCTTCCGTCCAGGTCCCTTTAAAAGTAACCCTTTCAACGTATGCAAAGGCGGCCGCTTTGTGTGTTTTGGGAGGATTGCACCGTCGGTTCGTGAGCTTACTACGTCAGAGGTTAGCGAACCCAAGAGACAAAATGGCGTGGGATTTGCCATTGAGAAACGTTGATCTAGCGTAAATGACTCCACAAAAGCAATAGCAGGCTAGAGCCAGGCTCCCTAAATTCGTAAGGTAAAACTCTTGGAGTTGGTGGTCGTAGGCATCCTCTTCCACTATAACTGGCTTACTTGGGCAGAGAAGGGTTACCCAAAAGCCGAAGATTGAACCCAAAGAGGAACGAGATAACTGGAGGCTAGAATCTCGCCAATTAAGAAAACTCACTCTTCTTAAACTCTCTTATTTTCCTTTTTATTATCACAATTTATTTTCACGATTTCAATTTATTTTATATTCTGTTTTATTCTAAATCGAAATTATTAATTCTGTTTTTTTATTTCTCCAGGAGCGCAGGTTTTCTTGGGCACAATTTTGCCCAGGATTTCGAGAAACAGGCATTTGAACAATCCGATCCCTGTGGACTCGACCCTACTTACCCTTTACTGTTATTTTCGTTATTTTACAGGGAGTAGGACATATTTTGGTGCATTCAACGATGCATCAAATTTTGGCGCCGCTGCCGGGGACCGGTAACGTACTAATCCTGTTTTTTGTTTTCTATGACCAAATCTGCTCCAGGCATTCTTGCGTTTGATTCGGAGATCGAAAAGACGGCGAAATCCAATCGAAAAGAAACTAAGTTGAGGAAAAAGCAGTTAGCGGTGGTAGTAACTCGAAGCAATCCACCAGGACCGACGACGAAGCAGAGTCTAGGGTTAACGAAAACCCTACTCAAACACTCGAAAGTAAACCAGAAGAAGTCGATCCATTTGAAGAGGTGTTCAACGCTAGGGTTGACGAAAACCCTAATTTGGCACGAGAACCAATGGCTCAAACGATTCAAAGAACTAGCCAAAGCTCCGATGGAACAACCGCCACAGCATCGCGTATCCTACCATGGATACCGACTTTGAACCAAGTCGTGGTTGATTCGATTCTTGCGCCAACATTTCGAGGGTTACTGTAATGAAAACCCCATAAACATTTAAAGGAGTTTCATATGGTTTGTCTCGAGTATGAAACCTCAAGGCGTGTCAAGACCAGTTAAATTGCGCGCTTTCGCTTTCCCCTGCAGATTCAAATTTAGGGAATGGTTATTTTATTTACACCGGATCTATTACTACGTGGGGGACCTATCTCGCGTTGTTTCTCAACGTGTTTTTCCCAAAGATCTGAAGCGGTGAGCTAAGAAGGGAGATCGTGGGGATTAGGCAAAAAGAGGTAGAAACTCTATATGGATTATTGGGAGCGGTTCAAGAAGTTGTGTGCAAGCTGCCCATAACACGGCAAAACAGAGCAATCTCTCCTCCAGTACTTTTATGAAGGCTTAAAACCGATGGAAATGAATATGGTAGACGCCGCTAGTGGAGGAGCATTGGTCAACATGACCCCCCAACAAGCAATAAACTTAACCTCTACAATGGCTGCCAATTCCCAGCAATTTCGAGCCAATCCTGAACCTCCCAGAAGGGTTCACCAGCTAAGTAATTCTTCCTTAGAGGATAGGCTTGATAGACTTACTAATATTGTGAGTTTTCCTGTTGCAGAAAAGGCTAAACCGGTTCGGTTATGTGGAATATGTGCTACACCTGAGCACACAACTGATGTATGTTCCAGTTTGAATGACGACACGATGGCTCATTTGGATGCCGTGGGGAATTTTCCTGGCCCACCACAAAGGCGTTATGATCCCTACGCTAATACCTGCAACCCAGGGTGGAGGGATCATCCTAATTTAAGTTATGGAGCTAATCCACGGTATAATCAGTCATACCAAAATCGACCTCTACAACAGCCGCAGAACCCAGGTAATAATCTAGAGGCTCTTGCCAATAAATTAGCAGCTAACGTTCTTGAGTTTCAGTAGAAAACTGAGGCGTCCATAAGGGAATTGACCACGTCAATCGAGAAAATAAGTTCTCAAAGGAAGCTGCCGTCCCAAACAGAGCCAAATCCAAGACAAAACGCAAATTTAGTAACGCTGCGAAGTGGAAAAGTCCTGGAACCGATTCCCGACAGGAATCGTGCCCAAGAAATCGCCCAGGAAAAATCTGAGAAAGACGAACAGGTTCTATCAAGGCCTCCATTGCCTAAAATTCAACCTCCCTTTCCAGAACGTTTCAACCAAAGTCGAAAAGGTAAGGAGGATAAGGAGATCCTCGAAACATTTAGGAACGTCGAAATTAACATTCCACTGTTAGATGCCATCAGGCAAATACCCAGGTACGCTAAATTCCTTAAAGAACTTTGCACCAACAAATGACAATTAACAGGTAATGAAAGGGTGAATGTTGGTGAAAATGTGTCTGCAGTATTACAACAGAAAATGCCGGCAAAATGTAAGGATAGGGGTATGTTTGCGATACCATGTAAAATAGGACATTTAGGAATTAAAAAAGCTATGTGTGATCTAGGAGCCTCTATAAATGTAATGCCCTATTCTATTTATGAATCACTTAACGTAGGTTTTTTGACAAAAACAGGTGTTATTATTCAGTTGGCAGACAGGTCCGTTGTGCATCCCGAAGGAGTCCTCGAGGACGTGTTGGTGAAAGTTAACGAGCTTATTTTTCCTGCAGATTTCTACGTGATAAAAATGGAGGAGGACAGTGCTCCGGGATCTTCAGATCTCCTGTTGGGACGACCATTCCTTAGTACAGCTAGTACTAAAATCAACGTTCGAAGTGGAACCCTCACGATGGAGTTCGATGGAGAGATCGTGAAATTTAACGCCTACGATGCCATTAGCCACCCGAGTGAAATTTTGAGCGTGAATTATGTCGATATAATCGACTCATTAGTAGAAGAAAATTTTGAATCCATTTATGATTTTAATTTTGATAAATTTGAATCCGTTAATGAGTTGTTATCCCCAGGTACTAAGCTTTTGCCCTCTGTTATGCAAGCACCAGAATTAGAATTGAAACAGCTGCCTGAACATCTGAAGTATGCGTTTTTAGGTGACAATGATACCCTACCAGTCATAGTCTCTAATCGACTCTCTTCCCATTAAGAGGAAAGTTTGGTTCGTGTGTTGAAAAGTCACAAGGAAGCAATTGGTTGGAACATTGCAGATTTAAAGGGAATAAGCCCGTTAACATGCACACATAGGATCTACGTGGAGGAGGGCACGAAACCGAGGCGAGAAGCGCAAAGACGGCTAAATCCGAATATAATGGAGGTAGTAAAAAAGGAAATAATCAAACTTTTGGATGCTGACGTAATCTACCCCATTTCGGATAGTAGATGGGTAAGTCCGGTACAAGTCGTGCCTAAGAAAACGGGCGTGACAGTAAAGAAAAATGCCGAGGGCGATTTGGTGCCAACCCGAGTGCAAAATGGGTGGCATGTCTGTATAGATTACAGGAAGTTGAACTCCTACACTAAAAAAGATCATTTTCCCCTTCCCTTTATTGACCAAATGCTTGAAAGGTTAGCTGGAAAAACTCACTTTTGTTGTCTTGATGGATATTCAGGTTTCTTTCAAATACCAGTTGCACCAGAGGACCAAGAGAAGACCACTTTTACGTGCCCTTTTGGTACATTTGCGTATAGGAGGATGCCGTTTGGCCTTTGCAATGCACCAGCTACTTTCCAGATATGCATGATGAGTATATTTTCTAAATATATGGAAAAGATTATCGAAGTTTTTATGGATGATTTTACTGTTTATGGGAATTGTTTTGATGAATGCCTTAAAAACTTAACGATAATTTTGAGCAGGTGTATAGAATTCAATCTTGTCTTAAATTATGAAAAGTGTCATTTTATGGTAGACAAGGGTTTAATTCTAGGGCACATAGTTTCTTCTAGGGGAATTGAGGTCGATAAGGCCACAATTGACGTTATAAATTCTTTACCTTATCCCTCTACTGTTAGGGAAATTCGCTCTTTTCTTGGCCATGCAGGTTTCTACAGGCGTTTTATAAAAATTTTTTCGAAAATAGCGGAACCACTTTGTGGGTTGTTGCAGAAGGATAAGTAGTTCGAGTTTAACCAGAAGTGCAAGGAGGCTTTTGATACACTTAAGCAGAAGTTGGTCTCTGCTCCTATAGTTCAGCCACCGAATTGGAAGTATCCATTTGAAATTATGTGCGACGCAAGCGAAAGAAGTGTAGGAGCTGTGTTAGGACAGAGAGTAGATAAGGAACCCCATGTCATTTGCTATGCCTCGAAAATCTTGGATGCAGCATAGAGCAACTACACCACTACCGAAAAAGAACTTTTGGCTGTAGTATTTGCTTTAGATAAGTTTCGACCTTATTTATTGGGATCTAAAGTAATTATTTTTTCTGATCATGCAGCACTTAGGTATTTGATCGCAAAGAAGAATGCGAAACCAAGGCTCATTAGGTGGATTTTGCTACTCCAAGAGTTTGACGTCGAGATTCAAGACAAAAGAGGATGCGAGAATTTAGTGGCTGACCACTTGAGCAGAATTAAAGTGCCTTTTGACGACGTACCCATTAAGGAAGAATTCCCTGATGAAAGTCTATTCTCAACTGAAGCACAGCTCCCATGGTACGCAGATATGGTACATTTTCTAGCCACAGGCTCATTACCCACTGAGTTAACACGTTCCATGAAAGATAAGCTTAAGCGAGAAGCTCGATACTACATTTGGGACGACCCATACTTGTGGAAGCACTGTTCGGACCAGATGATTAGACGATGTATCCCAAAAAATGAGGTAATCTCTATCCTTAATTTTTGCCATGCTGAAGCTTGTGGAGGACATTTTGGCCCTAAGAGGACTACCCATAAGGTGCTCGAATGTGGGCTATATTGGCCCACCATTTTTCCAGATGCGTATAACTTCTATAAGTCTTGCGAAAGGTGTCAACGTACATGTAACATCACTAAACGAAATCAGATGCCTTTATCCCTGATTCATGTATGCGAGATCTTTGATGTTTGGGGCATCGACTTCATGGGCCCATTTATTTCTTCATTTAGTAATATGTATATAATTCTTGCAGTAGACTATGTTTCTAAATGGATTGAAGCAAAGCCTACCCGCAATGATAATGCCAAGACCGTTGTGGAATTTCTAAAACGAACTATTTTTTGCAGGTTTGGCACACCTCGAGCCTTAATTAGTGATCGTGGCACCCACTTTTGCAATAAAATCATGGAGACACTGTTGGCAAAATATGGAGTCCATCACCGTATAGCTACGGCATACCATCCTCAAATGAATGGACAAGCCAAAGTCTCAAATAGGGAGATAAAAGCCATTTTGGAAAAGACAGTTCGGCCCAACCGAAAAGACTGGAGTCTTTGGCTTAATGACGCGTTGTGGGCCTATCGAACGGCATATAAAGGACCAATTGGAATGACCCCATACAGGCTCGTTTTTGGTAAAGTTTGCCATCTTCCAGTGGAGTTGGAGCATAAAGCCTATTGGGCGGTTCGACAGTGTAATATGGAGCTAGACCACGCTGGAGAGGCGAGGAAGTTAGATATCCAAGAATTGGAGGAAATCCGTAACGATGCTTATGAAAATGCCTCTATTTATAGAGACAAGACCAAGTTGTTTCATGATAGGAAAATAGCTCAAAAGCATTTCTCAGTAGGACAACGGGTTTTATTCTATAACTCTGTGTTGAAATTGTTTCCAGGTTAGCTTCGATCACGATGGCAAGGACCTTTCGTTGTTACTGAAGTGTTCTCTCATGGTGCCGTTGAAGTAGAAAGTGAAGAGTCAGGACGGCGATTCATACTCAATGGCCAGCGACTGAAACCATTTTACGAGAATTTTCAAGCTCGTTCAGTCGAAAAAATCTATTTGGAACCTCCATAAAACCATTTGATTCGTCGAGCTAATGACGTAAAACAAGCGCTTGTTGGGAGGCAACCCAATATTTATTTTTCTTTTCTTTTATTTTATATTATTTCCCTTTCTTCTGTTTTTAATTTATGTTTCATTTATTTTAATAAAAATTCTCTTCTTTTGTTAGGCCGAACGGAGCAAAAATTCGGCAAAGAAAGGGGGATAAAACAGAGCCAAACAGCCTTATCCAAGTTTCCAAATAGCTTCTATTCCAGGTCTTATTCCTGTTCAGAATTTCATATCCCTGCAGCCAAACAGGCTTATTCCAGCTTAGAACCCCTTAACCTTGCAGCCAAACACCTTCTATCAGCTAATTAAAACCCCAAAACCCAAACATTTTTTTTTATTCCTTCCCTCCCCCATTTGCTTAGCCGCCGCAAGCTCTCTCCTCCACCCTCCAACCGCTGTTCAACCTACGAGCTACAACGCCGACCGACCACGATGGTACGCACCCGGAGTCGCGCCACCGCCGAACCCACGTTCACCGTCAACTCGCGCCATCGCCGTCTATCTGCGCCCTAAGCCTTTGACCTCACCAACGCCACTTCGTCTTCCTCAACACCACCACCGGCCGACGTCCCCATCTCCTTCTCTTCTCCCCTTTCTTCTCCTTCTTCCCCCTCCTCATCTTCCATGGCCGAACACCACGCCGTCGAACCACCACCCCTGCCCGAACACAACACGGATGCCACGGACCCAATCGCTCCGGCTGCGCTCATGCTCGACCCACCGTCGGTCTCCCTCCAAAGCTCGCCCTCCACGTCGCCTCCTGCACCTACAAGAACACCTGCACCGGCGTCACCATCGTACCAATCGGCGTCTCCTCCTTTCGCCAACAACGAGCCGCAACTTTCAGGCGACTCCCACCACGACGCGCGGCGCATACGGGCCCTTCCAGCACCACCACCAAATGACGCACCAGAGCCTAGGCCACGGCGTTGGCCGCCACGATGCGCAGCACGGTCGGGACCCACAGCACCAGCTCCGTCCGCCGACTCCGCCCTGCGTCCCCAACGACCACGACGTCGACCCAAACCACCAACAATGGCAGCCTCGGCTTCTTCCTCTAGCAATACTGCTAACTCTTCCATTCTGACTAACGAACACCACGCAATACCTTCTCGAGGCCGAACCTATCGTTCTCGCGTCAACATTTTACCCCGGAGGGCCACTTGCACGGTAACCTCTCTTTCACATCCTCTACTGCTCGGAACAGGTATGATTTCCTCCGCCATAAAGCAATTATGCCTTGTAAGTGTCTGACGATACCTGTTTTGGCTGTATTGAATATTGAAACTGCTGTTCATAATTATTTCATGAATATTGGCTGGGTTGAAAATTTTGATGTCCCTTATTCTGCCTATTATGAACTTGTATTTGAATTCTATTCTACCTTTCAATTTAATCGGCGCAATCCTATTTCGATTGACACACCTGGTGTTGTCAAATTCCGTCTGTTAGGTACGATGCATAGTTTATCTCTTATTGATTTTAATATTGCTTTATCTTTTGTAATGTCTCAGGATTTTCAGGACAGTTTGTGTACATTTCCTACTGCTTTCAAAACTGTTGAGGCTTTTTCTTTGTTAACAAATAATGTCGAGACTACATATAGCCCAAAAACATCGAAGGATTTCGCGACCCTGCTTTATGTTACATACACCGTTATTTAGCTTATAATTTTTCAGGCCGTCGAGACGCTCTGGCAAACGTCTCAAAGACGGAGCTCTTCTTCTTATGGTGTATGTATACCGGTCGTTCGGTTAATTTGGGCTATTGGTTTGCACTACAATTCGAGCATGTTATCAAAGCTAAACGACCTCTCATTTTAGGTTCTCTCATTACACAATTGTTGTTTTCGTTACATGGTTCTAACGCTCCTATTTCAGATTTACATGTTGCTTGTCAGGCAGATTCTTTAGATGCCGTTGCCTCGACTCCATGGGACTACTACTTGGCACTCCGACCTCCTTCCACTTTGTTCCCCCGGGTGTTCGATCTATACAATCTGAATGCGTCTTTCGACCCCGACAACAACCTGACGCATCAGCGAACGCTCCAGCCCAACCTCCATTGACTGTTGAACAACGTTTACAGGGCATTGAGGCTAGACTCGACACTGTTAGTGAGCAGCTCACGGAACTCATCGCTCTCATCCGCAATCGACAGTAGCTCAGTAGCCTAACGAGGAGTCTTTCTAAACTTTTCTTCCTATTTATTTCTTTTGCGTCCACATTGAGGACAATGTTTTTAAGTAGGGGGAGGTATTCTCTCAGACATCGCTATATTCATATTACGTGAGTGATCTGTGTTTCTTTGCTTGAGGCTCTTTTAGGTTGTCCATGTTTATTTTAGAACATTCTGACGCTAATCATGCCCAAGAATTTGACCACGACTTGCCACTGTTTGACCCACATGCATGATTTTTGGCCACTGAGGTAATTCTGATTCTGTCTGTTTGATTTTATCTCCATTGTTTTATTCTTATTAGGCCAATAATATTTATGATTAATAAGTTAACTCTATCTTGCTTTTCGTAAAATTGATCGAGTTTAATATCAAGTGGACACCTAATTCATTTGCATGCCTAAGTTATGTTCATGACCATTAGGAGGTTACTAAAACTTATTTTTGACACTTGATTATTTCTCTTAAAGTCCTCTTGAAGTTTATATTTCCCGAAAATTATGATTAATAAATATTTCCAAGGTTATGAGTACTGACTTAGAACGTGGTATCGATCGAGTAACCGGGGTAGGTGCTTGGGTTGTCATTCTACTTTGCGTCAAAAGGTTGTGTGACGTGACAGGTAAAACTCCGCCAGCCAAGGTTATGAGTATGACTCAAAACGTGACTGATTGAGTAACCGGGGTAGGGTGCTTGGGTTGTCATTCTACTTCGCGTCAAAAGATTATGTGACGTGACGAGTAAAACTCCGCTAACCGGAAGTAAATAATTTTTAGGAGTATGTTGAGCTGAGTAACCGGACTGGGGTGCTTGGGTTGTCATCTCTCTTCGCGTAAAAAGGTTCGATATATTACTATTATTATTATAATAAAAAAAAGAAAAAAAAAAAGAAGGAAGAAAAAAAGGAAATAATAAAATTTCAGCTAAGGACTAAAAGTGGGAATAAGTAGAGTGACTTGATAGGTTTGGTAAATCACCTAATTGTCATGAAATAATTCAAGATGATTTTAATTTTTTGTGTGTTAATTAGAATACCTTTTCTATTTTACTTAAAGCAAGCTTAGAAGTTCTCTTTATTTTTCATATGTATTTTTGACTAATCTTTATAAAACTTTGGAGTAGAATTTCTTTCAGGATCTAATTTTCACAGTGGATAGGAACCATACTTGAGGGCAAGCATGGGCTAAGTAGGGGGGATTTGATAACACTTTAAAACGACATGTTTTTATGTGTTAAGTATATATTAATTTCGAATGAGACTCTACTAAATTGAGCTATTTTATGGACTTTTATCTCGTAGGGACTAAATTGGAGACCAATGCAAAATTGAGGGCCAAAATCGAGAAATTAAAGATGAAAATGGACCAATGTGCAACAAAGGAAAAAGAAGGTGCCAAAAGTACAAACATGGAGGGCAGAGGGATTTAAATGCAAAAAGAAGAGACTTTGCTTTATCAAATTCTATTTTAATTAATTTAGGATAATTAATATTAGGATAATTATCTAGGATTATTTTGATCTCTTTATTTATCTCTATTTATTTTTAAATTAAATTGTAATTATCTTGGAGAGTTTGAATAGAATTAGGCTATCTACTCTAAGCATTATAAATAGGGGATGGAGTAGCTCATTTGGGTTGATCATCTTTTTCTGTACACTCCTCTCCCATAGTCTTTTGTCCTTCATTTTTCTTTCAATAAAAATTCCTTTCTTTCAAACTTTTATATTTATTTTCTTTTCCATTACAAATATGAGCCACTAAAATTCAATCTAGCCGATGGTTGTCGAATTCCCCAGAAAAAGGTTCTTGAGGCTTAGAACCCGCACTCAACTTTCTCACCCAAGTATTCATCATTTCTCCGCATTACGGGGCTGACGCTTCCGTCCAGGTCCCTTTAAAAGTAACCCTTTCAACGTGTGCAAAGGCGGCCGCTTTGTGTATTTTGGGAGGATTGCACCGTCGGTTCGTGAGCTTACTGCGTCAGAGGTTAGCGAGCCCAAGAGACAAAATGGCGTGGGATTCGCCATTGAGAAACGTTTATCTAGCGTAAATGACTCCACAAGAGCAATAGCAGGCTAGAGCCAGGCTCCACAAATTCGTAAGGTAAAACTCTTGGAGTTGGTGGTCGTAGGCGTCCTCTTCCACTATAACTGGCTTACTTGGGCAAAGAAGGGTTATCCAAAAGCCGAAGATTGAACCCAAGGAGGAACGAGATAACCGGAGGCTAGAATCTCGCCAATTAAGAAAACTCACTCTTCTTAAACTCTCTTATTTTCCTTTTTATTATCATAATTTATTTTCACAATTCCATTTTATTTTATATTCTGTTTTATTCTAAATCGAAATTATTAATTCTGTTTTTTTATTTCTCCAGGAGCGCAGGTTTTCTTGGGCACGATTTTGCCCAGGATTTCGAGAAACAGGCATTTGAACAATCCGATCCCTGTGGACTCGACCCTACTTACCCTTTACTGTTATTTTCATTATTTTACAGGGAGTAGGACATATTTTGGTGCATTCAATGACGCATCAAGTCCAGGCCGTGTCGATTTCTTCGTTGGCCCGAATTGGTCCGTTTTGGGCCCATTTCTCGTTCTTTTTATCCTCCGGTGCTTTCCTGGGCATAAGACATGAAAAGAAAGGATTAAAAGCACCTTTTTACATAAATCGAGGGATAAATCATCCAAAAACATACTAAATGTGGGATTAAAATATGTTACTTTTACGGTTTATCAAATACACCCACACTTAAGCTTTTGCTTGTCCTCAAGCAACATTCTCAACTTACAATTAAAACGAACCTTCCATGATTCATAATTCCTATCATCAATGCCTTATCCTAATTCATAGATAATTTATACATGGATAATTCAACTCAAAGATTCCTAAAGATTCAAACAAGATAAGTCATACATTTGTAGCACGAAAACATAGGTATTTCCCTTCATCTAAATAATTACCTTTAATTCAAAATCTACAAGGATTGACATCCTCACAAAAGATTCATTCAAATCACTCAAAAAGTGTTTAAGGGTCAAAATTAAGCACTCATGAATCGAACCTGAAAAGTTAATCCCATAGGCTTGCCTAAAAATCAAATCTCCACCACTATAAAATGAAATGATACACAGATCAAAAGGTCTTTGTTAGGGTTGTAACGCGGCTAAGGTTAAAGGCGTGGATAGAGGCTGAAATTAGAAGGTTAGAATCAAGATTGATAAGTTACTTATCTAAAAATTTCTAAGATAATAATTACATCAACTGAAAATAATAATAATCCTACTAATACGAGCTTTTTCTTTTGATAATTAGACTTTAACTTGTATAAACTCACTTTTCATAATACTAATACTGAATATACTTTGCTTTGTTTTTTTTTTTTTAAGAACAAACTAATAAACACAACTTCAACTCATAATAAAAACTTAGGTAACTAGTCAAATCATATCTCGATTAAAGGGTAGTCAAAAAGAAGGGTAATAAGAAATACAAAGGGTTTTGGGTTAATATTAGTGGTTGAGTCAATAAAAAGGTTGTTAGGCTCAACGGGGTTCACTAGGGGTTAATTATGAGGGTAGGCTTTTTAGTGGTGTAAGTGGGTTAAACCTAGGTGCCTTTATCATCTCAGTATATCAAATCATAACTGTGGTCTTGACATGTATAATCAAGGCAAGTTCTAGAATAACAGTTCATAATTGACACATTCATAATTAATAAGTGAGCACGAAAAAGAATTATGCTCTATAAGGCTCAAATTCTCACAAAAATTATGGGTGTCTTTGACATCAACCTTGTAAATCTCAAATTTCAGGATAACATTCAAATTTCGATTGACAACTTAAAATTTTAATTTTTAGAAAATTAGACTTACCATGCTTGATTCCCTAGTATTCTTCAAATTTAATCAGCAATGCATAATTAACTATGACTTATTCAAAAGCATATCAATAAAAATTACAAATCATTAGGAATTTCATTTTAATTAGTAATATGAGAAAATTACTTTAAAACAAGTTTAAATTCAGGGATTTGAGAATAATGCAAAAAGTTAGGCATTTTTATCCTCAGGGTTTGAGAATAATGAAAAAAAGTTAGGCATTTTCTTAGAATAACTATTCACCCCCCATACTTAAGATGTACATTGCCCTCAATGTACAAACATAGATAATGGCATTTAAGAGATAAATCAAAAGAGAAGGGGAAAGAATTACTCCCTGAGTTGTAGATGTTTTCCCGGATGAGTGTCTTTGGTGGCGGTGATGGTCAATCAGGATAACGTTGCTGCGCTAGATGAAGAAATTGGGTAGCACTTTGAGGAGTAGCCAGGCTTTATTAAGACCTAATAAAAATAAACTAAGTATAAAGTTATAGAAAAACAAATTAAAGGGAAGGAGACTAAGAAGAAAACTAAAATAAAAAGAAAATATTAATGGACTGTGAAGTCCTTATTGAAGGATGGTTCGCAAGGTGGGTGTGACTTCTAAGGCTAGGGAGGTGCTGGCGGCGGCGGAAGTGAAGAGGTTATCGTGGTGGTCAGCGTGATTCCTTAGCAGCCTAGCAAACCTTACAATATGAAACTAAATTAAGTTAAACTCAATTAAACATAAGATTATTAAAGAAAAGGAGAATGAAAGGAAAGAGAAATGGAAAATAAAAATTAATTGGTCTCAAAGATCCTTGGCTTGGTGTTGAGACGAAGCTGCCGGCATGAACTCATGTTGATCGCTCTTTGTTAAGGCACCTATGCTTAGCTTCCTTCGCTTCTTCGGCATGTTGTTGGCATGCTCGAGGATCTATTGTAAAGAATCTGAGATGGAAGAGCATGAGAAGCAAAAATAAGGGTGAAATCAGCTGGGGAAGAGGGGAAGAGGTGAGGGGTTTAAATAGATGGTTAAATTTTCTGGTTCCCCATGGCCGTGGTCCCAGGGTGTGTCGAATTACACGGCCTCCTCACACAGCCGTGTTATAGAGGGTGTTGTCACCCTATGCCCTTGCTTGATCCTTCTACGCCCGTGCTCGTGGTGTTTTTCTGTTGGCACGATCGTCTGACACGGGCGTGTCTTACCCGTGCTCGATAAGTCAGTAACCTCAGTAATTTTACACGGTTATGTGGCATGGGCGTGTTCTGGCCGTGGTATGGAAGTTAATAGCCTTACATGATTGGTGCCACGGCCGTGCCATATCTGTCGATGCCCGTGTCGAGAGTGGTTGGATCTGTGATGTTGAAGTGGTGGTTGGGCTAACTGCACGGCCTCTGCCCTGTCAGTGTGGCAGTTTTGGTGGTCCACACGGCCACGGACACGGCCGTGTGTAAGGCCGTGTGGCCTGGGATTCTGCACTTTTGGTTAGTTAAAAAGAGAAAAGAGAAAAGAAAATGAAATGTAAAATGATGCAAAAAAGAAAAAGGGTTAATACTCGGGTTACCTCCCGAGAAGCGCTCGTTTATAGTATTAAGCTAGACTTTCCTCATATTTGAAATTTTAGGGAGGTTTAAAAGTTTGAATATCTTCTCTTATGTCTACAGTTTTAGTTTTATGAGAAAATTGAAGTCGAGAAGCGTTTACCTTGAAAGTACCAAATGTTGGATTGCTTACCTCGACTATTCCTTGTGGGAAGATATCGTGTACCTTAAGAAGGAGTTCTCTCTTTTCCTTCGGGTTTGTCGTAATGATGTGAGGCTCAGCTTTATCTAACAGAACTTGGTCTCTTATTTTAAAGTGATTTGATGTCCCCACGAGCTCTTCTGGTGGTTCCTCTGGTTTTACAGTGTGTGGCTCTGGTTCTTCCTTGTGTATCCCTAATTTCTCCTTGAAGTATGTTTTCCACTCATCTAAGTCATCAATTTGGGTCCTTTGTTCTTCATGGTTAATTTCGTTGTTGGCACTGAACTGAAGATCCAGTTCAATCGTCCCCTTTTTTGGAGGTTCCTGAAAAGAGGGTGTAATTGAATGATTATCAAAAGAATTTTCTTTCTCACCTTGATTCTTTGATGACCTAGCTGAGTCGAGGGCTTGAAGACTAATTGAGTCGTCACCTACACAAAGTATGAGCTCACCTGTGGCAACATCAATTTTAGTCTTGGCAGTTGCTAGAAAAGGTCTTCCTAAAATTAAAGGGATTGAATTATCCTCATCCATGTCTAAAACAACAAAGTCTACTGGGAAAAGAAATTTATCGATTTTTACGAGAACATTTTCAATAATGCCCCTAGGAATTCTAACAGTTTTATCAGCTAATTGAATACTCATCTTAGTTTGTTTTGGTTTCCCTAAACCTAGTCGCTTAAACAATGTATAAGGCATAACATTTATGCTTGCCCCTAAATTAGCTAACGCATTATCAATATTTAAACTACCAATTAGGCAAGGAATTGTAAAACTCACTGGATCTTTTTGCTTTTGTGGTAGTCTATTTTGTAACATTGCTGAGCATGTTGCGTTTAATTCCACGTGGTGCTCTTTATTTATTTTGCGTTTGTTGGTTAAGAGCTGTCTTAAAAATTTCCTCGAGTCTGGCATTTAAAAAAGAGCTTTAAGAAGAGGTAAGTTAATATGTAATTTCTTTAAAAGTTTGAGAAACTTACCGAACTGCTCCTCTGAATCGTCTCTTTGTAATACTGCAGGATAAGGTATGCAAGGTTTGTACTCTTTGACTACCGATTTTGTCTTTTCTTGTAGTACTTCTGTTGTACTTTTGCCTACCTTTCTTTCTAGAGTTGGGTTGGGTGTATCTAACTCCTTGCTACCCTGGACTGCGATGGCTTAAATTTACTCCTTAGGGTTAATGTCGGTGTTACTAGGTAGACGTCCTTGCGGTCATTCTGACATTGACTTTGCAAGTTGTTCGACTACTTTAGTGATTTCCTTGACTCACTTTCTAATTTCATCAATTCGGCTTTCGTTGCTTTTGATTGTTCTGTCTGCTTCGTGGATGCGTTCCTCGATGGTTGGCTTCTTGTCTTGTGGATAGGACTGATTTCGGAAGTTTTGGGGGGGTTGTTGCCTTTGATTTCCTTGATTGCCTTGTCCTCCCCACGAAAAATTTGAGTGATTCCTCCAACCTGGATTGTAAGTGTTACTATAAGGGTTATTATTAGATCAGAAATTATTACCTATATAGTTCATCTGTTCATCTTTTGATCCTGGTTGGTAGTGGGAACTCAGGATTCGCCACAGTTCCACTAACATCGCACTGCATGACTGGATGTATCTATGAAGAACACAAACTATCAAGCTTTTTATTCATCATCTCTAACTGCGTTGACATCATGGTTATGGCGTCGACATTGAAAACTCCTACCGATTTTCTCGGTTTGGTCCTCGAAGCTTGCCATTGATAATTGTTTAATGACATCTCTTCAATAAACTCGTAGGCTACTTCAGGTGTTTTGTTGTTCAGTGTTCCACCGGCGGCTGAATCTATCAATTGCCTCGTTGAGGGGTTTACTTCGCTGTAGAAGGTTTGGACTTGTAGCCATAGGGGTAAACCATGGTGTCGGCACCTCCTCAAGAAATCTTTGAACCTCTCCCATGCATCGTATAGTGTCTCTAAATCCATCTGCACAAAAGAAGAGATATCCTTACGTAATTTGGCCGTTTTAGCTAGTGGAAAATATTTTATCAAAAACTTTTCGGTCATCTGATCCCATGTAGTGATTGACCCTCGCTGTAACGAGTTTAACCACTGTTTGGCTTTATTTCTCAATGAAAAAGGGAATAACCCAAGACGAATGACATCATCAGAAATGCCATTTATTTTGAAGGTATCACATAACTCCAAAAAGTTAGCTATATACATGTTTGGGTCTTCGTCCTGCAAGCCATCAAATTGAACAAACTGTTGAATCATTTGTATTGTGTTAGGCTTTAATTCAAAATTGTTAGTAGATATAGCAGGCCTAACAATACTAGATTCTGCTCCTGTTAAATGCGGTTTCGCATAATCAAACATTGTACGTGGAGCATTTTGATCTCCCACAACGCGCAGTGGTGGGTTGTTTTCGTCCATCCCTTCAGTAGCATTGGATCTGTTTTCCTCCTCTCTTTCTGTGTAATCTAGGGCTCGCTTGGTTTCCCTGCGATTCCTACGAGTGGTTGCCTCGATATCACTATCATATACCAAAGGTCCTCTCGGGTTTCTTCTAGTCATAAACTTGAGGTACCTAGAAAAGAGAAAGAAATAAAAAATAAAAAAAAGAAAAGTTAGAAAAAAGAATTAAAATTTAACCTAAGAAAACAAAAGAAATAAATTGCAAATAAAATAATGGCTAAAGTAATAAAAATAGAGCTTTCTCAATATTTTAGTTCCCCGACAATTGCGCCAAAAACTTGATCACTGTAAAATCAAAGTTTTAAATATTTATAAAAGAATGATCAAACCTGGAGACTAATTCTGACAACGATATTAAGGCAAGTGTACCTATCGCACAGTAGTATAGCTTAGGCAAGACCGGATATCGAACCTAAAGGAACTAAAAGTATTAATACTCACTTTCTTTTTATTATTTAACCTAAATATGGTGAAGGTTGCTTTTAAACTAAATTGATGACAACTAAACTAAGAAAACAAAGACAAAAAGACAAATTTGGGGATAACTTGAAAAAGACTCAGTTGATTTTGATGATACCCTCAGGAAGAATCCACCTAGACTTCACCTATTATCTAACCCTAAATTATATGATTTCTTTATTTACCTTGATCCGTGAGACTCCCTAACCTATATTAAACCCTCTCTCGAGGCGAATAACGTCTAACCCTAGGTTAATTAGTGGAACTCTCGTTCGCTTATAATAACCCCCTAGGATAGCAGTAAATCGATCAATGGACTCCCATATTAGGTTTCACCCTAATCTGGAAAAATCTCGTAACCCTATTTCTAGGCGCCCGATCAACTCCGCTTAATTATGTTAGATCTACTCTTAGGCAGGGTCTATTCCTCCTCCACCTAAGCACATTAGATTTGGATTAAGAAACATAATTAAGAACAAACTAAGTAATTTATTATATAACTTAAAAATCAAATAATAAAATCTGTCTAGGTTTCATCCCCCTTCAGGTATCTGAAGGATTTAGTTCATAATGGAAAAATAAAACATCACAAGAGAAAAGATAAAACAAAACATAAGAAAAATCCTAAAACTCCCTGACGGGATTAAAGGAGAATCCCGTCGTCTTGAGTATAACTCCGGCTTCTTGGGATGAATCAACTGGCTATCCTTGCGTTATTCCCTAACTTTGACCTTCTCGGCTTGTCTCCTTGGCCTAGCTTTCGCTCCGGTTTCGGCTTCTGCCGAACTCCCCTTTCAAGTTGCCCCATTGGGTGTTTATATAGGCTTTGAGATGCCTTACTTGGTCCCTAAGTATCCTAATTTAAGTAAAATTCCTACTAGGGTGTTTGAATAGGCTTTGTAATTTGTTTTTTTTGCATCCAAGTATCCTTTCCCGAATGAAATTTCTCTTTTCAGCGACACGAACACGGCCATGGCACACGTGAATGTGAATGCGTGGCGGTAGTGCTCGAGACTTCTTTAATGAGGCACGGCCGTGTAAATCGAGAGAAGGCCGTGTTCTAGATGATTGGCGTGGCACGGCCATGTGGGCTTAAGTCCAGGCCGTGTCGATTTCTTTCTTGTCCCGAATTGGTCTGTTTTGGGCCCGTTTCTCATTCTTTTTTATCCTCGGGTGCTTTCCTGGGCATAAGACATGAAAAGAAAGGATTAAAAGCACCTTTTTACATAAATCGAGGGATAAATCATCCAAAAACATACTAAATGTGGGATTAAAATAAGTTACTTTTACGGTTTATCAAAGGAACCACCCAAATCTTTCATGGGGAGGTCAGGGAAATCAAGGAAATCAAAGACAACAACCTCCGCAGAACTTCCAAAATCAGCCTTACCAACAAGAGAAGAAACCAAACCTTGAAGAGATGCTAGCAAAATCAGCAAACATAGAAAAACATCTACTAGATACCGAGAGAACCCTTAAAGATCAACAAGCGTCAATTGAAAAACTTACTGAGTCATTTGGGGAACTCACTAAGATGGTTGGATTACTTACTAAGATGATCTGTGAAATACGGGCAGAAATTTCCCTAAAGGGACAGAACAGGTAAAAGCAGTCACACTAAGAAGTGGAAAGAAATTAGGCGACCCAAAGAAACAAATCCTAAACAAAGATAACAAGACAAGCGATGAGAGGATTGAGGATGTAAATTCAGTACGCAACGAGAACAAACCACCAATCCCATATCCAGAAAAGTTAAAAAAGGAATGAATTGATGCCCAATACGGTAAGTTCCTTGAACTCTTTAAACAAATACATATTAACTTACATTTTGTTGAAGCCATTTCACAGATGCCAAAGTACGCAAAATTCTTAAAGGAACTCCTGACGAATAAACAAAAACTTGAAGAAGCGTCAACGGTGGAACTTGATGAAGAGTGCTCAGCCATCCTCCAAAATAAGTTACCAACCAAATTAAAAGACCCAGGAAGTTTTACTATCCCTTGTTTAATTGGTAGCTTGAATATTAAGAAAGCATTAGCTGGTCTAGGCGCCAGTATAAATTTAATGCCTTACAAAATGTTTAAACAACTAAATATTGGGGAACTAACACCCACTAGGATGAGTATTCAGTTAGCAGATAGATCCATTAAATATCCTAGAGGAGTTATCGAAGATGTTTTGGTAAAAATTGATAAATTTATTTTCCCTGTTGATTTTGTTGTGTTAGACATGGATGAAGACATTAATGCTCCTTTAATTTTAGGTCGTCCTTTTTTAGCCACTGCTAGAGTTGTTATTGATATAGGTGATGGTAAACTCGCACTGAGGATAGGTGATGAAAAGATTATTTTTCAAATTTATGATGCCATGCGATATTCTAAAGAGCAAGATGATTCCTGTTATTTTGTTGATACTACTGATCATATCATTCAAAATTCATTATAGGAAATCATAATGACGACACGATGGAACTGTGCCTGACTCAAGAAGAGGGGGAAGAAGATGAAGACGATGAGTTGAATTTGAATACATCGTCATCCAGACAAATGGAAGAAGAATGCATTGAAAATGATAACGAAATAAAACAGAAACCCTCCATCAATGAGCCACCCAAATTGGAATTAAAACAGTTACCAAAACACTTAGAATACGCATTCCTTAGGGATAATTCTACGCTACCGGTAATCATCTCTTCAGAACTAGAACCCAAGGAAAAAGAGGAGCTGATAAAGGTACTAAGATAACACAAGAAATCCATAGCTTGGAAAATTTCTAACATCAAGGGAATAAGCCCCGCGGTTTACACCCACAAAATTTTAATGGAAGAAGAATACAAGCTGTGTGTGCAACCCCAGAGATGGTTAAACCCCAACATGAAAAAAGTGGTCAAAGCTGAGGTAATTCAACTTCTAGATGCAAGAATAATTTATCCTATTTCTGACAGCACTTGGGTAAGTCCTGTGCAGGTAGTTCCAAAGAAAGGAGGAATGACGGTGGTGCCCAATGAAAAGAATGAGTTAATTCCCACAAGAACAGTTATAGGTTGGTGAGTCTGTATAGACTATAGAAAGCTGGATGATGCCACCAGAAAAGATCACTTCCCTCTGCCCTTCATAGATCAAATACTGGAAAGATTATCCGGGCATATGTACTACTGTTTTTTGGACGGACTCTTCGGCTACTTCCAAATCCCCATAGCTCCTGCTACTTTTCAGCGTTGCATGTTGGCAATCTTTGACGAACTCGTGGAAGACATCATGGAGGTATTTATGGATGATTTCTCGGTATTCGGTAATTCTTTCCATCTTTGCCTTAAAAATTTAAAACGAGTTCTAATGAGATGTGAGAAAACAAACATTGTTCTGAATTGGGAAAAATGTCACTTTATGGTAAGAGAAGGAATTGTGTTAGGACATAAGATTTCTAGTAAAGGGATTGAGGTAGATAAAGCAAAGGTTGAAGCCATAGAAAAACTACCTCCCCCTAGTTCTTTTAAGGCTATTAAAAGCTTTTTAGGACATGCAGGGTTCTATAGAAGATTTATAAAAGATTTTTCTAAAATAGCTAAGCCTTTGACAAAATTACTAGAAAACGATGTTCCTTTCGATTTCAATCAGGAATGTTTAAATGCATTTAATATCCTTAAGGATAAATTAATAAATGCGCTGATTATAATCGCACCTAATTGGAACTTACCCTTTGAACTAATGTGTGATGCAAGTGGTTTTGCAGTAGGTGCAGTTTTGGGACAACGAAGAGACAAGCATTTTCAGCCAATTTACTATGCTAGTAGAACATTAACACCCACATAAGAAAACTACACCACCACAAAGAAAGAACTGCTAGCTGTAATTTTTGCTTTTGGTAAATTTAGACAGTATCTAATATTATCTAAAGTTGTCATTTACACTGACCATTCAGCTCTTCGTTGTCTTTTAAACAAACCTGATGCAAAACCCAAACTCATACGATGGATTTTACTCTTACAGGAATTCGACTTGGAAATACAAGACAAGAAAGGAGTTGAGAATCTTGCAGCAGATCACCTTTCTAGACTTGAAAATCCACACATCAAAAAGCTCGATAAAAGTGAAATAAATGATTCATTTCCCGAAGAACAACTCTTTTCTATAACGCATTCTGAGGTACTATGGTTTGCAAATATTGCGAATTACTTAGCAGCTAACATCTTGCCAAGAAAATTAACACATCACCAAAAGAAGCAATTCTTTGCTGAGGTGAAAAATTATTTTTGGGAAGCTCCTTTTCTTTTCCGCATATGTGCAGATCAGGTAATTCGAAGATGCGTTACAAAAGCGGAAGCAAGCAAAATCTTAGAGCATGGCCATTCAGGACCCTCAGGAGGACACTACAGTGGTATTAAGACAGCACACAAAATACTAGAATCAGGTTTTTATTGGCCCACTATAATTAAAGATGCCAACAGGTATGTTACCTCGTGTGATAGATGCCAAAGAACAGGTAATATTTCTAAACGTGATGAAATGCCTCAAAAATATATGTTGTCATGTGAAATATTTGATGTATGGGGTATTGATTTTATGGGACCATTCCCTAGTTCGTTTGGGAACAAGTACATCCTAGTAGCAGTTGATTACTTGTCAAAATGGGTTGAAGCAGAAGCTTTACCTACCAATGACGCCAGGGTAGTAGTTAAATTTCTCAAGAAACTATTTTCCCGATTTGGTACACCAAGAGCCATCATTAGTGATAGGGGTACTCATTTCTGTAATACACAGTTTGAAAAAGTTCTAAAGAAATATGGAGTATACCACAGGACAGCCACCCCATATCGCCCTCAAACCAGTGGGCAAGTTGAGGTAGCAAACCGAGAACTTAAGCGCATTCTAGAAAAAACGGTTGAATCAAATAGAAAAGATTGGGCAGTTAAAGTAGATGATGCTTTATGGGCCTATAGAACAACATTTAAAACACCTCTAGGGTCATCCCCATACAAACTTGTATACGGGAAAAGCTGTCATCTACCATTCAAATTAGAACACAAAGCTTTTTGGGCAATAAAATTCTTGAATTCTGACCTCAAAATTGCAGGAAAGAAAAGAATGATGCAGATGAACGAGCTGGACGAATAGAGAACGGAAGCCTATGAGAACTCAAAACTATACAATGAAGCAACAAAGCGACGTCACGATGCTCGTCTCAAAAGATCAAAACAATTCGAAGTAGGAGACCTGGTCCTATTATACAACTCAGGGCTTAAACTATTCCCGAGAAAGCTGAAATCAAGATGGTCAGGCCCATTCATGATCAAAACAATTTTTCCATATGGCAGCATCGAGGTAACTCATCCCACTAAAGGCACATTCAAGGTAAATGGTCACCGACTTAAAATCTATAATGGTGCAGATTTTGGCGATATGAGAGAGGAGCTTCTGCTCCATGAACCTTCTTTTAGAACCAAAAACAGGTAAAGTCTAGCTTAAGACTATAAACAAGCGCTTCTCGAGAGGTAACCTGAGCACTGACCCACTAACATTTTATTTCCATTTTTCTAACACCACACTAAAATAATCCAATAGAAGTGCAAGTTGTTAAACACGGCCTTGAAAACGGGCGTGTCAATAGTCGTGTACAGGACAGGGGCAAACCACGGGCGTGCCAAGAGCCATGCCCAAATAAGGAAAAATTCCTCTCGTTAAACACGGGCTGTGACACCAGACCACGCCCGTGCTACCTAACCGTGCGAGGTCACTGATTTATCCAGCACGAGCATCACACGCCCGTGCTTCATAACCGTATGAAGCTACTGACTTGCACACCACAGGCACAACACGATCGTGCCCAACGATCGTGCGAAGATACTGACTTGTCACACACGGGCTGGACACGCCTGTGCCACTCTACCGTGCTAACATACTGACTTATCGAACACGGGCGTGCTAAATTTACCCACGGCCGTGCCAAGAATCCTGAAACGCGCCCAAATTCTAGATATTGCAAAAAGCACGGCCGATTTAAAATGCACACGGGCGTGGCGGTAGACCGTGCCCCCTTCCCTATATATAAAATTTAACCGTCATCCTCCCTAAAACCTAAACCTAAAATCAGTTTTTAATACCCTGCTCCCCAAATCCGACCGCACAACCATTCCCCTCCACCTAAAACCACCTCCCCTCGTCGTTCCTCTCCAAAAACCACCCAAGAACCATTCACACACTAGCACCACAGCCGTGCGCACAATCATCACGCCCCTGCCACCACCGTGTTCAAATCAAGAAACAAAGACCACCGCCGCGTGCTCCGACCATGCTCGTCCCTTTTACACCATACCTGGTTCCCTTTTCTTGACTTAAACCTTGAACATTATAGGCATATTTCTTTATTTTCAGTTTTTGTTTAGTTTTTATTTTAAAAAAAACATGATTTTTATTTGTTTCAGTCCCCATAATTATTGGTTGCTAGATTTCATGTTCATTTTTTAGGAACAAATTCTTGCATTTTAGAACTAATGAAATTGATACATTGCTCTGCTCATTATTTTCAAAGAAAGTTTTTTTTTCTGCGAATTAACATGCTTACAATTCTAAATTCTCAAATTTTACTTGACTTAATGTGGCATATGATGGCTGTGCTATTGGTGAAATTTGATAAAAAGAAAATGCTTTATATCTGATTACATAATTACAAGAACCATGTCAACATCACGAACCAAACGACCAGCCCCAAGCAAGAAAAGAAAGGGGCCCGGATCATCCTCCGCAAGCGCCACTACCGAGCTTCGACACCCATTCCTCAAATTTCCTCAAACAACTTAGGAAGAACGATACAAAGCAATCCGGGATAGACCCATAGGCAGTGAGGCAAGTTGGGCTCACAACTGATATTCAAGCCCTCCTCTTAACTGAACCGTGGGAAAACTTCTTCTCAATCGACGAGCCCACATACTTGGAGCTCACACTAGAGTTTTGCACCACCTTCACATTGCAAATAGTGATGGCTCAGTTCGACAACCTGGGTGCTATCCAATTCCATCTAGGGGGCTCAGTACGACGATTGAGCGTACCGCAATTCGGTGCGGCTCTAGGACTTTATACGCTAGAAGTCATAGAAGAAAACCCACTGTCCGGATTAAATCGTGAACTCCACGGCACTCTGCTCAACTGCTGGTGCAACCTACGTCCCACTAAAGCAACTACGACCCTAGTCGCTCTAAGGCGACAGCCCTTCCCTCAGCCCTGAGGTATATTCACGCCATTCTCACCCATACGCAGAGAAAGCACCAGCGTCGTAAACAAGCAAGACGTTTACTTCCTATCATGCATGTCTGAAGGACATGTCTTTGACCTGGCATATTTCATTGCATGCACAATCCAACATCAAACGAAGCCACATAAGAAGGGGATTTTATCAATGGGGCCATACATTACGAGGCTGGCTCGACACTTCAGCCTCCTCAACACCGACGATCAAATCACCTCCCTCACACTGCTGGGTAACATGGTACCTCAAGGCATCCAGATGATGCTACACATGAGGATGATCAAACAACATCGAGGGACCGACCCCCCCTCAATACCAACTAAGGACACCCACAAACAAGAAGGAGGCCGAGGACATTCCTGATGATGTCCCACCACCATCAGAGGAGGCACCAAATCCGAGCCAGCATCCGTACCGAGCAGCACCATCATTAGCGGACATCTCTGCATGACTCGACCAGTTCGAGCTGTACTTCGCTGAAAACACTCGGCACTTTGATGGACTAGAGGCAACTCTGCACCAAATATGCCAGCACCTTCACATTTCATCATCAGTACCACCACTGAACCCAACCAACGATGAGGACGTCTGAGTCCTTTTAATTTGTTATCTTTTATTTTATTTTTTTTCTTTATTTTAAGTTTTTTTATTTGGTGTTGTTTCTTTTAATTTAAACTTTAATTATTATTGCAAACTTTTACCATTGGCTATCTAACTATTCGAGCATCCATAACCACATATCTAAGATCGTTAACCAGTGACTTTACAGAATAAATTACACACTCCACATACAAAAACGCACAACTAGGAGAAATACAATAAGTCACCTGACGCCACACATTTTCCACATCCTCCAAGGATCTCATCCGTAATTCGGGAAGTGACACTTTCCCTCTTATCTTCTGCTTGATCACTAATTATTGTCATTTATATTTGTACATTGAGGGCAATGTACATCTTACGTGTGGGGGGTAAAAGTGTCTAACTTTCTCCATTATTCTCAAATCCCTGATTTAGTCTTGTTTTTAAGCAAATTTCTCACATTACTAATTAAGATGGAATTTCTAATGATTTATGATTTTTATTGATATGTTTTAGAATAAGTCATAGTTAATTGTGCATTGATGATGAGTAAATTTGAAGAATACTAGGGAATCAAGCATGATAAGTCTAATTCTCAAAATTTTAAAATTTTTAAGTTGTTAATCTAAATTTGAATGTTATCTTGAAGTTTGAAATTTATAAGGTTGATGTCAAAAACATCCATAATTTTTGTGAGATTTTGAGCCTTATAGAGCATAATTCTTTTTCATGCTCACTTTATTGATTATGAGTGTGTCAACTATGAACTGTTATTCTAGAACTTGCCTCGTTTATATATGTTGAGACCACAGTTATGATTTGATATACAGAGATGATAAAGGCACCTAGGTTTTAACCCACTTACACCACTAAAAAGCCTACCCTCATAATTAACCCCTAGTGAACCCCGTTGAGCCTAACAACCCTTTTATTGACTCACCAGCTAATATTAACCCAAAAACCCTTTGTATTTGTTATACCCTTCTTTGTGACTACCCTTTAATCGAGATATGATTTAACTAGTTACCTAAGTTTTTATGAATTATTAGTATTTGAAGTTGTCTTTACTTAGTTTGTTTGAAAAAAATAATAATAATTTCAAAGTATAGTCAGTATTAGTATTATGAAGAGCGAGCTTATACAGTTAAGTCAAATTATCAAAAGAAAAAGCTCGTATCAGTAGGTTTATTATTATTTTCAGTTGATTAGGAAAATTTTAGGTAGGTAACTTATCAAATCAATCTCGATTCAAACCTTCTAATTTCAGCCTTTATCCACACCTTTAGCCCTAACCCCGTTACAACCCTAACAAAGACCTTTTGATCTGTTTATCATATCATTTTACAGTGGTGGAGATTTGATTTTCAGGCAAGCCTATGGGATTAACTTTTCAGGTTCGACCTATGAATGCTTAATTTTGATCCTTAAACACTTTTCGAGTGATTTAAGTGAATCTTTTGTGAGGATGTCAATCCTTGTAGATTTTGAATTAAAGGTAACTATTTAGATGAAGGGAAACACCTATGTTCTCATGCTACAAATGGATGATTTATCTTGTTTGAATCTTTAGGACTCTTTGAATTGAATTATCCATGTATAAATTATCTATGAATTAGGATAAGGCATTGTTGATAGGAATTATGAATCATGGAAAGTTTGTTTTAATTGTAAGTTGAGAATTTTGCTTGAGGACAAGCAAAAGCTTAAGTGTGGGGGTATTTGATAAACCGTAATTATAACATATTTCAATCCCACATTTAGTAAGCTTTTGGATGATTTATCCCTTAATTTATGTAAAAAGGTGTTTTTAATCCTTTCTTTTCATGTCTTATACCCAGAAAAGCATCCGACAATGAAAAGAACGTAAAACGAGCCCAAAACGGAGTAAATGGGCCATATCACGAAATCGACACGGCCTGGCCCAAATCCCACACGGTCGTGCCTCACTGATAACCTAGAGCACAGCTTCAACCCCGACTTACACTGCCGTGCCTCAAAGTCGAAATCCGAACACGGCTTGAAGTCGAGCCACACAGGAGTGTGCCATGGCCGTGCCTCTGTCGCTGGAATGAGCAATTTAAGTCGGAAAAGGATACTTAGGGAGAAAGAATCGCATTCTAAAGAGCCTATAGATATCCCCTAAGTGCCACCTTTGAGGGGGAGTCGAGCTAGGCCAAGGAGCCAAGCCGGAAAGGTCAGAATTGTGGGAACAGCTCGAAGTTAGCCAGTTGATCCATCCCAAGAAGCCGGAATTATACTCAAGATGGCGGAATCCTCCTTTAATTCCCTCAGGGAGTTTTAGGAATTTCTTATGTTTTGTTTTATCTTTTCTCTTGAGATGTTTTCTTTCTTAGTTATGAACTAAACCCCTTAGATACCTGAAAGGGATGAAACCTAGATGAATCTTGTTATTTGATTTCTGAATTCTATGATAATTACTTAGTTTGTTCTTAATTATGCATGCTTAATCCAAATCTGATGTGCTTAGGTGGAGGAGGAATAGACCCTGCTTAAGAGTAAAGCTAGCGTTATTAAGCAGAGTTGATCGAACACCTAGAGATAAGGTTAGAGATTTTACCGGATTAAGGTGAAACCTAATATGGGAATCCACAGATCGATTTACTGCTATTCTAGAGGGTTATTATAAAAGAACAAGAGTTCCACTAATTAACTTAGGGTTAGACGTTATTCGCCTCGAGAGAGGGTTTAATATAGGTTAGGGAGTCCTGCGGATCAAGCCAAGTAAATAAATCATATAATTCAGGGTTAGATAACAAATAAAGTCTAGGTGGATTCTTCCTGAGGGTATTGTCGTGATCAATTGAGTTTTTCTTCAAGTTATTTCCCAATTCGTTCTTTTTGTCTTTGTCCTTAGCTTAGTTGTCGTTAGTTTAGATTAAAATAAACTTCACTTTATTTTTAAGGCTAAATAATAAAAAGAAAGTTAGTATTAGTACTTTTAGTTCCTTTGGGTTCGACAATCCGGTCTTGCCTAAGCTATACTACTGTTCGATAGGTACACTTGCCTTTAATCGTTGTCAGAGTTAGTTTCTAGGTTCGATCATTCTTTTATAAATTTTAAAGCTCTGATTTCAGCGATCAACTTCACTTATTATCTTTGATTCATACGATTTATTCACTTGACTTACTCCGTAGAAATCCCTGATTTATGTTAATATCTCTTTCAAGACTAAAAACAACTACCTCTAAGTTGATTAATTGAAATCTCTTTCTAATTAAAACCCCTATTGTCGCATTAACTCGATCTATGGATTCTCTTATTAGATTTGACTCTAATCCAGCAGATTTATGTCGCCCTATTTCTAGGGTTATAATCAACTCCACTTAATTGTGTTGATCTACTCTTAAGCAGGGACTTTTGCTCCACTGAATAAGCACATGAGACTTGAATAAATAACCTGAATTATCAAAACAAGAGTAAGAACTCACAAATAAGAATAAGAACAAGTATTTATCTTATACATCAAATAATAATAAGATCTGTCTTAGGTTTCATCCCCTTAGGTATTTACGGATTTAGTTCATACTAATAGAGGAAAACATCTTAGAATAAGGAAAACAACAAAACATAAGAAAACCCAAAAACTTCTAAAGAACTTGATGGGAGATCTTCAGTCTTGATGAAGATCCTTCTTCCGAGCTACTCTTTATGGCTGTCTTCGAGTATCTTCTGCCTTCAACTCAGTGTCTACTCGACGTTCTCTTTTAGGTTGCCCCCTACGGTGTTTATATAGGCTTTGTAATGCCTTTCTTGGCCCACAACTAGCCTTTTCTGAATAGAATTAAACCTAGGGTCGGCAAGGATAGTGTAACAGCCTGATTTAGGGGCTAGTCGAAATAGTGAACTCGGGATCACTAATCCAAGATTAGAGAAATTTATTTTCATGTTATAGTATGATTTAGAGCATGATAGCATATGTGCATGAAAATTTTGGTGCTTTAATTTTAGCGATTTCATGTTTAATCGCGAAAAAGGACTAAATCACATAAAGTGCGAAAGTTTCATTCTATAGGCTAAAAGTACCAAATAGCCATAGATTGTTTAAAAGGCAAATAAAACCCCAAATTTAGCATAACCGGCCATAGGAGACAAAGATGGACAATGTTGGTCAAAGTTGGTGATAGTTGGTGACTTATTTAACTTGTATTAATAAAATAAGGAGAGAAAATATATCATCTTTTCTCCTTTTCTCTTCCACCAAAAATTAGCAGCAAATAAGAGGTAGAAAGCTTCAAAAATTTTAGCACACTCATCTCTTCACAAGTAAGTGTTCTAGTGAACTTTTCTTGAAAATAATTGTACTTTTGAGACCCCTAAGGCTTAAGTTTTCAAATGAGGGGACTATTGTGCAATATGGTAAATAGTTTAAAGTTTTTCCATGAGAGATATCTTAGTTATTTACTGCATTTTTGTGGAATAAATGGTGTCTTAGTTGTTAGATGAACAACTTTTGTGAAAGGTGTTGTCTTGGAAACACCTAATTGGACCTTGATGAAAAGGTTACAATTTGTAGTAAGTATGTGAAATGTTGAGTTTTAATGATAGCTATAAGAGTATTAAATGTTCATCTAGGCTTATGGAATGTAGAAATATGATTAGAATTCATTTTCGAGCCTAGGGGCAAAATGGTCATTTTGCCAAAGTTTAGGGGCAAAATAGTAATTTTGCCTAAGCATGACTATTGAAATGCTTATATTAATGTGGTGACTAAAATAAGCTAAATTATTATTATAGAGCAAGAAGAACCGAGAATCCGCCTCGACCGGGGAAAGAACAATGGTTTAGACTAAACCAACGAGTTAGCTCATTTTGAAAGCGAGGTAAGTTTGTATGTGATTAATGCAATATTTATGTTAGCATAATTGAGAATGCTTAGTATCATATTGATGCACGATACTTTCTTAAATTGAGAAATTAATGTTGAATGGGATGTTGTAGTCCTAGTGGACCATATTGAATATGATAATGCTATTATCGAGATATGAAATAAATAAGGTTCCGTATAATACCATGTCCGGGACATGGCCTCAGCACTGAGTTGAAATTTCGTATAAGACCATGTCTGGGATACGGCTTCGGTAATGAATATGAAAATCATATAAGACCATATTCAGAATATGGCATCGATACATGATAGGAAATTCCATATAAGACCATATCTGGGATATGGCATTGGCATCTAGAGGTAATCCCATATAAGACCATATCCGGGAAATGGCATTGGTATCTAGAAGTGACTCCATGTAAGACCACCTCGAGGACGTGGCATTGGCTTTATACTTACGATAATGGTGAAAAACACGCACATCTTTAACTATCTCTTGTGAATAGTGGGATAAGCAGATGAATTTAGAAGTAGAAATGTGATTGATATTTAAGTCATGTGAATGAGCGAATACAGGTACTTGTGAATGAGTCATGAAGAATTGGTTTCGATATATAGCACAGTAAGTGCTAGTTAAGGGCAATTGTAAGTAAGTATTGTCAAAAAGCCTTGACACGTGTACAGTTGGCTAATACCGTGGATGGATTATTTTATGAGCCCATTATTGCTATTTATGTCCATGCGACTTACTAAGCTTTATGCTTACCTCTTTTTTTTCATTTCCCTTCTTTCTTGTAGTATTGCCAAGGTAACTCGAGGATCGTGGACGTAGGAGTTTGGAAGTCACACTATCGATAACACTTTGGTATAACAATTTTAGACTTATTTTGTGTATGGCATGTATAAGACTTGAGTATTTTTTTAAATTAAAATTTTTAGTCAAAGTGTTGGCTATGTAAGTTAGTAAAAGTCATTTTGTAAATGGCCTAATGAGTTAAGCAAATACTTGGCAAACTCTTTTGTTTAATGAAGATGAATTCATAAAGTTTATGTCCATTTAATTATCTTGTATGTTGGAATGGGTTCTTAGACTTGCTTATGGGATAGGAGTTGTATTGTGGGAGTGGAAGTATGTATGTATGCATTCTAGGATGGCAAAAGACTTGGTATATAGCCTACTAATTGTCCACATAAGAAGTCACACGGGCGTGTGTCTAGACAGTGTGGGAGGCACGGCTAGCACATGGGCGTGTGCCCAGGCCGTGTGAAGTCTGCACCTTGCACTTGGAATTTGAATCACCACACGGCTGGAGTACACGGGCGTATGTATAGGCCGTGTAGATAAGTCAGAATGCCAAGGTTTGGCACAAGGGCCAGGGCCACGAGCATGCCATAGCCGTGTGAAATTAGTTAGTGATGACCACGGGAGGTAGGCACGGGCATGCTTTAGGGGCACACGGGTGTGTCCCTAGGCCTACACGGGAGTATGGCCTCTGTTTTGTTAAAAGTTTCTCAAACTCGTGAAAGTTCCTGGAAAGATTTCGATACTTCTCGGAAGTATGTTTAGGCCTTCCTAGGCCGAGTATGTGTGAGAGATGGGGTTAAACGGAGTTTTATAACCCTATTCTAGATGTTTAAGCAAGATTAGCTATGTAATGCCTCAAACCCTGTTTTCGCTCGAATACGGGCAGGGGTGTTATAGACACGCCCGTGTTACACGCTCGTGGTGGACTCCTTCGGTCGTACTCGATTCTGCTCGCCACACACAGCCATGTGATCTGCCCGTAGATGATAGTCCAGGCCGTATGATTTCTGATGTAGGCCCATTTTGGCCCGTTTCTCGATCTTTTCGACTCCCTAAGCTCTTCTAAGTATAAAACAAGAAATTAAGGGATTAGGAGAATCGAATTCATCAAATCTAATGAAAATTCATCCAAAATTAAGCCAAGCATAGGGTTAGAATATGTGTAAATTATGGTTTATCAGTTAGCTATTTCTGTACCCTAGGTTTATTTGCATTTCCAGTTCTTGTACCTTGGTTGTAAGACTTTTTTAGCTTTAGTTTAATGTATTTCATTTCTTTTACTTTAAATCCATCAAAGTTTGTTCCTTTTATGTTTATTACTTTAGATTTTTTTGTTGAATGCTTTTAGTTTCATGTTCTTTAAGTTTTCTAACATAAAAATTCAAACTTTTATGTTTTTCTTAAGCTTTACTTTAGTGACTGCTTTGTTTTTCATTTTCATGTTAATTTCCTTTACTTTCAGCATGAGTAGTTAAACCTCAAAAGGGGATTGATAGATTGAGGTGTGGGTAAGCTGAAATCTTTGGACAAATAACTAAATTGTAACAAATTAGACTAAATTGAATAGATCTAAAAACTTAGGAAGTGACACCCTTAAGGGAATATCTAGGCAAGTGAGACCGAAAAGTAATCTTGTTGCGCACTCGTTTGTTAGTCTCGAATTAATTGGTGAGATTAGAAGATAAACCAGAGCTGATTCATCTAAGTTGGTAAAATTGAGATCGAAAGATAACATGGAGCCACTTAGTAGTTTATGCAATTTAAGTCCCTTATTCGAGGATCGATGAACCACATCAAAATCAACCAACCACCATTAGTCATTTATCAGTTTAATTTCTTAGTTTTGTATTTTTTGAAATTTAGTCCTTAGATTAGCATATTTAATTTTCTTCCCAAATTTCCTTGTTATGATTTGTTGTACTATAAAATCGTATCAGTAGCTATTTAGACTCTATTGTGTATGCTAGTTACCACTCAATCGCCATCTCCTTTGGGTTCGATCCTTAGAATACTCCAGTGTTCCATTGTAACACTATAAATATTACAACTAACCTATACGCTTGTAGTAAAATTGTGCTTTAAAAATTGTTTTGTAAATTTGTTGTTTTATGTGCACATGCGTGATGCCGGTCAGTATATAATTAAAATGATCAAACTTTTTAAGCATATTTTCAATGTAATGTGATTGTGATAAAGCTATAGTGCTTTCCTCTCATGTTATTTTGATCCCAAGAAAAACATCTACTACACCCCTATCCTTCATAACAAAACTGTTTGGCAAGAATTTCTTTGTGATTTCTATTTGTTTTCAAATCCGTGCCAAATATGAGCATGTCATTTACATATAAGTAATTTATAACACCTTTTCATTTTCAAATTTTCTATATATGCATTTATCGGATTCATTTATTTTATAGCCATTAACTAGAACAACCTTGTTAAACTTTTGGTGCCATTACTTTGGTGCTGGTTTAAGTCCATATAAAGATTTAACAAGCTTACATACCTTATGCTCATGTCCTGGAACAACAAATCCTTTTGGTTGTTCCATATACACTTCCTCTTCCAATTCACCATTTAAAAATACAGTTTTAACATCCATTTGGTGAACAACCAAATTATACATTGAGGTAAGTGATATTATGAGTCTAATCGTAGCAATTCTTGCTATTGGAGCATAGATATCAAAGTAACTGTTAGAGTATGCCCAAAGACCAATCATGAGATGGTTGTAATTACAAACTCATTTTACTTTGTATGTTAATATAAGGCAATGTCATTGTTATTTCAGTTTCTTTTTTTGTGTGTATAAATAAACTAATTAATAAAAAAGTCTTGAGAATAATATGATTATTCTTAAAAGGTCCTTAGTGAAGTATTATTATGGGCTTGGACAATGATAATATATTGAGACTAATATATAGTTGATTGATGACAAAGTATTGCCATTGACATAGGGATGTCAAAATCAATACATAAGTATGTGTTAGAGAACAACATACTGGATTAACCCGCCATGAGTATGTTTCTTGGATTATTTTGTAATAGTCACAAACATTACTCATAGTGATAACTATGTATATGATCCTCAAACTTGAGATTATTATTGTCTCAACATCATGAGTTGTATATTTTGATACAGTCAAATGTCTACCGTAATAGGTTGTACTAAAAAGACAAATGTTGGATATACCACAATCCATGTAGTGGGATATAATCGATCAAGATAGGATTTATCCCTCTTACATAAGTAATATCTTTGGTCACTTGATGGAGTGAGACTAGAAATGCATGGTCATACTCAAATAAGTTGATATGAGATATCACACTTATTTGTTTATTGTAGTCTACTCAAAATATCAAGAAATATGAGATTGGACTATACAAGTGTGACTATACCATGACTTGTGTCCAATTTAGATATTAAAGATAAAATAATATAATACATGAAAATTTTATCACAGAAATGTTATATCGAATCACGACTTCTTGTAACTTAGGTAGCAATGATGTATTGCTAGATGCCATACATAGTTTGTAACATTAGAAATGTTCTAGTATTACTACTAACGTTACAAGAACCTACAGGCTCACACCCATGATTAAAGCGGACAGACTTCACACAAAAATGTTGGGCGTATACCCTCCTACATACATCTTTGGCGGACAGTATCGCCTAATAGATAGTGTCATCTAGCGAACTGTATCGCCTGATGGACTATATCGCTTGGCGGACAGTATAGCCTGGCGAATATGATTCGCAATTACTTTCTAGAGTAAATATTTATGGAAGTTAATATTCTTTTGGAAAGAATATAATCTTTAATACCTTCCATAATTTTCTTTAAAAGGTAAAGGGAATTATTTCATTTTAAATATATGATATTAATAAAAGGAATAGAATCCTTGATTGAAAGAGAGTAAGTGAATAATAATAATAATAATAATAAAGGTCTAGCAACAAATTTTGAATTCTCTTTGAAAAAGTTCAAAGAGTTTTGCTGTTCCTGCTTGACTGGGTGGCCTACGTAGAGACCGAGACACTTTCTTACTGCTAGGATTGACATTGTGTAAAGTAATCCAACCAACAGTGTTATTCGTCGTTCTTCAGCATTAAAAATGTATATCTTCAACCCTATTTCAACCCGACTCGTTCCTCGTACATGGATCTGTGTTTGATAATCGCTTGAATAATTTTTTCGCTGCACCACGGGGCGTATTGGCGATCCAATAGTAACCAATACCTTGTTTTTGTGTAAAACCTTTGACTACCAACCTTGGTTTAAATTTATCAATGGTTCTATCAACCTTCATTTTCTTTTTGAAGATCCATTTACAACCTATTAGTTTGGAACTAGGTGGAAGGTCAACTAAAATCCAAGTATAATTTCTCATTATTGAATCCATCTCATCAATTATTGCTTCTTTCTAAAAAGAAGAGTCTTGAGATTTCATTACCTCTTCAAATGTAATAGTATTAGATTTCATATTATAATAATAAGGTATCTTATTGCCTATACTTTCACATTTTCCTTCTACAAGGAACATAATGAAATCTGGTCCAAAATCTTTGACTTTTTTAATCCTTTTACTTCTTAATTCTTGAAAATATTCATCATTATTATCAATTGTTCCAATGGAACCTCATTCTCATTTGAAGAATGAATTAATTGTTGTGGTTGTAATTGTCTTGGAATATGATTAATCTATTTTCATCAAAAATAGCATCTTTTGATTTAATAACCGTATTAATTGAAATTGAATCATTTGGTGGTTCAATTATCATGAACCTATATTCCTTGCTATATTGTGCATATCCTATAAATATGCATTCAATTATTCTTTCACCTAATTTTTTACATTTAGTTGTTAGAACTTTGACAATAGCTTTACAGCACCAAAGCTTCAAATACTTAAGGTTTGGCTTCCTTTTCTTCCATTGTTCATAGGGGGTTATTTTAGCTTCATTATTAGGAATTCTATTTAATATATGACAAGACATTAGAACAGCTTCTCCCTAAAACTTTGTCCAAGACTTGAATATGATAACATTGAATTTTCCATTTCAGTCAAGACTCAATTTTTCCTTTCAGCTACATTGTTTTGTTGTGGTGTGTAAGGGGTTGAAATTTGATGGATAATTCCAATTGATTCAAAATAACTTGGATTATAGTATTCTCTACCTCTATCTAATGTTAAGTACTTGATAAATGATTCACACTAAAGCTCAACTTCAGATTTATAAACTTTAAATTTATCAAGCGCTTCATCCTTTGAATGCAATAAATATACATAGCAATATATAGAACAATCATCAATGAAAGTAACAAAACATTTCTTTCCAGAACCCCATCTGATGGCCTGATGGTAAAAGGTGTTCACCGCCCCAAGTGTGGCTTGGGTTTGAGTCGCGCTAATCATGTTGGTTGTTCGGGCTTTGCCCTGTATTGCCCTCTTATTGTAATTCACCAAAAAAAAAAATACTTCTTTCAACCTAATGTAGGAGTATTATGCATGTCACATAAATCACTATGTATTAAATCAAGTAACTTTATTTTCCTTTTAACCTTAGGGAAAATTTTCTAGTAATTTTAGTCAACATACATGTATTATATTTTTCAATATTATTACTAAAAAAATAGGAATTAAATCTAACTTGTGCATGTCATTCAATTTTCTATAATTCAAATGACCTAAACTATAATGCCATAAACAAGAATATTCAACTATATAAGCATAAATAACATTTTTATTCTTATAAATAATATTGAGTTTGAACATACCCTCATACATATACTTTTTCCCTACAAAAATTCCTCACTTTAATAGAATGAACTTACCTGTCTCAAAAACAAGTTTGAAACCAAACTTATTCAACAGACTTTCAGATACAAAATTCTTCCTAACTTCTGGTACATAATATACATCATTCAATGTTAAAACCTTTCCAGAAGTGAATTGTAGTTCAACAGATCATTTGCCTTTGATTACAGCGGTGGAAGAATTTCCTATGTACAAGTCATTGTCATATTCACATCGTGTGAACTTTGTAAACATGCTTTTATCTTTGCACACATGTTTGGTTGTTCTAGTGTCAATCCACCATGCATTATCATCTTGTACAATATTAATTTCGGAAATCATGGCAACAAACTTTTCATTATTATCAGCCTTAAAAGAAGATTTCTTCTTTAAGAATCTACATTAATTCTTGAAATGTCCCGGCTTGCCACAATGGTAACATGAGCCCTTTCGTTTCTTTTTGAACTTAGGTGTTCTAGCAGTCTATATGAACTTTCTCTTCGATGATTTAGTAGTTTGTATCTTCAATAACATGCATTTTGGCATTTTTAGAAACTAGGTTCTGATCTTACTTTCAATATCCGTCTTCAATACGAAGATGATTTGTGATCGTTGTAAATCAGAGTTTTAAAATTTATAAAAGAATGATCAAAACCTGAAAACTAACTCTGACAACGATTAAAGGCAAGTGTACCTATCGAATAGTAGTATAGCTTAGGCAAGACTGGATATCGAACCCAAAGGAACTAAAAGTACTAATACTAACTTTCTTTTTATTATTTAGCCTTAAAAATAGAGTGAAGTTGCTTTAGACAAAGACTAAACTAAGGACACAAAGACAAAAAGACGAATAGGAAAATAACTTTGAAAAAAAAACTCAGTTGATTACGATGATACCCTCAGGAAGAATCCACCTAGACTTCATTTATTATTTAACCCTAAATTATATGATTTCTTTTACTTAGCTTGATCCGTAAGACTCCCTAACCTATATTAAACCCTCTCTCGAGGCGAATGACGTCTAACCCTAGGTTAATTAGTGGAACTCTCGTTCACTTATAATAACCCATTAGGATAGCAGTAAATTGATCAATGGACTCCCATATTAGGTTTCACCCTAATCTGGCAAAATCTCGTAACCCTATCTCTAGGCGTTTGATCAACTCTGCTTAATTATGTTAGATCTACTCTTAGGCAGGGTCTATTCCTCCTCCACCTAAGCACATTAGATTTGGATTAAGCAACATAGTTAAGAACAAACTAAGTAATTATCATATAACTTAAAAATCAAATAAAAAGATTCATCTAGGTTTCATCCCCTTCAGGTAACTGAGGGGTTTAGTTCATAATGAATAAACAAAACATCGCAAGAGAAAAGGTAAAACAAAACATAAGAAAAATCCTAAAACTCCTCAAAGGAATTGAAGGAGAATTCCGCCGCCTTGAGTATAATTCGCTTTCTTGGGATGGATCAACAGTGCTATCTTCGCGGTTTTCCCTAACTCGACCTTCTCGCCAGCGCCTTGGCCTAGCTTTGGCTTTGACGCTTTGGTTTCTGGCTCACTGAACTCCCCTTTCAAGTTGCCCCCTTGGGTGTTTATATAGACTTTGAGATGCCTTACTTGGCCCCTAAGTATCCTAATTTAAGTAGAATTCCTGCTAGGGTGTTTGAATAGGCTTTGGAATGTGTTTCTTTGCCTCCAAGTATCCTTTCCCGAATGAAATTTCTCTTTCCAGTGACAGGGACACGGCCATGGCACACGCCCGTGTGAATCGTGTCTAGGTCGTGTTCTAGTAATTTTAATGAGGCACGGCCGTGTGGCTTGAAGTCTAGGTCGTGTCGATTTCGTGAATTGGCCCATTTGGCCCGTTTTAAGCCCGTTTTACATTCTTTTCATCCGTGGGTGCTTTCCTGAGTATAAGACATGAAAAGAAAGGATTAAAAGCACCTTTTTATAAAAATCAAGGAATAAATCATCAAAAAAGCATATTAAATGTGGGATTAAAATATGTTACTTTTACAGTTTATCAAATACCCCCACACTTAAGCTTTTGCTTGTCCTCAAGCAAAATTCTCCATTTACAATTAAAACGAACTTTCAATGATTATAATTCCAATCAACAATGCCTCATCATAATTCATAGATAATTTATACATGGATAATTCAACTCAAAGATTCCTGAAAATTCAAACAAGATAAGTCATACATTTGTAGCACGAAAACATAGGTGTTTCCCTTCATCTAAATAATTACCTTTAATTCAAAGCCGACAAGGATTGATATCCTCACAAAAGATTCACTCAAATCACTCAAAAATTGTTTAAGGGTCAAAATTAAGCACTCATAAGTCGAACATGAAAAGTTAATCCCATAGGCTTACCTGAAAATCAAATCTCCTCCACTGTAAAATGAGATGATAAACAGATACAAAAGGTCTTTGTCAGGGTTGTAATGGGGCTAGGGTTAAAGGTATGGATAAAGGCTGAAATTAGAAGGTTAGAATCGAGATTGAATTGATAAGTTACCTACCTAAAAATTTCTAAGATGATAATTACATCAACTGAAAATAATAAAAATCCTACTAATACGAGCTTTTTATTTTGGGAAATAGTCTTTGATTGTGTAAGCTCACTTTCCATACTACTAATATTGAAAACTTGAAATTTTTTTTTTAAGAGCAAACTAAATACAAGATAAATTTAACTACCAGAATAATAAACTTAGATAACTGGCTCAAATCAAATCTCGATTAAGGGGTAGTTAAAATAAAGGGTGATAACAAATACAAAGTGTTTTGGGTTAAAATTAGCGGGTAAGTCAATAAAAAGGGTTGTTAGGCTCAATGGGATTCACTAAGGGTTAATTATAAGGGTAGGCTTTTTAGTGGTGTAAGTGGGTTAAACCTAGGTACCTTTATCATCTCGGTATATCAAATCATAACTATGGTCTTGACATGTATAATTGAGGCAAGTTCTAGAATAATAGTTCATAGTTGACATACTCATAATCAAGAAGTGAGCATAAAAAGAATGTATGCTCTATCAGGCTCAAATTCTCACAAAAACTATGGGTGTTTTTGACATCAACCTTGTAAATCTACAATTTCAAGATAACATTCAAATTCCGGTTGGTAACCTAAAATTTTAATTTTAGAAAATTAGACTTCTCATGCTTGATTCCCTAGTATTCTTCAAATTTAATCATCAATGCACAATTAAATATGACTTATTCCAAAACATATCAATAAAAATCACAAATCATTAGAAATTTCATTTTAATTAGTAATATGAGAAAATTATTTTAAAACAAGGTTAAAGTTAGGCATTTTCTTGGATTAAATATTCACCCCCCACACTTAAGATGTACATTGCCCTCAATGTACAAAGATAAATAATGACATTTTAAAGATAAATCAAAAGAGAAGGGGGAAAAATTACTCCCTGAGTTGTGGATGTTTTCCCAAATGAGTTTTGGTGGCGGTGATGGTCAGCTGAGATAACGTTCTGGCGCTAGATGAAGAAATTGGGTAGCACTTTGAGAAGTAGCCAGGCTTTATTAAGACCTAATAAAAATAAACTAAATATATAAATAAAGACAAGAAAGATAAAGAGAAAGAGACTAAGAAGGAAAATAGACTAAGGCTAGGAGATAAAGGGGCTTGAGAATCCTTATTGGTAGGTGGTTCGCGAGGTGGGTGTGACTTCTAAGGCGATGGAGGTGCTGGTGGTGGCGGAAGTGGTGTGATTCCCAAGCAGCCTTTAGAACCTGACACTAAGAAACTAAATTAAGTTAAACTAATTTAAACATAAGATTATTAAAGAAAATGAGAATGAAAGGAAAGAGAAATGAAAAATAAAAACTAATTGGTCTCATAGATCCTTGGCTTAGTGTTGAGACGAAGCTGCCGACATGAACTCATGTTGATCGCACTTTGTTAAGGCGCCTATGCTTAGCTTCCTTCGCTTCTTTGGCATGTTGTTGGCGTGCACAAGGATCTAGAGTAAAGAATCTGAGATGGAAGAGAATGAGAAGCAAAAATAAGAGTGAAAATCAGAAGGAGGGAAGGGAAAGAGTTGAGGGGTTTAAATAGATGCTCAAGTTTGGTAATCCCCCACGGTCGTGTCCCAGGGTGTGTCGATTTACACGGCCTCCTTACACGGCCTTGTTCTAGAGGGCGTTGTCACCCTATGCCCATGTTTGAGCCCTCCATGCCCGTGCTCATGATGTTTTTCTGTTGGCACGGTTGTCTGACACGGGCGTGTCTTACCCATGTTTGATAAGTCAGTAACTTCAGTAATTTCACACGAATGTTGGCATGGGCGTGTGCTGTCTGTGGTATGGAAGTCAGTAGCCTCACACGGTTGGTGCCTCGGCCGTGCCATATCTGTCGGTGCCCGTGTCGAGAGTAGTTGGATCTGTGACGTTGGTTTGGTGGTTGGGCTGACTGCACGGCCTCTACCCTATCAGTATGGCGGTTTTGGTGGTCCACACGGCCACGGCCACGGCCGTGTATAAGGCCGTGTGGCCTATAACTCTACACTTTTGGTTAGTTAAAAAGGAGAAGAAAAAGAGGAAAGAAAATAAAGTGTAAAAGAATGCAAAAAAAAAATAGGGTTAGTACTCAGGTTGCCTCCCGAGAAGCGCTCGTTTATATTCTTAAGCTAGACTTTCCTCATATTTCAAAATTTTAGGGAGGTTTAAAAGTTTGAATATCTTCCCTCATGTCTACAGTTTTAGTTTTATGACAAAATTGAAGTCGAGAAGCGTTTACCTTGAAAGTGCCAAATGTTGGATTGCTTACCTCGACTATTCCTTGTGGGAAGATATTGTGTACCTTAAGAGGGAGTTTTCTCTTTTCCTTCAGGTTTGTTGTGGTGATGTGAGGCTTGGTTTTATCTAACAGAACCTGGTCTCCTATTTTAAAGTGATTTGATGTCCCCACGAGCTCTTCTGGTGGTTCCTCTGGTTTTACTTTTTGTGGATCCGGCTTTTCTTTGACCTGTGTTTTCTGTTCTTCCTTGTGTAACATTTGTTTTTCCTTGAAGTGCGTTTTCCACTCGTTTAAGTCATTGGGTTGAATTCTTTGCTCCTCGTGAGTTATTTCTTTGTTGGCACTGAACTGAGGATCCGGTTCAATCATTCCCTTTTTTAGATGTTCCTAAAAAGAGGGTGTAATTGAATGATTATCAAAAGAAGTTTCTTTCTCACCTTGATTCATTGATGACCTAGCTGAGTCGAGGGCTTGAAGACTAATTAAGTCGTCACCTACACAAAGTATGAGCTCACATATGGCAACATCAATTTTAGTCTTGGCAGTTGCTAGAAAAGGTCTTCCTAAAATTAAGGGGATTGAATTATCCTCATCCATGTCTAAAACAACAAAGTCTACTGGGAAAACAAATTTATCAATTTTTACGAGAACATCTTCAATAATGCCCCTAGGAATTCTAACAGTTTTATCAGCTAATTGAATACTCATCTTAGTTTGTTTTGGCTTCCCTAAACCTAGTCACTTAAACAATGTATAAGGCATAACATTTATGCTTGCCCCTAAATCAGCTAACGCATTATCAATATTTAAACTACCAATTAAACATGGAATTGTAAAACTCCCTGGATCTTTTTGCTTCTATGGTAGTTTATTTTGTAACATTGCTGAGCATGTTGCGTTTAACTCCACGTGGTGCTCTTCATCTATTTTGCGTTTGTTGGTCAAGAGCTGTCTCAAAATTTTCCTCGAATCTGGCATCTGAAAAAGAGCTTCAAGAAGAGGTAAGTTAATATGTAATTTCTTTAAAAGTTTAAGAAACTTACCGAACTACTTCTCTGAATCGTCTCTTTGCAACGCTGCGGGATAAGGTATACGAGGTTTCTACTCCTTGACTACCGGTTTTGGATTTTCTTGTACTACCTCTGTTGTACCTTCGCGTACCTTACTTTCTGGAGTTGGGTTGGGTGTATCTAACTCCTTGCTATCCTGAACTGTGATGACTTGAATTTGCTCCTTAGGGTTAATTTCTGTGTTACTTGGTAGCCGTCCTTGTTGTCGTTCAGACATCAGCTTTGCAAGTTGTTCAACAGCATTGCTCACTTCCTTGACTGACTTAGAAATTTCATCAATTCGGCTTTCGTTGCTTTTGATTGTTCTATCAGCTTCTTGGATGCGTTCCTCGATGGTTGGCTTCTTGTCTTGTGGATAGGGCTGATTTCAGAAGTTTTGGGGGGGTTGTTGCCTTTGATTTCCTTGATTGCCTTGTCCTCCCCATGAAAAATTTGGGTGGTTCCTCCAACCTGGATTGTAAGTGTTACTATAAGGATTATTATTAGATCGGAAATTATTACCTATATAGTTCATCTATTTATCTTCTGCTCCTAGTTGGTAGGGTAGGTACTCAGGATTCGCCACAGTTCCACTAGCGTCGCACTGCATGACTGGATGTATCTGTGAAGAACACAAACTATCAAGCTTTTTATTCATCATCTCTAGCTGTGTTGATAGCATGGTCATAGTGTCGACATTGAAGACTCCTGTCGATTTTGTTGGTTTAGTCCTCGAAGTTTGCCACTGATAATTATTTATCGACATCTCCTCAAAAAACTCGTAGGCTGCTTCTGAAGTTTTGTTGTTTAGGGTTCCACTGGCGGCTGAATCAATCAGTTGTCTTGTTGAGGGGTTTACACCGTTGTAGAATGTTTGGACTTGTAGCCACAAGGTAAGCCATGGTGTGGACACCTCCTCAAGAGATCTTTACATCTCTCCCATGCGTCATATAATGTCTCTACATCCATCTGCACAAAAGAAGAGATATCGTTACGTAATTTGGCCGTTTTGGCCGGTAGAAAATATTTCATCAGAAACTTTTCGGTCATTTGATCCCATGTAGTGATTGACCCTCGTTGTAACGAGTTTAACCACTGTTTGGCTTTATTTCTCAATGAAAAGGGAATAATCAAGACGTATGGCATCATCGAAACGCCATTTATTTTGAAGGTATCATCAACTCTAAAAGTTAGCTATATGCATGTTTGGATCTTAAATCCCGCAAACCATCAAATTGAACAAACTGTTGAATCATTTGTGTTGTGTTAGGCTTTAATTCAAAAGTGTTAGCAGGTATAGCAGGCCTAACAATACTAGATTCTGGTCCTGTCAAATGCGGTTTCGCATAATCAAACATTGTACATGGAGCATTTTGATCTCCCACATCGTGCAGTGGTGGGTTGTTTTCGCCCTTCCCTTCAGTAGGATTGGATCTATTTTCTTCCTCTCTTTCTGTGTAATCTAGGGCTCGCTTGGTTTCCCTGCGATTCCTACGAGCGGTTGCTTCGATATCACTATCGTATAACAAAGGTCCTCTTGGATTCCTTCTAGTCATAAACTAGAGGTACCTAGAAAAAAGAAAGAAATAAAAATTAGAAAAAATTTAAAATATAACCTAAGAAACAAAAGAAATAAATTGCAAATAAAGTAATGGCTAAAGTAATAAAAACAGAGCTTTCTTAATATTTTAGTTCCCCGGCAACGGCGCCAAAAACTTGATCGCTGTAAATCAGAGTTTTAAAATTAATAAAAGAATGATCAAAACCTGAAAACTAACTCTGACAACGATTAAAGACAAGTGTACCTATCGAACAGTAGTATAGCTTAGGCAAGACTGGATATCGAACCCAAAGGAACTAAAAGTACTAATACTAACTTTCTTTTTATTATTTAACCTTAAAAATAGAGTGAAGTTGTTTTAGACGAAGACTAAACTAAGGACACAAAGACAAAAAGACAAATAGGAAAATAACTTTGAAAAAAAAAAACTCAATTGATTGCAACGATACCCTCAGGAAGAATCCACCTAGACTTCATTTATTATTTAACCCTAAATTATATGATTTCTTTTACTTAGCTTGATCCGTAAGACTCCCTACCCTATATTAAACCCTCTCTCGAGGCGAATAACGTCTAACCCTAGGTTAATTAGTGGAACTCTCATTCACTTATAATAACCCCTTAGGATAGCAGTAAATCGATCAATGGACTCCCATATTAGGTTTCACCCTAATCCGGCAAAATCTCGTAATCCTATCTCTAGGCGTTCGATCAACTCCGCTTAATTATGTTAGATCTACTCTTGGGCAGGGTCTATTCCTCCTCCACCTAAGCACATTAGATTTGGATTAAGCAACATAATTAAGAACAAACTAAGTAATTATCATATAACTTAAAAATCAAATAAAAAGATTCATCTAGGTTTCATCCCCTTTAGGTATCTGAGGGGTTTATTTCATAATTAATAAACACAAAATCGCAAGAGAAAAGGTAAAACAAAACATAAGAAAATCCTAAAACTCCCTGAAGAAATTGAAGGAGAATTCCGCCGTCTTGAGTATAATTCCGACTTATTGGGATGGATCAACTGGCTATCTTCGCGATTTTTCCCTAACTCTGACCTTCTCGGCTTAGCTCCTTGGCCTAGCTTTGACGCCTTGGGTTTCAGCTTCTGCCGAACTCCCCTTTCAAGTTGCCCCCTTGGGTGTTTATATAAACTTTGAGATGCCTTACTTGGCCCCTAAGTATCCTAATTTAAGTAGAATTCCTGCTAGGGTGTTTGAATAGGCTTTGGAATGTGTTTCTTTGTCTCCAAGTATCCTTTCCCGAATGAAATTTCTCTTTCCAGCGACAGGGACACGGCCATGGCACACGTCAGTGTAAATCGTGGCCAGGCCGTGTTTGGACTCTTAATGAGGCACGGCCGTGTTTATCAGGGTCCAGGCTGTGTTCTAGTAATTTTAATGAGGCACGGCCGTGTGGCTTGAAGTCCAGGCCATGTCGATTTCGTGAATTGGCCCATTTGGCCCGTTTTACATTCTTTTCGTCCGTGGGTGCTTTCCTGAGTATAAGACATGAAAAGAAAGGATTAAAAGCACCTTTTTATAAAAATCAAGGAATAAATCATCAAAAAAGCATATTAAATGTGGGATTAAAATATGTTACTTTTACGGTTTATCAATTTGGCAAAGCCTCAAGAGGTATTTCCAATTCTTATGTTTTATACTTCTTTTAAAGTCTTTCCAAGATGAAGGAAGCTTATCTATTATGGAGGATACAACAACCATTTCATCCATTTTCATATCATATTGCTTAAACTGATTCAACATTTTTTCAATATCACGAAATTGTTGCATAACAGGATGACCATCAATCATTTGATAATTATTGAAACTACTAACAAGAAATTTCTTACTTGTAACATCCTCGGCTATGTATCCTCCCTCAAATTTGTCCCATAATTCCTTAGCGACGACTTCATTTTGGTATGTGTCAAACAAACCATCGGATAAACCATTCAATATGTGTCCTATGCATATGTAATCAATATTGTCCCATTTTTGCCTTTATCAGGTTGCAACAACAGATTTGTTTTCATTCTCTTCCCGTCTTAGAGTATCCAAACATAGGCAATCTTCAAAGTTGACAATAAGAAGAGCATATTTTTCTGTCATCGTCGAAAATTGCCACAATCAAATCGATCAAGTTTCACAAAGTTGGAAGCCAACTCCTTTAATGTTCCACTTTCATGTGTTGTAATAGTCATTATGAAAATAAAACCTTAAAATTGGTAGTACAAATCTCCGGTGAGGAAAATCTCGAACACATGAACGAAACTCGAACATAAAATGAAGAAAAAAGACAAGGCTCCAATGTGTGTATCAAGCCACTATTTTTAATGTTCTATTCGCCCCCACCTATATTCAGTGTGCAAAAGATTTTCAAGAAAATGAACCTCAATGATACAATAAAGCTGATGACTATTTGCATTTTGAACTGATGAGAATAGTCCACTAAGCACTGAGCAATGTATAATAAGAAAGTCAATTTCTATGAAGAACTTTCGCAGTAACTCTTTATTGAACAATCTAATAATATTAGAAGATGAAGGAAAGATAGAAAGAATTTTTAGAACTTGTTGGTATGATTTTCAACTATTTATAGGAATTTTCATGTCTCTTCATAGAGACATCTTTGAATAAGTGTATTTTATGAATAATATTATCTTTAAAAAGACACATAATTATTCATCTAATATTATAACTATTCAAGTAATATTGTTTGAATAATTATAATTTTTTGTCAAAAATCAAGTGATAGAACTCTTGACCAATAACCAAAAGATTTAACTTTTGATTAATTACACTATTTTATTTATAGTTATTGAAACACTATAAATATTTGAAAATATTCCAACACTGACAATGTAAGTGAAAATATTCGTTATGAAAATTAAATGTGACTTGCTGAAATAGTAAAATTAAATTGTTCAAAAACCTTGGGTTCAAATCTATTATTTCCATTATTTTTGTATTTATTTTTTTTTCTAGATTTATCAAAATACAAAAAGATATAATTACTTTCAAAATAATTTTTTTATTTTATAAAAAATCTTTTAATACTTTTCTGAGTTAAAATTTAATTACGAGTAACACCAATTTAGTTATCCCTATAAATAATGATTTAGATGGTGAGATATGAATTCTTACACAAGTATAAGCTTTTCTTCCGATCTCATCTAAATTTGTTCCAATTTTACAAGGAAAATAAATTTAATATCTGAATTTAAAAAGAAAAAATTAAAATAGTTGGACACAAAAGATCAAGACTTGAAAGTAGAAACGACGTAGTTTTAGCTAGTTGCTTTTCAAATTTTGACTTACTGTTGAAGGAAAGAATAAAAGGAATTGCTTAGTTAAATTGGGCTAAAGTCCAGTCCACTAAATCATTCTAACCTAGTAATTTTGGGTCTAGATCCCAAATAAGAAAGAAAGTTCTTTTTAGTACCTATCTTTTATATTCACAAAACTCTGATTACATCATTATACTAGATTTAGTGTATGCATTTTTTTTATCGAGAGAAAATATTTAAAATACTCTGATTGATTCTTTTTCTTTTCTTTTTTTTTTTTTGGTATTCAAAATGAATGAAATTTGTTTTCATATATAAAATATTTAAAATAGAAAAAGTAAAAGGAAAGGATTGAAGTTTTTTATTCATAAAAAGTTTACTTAAAAAATCATTATTTTTACTAATATTATTTATAATATTTGAGATATATATATATGAAAAAAGAGATTTGTTCGGGTTAAATATTCATTTATCCCTTGTAGTCCACTTTACTCATTTCGGTAATTAAAAAAAACAAAATTAGTGTGGTAGCTATCGATTGAGTCTTAGTTTGATTGTCATCGGCATTGTTGTCAGTAAAGGAGGATGTGTTTAACACCCCCTAACTCGTCCCCGACGCCAGAATCGAGTTACGAGATGCTATAACAAATAACAGAACATTTACATGAAATTTTAAATAAAAAATTCATTTAGTATTCAATAAATCTCATACAACATATTAGTCATGCTTTACAAACAAAATCGGGCTTAAATCGAGCTTACGAAAGCTCTAAAACCAACCCAAAAACAATCAAGGGCAGAATTGAAACATTTCATAAAAGAATGGGCAAAAGTGTAAAACAGAAGTCACACGACCGTGTAATAGACTGAGATCATGTGGATCATAGCGTAAAAGTTCAACAAATGTCACACAACTGTGTGGCTGGACCGTGTAACTGACCGTGACCGTGTGATCTGAAAGTAACCAAAAATCACATTGCACACTATTGTGTCAACAACCTCTGTGTAACACACAGTCGTTTGGTAAACCATGTAACCTAAAAATGTACCTCATTATGCAAGCTATCAACCCAAACCTTCATCTATGTCAAGAATATGTATATAACCATTCTTTAAACCTGTTCAAAATACACAATAATCATGCCAAAACATAACATTTCATATTTCTAATCAATATGCTTCAGGGCACCATCACATACATGAATCAAAACCAAAGTTATAATCCATTTCATACCAAATCAGAAACTAACCATGCATATGTTTTATATGCCATCAAATTCCAAATTTTCTATCACCTAATATTGACTATAATGCCAAACCAACTACCTATAAGATTAATACCAAAATCATGTTACATATCATACTTACAACATTTCAAATAGGCATCAAACTATTGTATCATGTCATCCAACAAAACTTCACCTACTCAAACATTTCATATCACCCTAAAGCATATCAATATTTCATATGTACCATCACATTTCCCGTATTTAACAACCACATTCAAAACTACAATTTCAAGCCATAAGTTAACATATCAACTTGCCAATAAATACAAGCATTATAGACATAAATCATTTCCTTATCTAAAATAAACATTTAATCACTTTTAAACCTAGACACATGCCACATAATTTGGTCTAGAATGTTTAAAACTACCAAATTGAAGGCTTGATAGTGTGAGCTCTGAAGTGATCCCATCACCACGTTCCACAAAAGACAACTACAAAATAGAAACGTAACTGAGTAAGCATTTTATATGCTTAGTAAGTTCATACGAACTAAAACAATAAACTCACCTTATAGCATAATTAACATATCGAACTAACTAATTAAACAATCTTTTTGTCATCACATTTCACAAATAAAAGGTGAGTATATCTCGATCAATCATATACCACTTCATTTCATTTTCTGCTATACAATTCAATACCAATTTCATTATAATATTCATTCCTATTTACATATATATCACCAATCAGTCGTCCTTTCTATTATAAAACCATTTGGTTCCATTCAATGTCATTTAATCAATATTATCAATTTTTGTCTACTACAGTTACATTATTCAAACATCAAATAACATTTCAATCCACAACACATATAATCATTTCAGTTATATGACATTTTCTATTTATACAATATCGAACAATCGATTTATTTTAACTCTAACCATTTATCAATCATCATTATCCATTGGCAACAACAATTTAGCCCAATAAACTATAAAGAATAGATACGGATACGCGAGTATCTACCCAAAACACGCCTGATTGCTCAAACGAGCTTTACCATCCAAGAACACGTCTAGGCACTAAATGCCAAGCCCATAGGCTAAACATCCCTCCAAAAACACGCCTAGGCACTAAGTGCCAAGCCCGTAGGCTACACATCCTCCTCCAGAATTGCGCCTGAATCATTGTGGATATAACTAAGTAATCCACAACAAATGTTGGATTCTGGTACAATCAGTGAATATATAATACATCATCTTCTCATCTCATGTCAAACCTATACAGAGCACAAAATAACCCTATTGGCATACTAATTGTATCCTATCCTATGTTCATCCAGGCTCAATACACATACCGAAACATTTAATACATTTCATTTCATTTCTCACGTTTTATATTGTTCCAATCATAATTCAAGATATAATCACTTATTCTTAATTTAGGCCACTTGACATCAAAACAATATATATACATATGTATTTTAGAGATCTAACATCACCATGTATAAATCATATACTTGTTTAATAAATTTTACATTAATTCAATACTGTATATCTATCTGTATTTACCATATTTTCCCATTGTAGCCATTTTCTCACCTTTTTGTACCAATTTGTAAACAAATTTAATATGGATTCAAATATTATAATTTTACAATCCAACCACAAACATTATATTAATATATTTAATTATACTGTATGAACTTACCAAGAGAAAACAACAAAAGCAAGAGTGTCAATGACTAATCTGTAATTTTCTATTTTCCTCGATTATCTACTAGTTCTTGATCTATATAGTAATTTATTTCCAATTATCATTTATAAATACCTTATAAAAACTTATTTAATACATATAACATCTTATTATCATTTTTCACAATTTCCCTAATTTTTTTCATTTTATTCAATTTAGTCCCTAAAACCGAAACTATTACATCTTTTACAATTAAGCTTCAACTTCAATCTGATTTCAATTTTATTCTTATAAATCCATTTACAACCAAAATTTATAGAAATTTCATATCAAAATCAATAGTTTTAGATTTTAATCCCTAAACTAAAAACTAACCAAAAATTACTTTACAAATTAGTCATTAAACATATTTAAGCTTATAATCAAACTATTAAACATCATGAGCTTCCAATTTCATTGATGAAAACTTATACAATTTTGAAAACGAAAATATTGATTAACTGGACGTAATTGCAACGATCTAAAAAATATAAAATTTATGAAAAACGGATAACCTAAGGACTTACATGCATAAGAAAAAGCTTGACCGAAACTTTTTCTTGGTGAAAACGACAATGAAGGAAGAAGAAAGATGATATGATTTTCATGGTTTTCTTTTTCTTTAATGTTTAATATACATGTATCATTAATTAATAAAATTTTAACATATAAAAATTAAATAAAAGTCAAGCTTTAACCGTCCATGTTATAGGATTATGGTCTAAATACCATATAAGTCCTCCCAAATTTACTAAATAAGCCTTTAATTAATAAAATCAATAGTGACTAATTTTTATAACTTTTACGATTTAGTCCTTTTACCTTAATTAACTATCAAATCATCAAATTTTCCTGACCAAACTTCAATTCACTTATAAAAAAATTCCGTAAATATTTAATAAAAATATTTACAGCTCGGTTTATGAAAACGAGGTCCCGATACCTCATTTTTCTAAATTACTGACTTTCGATACGAACCACTTGTACTTTGACTAACTGATTAATTAATAAAATCTATCAAATCAAAATTAACAATAACATTATATATAACTCGTAAATATTAAATAATAATATTTACAGACTCACTCGTCAAAATTTCAATCTCGAAACCATTATTTTGACACCATTAAAAAATGAATTGTTACAATGTGGGTTTAAATATGCTAAAGCGTATTATACTTTTATTTAAAAGTTAGAAAAAGGTTATGGATAGTTTTAGGCATTTTATAAAAAAGAGCTAAAAATCTATAATGAAATTAATATTTAAAAAAAAAAATTAGTGTTGTAGCTATATTTGCCTAAGAATTTTTTTTTTTTTTTTTTTTTTTTTTGCTTCATTCTCTCTCTACTCTCTCTCACAGCCCCCGAACTTGTGATCTGTGGCTGTTGGTTACTCTGACCCAAGTAAACCAAACCACGAATCTAGATTGAGAGCCTAAGCATTCGGGAAAACTTTTAAGTTACACTAGAAGGAATTCCCGCATTGGCTGATGTTTTAGGAAATTTTATATTAGCTAACTATTTTAAAATTTTAGTACTTTATATTGTTGTAATTATAGAATCTCCATTCATTGCTCCCTTTACCACATCATGGGGATTTATAGGAGATCCCATACGCTTGTTCGGAAAGGTTGCTATACCATAATTGTTTACACAACTTATGTTCCTACATTTTCTTGTTCTTCTTCCCAGTAACTTCTACATGTAGGAAAGAAATCATTCATATCAAATACTTGAAATTACTATTGGTAATGCAAAAGAAAAGCACAATCTCACATTGATTGGGAAAAACTTTTAAGAGGATTTAAATATAACCTTTCTTCTTATCCTCATTAAGTAATTGAGGCTAAGACCCAACATATGCATGTCATAAACGGACAGATCGCGCGTGTTTCTTTTGCTTTTTTTCGTTTTTAAAAAAAAATACATTTCTTTTGGATTTATATGCCGCTAAATCTTCATTCAATTATTGAATTTGACCAGATGTTAGTTTCCCTACTATTGCATTCAATTTCTGTTTAGGTTGCTTGACCTAAAATTTGTTTAATTTTTATAAGCTTCGTTTCTTTAACTGTAGCTAAATTTAGATATATTAGATATGAAAGATTGAATGCAAAGAGTCAACATAAGTGATAAAATGGAAGCAAGGCACCAATTAAAGATAAAAATGGACTAGTTTTTATTCTTTTAGCTCTACTTTACTTCTATTTTAGGTCTAGTTATGGTAATTGTAGGGAGTTTTGTCTGTTTCATTTGATTATGTAGCTGCAGATGATGTACTTAGATTGATTAAATAAATTTTTTTTTTATTTTTCAAAAGAAAAAAAAAAGGAACCAACTCAAGATCGGACCAGACCACATAGCAGAGCAAGAACAATAGATCCAAAAAGAAGCATACAACAAAAGGAAAAGTAACACAAGTCAACCAAAGACAAAATACAGAGCAAAGAAGAGCAAACAAACATACTACAAAATATTGTAAAAAACACATAAAAAGAAGTAATCTTCAACAGCCAAATACAGAAACAAAAATGGGCAAAAGAGAAAGGGAAAAATGAGATCTAGGTTCTCCAAAAGAAAGAAATAAAGTTGGTTTTCATATTATTATTTCAACTTTCAAGGATAAAAAAGTAAAATAAATATAAAAATAAAGACAACCTAGTCTTTTTCATCACATAGCAGTTCAATTGCTTATGAGCAACGCACTAAAACCATCCAAACATTGACCATCAGTGCAGTTGGATGAAAAAGGTGCCCAACTCAACCTCACTCGTAGTTTGGATGTGTCGCAGCTTAAGTGCGATTGACATCCCAAGGCAAAATTGCCTTCACTTTATACGCACAACAATTTATGGTGTGTGCAGGCAGGTATGGAAATCTTATTGGTAGCCCAAAATTTAAAATCTGTATCCTCAATGATGGAGACAATTACTCTTTTAACCTCCTTTACATCATTATTATTTGGGATAAATCTCAAAATTATATATGAGCTTTGATTTAATATGCAATTTAATACATGATTTTTAATTTGATGCAATTATACACATGAAATTTTGATTTTGATTCAAATGTATACATAAAAGTTTAATTTTGATTCAATCATGTGCATTTAAAGAAATAAATACATCAATTTATTTTTATTTTTATATTGGATAAATATAATTATATGTGTATGTAGTATATAAACATAAAATGATGCTATATCAATAATTGTGTTAATAATTTATCAGAATTTGACCAAATCAAAATTTCAGGTATAAAATTGCACAAAATCAAAGCACATGTATAGAATTACACATTAGACTAAAGTTCATGTATAGTTTTGAGATTTATCCCTTATTATTTTCATTATTTGTTTATTATATTTTAAATATAAATATGATTTTAATTACTATTTAATATATTATTTTTAACATAAATCAAATACAATTTAATTTAAGAGAATAAATTATATTAGGTTGATAACTATATCTAATATATTCTCTTAACTTAATTCAAATTTAATTAAATTACTTAAAACAATTAATTTTTTAAATTATAAACAAATATCTTTTCTTCTTTTACAAATTTTAATCATTCTATTTTTTTTCCATAAGTTAATATTTTTATTTTTGTGCAACCAATTTTTTTTAATAATAGTAATTTTGGTGCAATTTTTTCCATGTCACTGACACATAATTTTGGTGATTGTTTTACCCTAAACCTAAACCCTAAATCCAAAATCCCAAACCTTGAACTCAAACTTAAAACCCTAGAGTTTAGGGTTTAAGGTTTAAGATTTAAGATTCATGTTTGAGTTTTGGGTTTGGGGTTCAATAGTTTGGAGCTTAGGGCTTGGGTTTTAGGTTTAAGGTTTAAGGGTTTGTGGTTATGAGTGTGGGTTTGAGGTCCAAGTTATGGTTGAAAGGATTTGGGCTTAGGGTTTAGGATTTTAGATTTATGTATTATGGTTTAGGGTTTAAGGTTTAAAATGCTAGATTTAGTGTTTATGGTTTAAAAGTTTATGGGTATGACTTCAAGTTTAGGGTTCAAAGTTATGAGTTTGAGTTTAGGGTTTATGGTTAGGGTTTCAAATTTAGGTTTTATGGTTTATGGTTTAAAATTTTAGATTTAGGGTTCATGGTTTAGTGTTTAGAGTTTTAGATTCAATGTTATGGGTTCGAGTTTCTGTAACGACCCAAATTTGGGCCTAGTAGAATTAGGCCCATTGGGCCTTGGGCGTGGGAACGTTTAAAATTTTTGAGAACATGAGAACTGCATTAATGCAAGTTGGACCTATTAGGTGAGTGATTGCGGAAGGTTAGAGGGCTTCTATGAAGTCCCAGGATCAAACTTGAGCTTTAAGAAAATTCTGGTTTTAGGTGAGTAAAACCCTGGGAGTTAGTAAGTAGGCTTTAAGAATAAAATATGGAGAAAAATGACACAAAAGGAGTTGTGGTCTAGTGGCAAATGGCGCCACATTGGAGACAAGGAATGACACCACACAAGGAAGCAAAGATCCAAGGTTCAAGTCTTGGCACTTGCATTTCATTTTGATTTCTTTTTTTAAAGGAACTTAGACTTTGGCCATAGACTTATATTTAGTTGCGCATGTTTTAAGACAACAAGGAACTAGTTGATAAAGTGGCTAGTGACGTGGATTATGTTACAAGGGAGCCTGAGTTCGAATCTTATTGCAAGCAAAAAAAGGGATATTTATTTTGCTAAGTTGGGGCGGCAAGTGTTTGAGATGAAATTAAACTCTGCTGAAGGAGGGATCCCACATCGGGAAGTTAGCAAGAGGGAAGGTGAGAAGCTGGCTTTAAATAGAGTGATCTATGAGGAGAATAAGCATACCCTGATTGGTGTTGGGCATAGGAGTGCTCGGAGCGCGGATTAGCAGCTTCAGATTCCTATTAGGTGTGTATTTCGCACTACTCTAGCGGTAGAGCAGCAAATGTCGAAATGCCGGTCACATGAGCGTACAAGCGCACGTGTGGGAGCTTCGACGCGATAGTTGAGGCCCTCATGAGTGTTCTCATGAGTCTAGGTTGCCTTGGGCCAAGTGGGTCCACTTGGGTCGAGAATGGGCCCTAGGCCGATTCGCATCATTATCTCTGTTTAGAATACCTCAATTTACAAAATTACTGGAATACCCTTGGTTTACAAAATTACCGAAAAAACCCTTAGTTTGGAAATTACCAAAATACCCTTGAAGGGTAAATTACCGAAATATCCCTAGGTTACGAAATTACCAAAATACCCTTAGAGAGTAAATTACTGAAATACCCCTAGGTTGCAAAATTACCAAAATACCCTCGATGGGTAAAATTATCGAAATACCCCCAAGGGGATGAAAATGACTATTATACCCTAGATTGTGGTTGAATATTGTGTGTATGATTTTATTTACACTTTTATACGTTGATACATTGCATTTTATCATGTTGCATGGGGCGGGTTAATGACTGAAGAGAAGTGTAGCCTGGTGGCTTTGCCACATACTGTTTTAGTGGCTATGCCACATATTTACATACTATTATTCTGGTGGCTCAGCCAAAAATATTGTGATTAGCAGCTTGGCTGCAACACCGGTGTGATTGGCGAGTGGGTTGACTTGATCCCACAGGTGACGATTGGTTGGTACAGGGGTGTGATTGGTTGGATTGGGTTGGGTTCATTACATTATCTGCACTTTCATGATTATAGGGCTTAGGCCCAGATGGATGTCTTATGGGCTCGGGCCCAGTCAATGACTGTTTAGGGGATTACACACTGAGTTCTCGTAACTTACCCCTTTCCCTTAACCTTGCAGGTAATCCCCAGCGTTAGAGGATTTGGAGTTGCGGAGGACTCGGTGGTGGCCATACATTAAAGTTATTTCTCACGAAACTTAGTAAATCCAGTCTTTACTTTATTTTAAGATTATTTATTTTAGGATTAATATTTTATAATAAGGTCATTGGATTTTATTTTCCTTTTAAACATTCTTTTCGGCTATTATTAAATTGTTAAACGTTTAATACTGGGTTTTTCCTAAAATGTTAATAACCGTTTTTCAAAATATCACATTTTCGCAACTATTCAAGTTCGATTTTCACAACAGAAATAGTTTTTCAAAATGATAACAACTTTACAAAGATAGACTATAAGCAAATCGTGTTTTTACAAACAAACAACAAAACTCGGAGTTTCAAAAAGAGATGCAACATTTTTTTAACGATCGGTTAGCTTTTCAACTGCCTTTTGATGTGACATGCTAGATCCGACCATAACGTCTAGACCGGGTTTGGGGTGTTACAGTTTCAGTTTGGTTTAAGGTGTTATGGTTTAATATTTTAGTTTTAATATTTATGGTTTAGGGTCATGGTTGAAAGTATTTAAGGTTATGTGCTCAACTTTAGGGTTTAAAATTAAGGTTTATAGTTTACATATTATGGTTTAGGGTTCAAGATTTAATATATATGGTTCATGGTTCAGTGTTTAGAGTTTTGGATTCAATGTTTTGGGTTTGAGTTTAAGTTTGGGTTTAAGGTTTTAGGGTTTTAGGGTTTATGGTTTATAATCATGGTTAAAAATGTTTAGGGTTATTGTGTTCAGGTTTAAGGTTTAAACTTCTGGATTTATGGTGTATGGTTTTGGATTTAAAGTTTGTGGTGTTATATTTTGGGTATAAGGTTCAAGATTTTAGGTTTAGAGTTTATGGTTTAACGGTTTATGGTAATAAGTTTTAGCTTAAAGTTTAAGGTTATGAAGTTTAGGATTTATGGTTTATGGTTTATGACTATGGTTTAGGGTTTTAGTTTATATTTTAAGGTTTAGGCTTTATGGTTTAAGATTCTAGATTCTAGATTTTGGGTCTTAGGGTTTATATTTTTGGTTTTAGGTTTTTGGTTTTTGGTTTAGAGTTTAGGGGTTTAGTTTATATTTTAAGGTTTATGCTTTAAGGTTTAAGACTTTAAATTTTAGGTTTTTAGGGTTTATGTTTTTTGTTTAGGGTTTAATGTTTATGGTTTAGGTTTTATGGTAATAGGTTTTAGCTTAAGGTTTAAGGTTATGTGTTCAAATTTAGGCTTTATGGATATATGTTGGAGTTTAGGATTTATGGTTTATGGTTTATAACTATGGTTTAGGATTTTAGTTTATATTTTAAGGTTTAGGCTTTATGGTTTAAGATTCTAGATTCTAGATTTTGGGTTTTAGGGTTTATGTTTTTGGTTTTTGGTTTAGAGTTTAAGGGTTTAGTTTATATTTGAAGGTTTATGCTTTAGGGTTTAAGACTTCAAATTTTAAGTTTTAGGGTTTATGTTTTTTTGTTTAGGGTTTATGGTTTATGGTTTAAGTTTTATTATTTATGATTTAGGGTTTATGTTTTATGTTTTAGGGCTTAGTGTTAGGACTTAAGGTTCAAGGTTTTGTGTTTTTAGTTTTATGTTTTTGGTTTAAGGTTAAGATTTTTTGTAACATCCCAAAAGTTAAAGGTTGTAAATTTTTGCATAATTGCAAGTTGTGCTTGTTCAGCTGGTTATTTGAATGTTTTTGGAGGTTCCAGGGAGGCCTGGGATCGAGTCTAAGCCTTGGAAAAATTTTAGTTTTTGGCCCTTAAGAGGAGAGGGTTAGTTGAGGTTGGACTTAAGTAAAATTGTGTGTGTTTTATTAACACAAGTAGAGTGTGCAGTGTGGTGGTGTGGCGTCAAGTGGAGAGCAAAGAAGGGAGGGGTTCGAATCCCACAGGTTACAAATGAGGGGTTTTATTTTGTGACTTGGAAGAGCAAGAGGTAGAGTTGGGATCAAACTCTACCAGGTTGGTTGAAGACTTGGTTAAACAATTCAAATGGATGAAGGAGAGCAAATTTAGGAGGAAAGAGGGGAGAAAATTGTGGGATGGGGGAGAGTGGTAGTGTTGGCCGAATTTAGGAGTGTTGTGGGGATGAGAATTTCGGCTAAGGGGGTGAGTATGAGGCAAATTCGGCTTGGGGGTTTTTAGAGAGCATTTTTGGGTTTTAACTCTTTTTGGCATTCTCGTATTTTTTCTTCTTCCTGAGTGTTTGTGTAAGTGGTCTTTTGGTGCCTTCGGGGTTAAATGAAAGCAAGTTTAGTGCTGAAATCTCTAAGAAAACTTCTTTCCTTTTCCCATTTGTCCCCTTGCCGAAATCTCATTCCTTTTCTGAGAACAAGTTTCTTTTATTCCTGTTAAGTGCCGTATTGGTAAGCTTTACTTTCATTTCTTTTCCTTCTTTCTCCTCATTTCTCTTTTCCTTATCATTCGTTTCACTTTTTTTATCCTAAGTCGTAACCACACTTACACCTTTTTAATTTCTCCCTCGGTCGAATATTTGAAGGTCGAACATCGTTCTAAGCAGTCCTAAGGTTATTCTATTCGTTGGTAAGTTGTGACTATAACCGAGTATAGGTTTGCTATTTCTTCTCTCGTTCTCATGATGGGTTCTCTATACCGGAGGGTTGTTTCTATAGTTGCCGTAGAGTAGCGTTTCTAATGTGCTCTTTTCGTCGATCAATGTTAGGGACTCAATTTCTTTAACCTCGGATAGGGCCGATTATCTTGGTGTTGAGAAGGGTCGTGTCTTGTGGTAAGAAAGGCTTGTTTTAGTTAAGTGCATCGATATTTTGATTTACCTGTGGTAGAGACTAACTGTTAAGCAATTGTTTCATAGGTGCCTTGAAAGTTTTCGAATCACAATCGTAATCAGGTGTGTAATCTCACACCTCTGCATACTGTGCTATTGCTGTGATCTATGAATCGGCTAAAAGTCGAATGCCGAAAAGCTGGATTTGCTACAATTGAGATCACTCGAGTGTATGAGCGCTCGTAGTGATAAACTGAGCCACTAGTGATGGCGGTATACCATAGAGAGTGTCACGAACAATCTCGTGAAACCGAGGCTGTAACGGGCCTTGTTGGGCCGAAGTGGGCTAAGTGGGCCCAATGGGTTAACGGGCCCATATAGGTGAAATCGATGGTGAGTACCGGATGGTTGTTGCGACTACAAAGTCCGCAAAATAGAGACCGAAAATGAGCTGAATGGGCCACACGAGCGTGTGGGCCCATTTGGGCCAAAATTAAATTTTAGGCCCAATTACACCGTAGAAACCCAAAAGGGAACCTGTGTCGCTTGAAGTGACAATGGGCCTTCAGAAAGGCTGTTAGTTGATAAATTACCAAAATACCATCGGCGGGCAAATTACTGAAATACTCTCGGTGGGTAAATTATCGAAATGCCCTTAGTGGGTAAAGTACCCTCGGTGGGTAAATTATCAAACACCCTTAGTGGGTAAATTACTGAAATACCTTTAGTGGGTAAATTACTAAAATGCCCTTAGTGGGTAAATTACTGAAGTACCCTCGGATGGGTAAATTACCGAAATGCCTTTAGTGGGTAAATTACTGAAATACCCTCGGCAGGTAAAAGTTACCGAAAATACCCTTAAAGGGTGAAATTATTGAAATGCCCTTGTTAGGTGAAATTACTGGAATACACCTGAGGGGTAAATTACCGTTTTACCCCCAACCGACCAAATGACCATTATACCCCTAGTAGTGGATCTAGTGTTGTATGTGTAACCTGTTTAATTGTTTATGATGGTAATTTATTGCATACATCATTTTAATATGTCACTACATGTTGTATTGGGTTGGGTTATGTTTTTGGAGGAAGTGCTGTACTGGTGGCTATGCCACATTATACTGATTCAGTGGCTCTGCCACGATATACTAATTTTAGTGGCTCACCAAGATGCTCGTTACTAGCGAAGACTTTCTTTGCGATATGTCAAACTTGTCTATGATCTTGGTGTGTAGGGCTGGGTGGGTCGACTTGGTCCCCACATGGTGTGTAAGATTGGTACGGGTGGTGTGATGGTTGGACTGGGTTGGGCTGCATTTCTGTTGTTTGCAATGACATGTATTTGAGGCTTAGGCCTGGACTGATACTGCATGGGCTTGGGCCCAGCCTGTGATTGTAGTAGGGGATTAAATACTGAATTCTTGTAACTCGCCCTTTTTCCGTTAACTGTGCAGGTAATCCCCAGCCTTAGAGGATTTGGAGCCGCGAGGGACTCGGAGGTGGCCACACGCCCCACATGTTTTCGAGCTAATTTAGCATTTCAATTTGAGATTACTTTTCTTTAATTATTGGGTTTTATAATTTTTATAATAAGGCCATTGGAATTGTTTTAACTTCTATTTGAGCTTTCTTTAAACACTGCCAATTTATTAAACACGGTTTTTAAAATAATAACAACTATTTTCTTAAAATATCATGTTTCCGCAACCGTTTAAACCAAATTTTTGTAACAGACATGGTTTTTAATAAGCAAGATAATACGTGTATTTTTGAAAGGGTATTAATTCGAGTAAAGCTTCTTTTGTTAACAAGCTACGAGAAACGGGATTTTGAACGTTTAAGGTTTGGATTTGAAAATGAGTTTTCCAACGATTGTAAGGTTTTCAAACAACACCTGATGTGGCACGCTAGATCCGGTCATAACGTCTAGGCCGAGTTTGGGATGTTACATTTAGTGGTATCAGAGTCAGGTTGCAAAACTCGGATGTGGAATGGGTTTTGAAAATTGTTTAAATTTGTTTAAAGTCTGGTTTGGAAAAGTAGTAGTATCACTGAATGTGTGGTACACCGAGTCTTCGGCACCGAATCCGTAAGTTTCTTTACTCTATACTTGATTATATGATGAAATGACTGTATTGAGAAACTACAATAGATAGTGGTAGTACACTTAAACTTTTTAGCTATAGAAACTAAAACTATAGAGACTGAAATGGTAGTATATGCGATCTGCGAGAACAACCCTAACTACTACTTTTCATAAGATACCTGCTAATAATTACATGAATTATAAGCTGATTCATAAAACTTTTTAATCAAAAAATATGCTACATCGAGATGAGTACAATAGGTCGCGGAAGGGGTACACGTGGCCGTGGTAGAGGCCGAAGTACTAGGGCTGGGTCCGCAGCATTGGGACATACGCCCGAAAGGGAAGCACCGACATTACCAATGACTGAAACGGGGTCTCATAGATGAGCTGAAGGGGATGATGCTTTGTCCCAAGGGATGCTACGAGTTCTGGAAAGGACTGCTGGAGCGAGTACTGTATCGGTGCCCCGGGGGTCCATTTCTGAATGACTCCGGTCGAATGGGGCAGAAATCTTTAGGGGCATCTCTGGTGTAGCCCCGAATGTAACAAATTACTGGTTGGAAACGGTTGAGCCAATCATGGACGACCTTGATTGCACAGGAGAACAAAAGCTGAAGGGAACAGTGTCCCTACTGCGAGATGAGGCGTACCAATGGTGGCTTACAGTGAGGGAAGGTACGTAGGCCGACCGGGTGACTTGGGATTTATTTAAGGTGGCTTTTCAGGGGAAGTATGTCGTGGAATAGGAATTCTTAAATCTGGCTCAAGGGAATAGGTTCGTGGCGGAATATGAGGCAGAGTTCCTGCGCTTGAGCCGGTACGCTCAGGGTATAGTTGTAACAGAATATGAGCACTGCGTGTGGTTTGAGGATGGTCTTCGGGATGAGTTGCGGGTACTAATAGCCCCGCAGAGGGAAAGAGACTTCGCTGCCCTGGTTAAGAAGGCTAAGATTGCCGAGGAGGTGAAACGTTCTGAGCATCAAAATTGTGAGAAGGTAAGGGGCAGGAATAAGAGAGATTTTAGGCCTTCAAGTTCTTCAGATGGATTTTATAAGAGGCCTAGATTTGATGGGCCAGTTCAAACTGGAGTTCCGATGGTTGCTGGCAGACCGCAACCTTACGCTGTGTACGGGTTATCCTATCAGGGTGAATGTTGGAAGAGAATTGGGGCGTGCTTCAGATGTGGGTCTAGAGATCACAGGGTTAGGAACTGTACGCAGAGGCCAGGTCAGATGCAAGCTGCAGGTCAGGGATATGTTCAGCCAGGGAGAGGTGGTCAGTAGCCACCGAGAGGTCGTGGTCCAGCCCCAGGGGGAAATGGGTTTGGACGAGGTCGCGGAACACCGGATAGAGGTGCTGGTAACATAGAGGCGAGACAGCCAGGGTCGATTTATACTGCTAGGCACCGTAAGGATGGCGACGCACCTAACATTATAACTAGTACGTTCCTCATTCATGATGTACTGTTTATAGCTTTAATTGATATTGGGTCTATGCACTCATATGTTGTATGTATTATGTCGGGAACATTGGGCATACAGTTTGAACTTACTGATAGAGAAATGTCAATGATTTGTCCTTTAGGACAGACTGTTGTAGTGAATAAGTTGTTTCCGAATGTGCCTTCAGAGGTTCAACGGGTTGTCTTTTCGGCGGATTTGATGGAGCTGTCGTTTGGCGAGTTTGATCTCATTCTGGGCATAGACTGATTAGTGAAACACCGTGCGAATTTGGATTGCGCTGCTAAGCGTATGGTATTGAAATCTTCAGAGGACGAGGAAGTAATTGTGATAGAAGAGCGAAGGGATTATCTATCCAATGTAATCTCAGCGTTAAGGGCTGAGAAGCTGGTTCGCAAGGGTGTGAGGTGTTTCTAGCTTATGTCAGCACATCTGATACTAAGGGTTTGCCTGTTGGGGATGTCAGGACAGTAAAGGAGTATCAGGACGTATTCCCGGAAAAGCTTCCGAGGTTGCCACAAAATCGTGAGGTCAAATTCGACATTGAGCTCTTACCGGGAATGGCTCCGGTGTCCATCGCCCCTTATAGAATGGCACCGAAGGAGCTGGTAGAATTAAAGGCTCAGATCCAAGAGCTTCTAGATCGAAGATTCATCCGACCGAGTGTGTCTCAGTGGAGAGCACCGATACTGTTTGTAAAAAAGAAGAATGGGTCAATGCGCAAATGTATTGACTAATGTTAGTTGAACAAGTTAACGATTAAGAACAAGTATCGACTACCAAGGATAGATGATCTGTTTGATCAACTGCGAGGAGCTTTAATTTTCCCTAAAATAGATCCAAGATCGAGGCATCATCAGTTAAGGGTTAAGGAGATAGATGTGTTTAAGACAGCATTCAGGACTCGTTACAGATACTACGAGTTCCTGGTCATGCCGTTTGGGTTAACGAATGCACCAACTGCTTTCATGGATATGATGAACCAGGCCTTTCAACCCTATCTAGACCAGTTTGTGGTGGTGTTTATAGATGATATTCTGGTGTACTCAAGAACTGAGGAGGAGCATGATTCATATCTCTGGGTCGTTCTGCAGATATTGAGGGGAAAACAATTCCATGCCAAATTCAGTAAGTGCATGTTTCGGCTGTGAGAGGTGACATTTTTGGGACATGTCGTGTCTGCTAAGGGGTTTAGGGTTGATCCTTGGAAAGTTGAGGCCGTATTGGGTTGGAAGCCACCGAAGTCAGTATCAGAGATCTTAAGTTTTCTGGGTCTAGCCGGGTACTAAAGACGGTTTGTTGAGGGGTTTTCACAAATTGCTGCACCCCTAACTAAATTACTGCATAAGGGAGTACCGTTTGTTTGGATTGATAAAAAGCAGGAGAGTTTTTATAAGCTAAAGACGATTCTGGCTGAGGCTCCGGTACTAATTCAGCTAGAGGCTGAAAAAGAATTCGTTGTCTATTGTGATGTGTCACACACGAGTTTGGGTTGTGTGCTGATGTAGGAGGCGAAGGTGGTGGTATATGTATCTCGTCAACTTAGGCCGCACGAGGTGAACTACCCCACTCATGACTTGGAATTAGCTGCGGTGGTATTCGCACTAAAGGTATGGAGACATTATTTGTACGGCGAAAAGTCAATCATCTACACCTGTAACATCCTAGATTAGGGGTTATGCGTTTGTGCATAATTCATGAGTTAGTAGGTTTTGGCAGTGTTTGGAAGTGTATTAAGGGTTTTTAGAATTTTAGGATGGAAGAAGAAAGCTTTGGAAAATTATTGGCTTTTAAATAAAAAGGGAGCTAGGTAAATGAGGCTTTAAAAGAAACTCTCAGTGTGAAGCATGACACAAGGAACCATGTGGTAAAATGGCATGTTTTATGAATTATGAATGTGTTATGTGAATTCTAGAAATAAGAAATGTATGGAAATATATGGAAATGTATGGAAGTGTATGGAAATGTGTGGAAATGTGTGGAAATGTATGGAAATGAAAGGCAATGTAGGAAATGTAAGAAAATGTAAGGAAATGTAAGGATATGTATGGAAATGTATGGAAATGTAAGAAATGTAAGGAAATGTGAGGAAATGTCTTGTCTTGGAAATGTAGGAAATGTCCTCGAAAATGTAAAGGAATAAAGAGGAAAGTGAACATTTATGGAAACTAGGAAATGTAAGGAAATGATTCAAAATGGAAAGTGAACATTTCTGAAACTTGAAATGTAAGAAAATGGCAAATAAACAGAGCCGATCGAAAATTTTAGGAAACTTAGAAATGATGCAGAAATGTCAAATTTTAAGGTTCAAAATAGGAAATAAAGGCAAGAGGGCCTTAAAAGAAAAAGTTGGAGAAATTTGGCACACGAACGGGCTAGGAAAAGTGGCCTGAAGATGGCACTTAGGGCCTATGGAAATAGCGCCATGTGCAAGAGGCATGGGCCTGGGTTCGAGTCACAAGGGAAGCAAATAAATGAAGTTTTAATTTTGCTCCCCAGGCTATGAGGTGGACGGCACATGAGTTGGAAAAAGGGGGGTGTTTTAATTCCATAAATACATGATTAAAAAGAGATAAATAAGGGATTTTTAATTTGGATTATTTGAAAGAGATAATAAGGATTTTTCTCTAGTTTATTTTAAATAAAATAGATGATGAAAGAGGAGTGGTGGCCAAGTAAGGGACTCTCCTAGGCTGATATTTTCGGCTATAAAAGGAGGACAGGAGGGCTACTCATCAATTTTTACTTCCTCCTCATCTCTGCCGAAATTTTTAGGGCTCTTTTCTCTTTTCTTTTGTCTAGCCAAATTCTCTAGCCTCATCTTTCTTTTTCTTTTCTTCTTCTTCTTCTTTTTCAAAACCAAATCCAACCTAGCTGAAATTCTGCCAAAGCCGAATCTCTGAAGTGGTGTCAGGATAGATCTGTCGAATTCAACACTTAAGGTATGGATCTTGTGGTTATTGATTTATTCTCTTCTTTAAGCCGAAAAATAGGGATTAATGTTATTATTATTATGGCCGAAACTATAAGGAGTATTTCGGGATTTCTAGTGCTATCGACTACAAGGGAGAGATCATCCGGGATTCAAGAATCTAAGGTAAGATGTACACATATTTGGTCAAAAGTTATGGAATATATGTGAGATTAAAATTAACATATAACTATAGGGATTTCGACAGACATACAAGGCAAGGAATCCTTTTCAGATTTGGAAATTTTAAGGTAAGTAATACAAATCCTAGTTGTATTTGGAAAAGTGGCCGAATGGTCTTTTAAAGTGATTAACTTATGTAGGATTTGAGATCTAAATCGGTAGATCGTTCTTCGGGATTTCAAGGAACCTATTAAGCAAATCAGGTGTGTACTCACACTAACTTTCAATATATATATATTATGGCAATAACTATTTTAATATATGAATGTGTATAAGAATGAGAATGTGGCTAAGTAGCACAAATGTGGCAAAAGTACCCAGGGTACGTATTCCTACTTTTGATAGGATTATGAATGTGTTATATTCTGAAAAGTGACATGAATGTGAATTTAAGTATGATATGAATGATATGTAATAATTGGGGCATTTGGGATATATGTGAAGGGAGAAAGTAAAGGTGTCGACTACGGTCTCACCAACGAAGGTCTTGACTTCGGTCTCACCAACGAAACATGGCGCTACGGTCCCATTAATTGAATATGGTAACCGGTTACATTATTCGAATATAGTGTCTAAAGACACAACGTAAGTGGGCGATGAGCACGCCGATCGCAAATGATCGCCTTCGATGGTGTGTAGCGGATGGAGGGTCGACTTAGTAGTCCCCACGGTGTACAGGTTGGTACGGGTGGTGTGTAGCGGATGGACAAATAGGCTTGGGTTTGGGTTGCATCATCCTTTATTTTGTATGAACATGAAATTGATATGACTTGTCGCTGATTTGTTGAAAATTAGTATCATGTACACATTGAGTCTCTGGACTCACCCCGTTGGGGAATTATTTTTCAGGTGATGAGCAGTAATGGACCGGGTCGGCAGGAGCTAAAGGTGGCCATGCAACACTTGAAGAATTTATTAGAATTTGGACTCTATTTAAATTTAGTTCTTTAAATTTTATTTTGGGTTTGAATGATGTAATAAGGCCATAAGGCCCAGTTGGATTTTCTTTAATTTTGTTTATTTTTATTTGATTATGATACAACTTATTTTTGATTAAAGTTAAGTAAATTTATTTCTTTTAAAAATAATCAACCCTAAAATTATTTTGTCACCTTATTTAAGTTGGATTTTCAAAATTTATTAAATGGGTTCCAATTTAAGCCCAACCCAAAACAATGTTTTCTAAAATTTACAATTTTTCTCTAAGTAACCAAGAATTTGAAAACCGGTTTACTTAAGGAACATACCAGATCCAGTTCAGGCTCGTGGGCCGGGTGTGGGGTGTTTCAACACCGACCATAAGAGTCTTAAGTACCTCATTGCCCAAAAGGAGTTGAATCTTAGGCAACGAAGATGGATAGAGTTTTTGAAGGATTATGATTACTCGGTTGAGTATCATCCGGAAAAGCTAATATGGTAGCGGATGCACTGAGTCGTAAGGTGGTATCTGATCTAAGAGCAATGTTTGCTCGTCTAAGGCTATTTGAGGATGGTAGTTTGTTGGCGGAACTACAAGTAAAACTGACTTGGATTTGTCAGATTAAAGAGAAGTATATGTTGGATGAGTCATTGGTTTCTCGTTTCCAATAAGTGAAGAGGGGAGAGACTGTGGATTTTGAGCTGAATAATGAAGGCGTATTATGTTTCCGTGGAAGAGTTTGTGTACAGAGGGACTCTGAGTTAAGACAGTCGATTCTGCAGGAGACGCGTAATAGTCCACACGTTATGTATCTCGGTGGAAGGAAGTTATACCGAGATCTACGTGAACTGTATTGGTGGCCAGGATTTAAGCGTAAGGTGACTGATTTTGTAAGTAAGTGTTTAACATGCCAGCAAGTGAAGGCTGAGCATCAAGTGCCTTCAAGACTGCTGCAACCTGTTAAGATTCCACTCTGGAAGTGGGAGAGGGTAACCATGGACTTTGTTAGTGGGATACCCTTGACGCCTACTAAGAAAGATTCTGTATAGATTATCGTTGATCGACTAACTAAATTTGCTCACTTCATATCGGTTTGCACCGATTACTCGTTGATCAATGTTAGGGACTCAATTTCTTTAACCTCAAATAGGGCTGATTATCTTGGTGCTGAGAAGGGTCGTGTCTTATGGTAAGAAAGGCTTGTTTTAGTTAAGTGCATCGATATTTTGATTTACCTGTAGTAGAGACTAACTGTTAAGCAATTGTTTCATAGGTTCCTTGGAAGTTTTTGAATCACAATCGTAATTAGGTGTGTAATCTCACACCTCTGTATACTGTGCTATTGTTGTGATTTATGAATCGGCTAAAAGCCGAATGCTGAAAAGTCAGAGTAGCGGCAACTGAGATCACTCGAGTGTACGAGTGCTCGTAGTGATAAACCGAGCTACTAGTGATGGCGGTAGATCATAAAGAGTATCACGAATGCTCTGGTGAAATCGAGGCTATAACGGGCCTTGTTGGGCCGAAGCAGGCTAAGTGGACCTAATGGGTTAACGGACCTACATAGGTGAAATCGATGGTGAGTACCAGATGGTTGTTGCGACTGCGAAGTCCGCAAAATAGAGACCGAAAACGAGCTGAACGGGCCACATGAGCGTGTGGGCACATTTGGGCCAAAATTAGATTTTAGGCCCAATTACACCGTAGAAACCCAAAAGGGAACATGTGTCGCTCGAAGCGACAGTGGGCCTTCAGAAAGGCTGTTAGTTGATAAATTACCAAAATACCCTCGGTGGGTAAATTATTGAAATACCCTCAGTGGGTAAATTACCGAAATGCCCTTAGTGGTTAAATTACTGAAGTACTTTCGGTAGGTAAATTACCAAAATACCCTTAGTGGCTAAATTACTAAGATACCCTTGGCGGGTAAAAGTTATCGAAAATATCTTTAAAGGGTGAAATTACTGAAATACCCTCGTTGGGTGAAATTACTAGAATGCACCTGAAGGGTGAATTACCGTTTTACCCCCAACCGACCAAATGACCATTATACCCCTAGTGGTAGATCTAGTGTTGTATGTGTAACCTGTTTAATTGTTTATGATGGTAATTTATTGCATACATCATTTTAATATGTCACTACATGTTGCATTGGGTTGGGTTATGTTTTTGGAGGAAGTACTGTACTGGTGGCTATGCCACGTTATACTGATTCAGTGGCTCTACCACGAGATACTGATTTTAGTGGCTCAACCACGTATACTGTTACTGGCAGCTTTGCTGCGATGATATTAGCAGCTTGTCTGCGATCTTGGTGTGTAGGGTTGGGTGGGTCGACTTGGTCCCCACATGGTGTGTAAGGTTTGTACGGGTGGTGTGATGGTTGGACTGGGTTAGGCTGCATTTCTGTTATTTGCAATGACATGTATTTGGGGCTTAGGCCCGGACTGATACTGCATGGGCTTGGGCCCAGACTGTGACTGTAGCGGGGGATTACCCACTGAGTTCTTGTAGCTCACCCTTTTCCCTTAACTGTGCAGGTAATCCCCAGCCTTAAAGGATTTGGAGCCGCGAGGGACTCGGATGTGGCCACACGCCCTGCATGTTTTCGAGGGCTAATTTAGTATTTTAATTAGGGATTGCTTTTCTTTAATTATTGGGTTTTATAATTTTTATAATAAGGCCATTGGAACTGTTTTAACTTCTATTAGGGATTTCTTTAAACATTGCCAATTTATTAAACATGGGTTTTTAAAACAATAACAACTGTTTTATTAAAATATCACGTTTCTGCAACCGTTTAAACCAAATTTTTGTAACAGACATGGTTTTTAATAAGCAAGATAATATGTGCATTTTTGAAAGGGTATTAATTCGAGTAAAACTTCTTTTGTTAACAAGCATCAAGAAACGGGATTTTGAACGTTTAAGGTTTGGATTTGAAAATGAGTTCCAATGATCGTAAGGTTTTCAAACAACACCTGATGTGGCACGCTAGATCCGGTCATAATGTCTAGTCCGGGTTTGGGGTGTTACATTTTTATTTAGTGTTTATGGCTTAAGAGTTTATGGATATGGGTTTGAGTTTATGGTTTAGGATTTCTGGTCGAGTTTAGGGTTTATGTTTATATGTTTATGGTTTAGGGTTTAAGGCTAAAGGTTTAGTGTTTAGGTTTTAGGGCTTAGGGCTTAGGGCTTAGTGTTTTTGGTTTATGGTTCTAGGTTTTGGGGTTCAAGGTTGAGATTCTAGATTTAAGGTTTAGGGTTCTTTGTTTAGGGTTTAAGGTTCATTATTATAGGTTTGAGTGTTTAGTGTTTATAGTTATTAATTTTAGGTTTTGGGTTTATAGCAAAATTGCCTTCACTTTATACACACAGCAATTTATGGTGTGTGCAGGGAGGTATGCAAATCTCATTGGTAGTTCATAATTAGAAACCAATATCCTCAATGAAGGAGACAATTACTCTTTTAACCTCCTTCCTATCATTATTATTTAGGATAAATCTCAAAATTGTACATGAATTTTGATTCAATGTGCAATTTGATATATGAATTTGAATTTGATGCAATTGTACACATGAAATTTAGATTGTGGTTCAAATGTATACATGAAACTTTAACTTTGATTCAATCATATACATTTAAAGAAATAAATACATCAATTATAATTATATGTGTATGTAATATATATAAATATAAAATGATGCTATATTAATAATTGTGTTAATAATTTATGAGAACTTGACCAAATCAAAATTTCATGCATAAAATTGCTCAAAATCAAAGTACATGTATAGAATTTCACATTGTTCATGTATAGTTTTGAGATTTATCCCTTATTATTTTCATTATATTTTAAATATAAATATGATTTTAATTATTATTTAATATATCATTTTTTAACATAAATCTAATACAATTTAATTTAAGAGAATAAATTATATTCGGATGATCCTAAAAAGCATAGTTTTTGGGTACCAATAAAACAGTGACATGTTATAAAATTTTAAAGATAACAAAGTATTATTATACACTCATCTATATCTAGTATATTCTCCAACTTAATTCAACTTTAATTAAATTACTTAAAATAATTGATTTTTTAAATTATAAACAAATATTTTTCTTCTTTTGCAAATTATAATCATTTTATTTTTTTCTATAAGTTAATATTTTTTTATTTTTGTGGAACCAATTTTAAAAAAATTAATATTTTTTATGCAATTTTTTCCATGTCATTAACACATAATTTTGGTGATTATTTTACCCTGAACCCCGAACCCAAAATCTCAAACCTTGAACTTGAACCCCGAACTCTAATGTTTATGGTTTAGGATTTAAGGTTTAGGGTTTGAGTTTGAGTTTTAAAATTTATGGTTAAAGGTTTAGTATTAGGGTTCAATGGTTTGGAGTTTAATGCTCGACTTTAAGGTTTAATGGTTTGTGGTTATGAGTTTGGGGTTTAGGATTTAGGTTTATGGCTGAAAGTGTTTAGAGTTACGGGTTTGAGTTTAGGTTTTAAGCCTAAGGTTCAAGATTTAGTGTTTGAGATTTTAGATTTATAGTTTAGGGTTTGACGTTTATAGTTATGTGTTCGAGCTTAAGGTTTGGACTTCCATGTTTTAGGTTTATGGTTAAGATTCTAGATTTAGGGTTTATGATTATAGGTTTGAGTTTAAAGTTTATGGTTATGGGATTGAGTTTAGGGTTTATGGTTATGGATTTGAGTTTGTGGTTTACATATTATGGTTTATGGTTCAATATTTTAGATTTAAGGTTCGTAGTTTAGTGTTTAGAGTTTTTGTTTCAATTTATGTGTTCGAGTTTAAGTTTGGTTTTAACATTTTAGGGTTTAGGGTCATTATTGAAAATATTCATGTTTATTATTTTTAAGTTTAAGGTTTAGAGTTTAGGGTTTGATATTCTATATTTATGTTTTATGATTTTTGATTTAAGGTTTGGAGGTTTCTATTTTGGGTTTAGGGTTTAAAATTTTAGGTTTATGGTTTATGATTTAAAGGTTTATGGTAATGGGTTTGAGTTTAAGGTTTAGAGTTATAGGTTTGAGTTTAGGCTTTATTGTTATATATTAGAGTTAGGGTTTTGGGTTTATTATTTATTATAAAGGTTTTAGGGCTAGGGTTTTAGGTTTTAGGTTTTAGGTTTTGGGGTTTTAGGTTTTATGTTTTGGGTTTTGGGTTTAGGCTAAAGATTTTAGATTTAGTGTTTATGGTTGAAGGGTTTATGGATAGTTTGTGTTTAAGGCTTTGGGTTTGGGTTCGAGTTTAAAGTTTTATACTTATATGTTTAGAGATTGTGCTTTAGAACTTGAGGTTTAGTGTTTACAGTTTAGGGCTTATGGTTTATGGTTTTGGGTTTTGGGTTTTGGGTTTTATGGTTGAGATTCTAGATTTAAGGTTTAGTGTTCTTGGTTTAAGGTTTAAGATTCATGATTTTGGGTTTGAGGGTTTAGTGTTTATATTTATTAATTTTAGGGTTTATAGTTTTAGGGTTTTATGATTTATGGTTATCTATTCGAGTTTAAGGTTTAAGGAATAATTGCCTTCACTTTTTACGCACAACAATTTATGGTGTGTGTAGGGAGGTATGGAAATCTCATTGGTAGCCCAAAACTTGAAACTAGTCCCATCATTATTATTTGGGATAAATCTCAAAATTATACATGAACTTTGATTCAGTGTGCAATTTGATACATGAATTTTAATTTGATGCAATTATACACATGAAATTTAGATTGTGGTTCAAATGTATACATGAAACTTTAATTTTGATTCAATCATGCCCATTTAAAGAAATAAATACATCAGTTTTTTTATTAGATAATTATAATTATATGTGTATGTAATATATAAACATAAAATGATGCTATATCAATAATCGTGTTAATAATTTATGAGAATTTGACCAAATCAAAATTTCATGTATAAATTTGCACAAAATCAAAACACATGTATAGAATTGCACATTAGACTAAAGTTCATGCATAGTTTTGAGATTTATACCTTATTATTTTCATTATTTGTTTATTATATTTTAAATATAAATATGATTTTAATTACTATTTAGTATATTATTTTTAACATAAATCTCATATAATTTAATTTAAGAGAATAAATTATATTAGTATGATCCTAAAAAGCATAGTTTTTAGGTACCAATAAAATAGTGACACGTTATAAAATTTTAAAGAAAACAGAGTATTATTATACACTCATCTTTATCTAATATATTCTCCAACTTAATTCAACTTTAATTAAATTTATTAAAATAATTAATTTTTTAAATTATAAACAAATATCTTTTCTTCTTTTGCAAATTTTAATCATTCTATTTTTTTCATAAGTTAATAATTTTATTTTTGTGCAACCAATTTTTTTATAAAAAATTAAGTATTTTTGGTGTAATTTTTTCCATGTCATTAACACATAATTTTGGTGATTATTTTACCTAGACCTTGAACCCAAAATCCCAAACCTTGAACTCAAACTTCAAACCCTGAAGTTTAGGGTTTGGGATTTAATGTTTAGTGTTTATGTTTGAGTTTAGGGTTTTATGTTTAAGGTTTAGGTTTAGGGTTCTATGGTTTAGTGTTTAGAGCTCAAATTTAAGGTTTAAGGGTTTGTAGTTATGAGTTTGGTGTTTAAGGTTCAGGTTCATGGTTAAAAGTGTTTAGAGTTATGGGTTCATGTTTAGGATTTGGGTTGAGAGTTTATGGTTTATGGTTTATGATTTATGGTTTATGGTTTAGGTTGTTTTTAAGTTTAAAGTTTGGGCTTCTATGTTTTGGGTTTAGGGTTTTATATGCTAAATTTATAGTTTATGGTTTAAGTGTTTATGAGTATGGTTTTGAGTTTAGGGTTTAAGCTTATGGACTTAAGTTTAGGGTTTAAAATTTTAGATTTAAGGTTCATAGTTCAATGTTTAGAGTTTTGTATTCAATGTTATGGGTTCGAGTTTAAATTTTGTTTAAGGTTTTAGTGTTTAGGGTTATGGTAAATTTATTTAAGGTTATGTGACCAAGTTTAGGGGTTATATATTAGTGTTTAAAGTTTAAGATTTGAGATATATGGTTCATGGTTTAGTGTTTAGAGCTTAAGGTTTGTGCTTATGGTTTGAGATTCTAGATTTATAGTTTAAGGTTTATGGCTATTAGTTCAAGTTTAAGGTTTAGACTTTTATGTTTTGGGTTTAGGGTTTAAGATGCTATATTTAGGGTTTATGGTTATGGCTTTGAGTTTACGATTTAATGTTATATGTTTGAGTTTAAGGTTTTTGGTTATGGGTTTGAGTTTAGAATTTATATATTAGGGTTTAAGGTTTAAGATTTAAGATTTTAGAATTAAGGTTTGTGGTTAATTTTTTTGAGTTTTAAATCCAATGTTATGTGTTTGAGTTTATGTGTTCAAGTTTAGGGTTTATAGTTTCAGTGTTTATGGGTATGTGTTTGAGTTTAAGGTTTAAGGTTATGGGTTCGAGTTTAGGGTTTCTATTTATATGTTTACGGTTTAGGGTTCAAGTTTTAGTGTTTATGGTTTAAAGCTTAGGGTTTATGGTTTATGATTCTATGTTTTGGGGTTGAGATTTGAGATTTAAGGATTAGGATTTATGGTTTACTGTTTGAGATTTATGGTTATATGGTTTATGGTTTATATATAATAATTTTAGGGTTTATGGTTTAGATTTTAAGGGCTTAAGATTTAGTGTTTATATTTATTATCAAAGTGATGACCCGATCTGTCTAGTCTAGCCATCGGTTGGACCGTCGGCCTTGTTTCACATATTAGGCCCGAGTCAACCAGTTTTTTTGTTCTTGGTCTCGATTTTGGGCTCCCGGGCCCAATTTCCGATCTCAAGTCTAATTTTCAAGTTTAACTACTATTGGGCCAATTGTGTGACTTGTAGATTACTTTCCAATTATATCATATTAATTCTAATCAATTTGATTAATTTATTTTTACTTGATCAAAATTAATTTTCCAAAATTCACTTAGGTTTTTCAAATTAATTTTTCAAGAAAATTCTTTAATCAAATTCTCTAATTGAACAATTCTCACGACCACCTAATTTAATTCCACATTGAATAAATCGACTCAATTAAATTATTTCCAAAGTCGTAGAATTTCCTTCTGATTCAAATGCAGTCTGAACTGAACATATACAATTAGGCTCTAATGATTACAATTATGTCTGGAAGTATCGTTTCGATAATTCACAATTACTTAATCATGGAGTCAGTCCACAAGAAGTACCATGATTGAAAACTCTTTATTGTATATTCTTCACAAAAGCAATTCATCCAACTGTTTTGTCTAATGACCTCGTCATGTGTGTGTTAGCCTCATATGATATCCTTGATTCCTTTGAGTTAAATTCATTCACTTAATAAAATATTATTTTATCTCATTGTCACCATTGTGTTTTCTTAATGATTAATATGATCACTATCAACAAATAACTGTGATAAATTGCTTGTTCGAGAACAAGCAACCCGTGGCCACATTTCATATTTATCAATCCACACAATGCCAATGAGAGGATATCATTAAATTTTTAATTGAACTATGAATTCCATTGTTGCTAGTAAACCCCTTCATATGACTCATCGCGAAGAAGCGACACCATTCCCTTCAGCTTCTCCTCAGCAGTCAAATCGAGCTCATCCATAATGCGCTCGGTCGCCTCCAACCAATACTCAGCCATACTGGGTGCCACACCAGATACACCACGGAACACCTCAGCTCCATTGGCTCGGAGTCGCTCGGGTACGGACTTCCTAGCTCTCATATTTCCACCTGCTCTAGCAACCATCTCAAGAACTCGCAGCACCGCCTGCGATACTGCATCATCCCTCGTCTGATCTTGCTGCTCCACATCAATAGCTGGTGGTGGTGGTGGTGGTCCCTCATTCTCAGACCCTTGACCCGACCTAACAGGTTCTGATACGGTCATTCTGCCTCTACCGTGTCCACGATGACCACGTCCCCTAGAACTCATTTCCAACGTCACGATTTAATCTGATTAAAAAGTTTTATGCATTAGTACTTTTGTTCCACTGATTATCCGAGAACAATTTTATGTAAAGAAGTATTTAGAAGTAGTTTTTTCGATTCAATCAAAGTTTCAGCTCGAGTTTACAATTCCAATTCAGAGAATCATATTCCTTCCTCAATCGAGACACATTCATTCATCAACATAGACACATTCATTCATCCACAACATCCACCATACGCCTATGGGCATTTTAGTCCTTTCCCAACCCAGGGGTAATTTCCTCATTTTTCTTATAGGGTTATTTTAATAATAAATCGGGGTCAATTTGAAAATCTCAATAAATCAAAGGTATTCCGGAATTTTCAAAACTTGTGGGTAGCTTGAAAATTTTCCCAAATCAAAGGTACTGCAGAAATTTCAGAAATTGGGGTTATTTCGGTAATTTTATCAATCAGGGTAATTTAGTAAACTTTCCAAATCAGGGTATCTGGACATGTTGCGAAATAGGGTCTTTGGTTATTTTATAAAGTAGGAATATTTCAGTAGAAGTTAAGGGTAATATGGTAATTTTTATAACCCAAGGGCATTTTACAAACCAGGGGTATTTTGGTAATTTTGTAAATCAGGAATATTTCAAAAAATGTTTTTCAACATCTAATGTAACACCCCCAAACCCGGCCCACGAGCCTTGACCGGATCAGGTTATGTCACTGCGGAAAGACGGTTGAAAATCTTTTGATCGGGAATAATCATGAAAGTTTGTTAACTTTTGAAAACCATGTCCATTTAAAGTAATATGAAAAACCTTAGTGTTATAAAATTGTCTCAATTTAAACTTTATTAAATACTATTTTGAAAAGCGAGTTGCTAAGATAAAATCCTCTTCACATAGTGGTTCGATTTAATCAAGCCATAATTAAAATAATACCAAAATAATAGTAAGGCCCTTATTACAACCCATACTTTAAAAACAAAATACTCAATATTAAAAATGCTTAAAATAATCCAAATATCTCCTTCTGCATGGGCCACCTTGTGTCCTCTCCGAACCCGGTCCATCTTTACGCATCACCTGAAAATGTTAAAGGAAAAAGGTGAGTCACCAAGAGTCAGTGTGTAGCCCTTTTTCCCGGTTTAGTAAAATATCATACACCAATCATAAACAGGTTTAACATGCACAAGTTACGATATGCACCCAGCCTAGCCTTCCAAACACCTTTCTCTACCCCGTGTGGTACCAAACCACTGGTGGTGCCAAACCACTGGTGACTTAAAGTCACAATATCCATCAATACTTGTGGTGCCAAACCACTGGTGTCCCAAAGACACAAATGTGATACCAAATCACTGGTGACCGAAGTCACGAATCAAGTGATGGGGCCAACCCATCGTGTGATACCAAATCACCGGCGTCAATCCCATAATGTAAATCGTGGGGCCAACCCACCGTGGTGCTAAGCCAGCCACGGGACAAGACGCTATGAGGTGCCAAACCTCTGGAGGTGCCAAACCTCTGGTGACCGTAGTCACAATGTGGCACCAAACCACTGGTGTCCATCGACACGAATATCACTTCCCCCTCCTCTCATATCACCCATCATCATACCAACTCATGTATAGTATTCAAATCATGCAAACATGTTTAACGTTGCATCTCATAGCACATACATCATAAATCATGACATCATGTATCAATAACGATACTCATAATGAAACGGACTTACACTGAATCCGTGTACATACCCCATAGGGTATCATATCACTCAACCATACTTTGTTTGGTTTTACCAATCAATCGGTTTATCAAACATATACAAAGCAAGAAGCGTGTTAGTTTACACACACCCGTTCCTAATGCGACTATCAAATCCCGTAGATCAAGATCTAACGCACTAGATCCCCTTCCTTAACACTTTTTTCGAGCACTAGCCACAACCCGAGATATGCGAGATCAAGCCTTCCCTACAATCGGCGTAACTAAACAACATAATCATGCTAATCAACCTCTGGGGGTATAACCGTAATTTTACCTACTAAGGGGGTATTTTCAGTAAATTCACACTTGCAATGGCCTTACCGAAGGCCTAATGTCGCCACTAGCGACTCAAATTACCATTTCCTGGTCGTACCAGACGATTGGGCCTAAAACTCGATTTTGGCCCATCCGGCCCACATGCTCGTGTGGCCCACCTAGCACAAATCTAGCCACATATATAAGTTCCACCTAGTCTAGTTCAACATATACTAACCAATCATGCAATTTACTCATATGGGCCCACGGGCCCATTGGGCCCATTTCGGCATCGAGGCCCAAGCACCCAACCCACAAGAATACTACATCGATGGCCTCAACTATCGCGTGTCGAAGCCCCACGCGCGCTTGCACGCTCGTGTGGCTACTAATGCCATGTAATCGGCATTTCGGCATTTTGCCGCCTACAACTAGAGTAGAGAGAGTTACACACCGATAGGACTCTCAGGGCTAATCCGCGCTCCACCACTCTTGTGCCCAAACGCCTCCAAGATGTGTTTACTCTCCTTCTAGGATGCTCCTTATATAGCTAGCTCTTCACCTTCATTCTTTGTGTCTTTCCGATGTGGGATCCCTTCCTCGATGAGAGTTTAAATTCAACTAAAACTCTTGCCGTCAATCAAGTAAAATAAATACTCCCTTGCTTTTCATGAGATTCGAACCCAGCTCTTGCAAAGATAATCCACGCTGCTAGCCACTTTACCACAAGTTCCATTTGTGTCTTAGACCATGCGCAACTAAATATAAACTATGGGCCAAATTCTAAGGTCCAAGCAAAAAGAAACCAAAATGCAAAAGCCAAGACTTGAACCTTGGACCTCCTTCCTTCCTTGTGGCGTCACTCCTTGTCTCTTATGTGGCGTCACTTTGCCACTACACCACACACTCCACTTGTGTCATTTTCCTCCATATTTTATTCTTAAGGCCTATCTGCCAACTTCTAGGGTTTTTTTCACCTAAAACCAAAATTTCCCCAAAGCCAATATTTGATCCTGGGACTTCATAGAAGCCCTCTAACCTTCCAAAATCACTTATCCAATAGGTCTAACTTGCATTTAAGCCGATCTCTTATTCTCTAAAAATTCAAACGCTACTACGCCTAAGGCCCATTGGGCTCAATTCTCCTAGGCCCAATTTTGGGATGTTACATCTAACTTAGTGTGTACAAATCAAAAGGGTAATTTAAAAATTTTAAGACTAAGGGTTTTGTTTTTTTATAAAACAATAAGGCTAGTCCCTTTCGGGTTTTAATTATCGGGTTTAGCCCGTGCATAAGTTCTCTTGGTTAGGGTGAACGGTTACTACGCACCAGGTAGGATTCAAGTAGAGAGGAGGTGAGTCACTAGGACTGCTTAAGTACCAAGCTCTTACCGAATCCACTCCTAGACATGCACACAACGGTTGCCACACCCTAGCTCGGCGACTTAATCACAGGTTTGTTGGGTTGTCCTTAAGTCTTATGCATGTGTTTGAGTGCATCAATAGCCCTAATCTTCTAATCTACGAGCCCAAATATGCCCATAACATTCACATATACAAATCACTTCAATAGTCAGGGGTACTTACCTGGTGGACTTCGGGCCGAAGATACAGGTGCCATGCCAGAATAACCTGAAAAATTCATGAAAGTCCATATTTTTGAAGAAGCCCATCTTTGAAAATGTTTTTGGACCCAAAACCCTCAAAGTCGAGTTTTGAACCGAGCTCTGATACCAAAATGTAACACCCTAGACCCGGCCCACGAGCCTTGACCGGATCTGGTATGTCACTGCGAAAAAATGTTTGAAAGATTTTGACTTAAGGGTGAAAACATAAAGATTTGTTGTTTTTGGTAAAACATTGTATATTTAGAATTTATAAGTAAAACTTTAATGTCACACATTCCCGGATTTAAAACTTTAATATAAATTGTTATAATATAAATTAATTCAAAAGAAATATTTCCTATAATATTATAAACCTCAAAATCATAAATAAAGTTTCCAAATACTTTAAGTGGCCTTACTACAATAAATAATTAATCAAAAGTACAGAATTATAAATCACATGAAATAAATAAAATATCTTCTGCATGTAGCAAATAAAATTAACTTCCTCATGGCCACCTTGTATCCACTCCAACCCGGTCCAAGATTCACGTATCACCTGCGATGTTTAAAAAGTTGGGTGAGTCATACAGACTCAGTGTGTAATTAGTCCACCGAATTCCACCCACATGTGGGCTTAGCCCACAACCACATATCATATCACCATTCAGATAGTAAGGCAACTTACTCACATATTTTTCACAATTGGGCCTTGGCCCATATAATCCACATAATTACACACATTGGGCTTAGCCCATTTCCACATCGATACACATTTCACACATGATTATGCAAAGTAAATGCACCCAACCCAGCCTAGGGTCCATCCTCTACACACCCCTGTACCTGCCGCACACACCAGGGGATTACTAAATCGCCCTCCAATCGCTACACATCTCTTTGGCAGTCATGCTGCTCAAAGCCGTGGCTTAGCCACCGATCACCTAAGTGACCCCACATATCTGTATCCACGAGGTGACTCAAGGTCATCCTCTATCTACGGTGATGCACATAGCTATCATCCGCCCACGATGTGGCACATAGCCAACACCCCTTCTTGATGAAGCACATAGCCAACATCAAGCGCCAATGTAGCACAAGGCTAACATCAGACCACGTACATAAATGTACACCCTGTCCTTCGATAGTCACATTCATACCCATCTCATGCACATGCAATAGACAATAATGACATAATAAAATAATGCATGCACATGCTATTCGGCATTCAATCATACTTTCATAGGCATATTCACATATACACATAATAGCCACATTCCATCAGATTTACTACTGACCTGATTATCGACATACCCCTTAAGGGTATCCCTTCCATAAATTGCCACTGCACTTATTAGCACATACATATAACACATGCAAATATCACATAAACCCGGAAAACGGTGGGTTAATCACACACCTGATAACCTGAAGCACTAAGCTCTCGATCTCGATACTATCACTAAGCGACACTACGACTATCTGCCTATAATCCTCCCCTGCTGCTGGCCCACACCCCGGTGGCCAATCCCGAACCGCAGAAACAGATCTTCTCTTAAACTTTGGGATAGGAACTATCCCTTTACCTTCTTGACTGATGTTTGCCTCCATTAACAATACTTTAATCAGAAACAACGGTTAATCGACCAAGTATGAGATCTTAAATGAATAGAAATTACAATTTTAACATCCTTACCAAAATGGATCAAAATCCCGAGGGCTTCGCTTACCCCTGTCGATTTGCCCCTAAATAATCATAGACAATCGGTCAATCACTAAAACCAATAATATGGCCTAAGGCCGAATGTCAACACTTCCTTACCTTGCTTTCCTAAGTCCCGAAAAACCACTTCTTGCTCCTGAAACTGTCAAGATCCCTACTTAACCATTGTTAGAATCGGCTATACACAATAAATCCTTGAAGATGGCCTTTGGTCGAAACTACATTTCACTTACCTTGATGTTTAAAACCTAAGAGATCCCTTTTAATGCTCCTTAACGTCGGCTACCTTCAACAGAAACACATACTATGGCTTAAAGATCATTCGGCCATCCTTAAGGCCTAACTACAAGATTTCGGCATACTACTAAAAAGAGCCTAAAATTGATTACTTAAATTGGAGATCACTTACCACCACACCCGTTGGAAAGATCAGGAAAGAGTAGTCGACAGCCCCTCCTTAGAGATTCGGCTTTTGAGAATAACAATGGTGTTTCGACACTTTAATGGAGAAGAGGGAAAACGCAAGAGTGAAGAGGAGCTAATGATTAAAGAAATTGGCCATGGATAGAAATAGATTAAAGTTTCGGCCTTGACAAAGAGATGGAGGGAGTGTGGAGCTTAGTTGATTTCGGCAATGGTGCGCAATGGGGAATTCGGCTATGACTCTTAATGACAAAGGCCATTCGGCTTCAAAGAAATAGAAAGGGATTTGGGTTGAAAGAAAATAAAGAAGAAGAGGAGATGGTAAAAGAATTTCGGCACAGAGATGAATGCTTGCACTAAATGAAATTCGGCACTACTCCCCCCCTTCATATGACCGAAAATACCAACCCAAGGAGCCCCTCATTCGGCCACCACTATGTCCCTTATCATATCTAAAATTTTCCTCATATATTTCCTCCTTAACACTCATTCAAAAATAAACAAATAAATCTACAATTATCTTCTATTACCAACTTAAAATAAATCAACCTTTATCATATATCCTAGCCGAATTTTAAAAAAGAAAAAAACAAGGCTTATCTCATCCTTTAAAGTCCCCACTTGCCGTCCAACTTCTTCCCCCCCTTCATGACGCCCAAATGCAAAAATAAAAGCACACTCCCTGCCGCCAACATGATTCGAACCTCCTCCCTTCTCCCTTGCTTGAGGCGTCACACTCCAAGGCCCTAAGTGGCGCCTTCAAGCCACTTTACCAAACCCAATTTCATGTCCAAATTCCCTCAAAAATTCCCTTAAGGCCTCCTTAGCCCAGCTCCCCCTACTAACTTAAAATTTAACAATTTCCAATGCATTCTTTTACATCCTAAAGTTTTGAGAATTCCTAAAACACACTCAACCATACACTCAAAGCCTACTAGCCCATGAATTATGCTCGAGCGCATAACCCCTAAATTCGAGATATTACAGGTCCCGTCCAATGTATCATTCTACCAATGAATACATCTATGTATCTACCCGTGGAGTCAACTGCTCCGATAGCCAAGACTAGCTATCTCCCTAATTATAATTGTAGACGACATAATAATCCTTCTCAATATTTGAATCAAATGCTCACTTTGATTCTTTTACGAGATTACAAACTCATTTAGATTATCTACTAAAGTAAGTTATTTTTCTCGCAATATAAACATTCTTACAATGCTACTTATCTTCAGTTTGAACTTTAGACACCCAATGAGCTAATATTTGCTTGTCACACTTTCGCTATGAATGTAAAATATAAAAGACAAAAAAAATACAAAAGACATAATAGTGAAATGTGAGATTAAATTTATTTATCTATTCATGTTCAAATAAATAAATAATAGTTACATGTTTATTACAATATGGGCATATTTCTCAACACATGGTTCATAGTTTAGGGTTTAAGATTCATGGTTATAGGTTTGAGTGCTTAATGTTTATATTTATTAATTTTAGGTTTTAGTTTTAAGGTTTAGTGTTTGGGTTTATGATCAAATAATTTTAAATTTAGGGTTTAGATTTTAATTTAAGGTTTATGATTACATGGTTTATGGTTATATATTTGAGTTTAAGGTTTAGATTCTTTAGTTTTTAGTTTAGGGTTTAAGATTTTAATTTTAAAGTTTAAGGTTATGGGTTATTGGTTTGTATATTAGTGTTTAGGGTTTAAGATTTTATATTTAAAGTTTACGGTTAAGTATTTAGGGTTAATGATTCAATGTTATGAGTTTGAGTTTACGTTTGGGTTTAAGGTTTTATGGTTTGTGATTCTAGGTTTTTAGTTTAAGGTTTAAGTTTGAGATTTTATATTTAAGGTTTATGTTATATGGTTTAAGGTTTAGGATTTAAGGTTATTAGTTTGAGGGTTTTGTGTTTAAGGGTTTAGTTTTTTTGTGTTTGAGTTTAAGGTTTGTGGTTTGTGGTTTATAGTTTAATTTAAGGTTTAAGGCTATATGTTTTAGTTTAGGGTTTGGGCCTCTAGGTTTTTGGATCATAGTTATGCGTTCGAAATTAAGTTTGGGTTTAAGGTTTTAAGGTTTAAGGTCATGATTGAAAGTGTTCTTGGTTATGGGTTTATGTTTTGGTGTTTGGGATTAGTGTTTAGGGTTTGAGATTTTATATTTATTATTTATGGTTTTGTGTTTAAGGTTTAAGGTTTAAGGTTTAAGGTTTAAGATTTAGGGTTTTATATTTTATGTTTCCAATTCAATATTTTAAATTTAAGGTTTATATTTTAAAGGTTTATGGTTATAGGTTTGAGTTTAAGGTAATATATTTGAGTTTAGGGTTTAGTATTTGCTATTTATAGTTAAGGTGTATTGTTTAATGGTTTAAGGCTTAAGGTTAGGGTTTATGGTTTATGGTTCTAGGTTTTGGGTTTGAGATTCTAGGTTTTAGTTTAGGATTTAGGGTTTAAAATTTATAGTTATAAGTTTAAAGGTTTATCGCTTATATTTATTAAGTTTCAGGTTTGAGTTTAGTTTTTAAGTGTTTATGGTTACATGTTTAAGTTTAGGGTTTATATTTAAAGTTTAAGGTTTAGGTTGATTATTTATGATTCTAAATTTAGGGTTTAATAGTTAGTGTTATGAGCATGAGTTAAATGTTTAAGGTTATGTGATTTATGGTTATATGTTTGAGTTTATGGTTTACTGTTTATATTTAGGGTTTTTAGTTTATGGTTTATGGTTTGGGTTGATGATTCATGATTTTAGGTTTAGGGTTTATGGTTTATGGTTTAAGTTTTAGTTTTATGTGTTAGAATTTAAGGTTTAAGGTCTGGGCTCTTTGGTTTTTAGTTTATGGTTAAAGATTTCAATTTTTAAGGCTTAGGGTTTATAGTTTGTGTTTAAGGTTTAGGATCTAAGTGTAGGGTTTAAGCTTTATGTTTATGGTTTAGAGTTTGTGATTTTAGATTTATGGTTTATATTTAAGGTTTAAGGTTTAGAATTTATGATTTAATTGTAGTGTTTAGGGTTTATTATTTTGGTTTTAGGGTTTATGTTTAGGGTTTATGGTTTGTCATTTTAGATTTAGGGTTTAAGTTTAGTGTTTATATTGAATGTTTATGTTTTATGTTTAAGGCTTAGGGTTTGTTATTCTAGTTTTAGGGTTTAGTGTTTGTGGTTTAAATTTAAGGTTTAGTATTTAATTATAGTATTTAGGGTTTATGTTTATAATTTATAGTTTTAGTTTTAGTTTTAGGGTTTATGGTTTAAATTTTAGTGTTTATAGTTTAAGGTTTAGTATTTAGTATTTTAGGGTTTAATTTTAATGTTTATAATTTAAGGTTTAGTATTTAAGGTTTGTGATTTTGGGTTTAAGGTTTATGTTTATAATTTAATGTTTTTATTAGGGTTTAGGGTTTAGTTTTTAGTTTTTGGGATTTATGGTTTATATTTAAGGTTTATAGTTATGGTTTAAGATTCATGGCTATTAGTTTGAGGGTTTTGTATTTAAGGGTTTAGTTTTTTGTGTTTGAGTTTAAGGTTTGTGATTTATGGTTTAATTAGGGTTTAAGGTTATATGTTTTAGTTTAAGGTTTGGGCTTCTAGGTTTTTGGATCATAGTTATGGGTTCAAAATTACATTTGGGTTTAAGGTTTTAAGGTTTAAGGTCATGGTTGAAAGTGTTCTTGGTTATGGGTTTATGTTTTAGCGTTTGGGATTAGTGTTTAGGGTTTGAAATTCTATATTTATTGTTTATGGTTTTGGGTTTAAGGTTTAAGGTTTATGGTTATGGGTTTGAGTTTAAGGTAATATATTTGAGTTTAGGGTTTAGTATTTGCTTTTTATAGTTAAGGTATAGTGTTTAAAGGTTTAGGGCTTAGGTTAGGGTTTATGGTTTATGGTTCTAGGTTTTGAGTTTGAGATTCTAGGTTTTAGTTTATGGTTTATGGTTTAGGATTTATAGTTATAAGTTTAAAGGTTTACTGCTTATATTTATTAAGTTTAGGGTTTGGGTTTAGTTTTTAAGTGTTTATGGTTACATGTTTAAGTTTAGGATTTAAATTTAAAGTTTAAGGTTTGGGTTGATTATTTATGATTCTAAATTTAGGGTTTAATGTTTAGTGTTATGAGCATGAGTTTAATGTTTAAAGTTATGTGATTTATGGTTCTATGTTTGAGTTCATGGTTTAGTGTTTATATTTAGGGTTTTTGGTTTATGGTTTATGGTTTATGGTTTGGGTTGATGATTCATGATTTTAGGTTTGGGGTTTATGGCTTAAGTTTTAGTGTTATGTGTTAGAGTTTAAGGTTTAAGGTCTGAGCTCTTTGGTTTTTAGTTTATGGTTAAAGATTTTAATTTTTAAGGCTTAGGGTTTATGGTTTGAGTTTAAGGTTTAGGATTTAAGTGCAGGGTTTAAGCTTTATGCTTATGGTTTAGAGTTTGTGATTTTAGATTTATGGTTTATATTTATGGTTTAAGGTTTAGAATTTATGATTTAATTGTAGTGTTTAGGGTTTATATTAAAGGTTTATGGTTTATGATTTTTGTTTTAGTGTTTATGTTTAGGGTTTATTGTTTATGATTTAGATTTACAGTTTAAGTTTAGTTTTATATTTAGGGTTTATGTTTTATGTTTAAGGCTTATGGTTTGTGATTCTAGTTTTAGGGTTTAGTGTTTATGGTTTAAATATAGGGTTTAGTGTTTATGGTTTGAATTTATGGATTATGTATATAGTTTATGGTTTATATATAAGTTTTAGGGTTTTTGGTTTGAGCTTAGGGTTTAATTTTAGGGTTTATATTTTAAGGTTTAATATTTAGTATTTTATGGTTTAATTTTAGTGTTTATAGTTTAAGGTTTAGTATTCTAGTTTTAGGGTTTATGTTTATAGTTTAGTGTTTTTTATTAGGGTTTCTGTAACATCCTAGATTAGGGGTTATGCGTTTGTGCATAATTCATGAGTTAGTAGGTTTTGGCAGTGTTGGAAGTGTATTAAGGGTTTTTAGAATTTTAGGATGGAAGAAGAAAGCTTTGGAAAATTATTGGCTTTTAAATAAAAAGGGGAGCTAGGTAAATGAGGCTTTAAAAGAAACTCCGTGTGAAGCATGACATAAGGAACCATGTGGTAAAATGGCATGTTTTATGAAGAAGAATGTGTTATGTGAATTCTAGAAATAAGGAAATGTATGGAAATATATGGAAATGTATGGAAGTGTATGGAAATGTGTGGAAATGTGTGGAAATGTATGGAAATGAAAGGAAATGTAAGGAAATGTGAGGAAATGTATGGAAATGTAAGGAAATGCAATGAAATGTAAGGAAATATCTTGTCTTGGAAATGCAGGGAAATGTCCTGAAAATGTAAAGGAATAAAGAGGAAAGTGAACATTTATGGAAACTAGGAAATGTAAGGAAATGATTCAAAATGGAAAGTGAACATTTCTGAAACTTGGAAATGTAAGAAAATGGCAAGTAAACAGAGCCGATCGAAAATTTTAGGAAACTTAGAAATGATGCGAAAATGTCAAATTTTAAGGTTCAAAATAGGAAATAAAGGCAAGAGGGCCTTAAAAGAAAAAGTTGGAGAAATTTGGCACACAAACAGAGCTTGGAAATGTGGCTGAAAGATGCCACTTAGGACCTACTGAAAATGGCACCATGTGTAGGAGGCATGGGCCTGGGTTCGAGTCACAAGGGAAGCAAATAAATGAAGTTTTAATTTTGCTCCCCAGGCTATGAGGTGGACGGCACATGAGTTGGAAAAAGGGGGTGTTTTAATTCCATAAATACATGATTAAAAAGTGATAAATAAGGGATTTTTAATTTGGATTATTTGGAAGAGATAATAAGGATTTTTCTCTAGTTTATTTTAAATAAAATAGATGATGAAAGAGGAGTGGTGGCCAAGTGAGGGACTCTCCTAGGCTGATATTTTCGGCTATAAAAGGAGGACAGAGAGGGCTACTCATCAATTTTTGCTTCCTCATCATCTCTGCAAAATTTTTAGGGCTCTTTTCTCTTTTCTTTTGTCTAGCCAATTCTCTCTAGCCTCATCTTTCTTTTTCTTTTCTTTTTCTTCTTCCTTTTCAAAACCAAATCCAACCTAGTTGAAATTCCACAAAGCCGAATCTCTCAGTGGTGTCGGGGATAGATCTGTCGTAATTCAACACTTAAGGTAAGAATCTTGTGGTTATTGATTTATTCTCTTCTTTAAGCCAAAAATAGGGATTAATGTTATTATTATTGTGTCCAAAACTATAAGGAGTATTTCGGGATTTCTAGTGCTATCGACTACAAGGGAGAGATCATCCGGATTCAAGAATCTAAGGTAAGATATACACATATTTGGTCAAAAGTTATGGAATATATGTGAGATTAAAACTAACATATAATTATAGGGTTTTCGACAGACATACAAGGCAAAGGAATCCTTTTGATTTGGAAATTTTAAGGTAAGTAATACAAATCCTAGTTGTATTTGGAAAAGTGGCCGAATGGTCTTTTAAAGTGATTAACTTATGTAGGATTTGAGATCTAAATCGGTAGATCGTTCTTCGGGATTTCAAGAACCTATTAAGCAAATCAGTGTGTACTCACACTAACTTTCAATATATACTATGGCAATAATCTGTTTTAATATATGAAAGTGTATAAGAATGAGAATGTGGCTAAGTAGCACAAATGTGGCAAAAAAGTACCAGTGCACGTATTCCTACTTTTGATAGGATTATGAATGTGTTATATTCTGAAAAGTGACATGAATGTGAATTTAAGTATGATATGAATGATATGTAATAATTGGGGCATTTGGGATATATGTGAAGGGAGAAAGTAAAGGTCTTGACTACGGTCTCACCAACGAAGGTGTGACTTTCTGTCTCACCAACGAAACATGGCGGCTACGGTCCCATTAATTGAATATGGTAACCGGTTACATTATTCGAATATAGTGTCTAAAGACACAACGTAAGTGGGCGATGAGCACGTCATTGCAAATGATCGCCTTCGATGGTGTGTAAGCGGATGGAGGGTCGACTTAGTAGTCCCCACGGTGTACAAAGTTGGTACGGGTGGTGTGTAGCGGATGGACAAATAGGCTTGGGTTTGGGTTGCATCATCCTTTATTTTGTATGAACATGAAATTGATATGACTTGTGCGCTGATTTGTTGAAAATTAGTCTCAGTACACATTGAGTCAGTGGACTCACCCTGTTGGGGAATTATTTTTCGGTGATGAGCGGTAATGGACCTGGTCGGCGGGAGCTAAAGGTGGCCATGCAACACTTGAAGAATTTATTAGAATTTGGACTCTATTTAAATTTAGTTCTTTAAATTTTATTTTGGGTTTGAATGATGTAATAAGGCCATAAGGCCCAGTTGGATTTTCTTTAATTTTGTTTATTTTTATTTGATTATGATACAACTTATTTTTGATTAAAGTTAAGTAAATTTATTTCTTTTAAAAATAATCAACCCTAAAATTATTTTGTCACCTTATTTAAGTTGGATTTTCAAAATTTATTAAATGGGTTCCAATTTAAGCCCAACCCAAAACGAATTTTTCTTAATTACACAAATTTTCTCTAAGTTATTCAGGAAATTGAAAACCGGTTTACTTAAGGAACATACCAGATCTGGTTCAGGCTCGTAGGTCGGGTGTGGGGTGTTTCAGTTTCATTTTTTGGATTTAGGATTTATGGTTTATATTTAAGTTATATTTAATTTTTTTGGTTTTGAGTTTAAGGTTAAATGTCTAAGTTTAGGGTTTATGGTTTAATGTTTGTTATTCTAGTTTTAGAGTTTTAAAATTTAAGGTTTATGATATAATTATAGTATTTAAGGTTTATATTTAGGGTTTATGATTTATAGTTTATTTTTAAGGTTTAGTGTTTAGGGTATGTGGTTTATATATAGGTTTTAGGGTTTTGGGTTTGATTTTAGGGTTTAAGGTTTAGTGTTTAAAGTTATATTTATTATATAATTAGGGTTTATGTTTAAGGTTTAGTTTTTAGTATTTATGATTAGGGTTTAGTGTTTAAGGTTTAGTTTTTAGGATTTAGGATTTATGGTTTATATTTAAGGTTTAAGGTTTAAAGTTTAATATTATTTTTAGGGTTTTAGGGTTTAAAATTTGTTATTCTATTTTAGGGTTTTAAGATTTAGGGTTTATGATATAATTATAGTGTTTATGGTTTATATTTAAGGTTTTAAGATTTAGTGTTTAGTGTTTATAATTTATAATTTATATTTAGGGTTTAAGGTTTAAGCTTAAAGTGAAGTGTCCGCCCTAAGGCGAATCAGATGTTCGAACGAGACTGTTCAGGAACATGGATTTTGGGTATACTTGCACAATAGCTTTCTTTTCCCTATCGAAATTTATTTTTCACTTCTTTTGTTTGTGTAAGCCTTCAAGCCAAGTGAAAATGGAGAGCGTTTTTCACTGATTTGATTGGTGGATCGAGTTTGGTTCTTGCTTTAGTTTTTTTCTTGCGCACTTGACCATGGGATAGTTGAGTGCGCAAGAAGGAGCTTTTGGCAGTGAGTCGAAAGTCTTAGTGAGAAGCCCTCTTAGGACTCTTTCCACTCTTCTATGAGTGCCTTCAATAATGCTTAGGTAGCGCTCAGAAAAAAGGCTCCTAGCTGAAGGTATCTTGTCTTGCCCAGGGTATAAGAACTATTGAGAACAAAGTGGCGAACAGGTGCGTAACGCATGAGAATCTGTCAAATAGTTCGAGCTAAGACCGGTGGAGGAGAACTCAATTCAATGCGCTTACCAACTCCTTATTGACCTTTAAACCTCTTATCTAGACAGTATAAGAGCAAATGAACCCCCTATTGTCTATTCCTACTCCTGACTCACTGTCAGTGGGCATTAACTAGACCTGTTATTAAGGTTTATGTTTAGGGTATATGGTTTATAGTTTTAGTTTAAAGTTTATGGCTTAAATTTTAAGTTTAGGCTTTATGATTTAACTGTAAGATTTTTTTGCTTGTGATTCTAGTTTTAGGGTTTAGTATTTATAATTTAGGATTTATGGTTTATATTTAGGGTTTAGGGTTAGGGTTTAAGGTTTATAATTTAAAAATAATGCTTAATGTTTAGGTTTGTGATTTGCGATTTGTGATTTTGTTTTAGGGCTTAATATTTTGTGTTTAGGATTAATGGTTTATATTTAAGGTTTATGGTTTATGGTTACATTTAGGGTTTATAGTTTAGGGTTTAAAGTTTATGATTTATATATAGGGTTTATGGGTTTAGGTTTAGGTTTTATGGTTCTAGATTTAAGGTTTATGGTTTATATTTAGGGTTTATGGTTTAGTGTTTAGGTTTTATGATTCTAGATTTAGGGTTTATGTTTAAGCTTTAGGGTTTATAATTCTAGATTTATGGTTTATGTTTAAGTTTTAGGGTTTATAATTCTAGATTTATGGTTTATATTTAGGGTTTATGGTTTAGTATTTGAGTTTAGGGTGTAGGTTTTATAATTTAGTTTTATGTTTATGGTTTAAGGTTTTAGGGTTTATGGTTTATGGTTTATGGTTTATGGTTTATAGTTTAAGGTTATAGTTTAGGGGTTTTAGAGTTTATGGTTTAATTGTATGGTGTAGTCTTTATGGTTAGGGTTTAAAATTTATTATTCTAGTTTTAAGGTTTTAGGATTTATGGTTTATGATATAATTATAGTGTTTATAGTTTTAGGATTTGAGGTTTATGGTTTATGATATAATTATATGGTTTATGGTTTGAGTTTAAGTTTATGATTTAATTGTAAAGTTTAAGGTTTAAGTTTTATATTTAAAGTTTATGTTTAGGGTATAAAGTTTATATTTTTAGTTTAGGGCTTATGGTTTAGTGTTTGTAATTTTAGTTTTAGTGTTTAGTATTTAGTGTTTAGTATTTATAATTTAGAATTTATGGTTTATGTTTTGGGCTTAGGGTTGGAGTTTAGAGTTTATAATTTATATATAGGGTTTAGTGTTTAGGTTTATGGTTTGTGATTTTGGTTTTAAGGTTTAGTGTTTAGTATTTTTGTATTTATGGTTTATATTTAAGGTTTTAGGTTTATATTTAGGATTTAGGATTGGAGTTTAGGGTTTATGACTTAAATATAGGGTTTAGGTTTTAGATTTTATTATTCTAGATTTAAGGTTTATGTTTAAAGTTTAGTGTTTGGAGATTGAGTTTAGGGTCTACGTTTTCTGATTGAATTTTAAGGTTTAGAGTTTATGATTTTAGGGTTTAGGGTTTAAGGGTGTAGTCTAAGGTTTATGATTTAAATATAGGGTTTAGGTTTTAGGTTTTTGATTTTAAATTTAGGGTTTAAGGTTTATGTTTAAGCTTTAAGGTTTATGATTCTAGATTTATGGTTTATATTTAGGGTTTAGGTTAGATGTTTAAGGTTTAGTGTTTAATGTTTGATATTTTAGATGTAGGGTTTAAGGTTTAGTATTTATATTTATTAATTTTAGGGTTTGCAATAATGGTTTATAGTTATGCTTTTGAGTTTATGTTTTAGTGTTTATCATTAATGATTTAGGGTTGATGCTTCTCGGCTTTTGACTCATTGTTAAATATTCTAGTTTTTGGAGTTTAGGGCTTGAGATTCTAGATTTGTTGTGCAACAGCCCGTTTCTAATCAAATAGAAACAGTTGTTTCGGGACCACAAATATGATGTCAAAATAATTATTTTATTATTATTTTAATGTCTACAATATGATAGTATGATTGTATGAAAATTTCATTAAGAAGTTTTATTGTTTGAATGCTCAATTTGATAAAAAGGACTAAATCGCGTAAAGTGTAAAACTTGTGTTCTATTAGCAAAAGGTGTTTAATAGCTAAAGGACTTTAAAGTGGAAGTCCTTATGTGGTAATTAACCCATTAATTAGTTAGTGGAAGATGTTGGTTTGGTATTATTAAAATTTGGTTGATTTTAAAAGGCTAATTTTGGAAATTTGTAATTAAAGCATAAAATAAATAAAAACCAATTAAAAGTCATCATCTTTAATGTTCTTCAACCGATTTTTAGGGCTTGAGAAGCCATTTTAAGCTTTCAACTTTCGACAACTTTATCTCCTTCAATTAGGTATGTATTTTTAATTTGTTTTTGATGATTTCTACGTTTTTGAGATCGTTTCAGCTTAATCTAGCTAGCCCAGGGACTAATTTGCAAAACTGTTAAAGGTTTAGGGTTTTTCCATTAATGAATATATGTGTATTTTGATGTTTGATGATAGAAAATGTATGATTGTTGTTAGATAAACAGCATTCGTAAAATGATTTTTTGACAAAATTGTCATTTAGGGATTTAATTGAGAAATGTGGAAATTTTGTGGTTAAATTGTGACATGAATGAAAAATATGGGCTGCTATGGTAATAATAGAAATTCAGCTAGCATGGGTAGGGACCAAATTGCATGAATTTGTATTTTTATGATATAAGGACTAAATTGTAAAAATGTTGTAATATTAGCGGCAAAAGCGTAAAGTTGCCTTAATGTGTATTTTGGACTAAATTGAATAGAAATTTTGATTACATTTAGATCAAGAAAAGAAAAATTCAGATTTAGATCGGGGGAAAAAAAAGGTTTAGGACTAGTCAATCTGTTCCGTCATTTTAGCAATCAAGGTAAGTTTGTATGTAATAAGAATTATTATAATTGTGTTTTAAATGCTTTAATATTGCATAAATTGTGAATATGACCTTACGGACATATTCAACGACGATTCGGCAAATGTGAAACCCTGGTTGAGCCTAAGAAATAGATTAGGATACAAATGACATGTCATTAGGGGTTATGTGATTTGGGTGTTGGTCTGTACGTTCTACCGGTGGCTGAGTTATCCGACATGTGTTGTGGATGCTCGTCAGCTTGAGTAAGCAGACCCGTTGATAGCTCAAGAGTGAGCATTATATGTGATATGAAATTAAGATAGCTTTGGTTATATATATGTGGCACTTAGGGTGCGAGATTCCCAAGTATCCGATAGTATTCCAAATGGTTCAACGGGTATATTGAAGATAAGAAATGGTGAGAAATAGATACATATCAGTATAGGTATGTACGAAAACTATACAAGCCTTGAATCTATGAAAGTTGTGAGTTATTGGTTAATTATGTGATTGAATATATGTTAACATTGTGATTAAATGTTTTGTAGTATGTTATATTCATATTTTTGAATGGTAAATGAATGGTGAGTTTTGCTTATTATTTCATATGAGCTCACTAAGCTTTATAGCTTACATTGTTTATTTTTCCATGTTTTATAATGAAACCAAAGCTCGGATTTATGAATCGTCGGAGACTTCATGTAACATCCTGAAAAGGGCCTATGCATTTTCGGTTTAATTGTACGAAATGACATGTCTTAAGTTTTATGAATACATTTTTAACATTTTTGGAAACCTGGAAATGCATGGAAATGGGAATGGAAATGAACATTTTTGGAAACCTGGAAATGTAAGGAAATGATTCAAAAATGGAAAGTAAACATTTCTGGAAACTTGAAAATGTAAGGAAATGTCAAGTTTACAGAGCCGATCGAAAATTTTTGGAAACTTAGAAATAACCTAGAAATGACGAGTTTTAAGGTTTAAAAGGGGAAATTAAGGCAAGGTGGCCTTAAAAGAAAAAGTTTGTGAAATTTGACACACAAACAGGCTTGGAAAGGTGGCCTGAAGATGTCACTTAGGGCCTATGGAAATGGCGCCATATGCAAGAGGAATGGGCATGAGTTCGAGTCACTTGGGAAGCAAATAAAGGAGGTTTTATTTTTGCTTCCAGAAGACTAAGGTGGACGGCACATGCTTCTAGAAAGGAGGTGTTTTATTTTCATAAATATTCGATTAAAAAGGTGATAAATAAAGGATTTTTAAATTGGATTATTTTGAAGAGATAAATGTTGGATTAAACTCTTTTATTTATGATAATTAAAGGATAAAGTTATCAGATAGAGGAGTGGTGGCCAAGTAAGGGACTCCTTAGATGATAACTTCGGCTATAAACGGAAGGAAGGAGGGCTACTCATCAATTTTTGCTTCCTCCTCTCTCCGCCGAATTCTTAATGCTCTCCTCTCTTCTTTTCTTTTCTTTTTTCTTTTGTCAAGCCAAAAATTAAGTAATTGTTGGAACCTAGCCGAATATTTTCCTCTCCATTAGAACCCATAGCCGAATCTCCCCGTGAATCTAAGCAAGGAAGCGATCGACCAAGTATTAAGGGGATCTCTGGGGTTTACAACTCATCGACTACAAGGAGGAATATTTCGGGATCTAAGGTAAGAAACTATAAGATCCAAAGGTCTTGTTTTAAGTTTTAATGTTAGATTAAACCTAACATGTGATTATAGGAATTTCGACATCCCTAGGAAAGCAAGAATACTTTTCGGGATTTGAGATCACAAAGGTATGTGTTTAAGACATTCGGCCAAGGCCTATTTTAAGTATTTGGATTTATTCCCAAAAGCCGAAACTAACCTATGATGTGTTTTAATGTTGGCCGAATGCAAGAAGGAATACAACAAAGTTTTGGGACTTGATTCTTAAGTCAATCGGCGACAAGGTAGGTTTTCAGTATACAAATCCTACTAGGATTTGGTTTTAAAGCCAAAAAAAAAAAGGTTTATTAATGTGTTTATATGATTGGTCGAATATAGGAGTTAAGGATCTAAATCAGTAGATCGGTTCTTCGGGATTTCAAGGACTTCGTTAAACGAATCAGGTGTGTACCCCTTCGGGATTTCAAGGACTTCGTTAAACGAATCAGGTGTGTACCCCACACTAACTTTTAATATGATTATGGTAATATGTAATATGTGCATATGGATAAGGTACCGTGTTATGGTACAAAGTACTCAGGTACGTTTCCTACTTCCACTAGGATTATGAAATATGTTATTTATAACATGTGAAACTTTATAAGAATGTGAATTTAAGTATGATATGCATGATATGGATAATATGGGTCATTCGGGATATATGAAAAAGGTGAAGTGAATGTGATGACTACGGTCTCACTATCTGAATGTGGTGACTTCGGTCACATTATCTGAATGTGGTAACTTCGGTTACATTATTTGAATATGGTGTCTCTTGACACAATTATATCTGGTGGCTATGCCACAAATTTTATATGGGCGATGAGCACGTCGATCGCAATGATCGCTTCGATGGTGTGTAGCGGATGGAGGGTCGACTTAGTAGTCCACACGGTGTGCAGGTTGGTACGGGGATGTGTAGCGGATGGCATCTAGGTTTGGGTTGGGTTGCATCATTACTGCTATCTATTGTATGAATAAGTGTTTGATATAAACATGTATGCCTGATCTATGGAATTTTAGTGTTGGTTACACATTGAGTCTGTTGACTCACCCCGTTGTGGGAACATGTTTCAGGTGATGAACAGTGATGGACCGGGACGTTAGATCTTGTGGTGGCCATGCTCAACTTGAACTTTTATTCAATATGGACACTTTAATTTTATTTAAGTACTTTGGAATTTTATTTTGGGATTTTACTTGTTGTAATAAGGCCATAGTTACATTTCTTTACTTTTATTTTTAATTACTATGCTACGAATTATTTTCAATTAAAGTTAAGTTTAAAATTTATTTCCTTTAAAATAAACCCTAAATTGTTTTGTCACCTTATTTAATGAAGTTCAATATAAGATGAATCGGTTTTCAACACAGCCCAACCCAAAACAATATTTTTCTTAAAATAGCACAAGTTTTTCCTAAGGAACAAAAGAATTTGAAACCGGTTTACTTGAGGAACATACCAGATTCGGTTCAAGCTCGTGGGCCGGGTTTGGGGTGTTTCAGTTTGGCATCAGAGCCTAGTTTTAAACCCTCGGCCTGTGGGCTAAGGCCCAAAACGTTTTCAAGACGAGCCCAAATGATTTTCTTTTGAAATAAGCAGGTTTTCTGGCATGGCACCTAAGTCTACGACCCGCAGTCCACCAGGTAAGTACCCCTAACTATCTGTGTGATTATATGATTTATGGACTATGAAAGGGTAGAAAATGCATGGAACGTAGAATAGCATGATAGGAACTTGAACTTTAGGACTAGTCTACTCAAACACAAACACATAAGACTTAAGGAACGTTAAACAAACCTATGGCTATGTCACTGAGTTAGGGTGTGGTAACCCCTGTACGCATGTCTAGGATTGGATCCTAAGAGCTTGGTATTTAAGCGATCCTCTCGACTCACCTCCTCTTCGCAGAAATCCTACCTGTGCGTAGCCGGTTCACCCTAACCCGCAGGGCTCGGTTGGTGTGGCAACCTCATGCGCATGTCAGGAATGGTTTCGGTGGGAGCTTGGTATTTAGGCAGTCCGCGTGACTCACCTCCTCTCCACTCGAATCCTGCCTGGTGCGTAGCTTTGGTTCACCCTGACCAAGAGGACTCAGTCCTAGGCTAAACGCAATAACTAAAACCCAAAAGGGAACTAGCCGTGTTTTACAAAAAAAAAATACCACAAGACCCTGATTTTCAAATTTTTGCAAACATCACCGTTTTAGAAAGTACAATTCTCAAAAAGAGAACCCTCAAAGTTTTGCAACTTTTGAAATATCCCTGATTTATTAAACTTTACAAATTTATCCCAATTGTGAAAAATTACCGAAATACCCCTGAGGTCTAAAATTACCGAAATACCCTCAGATTTCAAAATTTTACCAAAATACCCCGAGAATTTGAAATTACTAAAATACTTTGTGACAAAATCACCAAGGACCTTTTTTTTCTTTTGGAAAAAAATTACGAAAATACTCCTGTAGGACAAAATTACGAAAATACCCCTGGGTAGTGGGAAAGCAACAGCAATGAAAACTACAACGTTTCTCTGAATGAACGGAAATTCATACTTGTTTGATGGATGAATGAATGAATGGAAAGACTGTGTGCATGTATGAATACGAAAGAACCACTCCTAAAACTCTGTCATAAAACTCCTTCGCGGGTAAACAAGTGGAACAATGACTAATTCATAAAACTTCTTAATCAGATTCCGACGTTAGAAACGAGCTCTAGAGGACGTGGTCGTCGTGGACGAAGTAGAGGAAGGATGACTGTGTTAGAACCCGTTAGATCGGGTCAAGGTTCTGACAATGAGATACCACCGCCACCACCACCCCCAGCTGTTGGTGTTGAGCAACAAGCTCGACGGGGAAGATGTTGTGTGTCGCAGTTATTCTCGTGAGTTTTGGAATTGGTGGTCGTACAGTGGAAATTCGGGAACACGTAAGTCACGTGTTTAAACAACTCAGAGCTAATGGAGCGAAAATGTTTCGAGGAGTATCGAGAGTGGCACCCAAGATCTACCGAAATCTTCGTTGGAAGCAACGGAGCGCATCATGGATGAGATTGATTTGACCCCTGAGGAAAAGTTGAAAGGGATGGTGGCACTGTTACGCGATGAAGCGTATCAATGGTGGTTAACTGTTCGGGATGGTGCCACGACTGAGGATCGACTCGGAATATGTTAAGGAAGCATTTCGGAAGAAATATGTGGAACCAGTATATCTGAGATGAGCAAAGGAAGGCTTTTCTGGGCCGGTGCAAGGAGCAAGTCCATTGCGAATATGAAGCCAATTCACGAGGTTGAGCCGCTATGCTCGAGGAGTAGTGGCAACTGAGCATGAGCGCTTTGTCCATTTTGAGGACAGGCTGAGGGACGATCGGAGACTGTTGATAGCATCGCATCAGGAGCGGGAGTTCTCTGCTTTAGTAGAAAAAGCCAAGGTGGCCTAGGGAATTAAGGATTCTACCAAGTAGGCCGTGGATAGGAATAAGCCCAAAAGAGGTTTTGGACCATCTGGAAAGGTTCATAAGAGGCCTAGAATTGATGGGCCGCGAAATCGCCAAGTTGGGCACAGGATGGCGATCGTCTTTGTGAGCATTGTGGAAAGAAGCACTTAGGGAGTCTTTGGAAAAAGACGGAGAATGTTTTTCGGTGTGGGTCCAAGGACCATATGCTCAAGGATTGTCCTAAGAAACCAGATGAAAGTTGACCACCGCTCGTAATGTTAGTCGGTGGTAGAGGAGGACAAAGATCCTCAACGAGGTCGTGGTTCGAATAACGAGGTAACGGTCTTTGGTAGAGGACGTGGAGCACGAGCGCGAGGTGCTTTGCTAATCTTTGAGGCAAGGTAACCGGTTTGGTTTATGCGGATAGCCGGAGGGAGATGGAGACGCCACGGATGTGTTATAACCAAGATCGTTCTTTATTTTTGACAAGCCCTATTTTTGCTCTAATTGACGTGGGCTCGACCCATTCATATGTTGCATATAGTGTAGTGGAAACACTAGACCTAGACTCGAACTCTCGATAGGCGGATGATCGCAGTAAGCCCATTAGGCCAAACGTAGTGGTAGATAAGATCTTTCGAGAATGTACCCCAGAGATTCGGGAGTGAACTTTCTGGTGACTTAATGGAGTTACCCTTCTGAGAGAGTTTGAACTTATACTCGAAATGGACTGGCTAGTAGAATACCGAGCCGTGTTGGATTGTACGGCTAAACGAATGGAACCAAGGACCTCGGAGGATGAAGTAGTAGTAATGGTTGGAGAAAGGAGGAACTACTTGTCTAACGTAGTTTCGGCGCTGAAGGCGGAGAAAATGGTTAAGAAAGGGTGCAAGGCATTCCTAGCCTTCGTAAGTGCGTTGGGTGGAAAGGAAGAAGGTGTTAGCGGAGTTAGAACGGTCAAGGACTTTGAGGATGTATTTCCGGAGGAACTACCAGGAATACCCCCAGATAAGGAGGTGGAATTTGGAATAGATTTGCTACCGGGAACAGCTCCTGTGTCAATCGCTCCATACCGAATGGCGCCAAAGGAGTTAGTGGAGCTCAAGGCTCAAATCCAAGAGTTGTTGGATCGTGGGTTCATCCGACCCAGTGTTTCTCCATAGGGAGCACCGATCCTATTTGTGAAGAAGAAAGATGAAACCATGCGTATGTGCATAGATTACCGTCAGTTGAATAAGCTGACCATTAAGAATAAGTATCCTTTGCCAAGGATCGATGACTTGTTCGATCAGCTGAAGGGGGCCGCAGTGTTTTCAAATATCGACTTAAGGTCGGGATATCATCAGCTGAAGGTGAAGGAGGCTGATATCCATAAGACCGCTTTTAGGACAAGATACGGCCATTTTGAGTTTGTGGTGATGCCGTTTGGGTTGACGAACACTCCAGCCACGTTTATGGACATGATGAATCAGGTTTTCCAACCCTATTTGGATAGGTTCGTCATTGTGTTCATCGATGATATCTTGGTGTACTCTAAGTCTGAAGAGGAGCACGATGAACATCTCCGAATTGTCTTTACGCAATCGTTAAGGAAAAGAAGCTTTATGCCAAATTCAGCAAGTGTGAATTTTGGCTTAAGGAGGTGGCATTCTTAGGACATGTGGTATCCGCAGAAGGAATAAGAGTGGACCCTAGGAAGATCGAAGCAGTGTTGGATTGGAAACCACTTAGGTCCGTGGCTGAAATATGAAGTTTCTTAGGTTTGGCAGGCTATTACAGAAGGTTTGTGGAAGGGTTCTCGTCTATTGCCGCGCCTTTGACAAAGTTGCTAAGGAAGGAAGTACCCTTTGAATGGACTAACAAGCAGTAGGAGAGCTTTGAAAAGCTTAAAAAGGTGTTGATAGAAGCTCCAATGTTAATTCAGCCGGAGGCAGGAAAAGATTTTGTGGTGTACTGTGATGCTTCGCATACGGGGTTAGGCTGTGTGCTAATGCAAGATGGAAAAGTGGTCGCTTATGCGTCTCGGCAGTTAAGGCCTCATGAGGTTAACTACCCAACTCATGACTTGAACCGCGGCGATGGTTTTCGCCCTTAAGGTTTAGAGGCATTACCTTTATGGAGAAAGGTCAGTTATCTACACAGACCACAAAAGTCTTAAGTACTTGTTGACTCAGAAGGAGTTGAACTTGAGGCAACGAAGGTGGGTGGAATTGTTGAAAGACTACGATTGTTCGATAGAATATCATCCGGGCAAGGCGAATGTGGTAGCTGATGCCCTAAGTAGGAAGGTTGTGTCGGATCTAAGGGCTTTGTTCGCTCACTTAAGTCTGTATGATGATGGAAGCCTGTTGGCAGAGTTGCAAGTCAAGCTCACATGGCTGAAGGAAGTGAAAGAGGGACAGTTGGATGATAAGGACCTAAGTGCTTTACGTTACGACAAAATGCAGCAGAATTAAAGGATTATGGCGTCAATGATGAAGGAGTATTGTGCTACAAAGGAAAAGTCTCAGATCTTAGAAGGACGAGAAGTTAAGACAAAGGATTCTTCGGGAGGCGCATGGTAGCCCTTATGCTATGCATCCCGGAGGCAATAAGCTGTATAGAGAGCTAAGGGAACAATTTTGGTGGTCTAATCTTAAACAAGAAGTTACTAAATTCGTGGGAAAATGTCTGACGTGTCAGCAAGTTAAGGCTGAACACCAAGTCCCATCGGGATTACTTCAACCAATCGAAATTCCACAATGGAAGTGGGAGAGATTTACCATGGACTTTGTTAGTGGGCTTCCCCTTACGCCTATTAAGAAGGACTCGGTATGGGTGATAGTGGACCGTTTGACCAAATCCGCGCACTTTATTCCGGTGAGAGTCGACTATTCTCTTCAGAAGTTAGCCAAGTTATATGTGGCGGAGATCGTAAGGTTACATGGAGTACCAGTATCGATCATCTCTGATAGGGACCCAAGGTTTACGTCTCGGTTTTGGAAGGCACTTCATCAAGCTTTAGGCACTAAGTTGGACTTCACTACGGCTTTTCATCCACAATCAGACGGGTAGTCTGAACGAGTTATACAAGTGTTGGAGGATATGCTGAGAGGCTGTGTGATGGATTTCCGAGGAAGTTGGGAAGATTACTTACCTCTAGCTGAGTTCGCCTACAATAACAGCTATCAGGCTAGCATTCGGATGGCACCATATGAAGCATTGTATGGTAGGAAGTGTATAACACCTACTTGTTGGACTGAGTTAGGAGAACGTCAAGTTTTGGGTCCAGAGTTAGTGGCAGAAATTAAAGAAAAGGTTGAGTTAATTCGGGCACGGTTGAAGGAAGCCTTTGATAGGCAGAAGTCGTACGCAGACCTCAAGCGGAAGGAAATAGAATTTGAAGTTGGAGACCGAGTGTTCTTGAAAGTCTCGCCTTGGAAGAAGGTTATGAGGTTCGGTCGCAAAGGGAAGTTAAGCCCAAGGTTTATAGGGCCCTATCGAGTACTGAAGCGAGTTGGGCCAGTGGCATACCAATTGGAGTTGCCACCAGAGTTGCAGCAGATGCACGACGTATTCCATGTATCCATGCTACGTCGCTACCGATCGGATCCGTCTCATATGGTACCTGTTGAAGAGGTAGAGCTAAGGCCAGACTTATCCTACGAGGAAGAGCCGATTCGGATCTTGGAACGTGATGTGAAAGTACTACGAAGGAAGTCAGTTCCTCTAGTCAAAGTGTTATGGCGCAATCATGGATCAGAAGAAGCTTCGTGGGAGTCAGAAGAGACAATGCGACAGCAATACCCTTAATTATTTTAGTTAGGAAATTTCGAGGACAAAATTATTTTAAGGAGGGTAGAACTGTAACATCCTGGAAAAGGCCTATGCATTTTCGGTTTAATTGTATGAAATGACATGTCTTAAGTTTTATGAATACATTTTTAACATTTTTGGAAACCTGGAAATGCATGGAAATGGGAATGGAAATGAACATTTTTGGAAACCTAGAAATACATGGAAATGAAAATGGAAATGAACATTTTTGGAAACCTGGAAATGTAAGGAAATGATTCAAAAATGGAAAGTAAACATTTCTAGAAACTTGGAAATGTAAGGAAATGTCAAGTTTACAGAGCCGATCGAAAATTTTTGGAAACTTAGAAATAACCTAGAAATGACGAGTTTAAATGTTTAAAAGGGGAAATTAAGGCAAGGTGGCCTTAAAAGAAAAAGTTTGTAAAATTTGACACACAAACAGGCTTGGAAAAGTGGCCTGAAGATGTCACTTAGGGCCTATGGAAATGGCGCCATATGCAAGAGGAATGGGCCTGAGTTCGAGTCACTTGGGAAGCAAATAAAGGAGGTTTTATTTTTGCTTCCAGAAGACTAAGGTGGACGGCACATGCTTCTAGAAAGGAGGTGTTTTATTTTAATAAATATTCGATTAAAAAGGTGATAAATAAAGGATTTTTAAATTGGATTATTTTGAAGAGATAAATGTTGGATTAAACTCTTTTATTTATGATAATTAAAGGATAAAGTTATCAGATAGAGGAGTGGTGGCCAAGTAAGGGACTCCTTAGATGATAACTTCGGCTATAAAAGGAGGGAAGGAGGGCTACTCATCAATTTTTGCTTCCTCCTATCTCTGTCGAATTCTTAGTGCTCTCCTCTCTTCTCTTCTTTTCTTTTGTCAAGCCGAAATTAAGTAATTGTTGGAACCTAGCCGAATATTTTCCTCTCCATTAGAACCCATAGCCGAATCTCCCTGTGAATCTAAGCAAGGAAGCAGTCGACTGAAGTATTAAGGGGATCTCTCGGGTTTCTACAACTGTCGACTACAAGGAGGAATATTTCGGGATCTAAGGTAAGAAACTATAAGATCCAAAGGTCTTGTTTTAAGTTTTAATGTTAGATTAAACCTAACATGTGATTATAGGAATTTCGACATCCCTAGGAAAGCAAGGATACTTTTCGGGATTTGAGATCACAAAGGTATGTATTTAAGACATTTGGCCAAGGCCTATTTTAAGTATTTGGATTTATTCCCAAAAGTCGAAACTAACCTATGATGTGTTTTAATGTTGGCCGAATGCAAGAAGGAATACAACAAAGTTTTGGGACTTGATTCTTAAGTCAATCGGCAACAAGGTAGGTTTTTCAAAGATACAAATCCTACTAGGATTTGGTTTTAAAGCCAAAAAAAAAAGGTTTATTAATGTGTTTATATGATTGGCCGAATATAGGAGTTAAGGATCTAAATCAGTAGATCGGTTCTTCGGGATTTCAAGGACTTCGTTAAACGAATCAGGTGTGTACCCCACACTAACTTTTAATATGATTATGGTAATATGTAATATGTGCATATGGATAAGGTACCGTGTTATGGTACAAAGTACTCAGGTACGTTTCCTACTTCCACTAGGATTATGAAATATGTTATTTATAACATGTGAAACTTTATAAGAATGTGAATTTAAGTATGATATGCATGATATGGATAATATGGGTCATTCGGGATATATGAAAAAGGGGAAGTGAATGTGATGACTACGGTCTCACTATCTGAATGTGGTGACTTCGGTCACATTATCTGAATGTGGTAACTTCGGTTACATTATCTGAATCTGGTGTCTCTTGACATAATTATATCTGGTGGCTATGCCACAAATTTTATATGGGCAATGAGCACGTCGACTGCAGCGACTGCCTTCGATGATGTGTAGCGGATGGAGGGTCGACTTAGTAGTCCACACGGTGTGCAGGTTGGTACGGGGATGTGTAGCGGATGGCATCTAGGTTTGGGTTGGGTTGCATCATTACTGCTATCTGTTGTATGAATAAGTGTTTGATATGAACATGTATGCCTGATCTATTGAATTTTAGTGTTGGTTACACATTGAGTCTGTTGACTCACCCCGTTGTGGGAACATGTTTCAGGTGATGAACAATGATGGACCGGGACGGTAGATCTTGTGGTGGCCATGCTCAACTTGAAGTTTTATTCAATATGGACACTTTAATTTTATTTAAATACTTTGGAATTTTATTTTGGGATTTTACTTGTTGTAATAAGGCCATAGTTACATTTCTTTACTTTTATTTTTAATTACTATGCTACGAATTATTTTCAATTAAAGTTAAGTTTAAAATTTATTTTCTTTAAAATAAACCCTAAATTATTTTGTCACCTTATTTAATGGAGTTCAATATAAGATGAATTGGTTTTCAACACAGCCCAACCCAAAACAATATTTTTCTTAAAATAGCACAAGTTTTTCCTAAGGAATAAAAGAATTTGAAACTGGTTTACTTGAGGAACATACTAGATTCGGTTCAGGCTCGTGGGCCGGGTTTGGGGTGTTTCACTTCATCACACTATCAAGCTATCACTTTGGTACTTTTGAATCTATGTTTTGGTTATATGGCATGTATAGGAGTATGGTTATTTTGATATATTTTGGTAATAGTTTTAACCAATTGAGTTGGCTTGTAAATGATGATGAGTGTGTTATGATTTTAGCCATGTGATTTGGCTTATAATTTGGCATGTTTTGCTCATGTATATATATGTGTAATTGGATTTTTGGATGTGTGGTTGATTATTGATAGAAGATGCTTGATATAATTTGGCATTATGGATATCGAATGGTTGAGTTTTGAATATTGATAAGCTAGTGAATTTAGGTAAACAATGCATGATTGAAAGTGGTTATATTGATGATTTGAGAAAATGAAGTTGGTATGAAATTGAATGACATATTGTGGTATTTGTGTATCTTGTAATTGTTAGTGTTGTAATGGTATGATTTATGCTTGGTTGAGGTTGGTTAAATGCCTAATTATGCCATGTTTTGATGTCATTTGGCTTCATGTAGGTGTGTGCAAATTTGGGTGGCAAGATGGCTTGGTAAATAGCCTATTTTTGTCCACATGGGTAGAGACAAGGGCGTGTGTCTCAGCCGTGTGTGACACATGGTCAAGTGACACAGCCATGTGTCCTTTGGTGTTTAATTAAATTTCAAGTTAGTATGCTTCACACGGCTCAGCACACAGGTGTGTGACTTGGCCGTGTGGCATAAGTCAGTATACCCTATAGGTTTGGTACGGCCTAGCACACGGCCTGGCGCACAGGCGTGCGTGGCCATTTCTTCGGGCACACGGGTTAGCCACATGAGTGTGTGTGTTGACCGTGTGACCCAAGTCAAAGAGTTATACGGGGTCGGACAAGGGCTGGGACACAGCCATGTGATCTCATTTTGAATGTCCACACGGCCTGTGAGCCACACACGCGTGTGTCCCCTGTATTTTAAAAAAAATTACTAAGTTTTCTAAAAATTTATTGAGTTATTAGTTTAGTCTCAAACCACTTCTAAAGCATGTTTTGGGCCTCGTAGGCTCGTATTAAGGACAATGTGATTGGTTATGAATAACTTGTATATGAAATTGGCAATTGTATGATAAATGTTTGTTTAATTGTGTAATAAGTCTGGTAATACTCTGTAACCCTATTTTGATATTGAATACAGGTGAGGGGTGTTACATGTTGTTTATGGTTTTGTGTTTAAGGTTTGGGCTTTTATGTTTTGGGTTTAATATTTTAAATTTAAGGTTTATATTTTAAAGGTTTATGGTTATTCTTTTGAGTTTAGAGTTTAGTGGTTAGAGTAATATGTTTATGTTTAAGGTTTATTATTTAGGACTTATTGTTGGGGTTTAGTGTTTAAGGTTTTGTGGCATATGGTTCAGGGTTATGGTTTATGGTTTTAGGTTGATGGTTTTTTATTTAAGGTTTAAGATTCAAAGTTATTGGGTTTGAAGGTTTAATGTTTATATTTATTAATTTTAGCGTTTAGACTTAGGTTTTTAAGGTTTATAGTTACATATTTGAGTTTCGGGTTTAGTGTTTATAATTGATGATTTGTTATTCTAAATTTAAGGTTTATGTTTTAGTGTTATGGGCATGAGTTTAAGGGTTAGGGTTATATGGTTTATGGTTTATGTTTAGGGTTCAGGGTTCAGAATTTGTGTTGATGATTCATGATTCATAATTTTAGATTTAGGGTTTATGGTTTATGTTTTGAGGTTATATGTTAAAGTTTTGGGTTTATGGTTATATTGTTTAAGGTTTGGGTTTAGGGTTTGGGTTTTTTTATTTTTAATTTAAGGTTAAAGATTCTAATTTTTAAAGTTTGGGGTTTATTATTTGAGTGTATAGTTTATTGCTTAGTGTTTAAGGTTTAATGTTTAAAATTTTAGATTTATAGTTTAAGGTTTATAGTTTTATATTTATAATTTTTAGGGTTTAAGATTTAGGTTTGAGATTATATATTTAGTGTTCATGGTATATGGTCTAGTGTTTAGGATTTAATGTTATGGGTTTAAAAGTTTAGTGATTGTGTTTATTGATTTTAGGGTTTAAAGTTTATTATTTATGGTTTAGGGCTTATGGTTATGGTGTGTGGTTCTAGGTTTTAGGTTTTGGGTTCAATGTTTAGTGTTTAAGATTCATGGTTATGGGTTTAAAGGTTTAGTGTTTATATTTATTAATTTTAGGGGTTATGTTTAAAGTTTAAGGGTGTATTGTTATGTTTTTGAGTTTAGGGTTTAGTTTTTATTATTTGAGTTTATGATTTGTGGTTTATGGTTTTAGATTTAGGTTTTTTGTTTAGGGTTTAGAACTATATATTCTACTTTAGGGTTTGGGCTTCTAAGTTTTTGGTATAGTTATAGGTTCAAATTTAATTTTGGGTTTAATGTTTTAGGTTCTAGTGTTTTAAGGTTTAAAGTTTAGGGTCATGGTTGAAAGTGTTCGTGGTTATAGGTTCATGTTTAGGATTTATTATTATGGTTTACGTTTATGGTTTGAGATTCTAGATTTATTATTTATGGTTTTGGGTTTAATGTTTAGGGTTTTATGTTTTGGGTTTATGGTTTAAGATTTTAGATTCAGGGTTTATGTTTTTATGTTTATGATTTATTATTTGAGTTTAGGTTTTAGGGTTTTGGGGTTGAGATTTTAGATTTAAGGTTTAAGGTTTATGGTTTACGATTTAAAATTCATGGTTATAAATTTAATGGTTTATTATTTATATTTTTTTATTTTAGGGTTTATGTTAAGGGTTTATGGTTATTTTTTGAGTTTATGGTTTAAGGTTTGTGATTTTAGATTTAGTGTTTTTAGTTTATGTTTTTGAGCTTAAGGTTTAGGGTTTAAAGCTTAGTGTTTAATATTTACTATTTTAGGGTTTAAGGTTTATGCTCCTTTATTTTTTGATTCATTGTTAAGGATTCTAGTTTTAAGAGTTTATGGTTTAGTGTTTGAGTTTGTGGTTTATTATTTAAATTTTTAAGGTTTAATATTTTAGATTTAGTGTTTAAGGTTAACTGTTTAGGGTTTATGATTCAATGTTATGAGTTGGAGTTTAGGTTTGGTTTTAAAGTTTTAGGGTTTATGATTCTATGTTTTTGGTTTAGTGTTGATATTATATATTTAGGGTTCATGGTATATGATTTAAGGTTTGTGATTTAGTGTTATATGTTTGAGTGTTTAGTGCTTATGCTTATTAATTTTAGGGTTTGAGTTTTTGGTTTAAAGGTTTAGTGTTTGGTGTTTGCTGTCTAGTGTTTGAGTTTAGTGTTTGTTGTTTAGGGTTTTAAATTCATGATTTTTGTTTAGGGTTTAAGGTTATATGTTCATGATTTAGGGTTTAGGCCTCTAGCTAGTTGAATGGATATTATCATTTTTAATGATTTTTATAAAAATTGTTTTTTATATAAAATAATTTAAATTTTTTAATTACTAACTTTACAAATGTAAAATAATTTCAATTTTTTTATTAAATAAAAGGTAAATTACACCAACAGTCACTCAACTTTGGGTTAGCTGACAAAACAATCTTTAAGGTTTCAATTCAATTACTCAACTTTTGAAAAATAACAAAAATAGTCGCTAACGTTATCAAAAAGTGATAAATCAGTCACTTATTAATGTTTTCCATTACCATCTTAACGGGACCTGTAACACCCCTAACCCGGCTTAGACGTTATGGACGAATCTGACGTGTCACATTGAAGTGTCTTTCGAAAGTTGGACTTGTTGGTAAAAACTCGTTTCTAAGTTTAAAACCCCTTTGTTATTATTTAACAAATCATCTAGTCAAAACGTTTGCCTTATTATCTGCTGTTGTTATAATAGGTTGACTTAAAATCGCGGAAGCTTTTGAAAACTCTAATGTTTAAATTTCGTGTCTTTGAAAACAGTAATTATTTTGAAAATTCGTCTTCTCCTAAACTAGCAGTTTAAAATAAGTAAACAAAGCCCAATTAAAAATTTAAACAAACATAAATGGCCTTATTACATAAACAAAACCCAACATAAACTTTAAATTTAAACATTAGAGTTTTCAAAAGCTTCCGCGATTTTAAGTCAACCTATTATAACAACAGTAGATAATAAGGCAAACGTTTTAACTAGATGATTTGTTAAATAATAACAAAGGGGTTTTAAACTTAGAAATGAGTTTTTACCAACAAGTCCAACTTTCGAAAGACACTTCAATGTGACATGTCAGATTCGTCCATAACGTCTAGGCCGGATTTGGGGTGTTACAGGGCCGCTAATGTGGCAAGTTAATTAGCTGATGTTGCCAATTAACTTGCCACGTTGACATGGCAATGCATTTAAAATTGGTCTTATTCAGAATTTGGTCATTGCACATTATGAAAACTTAAAAATTAGTTCAATTAAGTATCAATCTTAAATCTTGGAAATTAGTTCAAATATCAATGTTAAATCTTGTCTGTTGACCCAAAAATCAACATTTCAATAAATTGTATGCATGAATCTAGTAAAAATCAACAATTCAATAATTTATATCAAAATTGAGGACTAGCTTTTCATTTTTCGTAAATTACAGGGATGACATTCACAATTAGACCTAAATAATGACAAATTACATATTTCAACCCTAAATACCTTTGTTTAAAGGATTCATAGCCAGCGATATTGGTGAAATCGACGGAGATGGAACTCATGCATTTGGCGCGAAGATGGAACTTGATGGAGCAAAACTCGCACTGTGCATCACTGTCCCAGGCATCATAATCACGCAAGAATTGCATCAACATGGCTCGTTGGCTAGTGAGAGGGATTAGATCGAGTTGATGGGTAATGAACTTGTCGTTGAGGACGAAAGAGTTAACTTTGATTTTTACAAGGTCGATGGCTATGGTAAAAACCTCGACAATCATGATGAGAGGGAAGGTGTTGGCTATGGAGGCATTGGTGTAGTGGAAGCGTAGTCATCTTTGAGTTCCCGGATTTTGACCTTTGGAAATCGCTAGTACGAAGCTATTTCTATTTTCTCTTCTTCTTCTCATCTTCTTCTTTTCTTCTTCTTCTCCATTTCTTCTCTTTTTCTTTTTTTGTTCTTCTTCTACTACCCAGGGCTCTTAAATGGGGCTGTTTAAATGACAGCCAGCCCACCGTTAAATGCCATGTCACTTCTCCGTTAAATGGGGTTGTTTAGTACTGTTAATTTTTTTTTGTTAAATTTGTTAGTAAGATATTTTGAAAAAAAAAAACTCACTCTATAACCATATAATTAAAAATCTTAATGTTGCAATAAACCTGAATTTAGCAAAATAATTTTAAAATGGTTAATAATTAGACCTGAATTTTGAAATCTGAAAAGTAAAAAGATTAATTCTTTGAAATAAAAAGATAGATACTAAATTCTAAATTTTGGAAGAGTACAGGGATTAATGTCATATTTTAACCTAACTACAAATACCAATCTGATTTTAACTCTTTGAAATCTATAAAAGAAAAAGGAATTGACCTCTCCTAATTCTTCTCAATCTCTGTCGGCCATCACCTCTGGCTAGAGGAGAACTCTTTTTTCTCAAAAACCCTTTTGTCCCTTCTGTCCTCAATTAGGAGAAAGAGAACGAGAAGGAGAAGGAATTTTCTCTTCTTTATGGATAAGAGATGCGGAAGCTGCGGTATTGGATTCGTGATGGACATGGACTTCAACATCAACATGAACATGAACACGGTGCTTTACAAACTCAGTTTTCAGCCGCCTTCTGATTTTACTTTCGACCGATTCACGCCTTGGTTTCGCTTATTCTATCTCCCCTAACCCTAATTCTTCGTTTCTTTCTTATTTATAATTACCAATTCAAGGTATTTGTTATTCTGCCTTCCTGATTTACTTTATATTCCAATTATTTCAGTTTTAGGGTTTCCATATGTTCTTATTTTCAATTGATGTAGATTCAAGTCCTCTAGCACCATAAGATTTGTATGGCCGTTGCTTTTGTTTTTCCTTTTGACATTCGCCTCTTTTGCTTTCTGTTAGTATTTTCATTCGAAGTAATACTAATGATTAAGGCTTACTTGGGATTTGCTTGTCTTCGAACTTAGGTTTAGGGTTTTAAAGGAAGCCCCTTTCCTTTTCAGCTAAAGGTTTTTTGCTTTATAGCAGGATGGTTATCTTTATATAAACAAAGAACCATAGATTAGTTATGCTGAGTTTCTTAGTGTTCCATAGGTTGTCTGTCGTCTTTTTTTTCAGGTCAAATAATAGTAGGTTGTTTGTTTGTTCAGGTCCCTCCGAGAACTGTTTCCCTCCGTTGTGTCAAGTGTTACAAACAGAAGAGGAGGGACGGAACTTGTATTCAACAATTAATACTTGATCATAAATGAATCTTCCCATCAGCTCCCCTTTTAAAAAGATGTCCTCTACGAGAGGTAAAGACAAATCATCGGGCTGGACTGCCTTTGATCTTAAGCAGAGGCAGAAACAAGGTTTGGTACCAGAAACTGAAAATGACCCTTTCCCTCCTGTAGCAATGGCGGCTCTCCATCCCTGCACAAGTCAGACAAATTGCAACAACCTTTCAGCAAGGTCTTTCTCATCTGTGCTAAAGCCTTCTAGCGATTTTCCAACTTTGAAACAGAATAAGAATTCCATAAAATCAATAAATGTGGGCAAGCCTATTGGAAATGAAGATAAGATAGCTGGGGTAAACAATATTGATTTAGCTCTTAAAAAGCTTAAAGAGTTACATTGCTGGGCTGAGAATAGTTTGATTGAGGACATCTTGTTGGCTACCAATAATGATATTCATGAGGCTTCAGCTTTATTGAAACAAATTATGCCCAGAAGCAGCACTGAGGAAATTGATAAAGCAAAAAATAATGAGAGGGGATCTGCCATTGCTAATTTTCCAAGCAATGCCAACTGTGACATATGTCTTCCTTCAGGAAAGACAGCTGAACATGTTGGCCAGAGCTCTAAAGCCAATGAAAGAGAGGAAAATCTTAAAATTTTGACTGATGTGCATGAGAATAAACTATTTGATGATCATTCTAATATGAAGCTGATTCTGGGACAGTTGACATCTATACCTATTGAGCCTGAATGGGAAGAAGATGATGTATACTTGAGCCATCGAAAGGATGCCATAAGGATGATGAGGTATGATTGCTTGGGTTTATATTAAAATGCACACATATAAGGCTTGCCTTTTCATAACTAGAATGATTTGCCACAGATACATGCATGTCCAGTTAACACCTTTGTTATGGCATTTTGGATCATGCATGAATTGTAAAAATGGTGTTACGAATACAACTGTGTGATAAAATGACATGTAATGTTTCTTGCAATTTAAGCTAGACTGTGAACCTACTCTTGCAAGTATGGAATTGTTTTCTTAAATTGTTAGGCTTAGGGGAGTTGTTTGACAAAGATTTTTAATTTACAACATCATTGAACATTTGAAGCCCATTTAAATTTCGTTAGCAAACACATAGCGGCATTATCTCTACTTATGAATGTTATGAAAATTTACATGATCTTATTTGTTAGTAAATCATGGTAGAATTGAGAAAAGGATAGTTTTATCTTCTTTTTTGCATTTCCTTGTTTATATAAGTATTTGAGTTATTGAAAAGTCTTTTGAATTATGTAGAAGTGTTTCTTCTCTCTATTTTTATTCCTTCTCATGTGTATTCACATGTTGTTTTTAATGCAATCACATCCATAATTTGGTCTTTTCCTCTCTTTTGCCAACAGTTCTAAACCACTTTCTCACATCTTCAAATATAGGAGTGGCTATTTGGTATAATGGGTCTAATTGGGCTTGGTCATTTTTCATGCCGCCACATAGGTCCTTTAAGATTTAGGTCATTTCAGTTTCAATAGTTCAAGATGCTTTGAATTTCTATTTAGATAAATTCAGGTTGTTGATATTTTTAGATTAAAGAATGTTGAGCTGTGTTTGGGTCGGGTTTGAATATAACTTGCAATTTATATACATAATCAAATTTTAATTTAGTATGAGAAATGAATGAAGTTCTGCTCAATTTAAGTTTGACTAATTCAAGTTTGGTTAATTTTGGTCCAAATCTTAGAGTCTTGGGATATAGCAGTTCTTTCTTTTTTTTTGGTTTAGTATTGCTTTAAATTTCAGTTTAATATTCCTATAAGTATCCAGTTACTTTGGTTTTGATCTGTTGACATTTTAGGTCAGGTTGGGTTTAGTGTGACTGAATCGTTTATTCAGCTTGGGCTAACTTTTGTCAATTTTGTTCTAATTTACATCTTCAGAGTTTTGATCCAGTTATCACTACGAGTTAAGTTATCTCAAGCTTGTTTAATTAAAAAATTTCCCTTGATTAAATCAATCAGTTGATTTTGATCTGATCTTATGAGTTGGTGAATGAGTTCGAATTCAATTTTGTAAGAAAACTCTTTCTTCAGGTTATTCATGCTCTCTGACTGATTTAATTGATAAATTGAATAGTATATTTTCTAATTCACACACGCACATGCACACATGTAAAACTATTTTGTTTTTACTTTGATAAAAATAATACCAATAGGTAAGTAATAAAACAATACAACTATATTTAGGTAAATATTGTCATCCCTAAAGTGTTATCTGGATATGATTTTATCCTTGAGCTTTGAAAATATCAAGTTGGTCTTTTTATGTTTTAATTTTATATTGATTAAGCCCCTTTCTGACAAATTGCCAATCTTTCTTTAAATTGCCACATAATATTTATACCATGTGTCTGTTGGAATGTATTAGAAGTTCGGGATTAATAGCACTTACAATGATAAAAGTTTGACATTAATATCACTTTTTACCCCTCAAAGATTGAGGAGTTCCAATTTAACCTCTGGATCTATTCATCTTTCTCCTGGCAAACTGTCAATGCCTCCGTAAATTATGTGGCAATCACAAGTTCACAATCAAGTTAGTTGGGCTTTAAGGAAAAGGTTTATAAGTTGCTTGAACCGTTGTACCATATGTGAAAAAAGTAGGGTAGGCATGGTGGAACAACTTAATACAATGCTGACGTGGCCGATTTCATCAAGTCTTTGTCATAAAGGTGATGATAGATGACATTGGCACATTTTGAAATGGTTCAAGGAAAAAAAAATGCTGTAATTCTAAGGACCACAGATCTAATTTATCCTGTAGATTTATGAACATACCCATACTATCACATTGAAGTACATCTAGGAATTTTTTTCATGTATTTTTATAAATAATTTGGAATTTTGAATTTTCTATTATCATTAAGCAATCCTCCTCCCCAAAGTTCAACCCTGAATGTTGTAAGGTTTGGAGGACATTCTTTTATCTGTAGTTATATGCATCTCCCACAGCCCAAAGTACTGTCTTGATTTGTATGTTCTTGTTGATACAGGGACATAAAAGCTAAATTTTGTACTTTCTGCTTATGATAGATGCTGGGAATTCGTATTCATGTATTCTACCCACTGAACAGGTCAGCATCTCAACATTCTCGGGCAGCCACTAATGCATTTTTGAGAGGTGACCACTTTTCTGCACAGCAGCACTCTCAAAATGCTAGAGAAGAATGGTTAGCAGCTCAAAGACTTAATGCTAAGGCAGCTAGAGAAATTTTAAGCATCAGAAATAGTGACAATGACTTGTGGAAGCTGGACTTGCATGGTCTTCATGCAGCAGAAGCTGTGCAAGCCTTGCATGAACATCTGAGACGGCTTGAGACACGGGTGTCAGGAGGCTGTTCAGTTTCCCCGAATGGAGTAAAGGCAAATAATGGGATTGTACGTTCTTCATCTGTTGGCACAATTAGTTCTATGGATAAACTGGGTAAACCACAGACTTCGTCTAGGCAGGTACCTGCATCATTAGAAGTTATAACAGGTAATCTTGCGTCATTAAAGAAATACCTGTCAGATTAGTCAATGCAGCTGCACTGATGCTTTTATTTTACCACTACCACAGGTGTTGGGAATCATAGTCGTGGACAAGCCGCTCTCCCCACAGCTGTGAGAGGCTTCCTCATCGAAAATGGGTTAGACATTTGATCACTTCCCTTTTATCCCATTTTGTATGGAGTTTTCACCACACTCACACACCCACCTTCCCAAAGTTTAAAGCACATATTGCAAGAGTTAGGTGCATTTATTGTCTCTTTTTGTCTTATAATAATGGGGCTAAACTAAAACACATGATCAAGTTTCTTCATCTAAGTAATGTTGAAGATGATGTTGAAGCAAATGTTGTTTGCAGGTATCGCTTTGATGAAACGAGGCCAGGACTGATTACTGTTCGACCCAAATTCCGATGTAGTTGAAGGTTTTGATAGACTGTCGTTTGTAGAATGCAGAGAGATGTATTGACATTGCATAAGAATGTATACCATTTTACTAATGGAAGAGATTGTGTGACAAATTGGGTTGTGCACTAAACTTATAAACCAAAACCTCCTCCGAGTGTTACATACCAATGTGCATTAACAAATATTTAATTAGATTTTTTATGAATTACTTGGAGAAGTTTATATATTCTTTGTTTAATCCATTTTTATGTATTTCCAATTTTTAGGAGGTGATATATTTTCTTCATTGAAAAGAAAAATCCGCAACTCGAAGAACTCACTCAAAAGAGAATAACCTTCAAGTTGCATAAACTTGATAATATATATATATATGAAAGACGACATTAAGTACATTTTTCGTACTAGATAACATCTAAAATTACAATTTATGATTTATTAATTTTCAAATAAGAAATCTCCATCCTTTATCAGCATCATTGTAACGAAAAGCAATATTAGAAAAGAAGAAACTAAAAATGGTTAAAAGTAAAGAAAATTGTCGATTAGATTGAGTTTAGTAAATAATAGATAAAGGTTTAGGCAGCTCATGATTCATGCATGAAATGTAAGGCATGTGAATTGTGACTCGTTTCCTATTATCACACCAAACGAAATGCTTTGCAATTATGGGCACATAACGAATCACTTTCAGCACTACTAATTTCAGCTACCATCCCTTTACCTTTCCACATTCTGTTTTAAACCCCAGGTTAAACTAGACATCATAATTTTAAAATAATTATAGTACGTGAAAATATTCTTACATAAAACAACTATAAAGTTCATCATCGACGATGGTTAAGTTCAAGCAAAACTTTGAAACCCCCTATATATTTTATATGTTAATTGTGTATATAATGACGATCAATTCTAAAATCAATATTTTACCTTTTAAAGGAAGTCGATAGCTTATGATAACAACGTCTTGAGACCAATGAACTTTAATTTTTTCAATAATTATTCCAGGTTTTCTTTGGATTTTAATTTGTGACACATTTTTTTAAATAGATAAATATGATAATTTCTATTATTTTTATTTTCGTTTGTAAATTAAGTTTAAAAAATATAATTTGTTAAAATGTTCTTCTTTGTTGAATTGATTGTTTGTTTATCGAATATATATATGCTTTAAATTACAACTATATTTGTATTTATAAATAGTACATTCAACTATATTTGTATTTATAAATAGTACATTCAAATAAATAGAATAAATCGTTATAAAACACTAGTGGACTGATAAGCTAAATATATATGGTTTTAAATTAAAATAAATATGAAGATAGTTCATATATAATGAAATTTAAACCAGAATAAATATAGACCAATAGTGCATAAGATGAGATTCGAAGCTAAAATCTCAAAATTTTTAAAATACTGAAATTATTATTATCGGAAGATTTTACTTTAATATAACTTGATTCAAATAAAATTAAACTCAAACTGCAAAACATAATTATATAAAAATACAAAAAAATTATATTTAGTAAATCCAAAAGAAATTTGAAATAAATATAAATATGGTAGAATAGTATGATATATATCATATAGCATAAATTTATATTTATATAAAAATATTAATCATGTCCACTAACTTAATTAAATCATTATATTTTATTTTTAAAATAAAATAAAAAACGAAAATTAGAAATTGTTATTTCAAGTTACTATATAGAAGCCTTTGATGCCTATCCCACTACAATAGGAGTAAGGTAGCAGGAAAGAGAGAGTGGAAGTATATGGAAAGAGCGAAAGGTGCTACTTTTTTGTTTTTTTTAATGGTCCAATCCATTTATATTAAAAAAGTAATTATTTTCTTAAACAATATTTAATAATAATATGTAAAATATATCGGTTACGGATCTCCAATAGTTAAACTCTTGCTCAAATTACTACTCTCCTTTTTTTTCTTTTTGAAATAAAAATAAAATCTAAATAAGAGATATGGGCTGCACTGCAGTTTGATTGATTCCATCCATAAATCTGTTTACAGTGATATAGTAATAATAAAATAATATTCCTATAAAAAGAATTCGAAAACTCTTTCCTAAAATCCTTGTAATCAAAGATATTTATGCTTCCTCTTTTCTTGAATCCTATAAAATATAACACACAATCAAGCTTAGATGTTTATCTTTTAAGCTTCTTTCCTTCTTCTTTTGTTTCTTTTTTTTTTTCTTCTTCTTTTCTTATTGATATTATCATACAACCTTTCTTTCTTTTTTTCAATTTTCAGTTCAGCGAATGTTGGTTTGATTGAGGGGGAAAAAAGAGAGAAGTTTGTAGAGTGTGTGTGTGTGTGTGTGGCAAATGGCGATGGAGTACGAACCAATCAAGCCATATGCCGATGATTTACAGGATTCTGTTTATACGCAAGAAAAGCATTTCAGCATTGATATTGATATTATTGGCAATGCTGAGAAAATCCAAGATGATGATGAAAGTAAGAATTTGAATCAGCTGGCTTTTCGGATCTCTGACCCAAACATTGCTAACAAAGGTGAAGAAAGCCCCTTCATTCCCGCTTCCAACTCCAAAATCCTTCCTCTCCACCGCCAACAGCCGCCGCAGCACCGGCTTATTTCCTTGGACGTTTTCCGGGGGCTCACCGTTGTGGTAAAATCTCCTCTCTCTTTTTAACCTAGCTATCTCAAAATATAACTCCACTGTTGACTGTTCGTAATTTTTACTGCCTGACTTTTCGCTTTTTATGCTGCACCCGTTACGCCAGTAAAAGAATATAATTAAAAATTAATATTACTGCATTGTTAATTATAAGTATAAATATTGAAAATAAATTACATGAGGCTAATTGTTAAAAAATTTAAATATGTGGTGTGTTGAGAGTTTTCAGTAAAGCTTAAAGAATTTATTTTTTTTCATATTAGTTTTCAAGTGTTTGAATATACCAATAATGCTTTAAATTAAAACAGAACTAATTAGTGGCAATTCTTTTATAGGAAAGTACGGAAAATCATTATTTTTAGTTAACCTCAATTCGTCTCTCTTATTATTATATTATATTGTCATCAATGCGTGCATCCGTTAAATATGATTTTAATTATTTCTTTTGGGCAGTTGCATTTCATGAATGCTTATCCAGGGTTAGGTTTCTTACAAATTTAAAGAGTTCTGAAAAGAAAATATAGTTTTTCTAGGTCAAAATATATCATAACCTCTGTAATTTTTGAAAATTTGAAATCTAATCTTTTAAATTTCAAATTTATAATCTAATTATTAAATTTTGTTGAAGATAAGTTTATTACAATTAATCTGGTTTAGCTAGAAAAAAAATTAATTTCAAAATGCTGTTAACAGATAGACTTGAATTTTTAATGAAAGTAAATTTCTATAAATAAAAAAAACAGTTAAAATTACAAATATTCAAAGAGTAAGGAGAAAAGTGTTTAGGTCAACCAAATGTAACTTCTCTCAATTGAATTAAAATTCAATCGATAAATTTTACTTATTTAGAAAGAGTATATGCAAGTTTTATTTTTTATATAAATTAGTGATTATCATAGCTTGTGATGTAATGATAAAAAAAACTTTTGTTAAAATAAATTTTTTGTTTGTTTATTTGTTAAAATGAAATCTCATCTCATCTTAAGTTTGATCCTTAATCCATCTTATCCCTCCCTTATAAAACGGCTCAAATATTTTAACAGTTACCATAAAATTAGCATAAAAAAGTTCAATTTGCATGCATCATGAAATTACATCAATCTGATGATTTCAGGGCATCCATCATAATATATGCACTCAAATACATATACGGTTTCCTAAATAGAAAAAGATATCGCTTTATGCTCCAGGAGTCAAAGATTGAAAGATGTTCTAATTCAGAGTATTTCTCTAATTAATGCTTAGGACCATTTTTTAACTTCATTAAAATGTTAATACTGATAAATTTGTATTAAATACAGAAATTATCAACTTTCATTATATGTATAAATAAAATATTAGGATGAAATCTTTTCCCTCCCTCCAAGTAGGCATGGGGTTCGATGCCGTATCATTTTGGGATATGGTTCACCCAAATCCCAATTACGATTTCGTATCGGTTGGATTCTGTCAAGTGGTTGCTTTATTAACTTGCTTTCCATCCTTTCGTATCGTCTGAATGAAGCATCCCTTTTCCCTTCTGAATCTGATTCCTTTTCCAGTAGGGAATAATCGTATATTAATATTTACATGTTAAAGAAGTATAAAATAAGCATGACTCATAACATAATATTGTCACAAGGTAAAGGGTGCAGTCCCGCTTGCATCTGTAACATGCAGATTTTTCTTACTGGAAGATATCATAGTACTAATTATCAGTTTTCCTTTTAATGTGGAGCAAGATATTTTTTTTTCATTAATGCTAGCTGTTCGGGGATGTTTGTCTTATAGTATATATTTTTTTACAACTTTGTTGAAGTTCTTTTCCACCTCCCACATTGGACATAAGCCTTAATAATTGTAATAGGCCAACTATCAGTTCATGGGACTTGGCCATTGAGATACTTGTTTTTTTTATTACTATTTTATTGTTAATTCCGCTTTTTACCCGAAAGAAGAAAAAACAATCAAGCTTTCTTGTAAACTGCATAGAGTGTTATTTCCTTGCCCAAAAGCGGGTTATAAGGAGTATGTATAAGTAAATATGTATAGACTTGGAGCCTGGAAGACATTTTTCATTTCTTTTTTAAGTTCTGAAATCCGTTGCACACTTACCATATTCCCCTGTTAGAAGTGAGTGTTAAATATGGATATGTCCAACACTGATATTAATATACTCTAACTTTTTTTAAGGTGTTTTGATATATTTAGAAGATCATATGCCAAGTCTATTTAGAATATTTGTTGAACACGTACTGAACATTAGTACTTCAGAAAAATTGAAAAGCTTGGGTAGCATAACTGTTTCATAAAAAAATTGTGATTTTTTATTTTTCAATCTCGTGGAAGTTCTAGGTAAAGAAGCTATATTTTCTAGAATAGGCCCTTTTGACTATCAAGAGCGGTCATAATGCATTCGAACTTGAATGCATAAAAGTTGAAGCCTGCTATCAACTTAATCATAACATAAATGTCGTTAACATGGGATGATTAAGGTACTCCATCTCATATTTAAATCCTAAAAGCCTCCCACAGTTTTGGTAATTTCTTTTCATCCATCCACTACCATATTCTCCGGATCTTTTGTGCAATACCTTTTAATCCTTCTTCGGCAATTTTATTCTATACTTGGATTCATTAAATATGAAATTTTAGCATTTCCTATCAGTTTAAGTAATTTGGATAATAATTGACCAAATTATCTCTTAAACAATGTGAAACAATAAATGACTTGAATTAAGTTGATGTATTTTGGTTAGGGGCTGTAGGAGGTTTGAATTTCAACTAGTTCTAATATATATAAGACGTTTGCCACCTTAAAAATGAAACCAGTATTTAGACCATTCTTGAAAATCATGATGCATATTCTATCTCTAGATATAATTTATGTCAAAATCTGTTATAAGCTTTTCGGTATTTGCACAAATTTTCATTATGTTGTTTCATCTGTAGGTATCTTGCTTAGTTTTTTAAATTTTTTTCTTCTTCTTTCATTTGTGATGCAGCTAATGATACTTGTAGATGATGTTGGTGGCATTCTTCCTGCTATCAATCATTCACCATGGAATGGATTAACCCTTGCAGATTATGTCATGCCATTTTTTCTCTTCATTGTTGGTGTTTCTCTAGGACTGACATACAAGGTACCACTTGCTTCTCGAATGTATTGTTTTCAATGCAAAACTTTCAGTACCAGTAAAATGAGATCAATGAATCTCGCTCCTTTTTATGCTCTATTAGGAAGCAGAAATACTTCTATATCACGTTATACATTATTGATCCTACTGGTTTCAAATGTCTCTAGTGTTATCACCACTGAATCTTTTAGGAGTTTTTCTCTAACTGTTTCATTCTTTGCACAGACAGTTTCCTGCAGAGTTACTGCAACTAGAAAAGCAATATTGCGGGCACTAAAGCTTCTGATATTAGGCATTTTTCTACAAGGTGGCTCTTTATTTCTTTAACCCTGTACAACTTATCTTGGCTGATGGATATATATGCATTCTCTTACGAGTAGTCTAAATTCAGTGATAAATGTATCACAAGGATACTTATTTTCCAAACTTCGGTTATTGTTTTGTCTCATAATTTGTAATTTCTAATCACTAACAGGAGGCTTCTTCCATGGGCTCAACAATTTAACTTATGGGATGGATATCCAGCAAATGAGATTGATGGGAATACTGCAGGTGTGCTTTCTTACAAGTTCACACCCAATTTTTATTATGAATGTTAGAAAATCGAATGAAGGTGTTCTAAGGCAGCTTCCTTGCTTTCTCCCTAATGTAGAGTAGGTTAAACAAATGAACAGTTTACTAAGTTGGCTTTCTGGTGTTCTATGAGAGTATTAGTCCATTATTTCTCAAACTTCTTAGCAAGTTGAAGGTGGAAATGTTTTAGGAACGAAATGGGCTTGAGATTTAGTTGTGGACTTTTAAGTTATACTAATTATTTACAGTAGGATAACATATTGTTCTTGTTTTGTTTTTTGCCTGCCCTCCTTCCCAGAGAATTGCCATAGCATATTTGGTAGCAGCATTGTGCGAGATTTGTCTGAAAGGTGATGATCATGTTACATCACAATTAGCTCTGCTGAGAAAGTATCAATTTCAGTGGTAAGTATTTTCTTTAAGCACACGATAACACATTTTAGTTATTATATTTGTATTTTGCATCTGAGTGTAGCTTAATTATGCAGTCTTTTATAAGAACTTAAGTTTAATCTTTTCCTCTGTCATAATATATGTGGAAAGATATGCTTCAAATCTTTGCTTTTCCATTTTTGTCTCCCATGCCAAAAGTTCTTTTTCTTTTCACCAATGTTCTTTAAATTTGCATTCTCATATTTCTTTCTTAGTTGAAATTGTTTACCGGTGTGCCCTCTCTCCATCTCTCTCTTTCCCAGGCTTGCTGCTTCTGTTCTTACTGTCATATATATTTCCTTGTTATATGGCTTGTATGTACCCACTTGGCAATATCAGATTCCAGATGCAACTTCTTCCTCAGCACCAAAGACTTTTTCGGTTAGTTCTTGTGAAATTGTCTTTCAAGGGTAATAATTGCATTCAACTATAGTGGACTTTCACTAAACAAAGAAGTCACTAAGCAGCTTGCCTTTTCCCTTTCCATTCAAAGGTGAAATGTGGAGTACGTGGTGACACTGGACCAGCTTGTAATGTGGTTGGAATGATTGATCGTAAAATACTGGGGATTCAACATCTGTACAGGAAACCAGTCTTTGAAAGAACAAAGGTATGCTCTCCTTCAAAAGCTTGTTTCGGTTTCTTATTTGCATCATGTACCATCCTTAACCCATTAATTTCCATTGTTCTGTACTATCTCCCCATCCATTTCTATAGCAATGCAGCATCAACTCACCTGATTATGGCCCTTTACCTTCTGATGCCCCTGCTTGGTGTCAAGCCCCCTTTGAACCTGAAGGACTTCTGAGGTTTGTTTACAGTTTCTTTCCTCACCCTCTGAAATGTCTTTATGAAGATAATACTCTATCCTTTTGTACAGATAGGTAGTCATCGATAGAGTAACAATTTATTATGTGTATTATTGTATGACCACATTACATAAGCAAACTTTAAGTCAACAAGATATGGACCGCTTTTGATTTTTGGTGTGCTTTAGTTGCATGCTTATGGACAGACCTTGTATGTTATGGTTGCAGTTCAGTGATGGCGATGGTGACCTGCTTGGTTGGTTTACACTATGGGCATATAATTGTTCACTTTAAGGTGACATTTCCTTTTCCATGTATTGCTTTTATATTCTCTCACTGGATCTTATCAATGAATTAGTGTTTAAAATGCAGGATCATGCGGATCGAATTCGTCTCTGGTTGATACCATCTTCAGCTTTTCTAGTCTTGGGCCTTGCCTTGGACATTTTCGGTAAATGGTTATTTAATACTCTTACAACATTGAGTACCTGCAGTAGTAGCACACTGTTAGTGGTCTCATCATCAGGTCAACTGCTTTCTTGTAGGAATGCACATTAACAAGGCTCTTTACACATTCAGTTACATGTGTGTTACTGCCAGTGCCGCTGGCTTTCTCTTTGCCGGAATTTATCTACTGGTAAGATCAACGAATCCTTTTCACATCTCTTATAATTCTGCTGATTTACTTGTATAAAGCCATTTAGATTAATCACGAAAGACTGTATTTTCCATCTAACTGCAATGGTGGAGAAACACAAGTGGCTTCATTTCCCCAACTTCTAAAAGTGAAGAAACTTTGAAACAGGTTGACATCTATGGATATCGACGCATAACATTGGTATTGGAATGGATGGGGAAGCATGCTTTGGTGATATACATCCTTGCAGCCTGCAATATCATACCAATCGTTATACAGGGATTCTATTGGAAGCAGCCTCAAAATAACATTGTAAGTTGGTGTTTTTCATATTGATGATTCTACTAGATATTGCAGCCTTATATATCTTTATTTGATCATGTACAATCCAGCTTAGCTTAATTGGCATTGGAAGATGAAGTGACGATTTTGCTGCAATCCATGGAAGTATAGGTTTTTTCTTTACCTCTTTTATCAACTTCAATTGTGAACTCTCTCTGTATTTAGATTACCTCTAACTAAAGTAAGTGGGAGAGGGGTGGTTAGGCAGGACAGAAAGGGTAGAAAATATGGTTTGTTTATAAAAAGGAGTGAGCAGAGCAAGTTTGCTTGAGCTTTCTACTTTCATATATTCTAGGAAAATTGGATATAGTTTTTCATGTCGTCTGTCTTCGTGTGTGTATATATGGGGCAGACTGCTTATTTCTCTCTACTAATTGACATTGAATGATCTAATAATGTTTTTATCATTTTGGCACCGAGAAATCAGCTTAATTAATGCATTTATTTGTGTGTTTTAAGCATCATCTGCAAAAGCCATATCTACTGAATCACTTGGTGCAATTGTTTCATAACATCACATTAAAAAATAATGTACACTTTACAACCAAATATCCTCCATGCGTTAATTAACAAAATATATTTCATTGCTCATAGCTTAAATCACAAGCAAGCTTGTATCATTAAAAGGTTTTTTGAGACCAATTGTTCATCGGAGTTAACTATATAAAACACATTTCAATTTTCAATTAATACTTAAATCTCACCTCTGTTAATGTAATGGTAAAGGCCGTGTCAATGGTGAGTGAGACTGAGAACTGAAAGTAATGGGTGTCAGGTTAGGGTTGATCTTAAATGGGTGTAATCATTCAGGCACTTGGATTAGAAAACAGACGGATAATTGTTTCCAAAACATAACAATATATTAGATCGATTCAAACCAACAAATTATTCCAATTTTCAATTATTTCCAGTTTCAGTTCTATATATGCATGATAGCTCTACATGCTATTCGAGATTGTTCATATGTGATTCGCATTTGAAAATCGTTGTTAATTCAAAATGATTGGCATTTATATTTCTCTTTATCCTTGGAAGACTGGCTTAATGCAAATATATGCAATTTTTATGGACTCACTGTTGTCTATGGAGAATGACAAACTTTGTTTTCAATTGTTTCTTGGCTAATCTAGAAGCACAGAAATGATTTTGTTTTTAAAGATACAAGCTACAACAGTGCTACCTTGATTGCCACTAGTATAGCTTGGACTAGAAGCTTTACTAATACTAAAAGTGCAGTTAGTCGTCACAGCAACATATGTACGAAAAGTGTCTGGCAACAACCACCGATAGGTTGGGTGAAAATTAACATTGACAACGGCTTCTCTTTTCAAAAATCCTATGCTACTGTAGGGGTAGTGTTTCGAAATCAAGTTGGAGATTGCTTACTTGGCTTTGCAATGACAGCTGGTAAATCGAGAGTTTTTCATGTCAGATTTGTACAATAAATCTAAAATAAAATTGAATAAATCAGGATTTATCATGTCAAATCATTAAGAATAAAACAAGAATAAAACTAAATGTGAAAATGTACCTGAATCTATGAATTCCTTGAAGTTCTTCCCTAATGATGAGATATTAGAAAAGATATCTTGTGTATAATTTGGGGACTATAACACTAATATTTATAACATTGGCATATTAGTTCTAATCAAATTCTAATTAGCCCATCATTAATTAGAATTTGATTAGAACTCAATTACTAGAGTATCTATACATATTTGACCCATACTTTATTTAATAATTAAAGCTCAATAAAATTCTAACCAAATTAGATATCTTTTAATTTGGGCTAATCTATCATGATAGTAAATAATATGTAATTACCCTTATTATAGATGTGATGTCCATATTTTCCAACAATCTCCCACTTGGACCACATATATATACTAATTACTCTATAATTACATGTCATTATATAACCTTATGAGCTCAAAATTTTACTATCATATCCAAAAGGTATTCCGAACAATCTCGTCCATTAATTATGTTAACATAGAACCAAGACGACTTTCGTTACATATATTGTAACTAAATCCATCCATGATCACGTATATTAACACAACCAATTGACATAGATCAACTATGGATGTGTAGCATGTAAATTACATGCAATATGATCTAAACATATCTATTTCCAACTGGCCCTCTTTAAACTTAAGTGAGGTCAGTTTCAAAACAATAAACAGAGTGAATAAACTGAACACTTCATTTATGATCAGAAAATAACCAAATACATAAATGTTTGAAAACAAACATAAAACAAATAAAATATAAACTCCCACTAAATCATGATATCCTCAAACAATGTAACACCCATGTGAGCAGTGTGCTCATGAAAGACCTTGGGTGGTAAACCTTCTGTGAGCGAATCCACTATCATGGAGTTTGTCTAAATGTGCTCTATGGATATTTGACCATTTTGCACTCTTTCTTTTACAACTAAGAACTTGATGTCAACATGCTTTGACTTAGATGAACTCATGTTGTTATTGGAATACAGCAATGCTGACTTATTGTCACAAAATAATTTGAGTGGTCTTTCTATGTTCTCCAAAATGCGCAGCCCTGTGACAAGTTCCGCAACCATATTCCATGGTTTGATGCCTCATAGCATGCTACAAACTTTGTTGCCATAATGGACGAAGCTACAAGTGCCTGTTTGACACTTTTCCAAGATATAGCTCCTCCAGCTAACAGGTAAATATAGCCTGATGTAGATTTCCTACTATCTTGGCATCCAGCGAAATCAGAATCAGAATACCCTATGACCTCCAAAAGATCTGGTCTCTTATAAATAAGCATGTAATCTTTTGTTCTCTGAAGATATCTCATAACCTTTTGGCTGCTACCCAATGGTCTATACCAGGGTTGCTTAAATATCTGCCTAACATCTCAACAATGTACGCAATGTCCGGACACGTACAAACTTGAGCATACATTAAACTCCCAATAGCTGATGCATAGGGAACCTTTTGCATTTCCTGAATTTCAAGGTTACTTTTAAGGCATTGAGTAAGACTAAATTTGTCTCCTTTTGCTACAGGGGTGTCACCTGGTCTACAACTCTGCATGCCAAACCTTTTGAGTACTTTATCGATATAGCTTTTTTATGATAATCCAAGAACACCTCGAGGTCGATCTCGACGTATCTGAATTTTTAAAAGAAAAGAGACATCCCCAAGATCTTTCATCTCAAAATGCTTAGATAAAAACCTCTCGGTTTCATACAATAAGCCTATATCATTAGCGGCAAGCAAAATATCATCAACATATAGAACCAAAAATGTGTACTTACTCCCATTGAATTTGTGATACTCATCAACAATATTCATCTCAAAACAAAACGAAACAATTATTTGATGAAACTTGTGGTACCATTGACGGGAAGCATGTTTGAGTCCATAGATGGATTTTGTCAATTTGAAAACCATATTCTTTGAGTCTTCCGACTCAAAATTTTCTGGTTGCACCATATAAATTGTTTCTTCAATGTCGCCATTAAGAAATACAGTCTTAACATCCATCTGATGTAACTCAATATCAAAATGAGCAACAAGCGACATAATTATCCTGAAGGAGTCTTTCGATGAAACTGGAGAGAAACTCTCTGTAAAATCAATACCTTCTTTCTGAGTATATCCTTTAGCTACAAGACCGCCTTATACCTCTCTACATTACCATTTGCATCCCTCTTGGTTTTAAATATCCATTTACAACTAATTGGTTTCGCACCTTCAGGTAATAAGACAAGTTCCCAAACTTTATTGTTTTGCATAGATTTATATTCATCTTTCATGGCATCAATCCACTTTTGAGAATTAGAACTTTTCATGGCCTGATGAAAGTTGATTGGATCATCTTCCATCATTCCATTATCATCCTCATATTTTTGGAGAAATACAATATAATCATCTGGAATAGCATTTATCTTTTCTCTTGTGGACCTCCTTAATGACACTTGTTCTTGAGGTTGTTGAGTTTGTTCTTCTGGAACAATTACCTCATTTTGAATAGGGAGTTGTTAAACATTATTTTGTAGAGGTTCTAGATTCACTTCATTATCAATGATAGGTATAAGAACATGAACATCGTCAAAAGTGACAGTAGGAACTGAGTTAGAATCCAATTCCTCCTCAAAAGCAATGTCTCTAACCTTATTTCTCCCCCCAAACTCAACATCCTCAAAAAATGTTACAGTTCCCGTCTCAAAAATATTCCTTATTATGGGATCATAAAATTTATAGCCCCTAAATCACTCAGAATAACTAATAAAGTAGTTGCTTACTGTTTTGGAGTTCAATTTCTTTTCATGTGGCCTATAAGGCCTTACCTCAACTGGACATCCCTAAATGTGAAAGTGCTTTAGACTAGGCTTTTGACCTGTCCAAAGCTCATAAGGTGTTTTTGCAATTACTTTATTGGGTACTCTATTCAGAATATAAGTTGTTATCTTTAATGCTTCTCCCTAGAGGGATTTAGGTAAGGTAGAATGAGCAATCATGCTCCTTACCATATCCTTAGGAGTTTTGTTTCGTCTTTTAGCTACACCATTCATACTAGGTGATCCTGGCATTGTAACACCCCTTACCCGTATTTATTATCAGAATAGGGAACGGGGCATTACCGGAGTTTACAATTTTTTTTTTACTCAATATAACCCCTTTATAATTAATCTAGTCTTCCCTGCAAATATTTAAACGGAAACTAATTCATACCAACCAATCCAATTCAACATATTTTCAAAATAGATCCATGCAAATTTATAAGATAACCTCATTACATACTGAAACTAGAAATTTGTTAGCCATACCAATGGCTGACCTTACATTCATTTCATATTAACATTTATTTTATTAGCTTATACATGCCATTCATTTCCAAACTAAAGTTTCTTTAAATACCGAAATACTGGGGTTGATAGTGTGATGAATCTCCCACCGATCCGACCTCCGAGCTCTTAACACTACAAAACAGGGAAAAAGGAAATAGGGTAAGCACTTTGTGCTTAGTAAGCCCATGTAACAAGAATTATACTTACCTAGTATTTTCAATACAAGCAATAAACATTCATATACTCTCTCAATGCATTATTACCCTAACATTCACAAACTCAACATCCAAGTTAGTCGATTAATTTCCATATATCAATAATATACACGCCATGATTGATGAGCTCATTAATATCATGATTTCCATTTCCTTGTTATTTTTCCATATTTATCCCGTTAAATTACTCGTAATTTCGATGGATTTTCGAGGTACACTTTAGTGTATGCAGATCCGAATCCGCCAATTCATATTCATGTGCGCATATTTTCATTTCAGAGAGCACACTCCGCTGAACCTCATCTTTACAAATGGGATTACCAGTCGAGCTAAATCCACGCAATATAAACTCATAGAGTATTGTCGGGATTACCAGTCGAGCTAAATCCTCGCAACGACAATTACTCTAATGAGCTTGGATCCGAATTACCACCAGCTAAATTCAGACCCTAATTCGGATTACCCGTCCGGCTAAATCCATTTTCCACATATTCTTCGGAGGGCTATATCGGGATAGGATCACCCGTCCGGCTAGATCATTTTTACCGTCAATTCCTTTTCGAGAGATCCATCGAATTTTCCTTTCATTCAACCGGGATTTCTTTCCCTTTTTATCAAATATACCAATGTTTCATCAAATTTCATACAATGGACATTCAAATCACATTCATATCAATAACATACATTTCAAACATTTAAGAATATAATTCAAGTTACACGAACTTACCTCGATACTAGTTCGTTTATAAAATCTACTAATCCGGGACTTTTTCCTTTCCTCGATCTAGCTTCGTATTTGAGTTTTTCGGATCTAAATAAATAAATTCAATCATTAATTCAATACATTTCATGTTCACATGTAGCATTTTCTATAATTCTATTATTATTTTTAGCTTATTCAAAGCTGTCTACTTAAGTCACAGTCACTAAATTATTTATTTCTCGAGCTGCAGAGCTCCAAATGAAGAACCGTTAATTTTTCCTGAAACTAGACTCACATTTCTTTATACCATAAAATTTCCAGAATTTTTAGCCTAGCCAATTAGTACAGTTTATTCATCAAAGTTGCCCCTGTTCTGCTGTCTGGCAGTTCTGACTCTTCTTCACTAAAAATTAATTATCTCTTCATACGGAAATTAGATGTTGTTCCCGTTTATTTCTATAGAAAATAGACTCATTCAGGATTCTAAACATATAAATTTAAGCCCCTAATTATTTTTCTTCAATTTTTTTATGATTTTCTAATGTCAAAACAGGGGAACCCGAATTTATTCTGAGCCAGTCTTACAAAAATCTAAATATCTCAAATTACAGAACTTCTTTTATTTCCTTGTTTCTTTCATATGAAAATAGACTCAATAAGCTTTAATTTCATATTGTTTTTCATCTTCTAATTCAACTTCTACAATTTATGGTGATTTTTCAAAGTTAGACTACTGCTGATGTCAAAAACTGTTTTAGTGCAAGCTGGTTATTACCATTTTTCCCCTAAACTTTCAATGAATGATAATTTCGTCCCTGCTCAATTAACCTCTCAATTGAGCTTATTTTTTTCTCAATTAACACTTTATTCTATCACTTTAAACTACTTTATAACCTTTGGAAATCATAATTTCAGTAATAGACTTTAATTCCAAACACTTTCATAATTAGGTCCCAAAAATCAATTTCTATTGAAATTACCTAATAAAATCATCTCTTAAACGAATTAAGGCTTAAATTTCATGCTATTTCATCATAAACTTACATAAACCAACCATGGTGGCTTTCAATTTCATCCATGAAATCAAAGACTAATGAATTTAATAGTAGGACCTAGTTGTAAAAGTCTTTAAAAACACAAAATTACAAGAAATAGGCAAGGATTCACTTACTTGGTGCAAAAATTATGATATACCAGCTTAGATACCCCTCCTATGGCGTTTTTAGCTGATGAGAGTGAAGAAAAATGAAGAGATTTCTAGATATCCCTATTTAGTCCTAGTTTTATTTAGCAAATTTTGTTATTTTCCCATTTTACCCTTATTTCTCCTTATCTTCTTGCTGATTTCATACCCTTGCCGTCCAGCCCAATTAGACCTTGGGTCTATTTTCCTTTTAAGCCCTCTTTCTTTTATCATTTAAACTATCTAATCATTTTTCATTATTTTGTATTTGTTACAATTTAGTCCTTTTCATCTAATTACATACTCAAACGTTAAAATTTTCTAACGAAATTTTAATACTATATTACTAACATTTTATAAATATTTATAAAAATATTTCCTACTCAATTTTATGAGATCAAGGTCTCGATACCTTGTTTTTACCCAATTCCTTCAATAATTCCTTTTTCTAACTAACCACTAAATCGGTAAAATTTTTCTATCGATATTTTAATACGATTTTCCTATCATATAAATATTCATGCAAAAATATTAAAATAAATTTCTCTTTAAATCAGATTTATGGTTACGAAACCATTGTTCCGATAACCTTGAATTTAGGTCATTACAACTCTCCCCCCCTTTTAAGGATTTTCGTCCTCGAAAATCTTACCAGTAAAGAGGTTTGGATATTGTTTCCTCATTGCCTCCTCCGGTTCCCATGTCGCTTTCTCAATCCCGTGCTTTTGCCACAATACTTTCACCAAATTTATTTTTTTATTTCTAAGCTCCTTTGTTTCCCATGCCAATTTTTGACCTGGTTCTTCATTGTAAGTCATACCCTATTGAATCTCCACTTCATCGGAGAAATAACATGTGAAGGATCTGACCGATATCGTCGTAGCATAGACACATGAAAAACATTATGGATTCTATCAAGTTCGTGGTAATGCCAACCGATAAGCGGCCAGGTCCAATTCTTTCTATGATCTCATATGGCCCGATAAATCTTGGACTCAATTTACCCTTTCGACCGAATCGAGAACTTTCTTCCAAGGAGACACTTTCGAAATACCTTGTCACCGACACAAAATTCAATCTCTTTTCGTTTAAGATCGGCATATGATTTTTGGCGATCGGAGTCGCTTTTAAACTATCCCGAATAACCTTCACTTTTTCTTCTGTTTCCCGAATTAAACCAACCCCATGTATCTTCTTTTCACTAAGCTCTGTCCAATACAATGGTGTTCTACATTTTCTACTATACAAAGCTTCATATGGAGCCATTTTAATACTTTGATGATAATCGTTTATTGTAAGCAAATTCAATCAAAGGTAGATACCTCTCCCAATTACCTTCAAACTCTAGTATACAACATCGAAGCATATCTTCCAATACTTGAATTACACGCTCGATTGGCCATCCGTCTGCGAGGATGAAATGCAAGATCTTGAAATACAACTGAGTACCCAAAGCTTCTTGCAATTTATCCCAGAAACGAGATGTAAATCGAGGATTTCTATCCGATATAATGGAGATAGGCACTCCATGTAGCCTGACAATCTCAGATATGTACAATTCAGCCAGTTTATCTAAAGAATAATCCATACGTACCGGAATAAATTGTGTTGACTTTGTCAATCGGTCAACAATCACCCAAATAGCATCTTTTCTCCTCGGAGACAACGGTAACCCCGATACAAAATCCATAGTGATTCTTTCCCATTTCCATTCCTGTATAGTAATTGGTGAAGTAACCACGAAGGTACCGATGTTCTGCTTTGACTGTTGACATATCAAACATCTTGATACAAACTCGAAATATCACGTTTCATACACGCCACCAAGACATCTTTTTCAAATCATTATACATTTTATTACTTCCTGATGTACGGACATAATACCACCGTGAGCCTCGTGTAAAGTTTTTCTCAGATGAGTTCTCAATTCTTGGGTACACATAACCTACCTCTGAATAATAAACAATCATCAACCCCAACTCAAATTCGAGAATCGATGTCGACTCACATTGTACTCGTTTAACTCAGAAACTCTCATCATTCTTCTTAGCTTCACATATTTGCTTGTAGAAATGTCGGTTTAGCTCTCAATTCAATATGATTGAACCATCATCGATCGGTGACAATCGGGTATTCATAACTCGTAAAGCAAACAGAGATTTTCGACTCAAAGCATCACCACAACATTAGCCTTACCCGGATGATAATCAATAATCAAATCATAGTCCTTTATCAGTTCAAGCCACCTGCGCTGTCTCAAATTCAAATCTTTCTGTGTCATCAAATATTTCAAGTTTTTATGATCAGTATAAATATGACATTTCTCACCGTACAAATAATGCCGCCATATCTTCAATGCAAAAACAATAGTAGCTAACTCAAGATCATGTACCGGATAATTTCTTTCATGTGGTTTAAGTTGTCTTGAAGCATAGGCTATTACTTTACCTTCTTACATCAAGACACAACCTAAACCATTTAATGAGGCATCACTGTAAATAACAAATTCTTTACCCGGTTCAGGCTGCACTAATACTGGTGCTTTCGTTAGTAGATCTTTTAATCGATTGAAACTCTGCTGACATTCATCAGTCCACTCGAACTTTACATCTTTCTGCAATAATCGAGTCATCGGAGAAGCTATCATAGAGAATCCTTGTACAAATCTCCGATAATAACCAGCTAAACCCAAGAAACTTCTAACTTCAGATACAGTCTTCGGTGGACTCCAATTGACAATAGCTGAGATTTTACTTGGATCTACCCTGATGCCTTCAGCGGATACAATATGTCCAAGAAAACCCACTTCTCGAAGCCAAAATTCACATTTATCGAATTTAGCATATAATCTGCTTTCTCTCATGAATTTGTAACACAATTCTCAAATGTTCTCAGTATGTTCTTCTTCATCTCGAGAATAAACCAAAATATCATCAATGAATACTACCACAAATGTCTGTCTAAGTGCGGTGCGAATATTCGATTCATCAGATCCATAAATACTGCAGGTGCATTAGTCAACCCAAATGGCATAACCAGAAACTCATAATGCTCGTACCTGGTTCTGAAAGTTGTTTTTAGCACATCTGACTCCTTTACTCGTAACTGATAGTAGCCCGATCGGAGATCAATCTTTGAAAATACAAGAGCACCTTTCAACCGATCAAATAAATCATCAATCCGGCAACGGATACTTATTCTTTATAGTTACCTTATTGAGTATCGATAGTCAATACACAATCTCAAAGACCCATCTTTCTTTTTCACAAACAGCAACCTGAGCACCCCAAGGTGAATGACTCGGTCGGATAAAACCTCTATCAACAAGTTCCTCAGAATCGTGTCTTTAATTCATTTAATTACGTAGGAGCCATTCGATGCGAGCTATGGAAATCGGAGTAGTTCCTAATCAAATCTATAGAAAATTCCACTTCTCTTTCGTGGCAACCACCGTAACTCTTCCGAAATACATCGGAAAATTCGCATACCACTCGCAATCGCTTGAATCTTCGACTCGAATACCTTGGTATCTAATACATAAGCAAGAAAAGCATCATACCCTTTTTTGACATACCTCAGCGATAATAATCGAAATCACATCGAGATAATTCCTCTGCATCGATCGGATTTAACCCGGTAATTCACCATTCGACACTTCAACACAATATATTTACATTTCGCTTTTTACTACGCATCATCTTTGAGTTAACCAATCCATGCCCAATATCACATCAAACTCATCAAATGGCGGTACCATCAAATCACCAGAAACAATAACCTCTTACCATCGAGGACAATTTTTACAAATTTTATCCACTAAAATAGATCGCCAAAGGGTTCGAGACTTTAATCGCAAATTCGGTAGCTTCAACAGATAAATCTTTAACGCATGCAAGTTTTACACATATATATGAATGCGTAGAACCGGATCAATTAATGCAAGAATATCGGTTTCAAATAAAAAAATGTACCATAATAATAACATCGGTCTTTGAGGCATCTTCTTTGGCACGCATGACGTATGTCCTAGGAGGCGCTCGTGTCTCGTGCCTACTTGCAGATATCTTTTGTAGCTCTCGGCTACCACCGACATTACCGGATGGTCGAGATGGTCTACCCTCAAAGATGGATTACTTGGCTTCGATATATATTCACTTCTTTTTTTTCATTTCTTTCTGGACAATCTCTGAGAAATGGTCAAAAGAACCACACCAAGAACAAGTCCCACTCTTAAATCGACATTCACCAAAATGAGCTTTATTACAATACGGCATCTCGGCTTAGGGTACCAACACTTGCCAACACCGGTCACCGATGGAGTGGAAGGTCTTGAATTAGTGCGCGGTGAACCTCGCACTCTATCCGAATACCCAGATGGTTGAGGTAGAACGATCCTGGTACTTCTTCAATTTCTTTGGAGCAGAAACCGAGATTTTCCCATTGGTCTTTTACTAAAAATTCGAGCTTCCTCTCACTGCTGTTTCTTTTCTTTGCTCCATTCTTCTCGCTTTATAAGCTCGCTCTGCTAGTGTAGCAAACTCTCGAATTTCAAGAATTCCAATGAGTAACTTAATTTCTTCATTCAACCCTTCTTCGAATCGTTTGCACATTTCACTTCCGATCGTACCCATTCTCGAGCATATTTACTCAATCGAACAAATTCTCTTTCATACTCGAATCTCGATCTATTGCCTGTTTTCACTCAAGAAATTCTTTTCTTTTACGATCAAGGAATCTCTGATCGATATATTTCTTTTTGAACTCGATCCGAAGAATTTCCATGTAATTTCTTCTTTCGAACAATCAAGCTTTAGTATTCCACCAATGATAAGTCATGTCTTTTAGCGAAAGAAACAAAGACATTTCAAATAGTCTTGTGGCGTGCAAGATAATTCCTCTAAAACCCGAGTAGTATTTTCTAACCAAAATTCAGCTCGTTCGGGATCATCATCAAGCTCGCTGCTCAAAATTCTTCTACCCCATATTTTCGAATTTTATCAACCTGAGCTTTTCTTTCTCTAATGATTCGATGCTGCACTGCTGTGGAATTTCGGAACCGGTGGAGGAACAGGAAGGGAGCTTGAGTTTGTTTGCCTTTGTAGGGTTAGTTCTTATGTCTTGGGGTAAACCATTCATTCATCATTTGAAAGAAGGCTATTTTTGCCTCCTCCCTTGACCCTCTATACCGGGCCTTCTATCGCTAGTTTCTTCTCTTTTGTATTGAAGCCGAGAGCATGACTCCCAGCTTCCTCAGATTGAGCTCGGTCAGATGACATTACTATAAGGAAAACACAATTTAAATGGTCAAGAGATATCACACTATCAAAAAAAATAATTTAAATGGCATGTATAGCTAATCCGTATTCGCTATATCGGTCCTAGAACTGGCTAAACCGTAGCTCTGATACCAACAACTCAGAACACCCCTTACCCGTATTTATTATCGTAATAGGAACGGGGCATTACCGAGTTTACAATTTTTTTACTCAATATAACCCCTTTATAATTAATCTAGTCTTCCTGCAAATATTTAAACCGAAACTAATTCATACCAACCAATCCAATTCAACATATTTTCAAAATAGATCCATGCAAATTTATAAGATAACCTCATTACATACTGAAACTAGAAATTTGTTAGCCATACCAATGGCTGACCTTACATTCATTTCATATTAACATTTATTTTATTAGCTTATACATGCCATTCATTTCCAAACTAAAGTTTCTTTAAATACCGAAATACTGGGGTTGATAGTGTGATGAATCTCCCACCGATCCGACCTCCGAGCTCTTAACACTACAAAAAGCAGGGGAAAAAGGAAATAGGGTAAGCACTTTGTGCTTAGTAAGCCCATGTAACAAGAATTATACTTACCTAGTATTTTCAATACAAGCAATAAACATTCATATACTCTCTCAATGCATTATTACCCTAACATTCACAAACTCAACATCCAAGTTAGTCGATTAATTTCCATATATCAATAATATACACGCCATGATTGATGAGCTCATTAATATCATGATTTCCATTTCCTTGTTATTTTTCCATATTTATCCCGTTAAATTACTCGTAATTTCGATGGATTTTCAGAGGTACACTTTAGTATACAGATCCGGGTCCGTCAATTCATATTCATGTGCGCATATTTTCATTTCAGAGAGCACACTCCCGCGAACCTCATCTTTACAGCGGGATTACCAAATCGAGCTAAATCCCACGCAATATAAACTCATAGAGTATTGTCGGGATTACGATCCAAAGCTAAATCCCTGCAACGACAATTACTCTAATGAGCTTGGATCCAATTACCACCCAAAGCTAAATTCGCACCTAATTCGGATTACCCGTCCAAGCTAAATCCATTTTCCACATATTCTTCTGGAGGGCTATATCGAGATAGGATCACCCGTCCGGGCTAGATCATTTTTACCGTCAATTCCTTTTCGAGATCCATCGAATTTTCCTTTCATTCAACCGGATTTCTTTCCTTTTTTTATCAAATATACCAATGTTTCATCAAATTTCATACAATGGACATTCAAATCATATTCATATCAATAACATACATTTCAAACATTTAAGAATATAATTCAAGTTACACGAACTTACCTCGATACTAGTTCGTTTATAAAATCTACTAATCCGGGACTTTTTCCTTTCCTCGATCTAGCTTCGTATTTGAGTTTTCCGGATCTAAATAAATAAATTCAATCATCAATTCAATACATTTCATGTTCACATGTAGCATTTTCTATAATTCCATTATTATTTTTAGCTTATTCAAAGCTGTCTACTTAAGTCACAGTCACTAAATTATTTATTTCTCGAGCTGCAGAGCTCCAAATGAAGAACCGTTAATTTTCCCTGAAACTAGACTCACATTTCTTTATACCATAAAATTTCCAGAATTTTTAGCCTAGCCAATTAGTACAGTTTATTCATCAAAATTGCCCCTGTTCTGCTGTCTGGAAGTTCTGACTCTTCTTCACTAAAAATTAATTATCTCTTCATACAGAAATTAGATGCTGTTCCCGTTTATTTCTATAGAAAATAGACTCATTCAGGATTCTAAACATATAAATTTAAGCCCCTAATTATTTTTCTTCAATTTTTTTATGATTTTCTAAAGTCAAAACAGGGGAACCCGAATTTATTCTGAACCAGTCTTACAAAAATCTAAATATCTCAAATTACAGAACTTCTTTTATTTTCTTGTTTCTTTCATATGAAAATAGACTCAATAAGCTTTAATTTCATATTTTTTTTTCATCTTCTAATTCAACTTCTACAATTTATGGTGATTTTTCAAAGTTAGACTACTGCTGATGTCAAAAACTGTTTTAGTGCAAGCTGGTTATTACCATTTTTCCCCTAAACTTTCAATGAATGATAATTTCGTCCCTGCTCAATTAACCTCTCAATTGAGCTTATTTTTTTCTCAATTAACACTTTATTCTATCACTTTAAACTACTTTATAACCTTTGGAAATCATAATTTCAGTAATAGACTTTAATTCCAAACACTTTCATAATTAGGTCCCAAAAATCAATTTCTATTGAAATTACCTAATAAAATCATCTCTTAAACGAATTAAGGCTTAAATTTCATGCTATTTCATCATAAACTTACATAAACCAACCATGGTGGCTTTCAATTTCATCCATGAAATCAAAGACTAATGAATTTAATAGTAGGACCTAGTTGTAAAAGTCTTTAAAAACACAAAATTACAAGAAATAGGCAAGGATTCACTTACTTGGTGCAAAAATTATGATATACCAGCTTAGATACCCCTCCTATGGCGTTTTTAGCTGATGAGAGTGAAGAAAAATGAAGAGATTTCTAGATATCCCTATTTAGTCCTAGTTTTATTTAGCAAATTTTGTTATTTTCCCATTTTACCCTTATTTCTCCTTATCTTCTTGCTGATTTCATACCCTTGCCGTCCAGCCCAATTAGACCTTGGGTCTATTTTCCTTTAAGCCCTCTTTCTTTTATCATTTAAACTATCTAATCATTTTTCATTATTTTGTATTTGTTACAATTTAGTCCTTTTCATCTAATTACATACTCAAACGTTAAAATTTTCTAACGAAATTTTAATACTATATTACTAACATTTTATAAATATTTATAAAAATATTTCCTACTCAATTTTATGAGATCAAGGTCTCGATACCTTGTTTTTACCCAATTCCTTCAATAATTCCTTTTTCTAACTAACCACTAAATCGGTAAAATTTTTCTATCGATATTTTAATACGATTTTCCTATCATATAAATATTCATGCAAAAATATTAAAATAAATTTCTCTTTAAATCAGATTTATGGTTACGAAACCATTGTTCCGATAACCTTGAATTTAGGTCATTACAGGCATGGTGTACTGTGGGACAATACTGCATTTCTCTAGGAATTTCACAAATGGTCCTAGACATTATTCACCTAAGTCATCATATCTACCATAGTACCCACCACCACGATCAGATCTGATGTTTTTAATCCTTTTGTTGAGTTGATTCTCAACTTCAGCTTTATAAGCTTTAAACACATCCAAAGACTGAGATTTCTCATGAATGAGATATAAGTACCCATAATATGAGTAATCGTCTATGAATGTTATGAAATATTGTTGACCATTCCAGGATGCCATAGGAAATGGCCCACAAATATCTGTATGAATTAATTCTAAGACGTCTAAAGATTTGTTGGCACCTAATCTCTTGGTTTTGGTTTGTTTTCCCTTAATGCAATTGACACAGACATCAAAGTTTGTGAAGTTAAGGGACTCAAAAATACCATCAGACACAAGGCGTTCAACTCTAACCTTTGAGATATGACCTAAGCGCCTATGCCATAATGATGTTGAATTTTCCTTATTTAATTTGTGTTTAATACCACGTGATTCCACATGCAAGGTTTCATTATAGGATGCAATTGTTTCTAGCAAATAAAGTTGTCATAATGATACGAACTCGTTTCGTGAATGATTCAAGTCATTTCACATAAGCATTTAAATAACCAGTTCCAATAACATTTGAATTTAAAGACAAATTAAATTGATTGTTTTCGAATGAACAATAATATCCAAATTTGTCCAACGAAGAAACAGAAACTAAATTCCGTCTAAATGACGGTACAATAAAAGTGTCTTTTAAATCCAAATAAAAATCAGTTCCTAATAACAACCTAAAATGCCCAATCGCTTCCACTTCTACCGATTTTTCATTGCCCGTAAAGATGTGTCTTTCACCATCACTTAGGTTGCAGTAACTCAGGCAACCTGCATAGAAAGATTTATGTGAATAGTAGCACCAGAATCTATCCACCAAGTGTTTCTAGGTACTGAAGCTAAATTAATCTCAGAACAGACCAAATTAAGAATTATACCTTTCTTTGCACACCAAGCATGATATTTGGTACAATCTTTCTTTACGTGTCCAGACTTGCTACAAAAAAAACAACTCTCTGTAGCTTGTTGTTGTTTCTTTTGAGCTAGACCCTTAACAGCTCCATTCTGATATTTTTTTTTTCTTGCCCTTGTCTTTAGGGACATTGGCCAAATGAGCACTTTCAGACTTATCACGTTTCAACCTTTCTTCCTCTTGCACACAATGAGAAATGAGCTCATTTAGGGTCCATTTCTCCTTTTGATAGTTATAACTAATTTTAAATTAATTAAACTATGCAGGAAGCGATACCAAAACCATAAGAATAAGCAATTCCTCAGAAATCTCGAACTTAAGTGCCTTAAGTCTTGAAGCAATATGGAACATCTCCATAATGTGCACCCTTACGTTTCCTTGACCCTTATACTTCATAGATATCAAAGAAGTCAAAAGTGATGTCATCTCAACCTTGTCGTTTTTAGCAAAACGTTTCTCAATTTCATCAAGAAAACCCTTGGCCTGAGTAATCTCTTCAGATTCTGTGTCCCTAAAGGCTTCTGAAATGTTATATTTCATGATCATTAGACTCATGCGATTTGAACGATCCCACCTTTCAAAATCCCTCTTAATATCAGGGGTGCTTTCTGCAATGAGAGGTGCAGGTTGTTCTTCCCTTAGTGCAAGGTCTATGTCCATACAGCCAAGCACTATAAGTAAGTTCCTTTTTCATTCCTTAAAATGAGTCCCATTAAGCATGGGTATAGAATTTATATTAGCAGATATTGTGGCAGCAGAAGATGAATTAGCTGAATATAGAACAAAAACAAGCTTAAATCAATATTCATAAGTAAACAATAAATTCAAGATAATGGCTAATCCCATCTCAAGATACCAAACACAACATTAATATCAAGTCTTTGGATAGTAATATTAACAGTAAGCGGTACTCTTGTTGTAGCAATCAAACGTTGATAATAAATTATGTCAAACAATGAATTAATCTTTGGACTAACTTATTGCTCACATAAAATACCTTATAATTGTCACACATTTATCACCATAGATGTCGTTGAAATTCTGTCAAATATTAACTTACCTTTGGGTCAATCAATAAACGCATGAATCACAAAAACATATAATCATCTTAATATTTCAATTAAACTAATCTACACAAAAGAGGTAACTTTGGCAGCATTTTGTTTCAAGTAATTTATTTAAAATATTAGACATCCTTAATTAAAAGTCAAAATATGAATTTATTTATTTCCTTACCTTAATTTCATCTTTCAATCAAATTAAAAGATAATTATATATATTTATATAAATTTCCAAAACAACATGCATTAAACCAATCAAAGCATGCATATATTATATAGTTATATATAATCGAAACATATATATATGAATCAATTTCTATACTTTGAAATTTTTTTTAAATGCCTTATATGATTTTTTTAAAATAATAATAATAATACTAACCACATGTTTTGCAATTATATATGCATATATACATACAGCAAATCGAAGCATAAATTAAAACAAAACCCTAAAATCTTTAATATGAATTCAAGATAATAAATAGCTAAAAAAAATATTTTAATATAAATCTTCAAAGATCAACATATATATCCGAAGTATGAAACCAATGAAATTTCATGAATCAATCATTCAAATGAAGAACCTTAATCAATTCCCAATGATTCGATATGGCGAGGCTCTGATGCCACTTATTAGATTTGTAAAATAAATCTAGAATAAATCAGGATCTATCATGTCAAATCATCAAGAATAAATCAAGAATAAAACTAAATGCGGAAGTGTATCTGAATCCATGAATTCCTTGAAGTTTTACCGGATTTTGGAAATTTGATTTTCCAAATTAGCACACAAAAAATTCAGAGAATATCTGCTCTCTCTTCCCTAATGATGGGATATTAGAAAATATATCTTGTGTATAATTTGGGACTATAACCCTAATATTTATAACCTTGGCATATTAGTTCTAATCAAATTCTAAGTAGCCCATCATTAATTAGAATTTGATTAGAACTCAATCACTAGAGTATTTACACATATTTGACCCATACTTTATTTAATAATTAAAGCCCAATAAAATTCTAACCAAATTAGGTCACTTTTAATTTGGGCTAACCTATCATGATAGTAAATAATAACATGTAATTACCCTTATTATATATGTGATGTCCATATTTTCCAACTTTTCAAACGAAGGCAAGGGCAATCTATGAGGGACTTTCTATTGCGTGAAATGAACGGTTCTGACAGGTTGAAGTGGAAAGAGACAATGCCATTCTAATTGATACTATCAGTAATAGTTATGCAGTGGATAATAACCTTTCAGAGGTACGATTCATCCATTCTTTACTTGTGAAGGGCTGACAAGTTAAATTCCGACATATTCCAAAGGGACAAAATAAGGTTGTGGGTTGCTTGGCGAAGATGGTTAGTAGAGATTTAAACACGATTTGCACTTTTACAGAGTCACACTTTTACAGAGTCTCCAACGAGTGTTTGAGCGTTGTTGTTGGCTAATCTTCAGCAACTTGAAACCAAGGTGAACTCTCATTAGAGCTATGTTGATGTAGTCGATTTTCACTACTTTATTTCTATAAAAAAAAAATTTATACAACACATCTAAAATGTCATTTGTCACTAAAAATATTAATTTAAGGATTTTGAATCAATTAATTAAATTTTATTATATAAGAGTCAAATATCATTAATATACTTTACTAATCCATGCATACCAAAATATTATTGTAGAAAATAACTATACATTAATTACCATAGGAAAAAAAATATTTTTATAATACTCTAATATTGCTATAATATCCTTATAATGCTATAATTTTTATAATATTAATTTGTGAATTAAATTAGTTCTACCTAAAATACTAACCTTAATATTTGGAATAAAAAAATTTATGTCTAACAATTAAGAATAACATAGTTATAACTTACAATAAATATAATCTGAATGCAACTAATTGCATTCATAACCTAGAAAATGAATAAAAATCTTATAGGAATATTAAAATAAGATTTTTATATTTTTAAAAATATTGTTTTATATTTGTTATAATTCATGCATATTACTGTTAGCTTTAAAAAATATTTTATATAGTCAATTAATGATATTTGACTATTATATTTATACAAAAACATATTTATATTATAGTATTTAAATATATTATACCAATACTCAAATAATATTTTTAAAGTAAATTAATGATTATGTTTATATAAAATAATATTTTATTTCAATATTCATGCCCACAATAGTATTTACAAGATTTATTTAAAAATATTATACAAATATAATATAATATCTTTAAATACAAATATTATAGCAAAGTTTTCTTGCAATTTTGACCATGATTAATAACCTATGAGAGTAATTAGGGAAACAACTAGTTATTAAAAAATAAAATAAAATGTAATCTTTTGTTATTGTTGAGGATCGACCCGTATAAACAACGAAATAGAAAATGTAGAGAAGATCGAACACAAATTTTATGTGGAAAAGTCCTTCGAAGAGGATAAAAACCACAGGCAAAGGAGGCTTCGGTTTTTCACTAAATGAGAAAACAAACAAAAGTACAATATGGAGAAAATAAACTTAAATGTACTAAACATATAAACTTAAACCCCGAAAAATAAAGCCCTAACTCTCATAGAGTTCTCTCAAAAGGGATACAAAATTCCCTCCATAGTTATCATGAAAACTCTCACCAAAACTCGTCTGTGACAAGATGTAGTCGCACCAAAAAGAAAAACCTCATAGTACTATATCTTTAATTACCTTTTAATTGGTCTCTCAAAATAGGGATACAAGGCCCCTTTAAATAGGTTAATATTAGAGGTCTAATAATACTAAAATATCTTGGATTAATCATAGTTTAACTGAGAAAATATAGTAGAGTTTAACTAGGAGAAGAAACTCGATTTATGTGAGGAACACATCGCCATGTTGCAACGTCCTCATTCGTGTCATCCGTCGTCGCAACATCGAGAATCTTCTCATCGTGATTCCGAAATCTGTTCGATTGAAAATACGAGTTACACCCCATAATTACCAAAAAAAAAAAATAACGTTTCAACTTTACAACGTATCAAAAGTAATTATAGAAACAGTTAATTTTGACCATGATTAATTTGTTATTCAAAAAAATATAATATAATAACTAAGTTTATGTGGAAAGGTAAAAATTAAGTGAACTGCTTTTCTTATAGTTTTATTAATATATGTATAAAATTAACATTAGTTTTTTTCTATATATACATTGTTTTATATATTATATCAAATACAATAAATAAAAACTTAACATCAAAAAGTTAAAATCATATTAAATTTTAATTATTTTAATTGACTTAATTATAAATAAACATAAATGTATAATATTGATTTTCCAGCCATTAAAATCCATTTTTTAATAACATTAAAATGATATACTAAAATAAATCAAATCCAAATAGTAAATAAAAACCAATAATAATTCCACTAAATTAAGAATATTAAATCATATCAATTAATTTTCAATAAAAACATTCAAAAATTCATATTGTAATTTTTTATTTTCTTTTTTAATCAAATGCATTAATTTTTTTATAATTAAAACCTTTAGCATTTATTTTTTATTCACTATTATAAATACATGGGTAAACCTCAATGGTTTTCATTATAAGTCTTAGATTGTATTTCTTTAAAGATTGTATTATTTAGGTTTTTTAGCTTTGTATGATTATATTCTTACATGGTTCAATATTTACTTTTTGTGAATTTTGATTAATATTTTTATCTAGGAATTTTTTGTATGAATAATTTTAGTATATTTTTATGTATATTTTTAATGGAAGAGGAACAAATACTTGCACAATTTTCCAGTGTTTTGGTTTTTTTTTTTTGAAAGAAAACGACCCACAGGTCAAACTCATATTATTGCATCATGAATGATAATGTTATGGATATCCACCAGATAATTCATATCAAAATACAAATCATCTTTATTCTTAATAGCTAAATTACACAGATAATTCGCAGCGGTATTACTATTACGATCAATCCAATTAATCTGAGTCGTAGTAAAATTGTGCAGACCTGTACATTCTTTCTTAATGTACTGGCCTAAAACTGTGATATCTTGCTCCCTTTTGTTGATTTTGTTGACCAGCATAGCATTGTCAGATTCAATGATAAGCTGGGTCACATGTAACCTTTCAGCCAGCCTTAACCCTTCTTTGACTGCCTCCATCTCTGCCCAAATAACATCCATAGATTCTTCCCTGAACTTATAGCATCCCCCCAAAACAAAACCATCATGGTCTCTTGCAACAACGCCAAACCCACTGCATCCGTTCAAAATAGCAGCATCAACATTTACTTTAACATAACCCGATAGGGGTTTTTTCCAACCTTTGTTCATCGTTCGCTGGGAAATAACCGAGGGCACAGAAAAATTAAAGATTCTAGAATCTCTACTTAAGGTTTGCGTCCTTTCCCAGATCACTACCGCACCATCCATCTTGCCTTTAAAAACCATGTTGTTTCTGTTATTCCAGCTATTCCATAGGAGGGTTAAGAAGTCAGCTGCAGCCTTATTATCAAGTTCGCGGAAAACGTCTTCGAGCCAGTCTATACAGGCATTGTAAACCCCATCCAGCAACCTGTTATTTAATCCTCCAGCAGTAAGGATTTCGTGAGCCTTTGGGCAATCTTTCAGCGCATGAACCAAAGTTGCTTCTCTGCCTTTGCATCTTGGGCAGATGTTGTCAACCCCCTGTCAAAACCGAGAAATATTGTCAAGAGTAGGAAGGATGTTATGCCCGGTTCTCCAACTGAAGATTTTAATCTTTGGGAGCATCTTTAGTTTCCAGATAACGCGCCAAAATAGTCTGTGAGGACCGAACCTGACTTTCTTAAGAATCATCCAAGAATAGGCCGATTTGGAAGTGTAGATACCATGCGGGTTTTGAATCCACGTCCTGGTGTCTTTGATACCATTATGAGGAATGGGTAAATTGCATATATTGTCCCCCAAATTTTTGTCATTTATCTCAATAACCCTTTCCTTTTTCCACCTCCTGTTATCATAATCCCACAAATCCTTGACTCTTCTCTCATTATTATTAAAAGGAAACTGACAAGTCGGTTCTCCCTTTATACCTTCAACCCACCAATGATCTCTTCTAATATCAATTGTATTGCCATCGCCAACTTGCCATATGAAACCGTCCTTGATAGCCTCAATAGATTTGGCAATACTTGACCACGTGAAGGAGGGTCTGTCACATTGTTTGTAATTGAAAACGTCCCCATCCGGAAAATACTTGGCACTTAACACTTTATAACTCAACATATCCTTCTGAGTCATAAGCCTCCAGACCTGTCTTCCCAACAGAGCCAAGTTGAACAACTGTAAGTCCTTAAAACCCATACCTCCCACTCCCTTAGGATAACACATTTTTTCCCAAGCCATCCTTGCCCATCCTCTAGTTTTGTCATTATTAGTCCACCACATACGACTCATCTGAGATTGAAGATCCTCTATGATGCCTTTTGGAGCCAGGAAAACCGAGAAAGCATAAGTCGCAATAGCCTGAAAAATAGCCTTGATAAAGACCTCTTTCCCTGATTTTTGTTAGAAGGTTTTTGCGGTTGTTTTGGTATCCTATCTACACAGGTTGGTGCACAAAGGTTTTAGTCATTTCAAGCTTTCCATAAACATTTAAGAGGTCATTCTGCTTTAAGATATCTCGATCGATCTGATCCAGTCCAAATAAAGCCTAAACATAATAGCAATAATAAAGCTAAAACAAGATAAAGATGATAGACAAAAGACATAAGTTGATAATATGCATTTTTTACATGCAAACGATCTTGAAATTTTGATATGTGTTTAATAATTATTACAATTTAATTAATTTATTTATGTTTAAATTAAAAAGAATTTAAAATGTCAAATTAATTATTATTTATCTTAAGTATATAAATCATATATATTATTTGAAGGAAAAATAAAATAAATATGATTTGAAGGCATTGAATATTTTATTAACATAATTTTAATTCTTAATTAGTTTGTATTCTTGATCAGTTGTGTATATATACTTTTTTTATATCTAAAACTCAATGTAATTTGTGTAAATAAAATACATTAAGATTAAAATGAAAAACAATGTAGTTGAATGTTTAAAGTTATTAGATTTATGTTTATTTTATAAGTTAAATGATCATAGTAATATATAATATTAGTTTTTGTGGAAATATGATTAAGATACTAATACAACAATTAAAATTATATTATGTGATTTAAATTTGGTTATTAAAAATAGAAAACTTTAATATAAAGTTATTATGTGAAATGACTAAAGTAGTAATTTTAATTTCAGTGAATTGAAAGCATGAGAAAATTCAAGGGCTAATTGAGTAAATATAAATTGCAGACGTACTTGTCAAAAAATTTAAAAAAATGTAAAGGGGTTTAGTTTGTAAATCCCTTCATTCAACTTTAATAGTTGAAATTTTCTTTCCATACTTTTTACTTTTGCCATACATTTGAAAAAAAAGAAAAGTTCTAGCGTGTTTTCACATGATGTCATAGTGTCTTTCAGCTGTGGTCTTGCTCTTTTTTTTATCATGATGTCAAAAGATCTTTCAGCTATGGTCTTACTCATTTTAGGCACATATCTTCCGGTTGGACCCATGGTCTAGCCATGATCTTTCTTTCTTACTTTTCTCGTTGTCTTCCATCTATTCCTCCATTTCACCATTCCTAAAATTGATGCGCGAACACCGCAATGTCTCCTCCGCAAGGCCTGGAGCTTCGCACATCACGGGTGCACTCAGCAACACCTTATGGTGGTATATAATAGAATCACCTCTTATTCCTATTCTTAAATTTGACTAACCTTTCAACATTACCAGCATTTGCACATTATTCACACACATAAGCAATCCTTTCATGGAGATGCAAATTCCACCCATATCCTATTTGCAAACCTTCAAAGTCTTGAACTTAAACCCCATATTCCATATTCCATATTCCGACAGATACTGTAGCGAACTCATAGAATAGGACACCGTAAAATAAACTCCTTCAGAACTACTTGAAAATGAATATCTAGACCTCACCACAATGGTGGTTATCAGTTACTAGCCACTTAGGCGTCACAGAATGTGCCATAAAGGCATCAAAGAATACTGTCATAAAGGCATCACAGAATACCAGCCACTAAGGCCTTTCAAAGAACTTACCGATTTACTGTCCTGATGGACCTTATAACAGTTGATGCCATAGGCCTTACCCACAGGGTCTTACACATTTCTTCACGTCGTGATCTGCCAATCCAGCTTACAACCCGTCGGAGGCTACACCATGAACATCCTCATTGTCATAAAATGTCATGTGTCTCTACTATATGGTCTTACGCATTTTGTTTTATAATATGCTAGTCCGGTTAGCAATGTACCTACTCTTCTGAAGGCAAAACATACAGATGAATTACTCATTTAACACAGAACGCACTTAACTAGATTTCATTCACACTTCCGACAAATTCATACTCTCCAATACCAAATCTCACATGCATACATACCACACATCATCTTATTCATACAAGACATTATATACCTCATTTGCAAACATGTAGAAACTTTATGATACTTCACACACATACCATCACCAGTTATCCGAGAAGACACCAACATATGAATAACCATTGTAAATTATCATACATGAGTCAAGATAAAGACTCGCCTAAAACTCACCTTTACTTCAACTCTGAGTTTCTGTTCCGATGATCTTACCCGAACCAGCAGTAGCAACTGCTAATAGATTATGGAACTTCCATTAAAATCTCATTTACAGACAATTTACTAACATCTCAATTACAGACGACCCTCATGTAGCACCTCTTATTCACACCCTACTATTTTATGCCTTTTAACATCCTTACTCTTTCAAAATCTCAACATGGGGAGTTATAAAACATACCAGGAGATTGAAAGATTCACTGATTAAACCAAAAATATTAGCTTCCAAACCTAACGAAGAAGAAGAGATTGTTTAGGTTTAGGAAGAAGAACCAGAACGTAGAGCAAAAGGAAATAAAGACCATCTAAAATGTTCCTTTCCCATTATATATACTCAGTTCCTGTTAGTGGATCTTGACAAGTATCAAATGCATGCAGAAATTGTCCCTTAAATGCCCTACAAAAACCGAAAAAATTATAAAAGAGAATCTGGCACAGATGCAGTTTAACCAATCAATCCATTCAGTTGACTCCCAACCAATCACGTTACAGAACCCATCTTGCATAGCATTTGAGGAAGTTAGGCATACCATACATTTGGCGGTAACACTCATAAGGTGTGCTTTTGAAGATGATCTAATCTTCCAAAATTTTCTCATACACTTAGAAGGCATTTCATACTCAACCAAAACTCTGAGGCGTGCTCTTTGTTTGTCGTATTCTTTCTTCAATTGAAGAATACCCCAAGATTAAATCCTCAGATACTTCTACGGGCGGATACTTTATGCACCAAATTTTAGTTTGCCAGAAGTCTGTAAAATGGCGGACTATACTACCATAGTGCATCAAAATAGGGACCCTTCACATCTATTGTCTTTCTCTCAGATCCGCAAATTTTGGAGTGTGACATATATATAAACTTAATTTGGAGAAAAAATTATGCTAGGTCATTACAATATTTTTTATAATATGTAAATTAAGTAAAAAATAATATAAAATTTATAAGAGAATAACTTATATTAGGATGATCCTAAACAGTTTAGTTTTTAGGCATCAATAAAATCAAGCCATATCATCCATTTTTAAAGAGATAAAAATATAAATATATAAATATATACACATCCATAGATAACCTCTTCCCTAACTTAATTTACTTTAATTAAATTATTTAAAAAATAAATAGTCAAACTTAATTAGGAATTAAATTCATAGCAAAGACGATTCCTTGCCTCTTGAAACAATGAACTCATGTTTTTATGACTTTCGTTGTTAATGTTTTTATAATTGTTTTCGGAGCCTAAACAGTTTCCTTATGCAGCTGAAGGGTGTCGCACCCATCAATTCTTCTGTTTTTCATGTTTTAATATCCTTTTCTTCATGAAACTTCCAGCAGATATTTAAAAGCCGAAACAACTGCATATAGTGAAAACAAATATTCACTAATTTAAGCTTAAAACAAAATAAGACATGAAAATTTTGTTGTATTAGGTAATATTATTTATCTTTTAAATAATTTAATTAAAGTTAAATTGAGTTAGGGAGGAGATCGTCTATAGATGTGTATATTTATATTTTTATCTCTTTAAAATTGATGACATAGCTTAATTTTATTAGTGCCTAAAAATTAAGTTTTCTAGAATCATCCTAATATAAGTTATTCTCAATTTATAATATGTAGCTTTTTATAATAAAAAAATCTATAAAGTGGTCAATAATTTTCATAACACTTCTTACAAATAATATAACTTGTTGCCGTAACTTTAGAAAATTATTTTTTTTACAAATAAGTTATGATAAAAATTTTATAACCCTCTTTCTACAAATAAGCATATTATTTTTGAAATATATAACATTGACACATAAATAAATTATGTTTATACTTCTTAATCATAACTTTTTATAATTAAATATATTATAAAACTTCTCTAACATGTAAATTTTTTTTATAATAATTTTTTTTGGCTATAACTTTAAAAGAAATTAAGATTTAAATAATATTTTTTTAGAATTTATAATATAATAAATCTTTAACTATAATCATCTCAAATACTTGTACGTTTTAATACTTGATAAAAATCTATAACTTAAACTTATATAAAAACTATTTTTTAAAATTTTGAATTTGGGTGTAATTACCTGCGTAATTACTCCTATTGTTACCCTCCCATAAGAATTGGAAAATGTAGATACTCTAATTACATCCAATTCGGTGGAACTCACCAATTATAATAATTACTCAAACATGTCAACTCAATGTAATTATAATCAATTACACACAAATCCAATTACTAGGTTACTTTCCAAATACTACCCAAATTCAGCATTAATATTTAAGAAATATCTATAAAGTAATTTGAAAAAAAAAATTATTAGAGTTCGTATAAAAAAAATTGTTAGGATTCAAAGATCAAAATAGTAATATTTGTTATGAATAAAAATATCAGAAAAATTCTTAGATAATTATCCATTAAAATGTGTTTTTTATTATTAATATTTTAATGTATATCAATAATTCACGTTATATGTTATTAATTTTTTCAGAATTAATTTTTTAAGTAGTAATGATGTAAATCACCTGAATTATAATTATATTATTTCAAATATTTGTTTCCTAAATTTAGTAAATTTCATTATTAGTCAAGTTTTCTATTAAAAATTGTAGAGTAAAATTGGAAGGGGAATCATTCTCTTCATATTATTTTAGGTAATTAAATTAGAAAGGTATAAATTAAGAGTAAATATGGTAATCTGCCACATTTTGACAATTTATGATAACAAATGGCTAAATTTAACTATATACCATATTAAATTGCATCCCATAATTGTAACTTTAAATTCTATATATAAATTTGAAAATACTTTTAGAAAACTTAATTATTTAAAATTTCTCAAACTCTAATTTCTTATACTTTTCAAAATAAACAATATTATGAAGTAATTAATAATTTATTAATCATAATTAATAGTTTAAACTTATAATTGTCAATCATAGTCAAAAAAATTTGTATGCTAAGACTATTCTTATTAATTTTAAAAAATTTGTGTGTATATTAATTTTAAAATTCTATTGCAATCATTATTCATGATTGAACATACAAGATAATGTAATCACCAAATTAGATATATATATATTCAATTTTTTTATATTCAGATTATATTTATCATACTTTGTAGTCTTTTTTCTTCTTTTTTTTCATGCAGTGATTATTGAATTTTTATATTAATTTAAGCATATTTTGATTTTATTATTGTTTTTACTTTACAAATTATGTACATATTAATTTAGGTACAAACTCATTGTTTTCACTTTACAAATTACTTTATATATTAATAATGAAAGAATTTCATTATTGTGATAATATTCTCATTATTCAATGTTTTTTTTTAATATATGTCAAATTTATTATTTCGATTATACTTTAATTTGTATTTGTTCAAATTTGCGTTTATTAATATTTTTAAAATTGTAAACAAAACCTTACCCAATTACTTTTAACATAAAATATAGATACTTATCGAATTGTTCATAAACTTTTACAATAACTTATTAAATTATTACATATAAATTGATATGTACAATTAACCCATACTTGAGTATGGAAACTAGATTTTTACTAATTCAAAGTGATTCTTATCAAAAGCAATTATATTAGATTGATCTGAACCAACCAATTTCCAGTTGAACTGATCAATTGTAATCTATATATATATATATATATATATAAGGAGGGAGAGCGCAAAAAAATATTTTTAAAAAAAGCCAGACAACAATTTTTTATAAATGAATTAAGGGCCTTTTGTCTAAGGTAAAATGGAGGAGTCTTTAACAAAATCCCATCAACTAAAATTGCAAATTACATTCACTTTTTACTGTCTAATGCTTCCTTTAGTTTCCTTCCCAATGCAAATGCCAATGGAGGTGGAACCGCATTTCCTATCTGCCGATGCTTGTGTTGAATGTTACCAGCAAACTTGTAGCTGTCTGGGAAACCCTGTTTTGGCAGACCAACAATATCCATTAGAGCTTATACCAATGTTTTCTACTTCATTCTACCCAAGCTTTCACAAACCAAATAGCAATGAATGTTCAGTAAGTTTAATGACTTACTTGAGACCGAGCACATTCCCGAACCGTCAGAATCCTGTCCTGTTCTGGATGAAAGCACATTCCAACCTTACCCATTGGTTGAGGGTCAGTGATGGAAGTTGGGAAGTTCCCTTCCCAATCCAACCTTCCAAATAGCCCTTTCCATTGATTGTGCCTTTTGGCCGTATTTGGCAGACACCAGGGTATTAAATCTACCAATTGTCCAGTAGAGAGTTTAACCTGCAATTTTTAAGGAAACAAACAATCCAGCAGCTCAACAATTTCATTCTGATCAGATTTCAAAACAGACGCAAAGAACAGAAGCCGATTATGTACCTTCTCATCTGGAAGATCATGCCAATCTGCACCTGGTCGCTTTGGAATCTTTTGACACCGAATCAGGTTAAGCTCATTCATTTCCTTTGATATATGATCAGTAAGGACAGCCATGTTTCCTCGAATTTTCTTCTGAAACCATGAGACGGCTTCACTTTGATACTGTGGAAAAACAAAACATTGTAAATTGAATATACATGTACAACCTTTTATACAATGAAGCAATTTTGGAAATAATTTTCAATATAGTTACCTCCAAATTTGTCTTTGAGGCCCCATTTCCTACAGCTGGTAGATCACCAATTGTATCTCGCACAGTAATTGCACGGAAAGGGGCTCCACTTGCAGTACTCCTCACAGCTGCATACTGCAAATTATGTGATAATGTAACTTTCAACTCTGGAACAGCAAAGACATGCATTGGCTCTGGCCATTCAGGAAGAGTCTCTTCAGGGGAGGCTGCCCATATGAATGCTCGTTTTCTTGATTGAGAAACTCCATAGGCTCCAGCTTCCAAAATACCAAACCTCACCTAAACAGGCAACCAGAATATCATACACAACCAAACATGTACTTATATTTGTATTCTTATAACAAGTATACTACAGAAATTGCTGTTAAGTGAAAGGAATATCTACCTGATAACCCATTTCAAGAAGTGAAGCCAGAGTTAACTTAAACGTCTGCCCTTTATTGAAAGACACAAAGTTCCTCACGTTCTCTAAGAGGAAATACCTTGGCCGGAAGTAATCAGCAAATGATAAGAAAGCTAAAATCATCTCACATTGTACTTTACTCCATGTACTATGGTTAAATCTATTCATTCCAGAGAAACCCTGCAAAGTAAAACAGCTTTGCTCCTAATGAATCATTTATTAATTACTCCAGAGATTAGATAACAAAGGAAAACTATAATATATAATACCTGGCATGGAGGGCCTCCATTGATGAAATCTACTTGCCCCGGTAATGGCAAATCATTAATCTCTTTCTCATCAAGTGATGCCGCTAATTCAGCTGCCTCAGAAGTAGAGATGCAGTCATCTACATCCCCAGACTTCTCCATAATAGCCCTGTATTATAACTTGCTTTTTAGTTATTAGCAATTTAAAGAGGAATAGAGGAGAGCAAACTTGTCATACGGACCTAAGAATGACATTGCAGTTTTTAATGAAGACCAAAGACTCAGGATGATTGAGTTTAAATGCATCTCCAGCAGGCTCTTCATATTCAATTGCCCATTTAGTTAATGATACACCTACACCAGTAATAACAAAAGATGGTTGGACATAAAGTGCCTAAGTAATAAATACGGCTAAGCACATAAAAATTGATGAAATGGACAGAAAGGTAGACAGTACCAGATTGGTGCAACCCCTCTGACAGACCACCACAACCTGCAAATATGTCTAACGTAGCCAAGCGGTTCCCCTGAGATGCTTCTTGCTGTTTCTCAACTTCTAATTCACTTTCTTCCTGTTTACCCTTTCCCTTTTTCTTTTGGTATGCAGTTTCATTATCCACAATTCCAGTTGAGTACCTTAGTTTTATTTGAGCTGGTAACTGCTTGCCAACCAAAAAAGGGGGAAGTTAGTTATCCTCCAAAGGTACAAATTATAAATGCAAACAAAAATTACCATGAAAATGATTATGGAAGTATCATTCCCAACAAGCACTACAGCAAAGGAAGCAAAAGGGACTCACCTGCTTGAGAGATCCATTGGAAGGGTCATAAATGCGATCGCAAAAGAAGACATGATGAAATATTACTGGAGAATTGCATGCTGGAAGGTCATTCTTCTTTCTGACTTCACATTTGCCTTCTATTGCCTCAACAAACAAAATATCTGTTTCTTCACTATAATAGACCTGAAAATTTAAATAAATAAAAAAAACATATAAATTTACCATAGAAAAGTATAACTAAAACTATGACGATATGAAGTTTACAACTGTCATCATATTTTAGGATAGCAACTACCTCTCTTATATCAGAACTGTAAGCCTTTTCAGCTGAAATGTCCTCTGGTCGGAAAAATCTCCTGACTTTAACTTGGGTGGACTCTTCACAAACTTTTTTCTGCCCCTTTGGAACAATAATCTCTAGCACTTGGCACACAACATAAGGCTTCAAGCCTATATTCCTCCCAGCTTTAAAGTTTTCAGTCTCAGCCCTTTCTACTGTAAATTGATGTGGACTTACATAGACATAATCATGGAGAGAGTACTCAATTCCCTTGTATACAAAGCCTGTATTTGATGAATTCACTTTGAACACTTCTTTGGCCCTCCCAGCATCCTTAACTTGGCAAGAATGGCAGCATCCAGAACCCAAACCCAAAGTATCAATGGGGAGCGTAAAGAAGGCACCCCTCTCAGGCCAATACAAGCTTTTACAATAATACTCTATTAGAAGTCCTTTTCTCTTCCTCTCCTCTGCTTCTGCTCTATCAAGTTTGTCCATGTTGGCATTATCTTTCCGATGCTGATATCCCCAAGGTCTTAATCGAATATCTACCACTACAGTCTGTTTCACATCCTCCAATTCAAAATCTCCACAGTTATTTGTTAGGAACACCTCTCTCTCATTAGCTGCATTGCCAAGTACAGTTTCAGATCCTCTCTGCATCATTCGTCCATGAAACATTTTTCTTCCCTTTGAAGTTTCAAACATGTACTCCACAAAATAGATTGCAGGAAGTTCATACAAATCAACTTCAACAGAAACAGCACTTCCGACCACAACTGCTTCTCCATGTACAATGGCTCGTTTATAAAGAGGCTTATCAGAGCTTGTTTTGCTTACAGGCTCTCCATCCCAGCTTACTTCCTCAGTAGAACACTGTCTAGGTTGCTTTGATACTGAAGGAGACTTCTGAGTCTCCATTGCAATTGGTTTATCTTCAGCATTAGCATTAGCATCAGCTTCAGCTTCAGCTTCAGCATCAGCATTAGCTTCAGCTTCAGCTTCAGCTTCAGCTTCAGCTTCAGTATTAGCATCACCATCGTCATCTTCATTTTCTTCTTGTTCCTCATTTTCATCTTCATCTTTCACATCACAATTAGTTTCCTCCTTTGAATCTTCTGGAGAGTAGTTTGAATAGTAATCCCCCCAAATCCTATTGATTAGCCTTGTTGTGGTCGCCTGCATAGCCTTTCTTATAGAAGCTATAGGCATCATTGCTGCTCGAGGATTTAAATTTGGTTCATTCTTGTGTACAACTTTCTTCTTCTTGACTAACCATTTTGTATGGTGTCTCTCTTCCATTTTATTTGCAAGGCCAACCACAAATGCACACTTTTTAATCTTTTCATCAGGAAACTCTGCAAAGAGTTGTAGTATTATCTGTCCATGCACGACAATATATCTCTCAACAGCTGCTGGATCAGAAGATATAAAAGCGCGATTATCCTTCTTGAACTCAGACACCCTCTTAATTACATCATTGAAAGACAGGCGTGATACTCGTGTTTGCTCCTTCAATAATGTAATAATGCTTATCGCAACCCTTGCTGTTTTGAGTACTGGTTCATACCAAGGAAGATATTGCTTTGATGGTTTGCCAAGTCTATACCTGAAAAATGGAGAGAAAATAAAAACTTGTCACAGTTAAAACTAATTATTTAATGAATAGGAAAATCTGGTTGTTTTGCATATTAGTAGATAATTGCAAAGAACTATGGTTTTTTTTTTTTTTTACTTTCTAGAAACTTTTCTGCAGGAATTGTAGATCAAACATGAGTTAGCAAAAATATTATAGCAACAGAATCCTAATCAAGAAACAAGAGACAATACCAGGCCATGTCTGTCCTGATTGAGATGAATATCATTGATGATCCAAATTCAATCATCCATTCCTTAATAGCACTCAAAAAAATTGGAATTCCATCAGCATTCAGCACACTCGAAGAACCTGAAGTAGACTGACTAAGGTCATTGTCAAGACAGAATCCAATTCCATCATCAGCAGTCATAACCCCAGAACCAAAAATGGTAACATCAATGTCAGCACATGGTTTCATAGGAAGCAGCTCCAAGGAAATCAGCCTTGAGTCTGAATTGTAAAATGACCAGTTGTGGAGCATGCTTCGAGGGAGATCCTCAGGATCACACACATCAAAGTCACTTTCAAAAACTACAAGTTCATCAGTTTCTTCATTAGAATTCTTGTAGTATGCTGGAAGAGGATAATCATTTGCAATTTCATCTTCATTGATTTTGATATAGAATTTGTTTGACATAGAGGCTGAGCCTTGGTTCCTCTTCTGTTTCATAGATTTCCAGTATTCTTCCTCTTGCAACAGTTTTGCCAACTTTGCATCCTCATCTTCCTCAGCTGTAAAAGTAGATGAATATGTCTCATCCAATTTGCTTTCCCCCTCTCCTTTTTTACCAATGGTCAGAGCACCACCAGAAAACAGTGCTATGTCTAGCCCTATATTTTCACGCTTCCTGCTCTCATCTTTGAGGGCAGCAAGAACAGGCAATCCAGCAAATACCTGGTCATTTACCCTCGAAGTTGCATCCAAACCAATCAGTTGATTATAAATAAATTCTCCCTGGGAAATAACAAAATCCCTAATCGATGCCCCACGAGAGAAGCTCTTGCTTCCACTCATGGACCGAACAACACCGGCAAGCAATTCATCAAGACTTAAGTCAGGATTTCCACCAGAAGGCTTGGAAAGTTTTTTATAAACCTCTACACAAGCTCGAGCTTTTTCAAAGAAATGTTCATAATATTTTTTATAGCTGCCACTTGGCTTACAGCAGGAGTAATCAGCTACATCAGTTGAAAGCCATATCACTGGACAACCATCTTCATAACCAGAGATGTCCCAAGACTCAACACGTCCAAATCCTTCACATCTAACACTCTTCTCCTTTACTTTTTCCTTGTCAGAATTTTCTTCAAGCGGCAACATCAAACCAGTTATGAACATGTCATTGACTTCCAACATCTCAAGGGGTTGTGGAAGACCTTCTGAATTATGCAATACAAAATCAGTTAGCCTCCTATTAGGCCGACCATCATCTTTTTCACAAGTCAGCCCTACAGCTAGAATTTCATCTTCTACTACCATATCCTTCTTTGTGTCAAGAACTGAATCCTTTTCAGATATGCAAACTGCTTTCTCCTTAAAATCAGTGCAGGCAGCAGCTCTCTTTGGCCTTTTTGAAGGGACTGGCTCCCCATTTTCCTGAGCACTATTACGCTTCTGTACTTTTTTATCAGTTTCCATCTCTTTCTTGGTGGAAGATTTAGCAGATTTATTCTTGCCTTTCTTATTCTTCTTCATTCCTAAATGCCAAAAAAAAAAAAAAAAAGATCTTGTGAACTTGAGTTTAGGCACTTTAAAAAACCATCAGAAACAAAAATATAAATAAATGGTATAGCATAAACACAACATGCCTCTTATATATCACTGCATGGTGAAAAATAAATAAACAAAAATATAAGAAAATAATATGCTAGCACAATCACACAGATAACTGAAATGGCTAAGCGAAAAAAAGGGAAAAAAAAAAGATCTTGCAGTAAAACATAAGACTAGGTAATTTATACTTTGTAAAGAAATGAATTAACAAGATTCTTCACGCACACACGCAATCTTGTTTTGCTAAAACATTTTGATAAGCCAAATGTAAGCAGAACCTTGAAATGTTTAGCACAAACTCACAGGGAAATACAAATGCAAATCTAATGAAACAAGTTGATCAAGCCAAAGGTTTTATAGGAAAAAAAAACAGGTCCCAAAGATCAAGTCCACGCACACACACACACACACACACACACACACACACACACACACACACACACACACACACAATCTTCTTTTGCTAGAACATTTTGCTAAGCCAAATGTAAGCAGAACCTTGAAATGTTTAGCACAAACTCACAGGGAAATACAAATGCAAATCTAATGAAACAAGTTTATCAAACCAAAGGTTTTATAGAAAAAAAGAACAGGTCCCAAAGATCAAATCCACCCAAAAAAAGGAGACAGAAGAAACTCAAACGAGACTAGCCCCATTAAAATAAAACAAAGTGCATGAAGGTTAAAGCACAAGGGATCAACATGCAGAAACAAGAAAATCCTTGAAAATAATCAAAAGACCCCATACTGAATAACAACTAAACTTGGATTTTCATATTCAAGCTGCAACCTTCGATAATTGCAATGAAAATCACAAAACCAAAACAAAAAAGGGATTTTTGTTGAACATGTAATTAAAACAAACTGCCATCACCTGATTGGCTTAGCTCAGACTAGATGACCTGTCTTAAGCAGTAAGTCTACAGTTTCGTCTCTCTTATACATAAAATTAAATGCGTAAAAAATGATAAATATACATTAATATAGACATGGGCCCAGCCCCCCTTCCCTTTTTTCTCTTTTCTTCGGTGAGCCGCAAATCAAAAATCAACAATCGGGAATGAATATATGGAATCAATAATTCAGTTTAAGAGATTACAAAAAAAAAAAAAAAGGAAAACCTGAAGGGGAATTAGAATCCAAAAGAGCGACAGATCCCATGACTTGGAGAAGAGACGGAAACTTTAGCTCTAAACTCACTGTTTCTTTGATGTTTGGCTTCGTTCAGCGAGAACAGTGTTTAGTGAAGATGAATAGAAAGGGAAGAAACACTGAACATTATAAATAAACGAAGGGAAAAAGCAAAGAAAGGCGGGAACACTGGTTTTGGAAAAAAATGTTGGCGCCATTCCTCCAAAAATGAAAATTTTCTACCATTTTTAACTTTTTTACAAGTTTTTTCCCCAAACGCCAAAAACACACAAAAAAAAAATCGAAAGCTCTTTCCCGTTTTCCGCCCTAAACTATGACAATGCTGTCCACTTGTATTGTATAAAGCCACATCAACCATATGGACCAAGTCAAATACCCTACCCGTTAGTATTTCGTTTATAAGTGAGATTGGATATTTTTCGCCCCCTTAATTACATTTCATCTTAATAAAATTTAAATTCGAGCTAATTTAAATTCTCTTAGTGTTATTTTATTTTTCACAAGGCTTAAACTCCAACTTTATTTAAAAAGTATTGAGTCCTCATTATTTAACTTTAAAAAATTATATATTTTTATGATGCAATTAAAAAATTCAAGAGAGAAAATTCACAGAGTAAAAAAGAAGAGAAGAAAACCGAGAAGGAAGAAATACTGAAACTGCTCAACGACAAGGGTATGCTTAAAAGGAAAGGAATTAGCCATTTGAAAAGTTAGTTGGCCTATTAATAGCTCAGACCGTTGTCTTCCCTTTATGCGTACCATTTTCATTAAATTCTTATCCGCACCGTTTAACTAAAACAAAACGCCATGTTTTTACATCCTTGAATTACCTTCTAAACGCACTGTTTACTTGACCTATGTTTATTTTTCTAATTCAAGTTCTACCTCGTAACAAGTACTGCCTACCAAAACAGATTCTTGTCCTCGATGATTAAAATGAGGAAAGGTGGCACGTAGCTTTTGCAATGGTTCTTAGGTATCATATTCAGGGAAAGTGCCTGCCCATTCCACAAGCACCTCAATGACCGCTTGATTACTTTTTCTTGACCATTTTTGCACTCACAAATTCTGACTAGCTCCTTAAGCAAGGCCCCATGCGCATCCAATAATGGCAATTAAGCTTACACTGGTGTTGCTCCGACATGCTTCTTCAGCTAATAAACATGTAATGTAGAATGGATGTGTGATCCTAGAGGTAACTATAGCCTATAAGCCACTTGTCCAACCTTAGCCACGATAGGAAAAAGGCCAAAATATTTGGGAGACAATTTATGGTTAAGAGCCATGCTAATTGATTATTGTCTATATGGCTGCAACTTCAAGTAAAGCAGTACTCCTTGGAACTATCTATCAATCCTGTGTTTCTCAACTAGCTGCTTCATTCTCGATTGTGCTTATTTTAGATGAAACTACAACATTTTCCTTGTAGCTTCTCGAGCCTACAAGCTTCTATCCACGCTGGCTACAGGTGAAATCCTAGCAAGGTACGACAGATGTTGTAATGGTGTCTGCCCATATAAAGCCTTATAGGAGGTAAGTTGAATGGCTGAATGGAAGGTCAATTTGTACCATCATTTAGCCAAAGATAGTTAACTCACCCAATCAGCAAGCTTCTCCCTTATTATATACCTAATTTAACCTTCAAGGCAGTAGTTTAAAACTTCAGTTTGGCCATCATTTTAGGGGTGACAGGCTATCGATAGTAGGAGTTTGGTTCCTGCCCTCCTAAAGAGCTCTTGCCAAAAAACACTCACAAAAATCCAATCTCTATATAAAATGATAGTATCAGTCATACCGTGGAGTTAATACACGTGAGCCAAATATTCTTGTGCTACTATTTTGGCTATAAACAAGTGAGATAGAGCCAAGAAGTGTCCTTAAGTGATCTGCCACTACCAAAACCACATATTTCCCATTTGAGGTAAGGAGGCCCTCGATGAAGTCAAGACTAATGACAACCCAAACTCTGTTTGGAATTGGTAATGGCTATAGCAGACCAAGCGAAGCCACATTCTCATTTTTACACCTTTGACAAGTGAGGCATCCTTGATCCACAATTTAACATCTAGCTATGCCCCGACGTACGTGCACCGAGGCTGAGAATCAACACTACAACAAATATAACTATCGCGACTTTACTGCAAGTGTTAAAGGTCAACTGTAATATTTATAGTGTCATATGGAACACCGGAGTATTCCAAGGGGTCGAACCCAAATGATTCAGTGATTTAATGGTTCCTACTCGACAAGCATGCAATGAAGGAGTCTAGCTAGCTACTCACTACTTTCTATATTACAACAAAGCATAATTTGAAGTTAATTAGGCTAATTAGATATTTAGTGCTAAAAAGGACTAAATTGCAAAATAATCAAAATTATTAGCTCGATAATTCAACTCGAAATCATCGAGAGGGGTGAATTGACCTCTTAAAAATTTGTAATTGCTAAGAAAAAGATAAAGACAAAGAACACTTTGATTTATAGTGGTTTGGTCCCAATTGCCTACTCTACTACCTTAGCTTTCCATAATTAAGAATTTTACCAAATTCACTAATTTGATAACCTTCAAGGACAAGGTTTAACCTTACATTGGGTACAAACCCTCTCAAAGAGTAAACACAAATAGCAAACTACGAAGAAATCTCTACAAGCTTGAATTATTTGCCAATTAAGCACTAATAAACAAGAAAACACTTGAGCTAAAAGAATAACAATAAAGGCTCACAAGTGTGTACAAAAAAAGTATGAAAGTTGAGCACAAAGGTTGATTCATTGATCTTTTAGGCTTGAATTATCTCTCTTGTTGTTATAGGATCTTTGGAAGCTGGTATTTATACTTGCTAATTAATTTCCAACCATTGTGATTGTTGGATATATGAATAAAGCCATTGGGGATGTGAAAATCAGTGCATTTAATTCACCTGGAATAGTGAGTATCGATACCGGCTAAAAAGGTATCGATAATTTTTTCATTAAATATAAAATTTAGTGACTGCTGGAGTTGAAGATACCGATACCAAACAAATTTTATCAATACCATATGAAAAGTATCGATATTGGATCAATACTTAGCTGAATTTGTGAAAAACATAATGTCAAATTGGTACTGTTTTTAAAAGTTATATTAATATTTTGAAAACTATCAATACTTTGTCATAAAGTATCAATATTTTTTGGCCTGAAGCTATACTGGCCTGTTTTAAAAACAGTTTATCTAGTTGAAAGAATTCTTACTTAATTAAAATCATTTTAAGTTGACTCAAAAATTTCTAAGAGTTCAAAATAAGGATTCAAAATTTTATCTCTTAGATTTCATTTGAGAAATCATTTTGTCAAATTTGTTCAACTTTAACTTTTATTCAAAAACACTTTAATTTGTTATATTAAAGCATGTTATAAAATAAAGCTTAGTTTAACAAAAAATATGAAATTAACAAACTAATAACAGACAACATTCGGTTGACTTCCATGTTGCTAATTAATCATTGGATTACGGATCTAAACCATTTAAACTCCTAAATTTGTTCATTTTACCTATCACGCCCTAGATTTTATTTTTTTATGGGCATTATTTTATGTCATAAGGGAATCAATGGTCTAGTGGTTAAGTGTGTTAATTGTTTCCATAATGTCTCAAGTTCAAGCCCTTATAAGCACATCTTTTAATTAAATATTTTTGACAATTTTGAGCTAGTGTGAACACTCTTGCCGTCCAACACATATTGCCATACAAAGGAAGATTATTTCCTTTTGGTGTCATTATCCCCTCAACTTGCCAAAACCTCTCCCTTACCTTAACTTGGTTGACCATTGAACCTAGACACTCACCATTTCATTTTTATTTTCTCCCTTTTTCTCTCTTCCTCTCCTTTAGTCGCACCACCACTTTGCTCATCAATTCTTCACTCATTTTTTTTCATTTTTACCACCTTAGAAGTCTTTTTTTCCTTATTTCTCTTCCACTCTACCACCACGCAAGGCCGTCGCACCTCCACCACACCACCACATTTCCTCCGTCGTTGTTGTGCCACCACCGTCGGCCACCACCAAAATTTTCCATTTTTCTTCTTTTTTTCTTCTCTTTTCGAAACTCATCTCTGTAATCCCTCAATTCTAATTTTTATTTATTAAAAGATCGCTTCTTATCTTATCTTTCTAACTCATTATTTTGTGCGTTTTAGTTCCAAATCCTCCTATTCAGTTGGCTTTTCGGGAAATATTATTGAGCCTTTTCCTCCGTTATTATATAAGTATGGAAGATCCTTTAGTTCATGACTTCTTTTCATACTATTATTTCGATTACGATGTTACTAACACTTTATTTACCATACTTTCATGAAGTGCCATTCAAAAATCTAAGAATCATATTCCATTTGTAAAAGTGTGCAATTTGACGATCAATTGCGTAAGTCTAACTAAATCACAATCATTTTTAATCAAGGGTTGTTTATTTATTTATTAAATCCGTACTAACATAAGAATTTGGTCAAAACTGTTGTGACTCAAGAATCGAACTTTCCCCTTTCGAAGTGGAATCGAGATTTACAATGTGTGGGGATTTACTTTAATAATGATGGTTGATGATAATATTGATAAAAATAGTTTAATAAGCAATGAAATATTATTTTTAATATTATTCTTTTAATAATGAAATATTGGGTGAACACAAAAGTGTTTTTAAGGATTGATTTAAGATCGATAGAAAAAGGATACCAAGTAAGTTCCCGAAACTTAAGCTCTATGATAATGATTGTGATTTGGTCATTTCTGTAAAATATGTAATCATATGATTTCTGTTACTCATGACATGTGATTTATGGTTATTAGATTATGTATGTGCAAATAATATGAAAATATGGTTATTGATGTTCTAATTCGCATGAAAAATATGTTACTACTCTAATATTTCTGATTAGCATGTTGAGCATGCCATATTTCTGGTTTAGATTTGCATGTCAAGCATGCCATTGTGATAAAATATATACGATACCTGATCCGCATGTTAAACATGCCATATTCCGATATTATAATTCGCATGTAAAGCATGCCTACTGAAAATTCGTTTGTATGTCATATCACATGCATGAGGTTGGGAAAATATGTACGGAGGAAGTATCTGACAGTAAATCTGCATTACCTGGTGGCTTATCCACAATATTCTGTATCTAGCAGTAAATCTACAATATCTGGTGGTTCAACCACATTATTTTGTTTTTGGCAGCTCGATTGTAGTATCTGGTGGCTAGTCCACATTATTGGTGTGTTATTGGATGGATGAGCTCTAGGGAAACTAGGGAACTCTTTATGGTGTGTAACGGAGTTGGGTAGTATCTATTTTCTAAAAATTTGCATTGTTTTCTAAAAAGTGTTGCATTGACATCGTCATTGTGCATTCTGCCATATCTGATTTTGTGAATGAATATTTGGCATGTTATGATCTGCTTAAATTGATGTTGTTATGAGTTAAATTTTGTTATTGTTATTATTAGTAACTCACACTAGGCTTTTTAAGCTCACCACTTTAATTTCTAATTTTTCAGATAATCGAGGTTAGGATGGGCTCGACTACGAAGGCACTCTCGATCATTTTTCAATAAACTTTATATTTATTGGTATTTGATAGTCTGGGATTTGTTTTATTACTTTGGATTTGGAGTTTGGTTTTTTTTTTTTTAGACTTTGGCTTTGGTTGTTTTGGACTGGGATTTTCTGCATGGTTTATGTTTTAAAAACTATCATATAAAGGATTTGCAAAATTAACAACTTAAGATGGATTTTATATAAAATAATAAAAAGTTCAATAACAATGTTTTCAAAAATTCAATACTAAGTTCCCATTACACGACACAACCTGTTCACGAAACTGATATTTTACGAGATGTATGTTAATTAGTGTTTTCAAATGACAAATGAGTTTTGGATTTAGAAATTTGTCCGCTGTAATGTTTAAATTGAATTACGATGTTTTCCTAAAACACCCTCAATACTTGAGTTTTTCTAAAGTTAAATGATATCAAATAAATTTTGGTTTTACTTAAAACAATACTAAAAGATGTTTTGTGAAGGCGGTTTTTAAAAGAAAAAAACTTCTAAATGTTTTTACTGCGCTATTGTCATAGCCAATGTTGTAAAAGCCCGACTTTGGGGCTAGTCGAAATGGTGGTTTTAGAACCACTAATTTGAGGTTGAATAAATTAGTTTTAATATTATTTTATGTGTTATGGCATAATTATATGGGTGTATGAAAATTTTGGTGCATTAATTTGGGTGATTGCATGCTAAAATATGGAAAAGAACTAAATCGCATAAAGTGCGAAAGTTTTATTTTACAAGCTAGAGGTGTCTAATAGCTATATAATATTAAATTGGAGGTCCTTAAAGTGTAATTAGGCCATTGGGGAAGTGATAGCCGGCCATAGGAGACAAATTAGAGGCATGGTCAATGGTTAGGTGAGTTGGTGACTTAATTGAATAAAATAAGAGAAAAATAAAGAAGTTATCATCTTTTACTATTTTCATTTCTTCTTCCACCAAAAATTCAAGCAAGAATAGGGGTTTTTGAAGCTCAAACTTTCAATCAAGCTATTCTTTTGCAAGTAAGTGATTTTATAGGTCTTTCTTGAAAATTTTTGTACTTTTGGAACCCCTAAAGCTTAAGCTAGTTAATGAGGGGACTATTTTGCAAAATGGTTGAAATTTTAGGGACTTTACATGTGAGTGATTATGTTGTTTTCTGATTTTTTAGGGAAGAAAATAAATTATGGTTGTTTAATAAACAACTTTTGAGAAAGGTGTTTCCATGAAAACACCTAAAATGACCTTTTTGTAAATATTATAAATTGAGTAGTAAATGCATGAAATGATTGGTATTATGAGTTTTAATAAGAGTAATAAATGTTCAGCAAGGCTTTTTTAATAAGGAAATTCGATGAAAAATGATTTACGAGCCTAGGGGTAAAATCGTAATTTTACCAAAGTGTAAGGGCAAAACGGTCATATTTGCTAAAGTAGAAATTTTGAAGTGTTTGGATTTATGTAGTGATTAAATGAGAAAATTTTATTATTATAGATCAAGAAGAACGCGAAATCAACCTTGACCAAGGAAAAGGCAAGGTTTCAGACTAAACCGCAAATTAACATATTTTGCACTGAGGTAAGTTTATGTGTAAACAATACATCCTTATTACGTATGCTTTACCTATTAATGCATTGTGTGGATGTAAATGCTTATTGGTGAGACTTATTGAAAATGGTAGAAAATGGGAAATTCTCGAATGAACCTTTGGAATAGAAATATGAGTGCGGATAAATATTCGTAAATATGTATTTATTGGTGGGCTGTGTGCGATACCACATTATTATTTATTAACGATGGGCTATGTGCGATACCATCGTATTTATTATCATTTTGGTGGGTTATGTGCGATACCACCGTAATTATCATTGTTAGTGGGCTATGTGCGATACCACCTTATTATTGATTAATGGTGGCTGTGTGCGAAACCACAGGGTATCTTATACCATTTCGAAGGGTTCATCGAGAAACTTGTTTAAGTAAATATTTCACGTGGCTTTATGGTGATAAGTGCAGGGTATATGTGCAAGTAAATGTGAGCAATGTTTATGATATGTGGTTGGGATGTGGTAAGGGTTGAAATGAGTAAGCATGATTATGAGGATATGGTTTGTTTTTACAAAGCATGTAATGTTTGATTGATGATTATGCGGTATGATGTTTATTGTTTACATATAAATGTACTAAGCTTAAAGCTTACTCATTTCTCTTTTCCCTTGTTTTATAGTGTCAAACAGCCAGCTCGGGGTACGTAGATAAGAAACGGATCGCCCACACTATTAGCACATCTTGGTATAGTTAGACCTAGCATTTTGAGTATGGCATGGATAGGGACTAGACTTAGTTGAATGTCATATTGTTTGGTCAAATGTGTTGGCTCATTTCAAAGATGAAATATTTTGTATAAGACCATAGTTGATGGCTCTTTCTTATTAATCTATGAAAAGATGAGGTTATTCATGAATGTGCAAGATGCATGATTGGTTTACTTAGTTTAAATATGCATGAATGGGTTGAAGGTTTGATGTGAATTATGTTTGTATGAGTTGGGGTAATAGAAAGAGCTTGGCAATTAGCCTTGTTCTTGTCTATACGGGTAGACATACGGGCGTGTGTTTAGGCCGTGTATGACACACGGTCAACCTCATGGGCATGTGGTTAGGCTGTGTATCCCTCTGTATGCTAGGTTTGCAAGTTAGTATACTTAGTGGTAAACACACGGGTGAGGACACGGTTGTGTGGAAGACACGGCCATGGACATGGGTATGTGCCCAGGCTGTGTGAAGTCTGCACCTGAGATTAGGAATTTAATTCGCCACACGGCCGAATGTCTTGGCCATGTGACATTTATGGAGTGATGACTTCAGAAACAGAATGCCAAGGTTTTTGCACATGGGTTAAGACACGGGCGTGTCGAGGTCGTGTGAGGAACACGGGACATGGACACAGCCGTGTGTCTGACCGTGTGAAAACCGCTATAGGTTCAAATTGAGAAATAAACCCACACGGGTGTAGAACATGGGCATATGATATACCACACGGGAGTGTCCCTTCCCCCACACAAGCGTGTGGACTGTTTAATGGAAATTTTTCTAAGTCTTTTAGGGATCTTTTAAAGAGTTTGATTTGATCCCGAACTATTCCTAAAGTGTGATTTAGGCCTCGTAGGCTTGTTTAAGAGGTGTTATGAAAAGTTTTAATTTGGAGTGGAAAGTCATGTCTCGGTATTGTATGATTGACTAAGTATAAGTCTAATAATGCCTCATACCCCGTTTTGGCGTTGAATACGGGTAAGGGGTGTTACAAATGTGATCTTCGAGATTCAACCATAACGTCTAGGCCAAGTTTATAGGGTTACATTAGCTCTCAACCTCAACTTTACCAACTTATACAAATTATTCCAATTTATCTCTAGACTTCATCAACTAACCCAAGACTAACAAATTGGTACCTAACAAGATCTCCTCTCAGTCTCAGTTATCTTGATTTTCCCTTAAGGGAGTCACTCCTAAGTTTTTAAGTCTAATCAGTTTAGTCCAGTCTTTGTACCAAAAATTAACCAAGCAACACTTCTATTAACCAACCACTTAAGGTTTAGCTATCATTTCTAAATCAACAAGCAGCAAAAATTCAAGCAATGAAAGTATTAACTCAAAGAGAAGTGAATAATAACCTAAGCTTTCTTGCAAATCTTGAAGAGTACAACAATCAAAGTAAGATAGATGAATAAAAATACTAAAGCTATGATTTTTAATAAGTGAAAATAAAGAAAAAAATACCGATATTAAATGAGAACTAAAATGTAATTACAAAAAAGTTTAAGGTGTTGAACATATAAATGAACCTAAGCTACATTACAAACTAACCTAACTAACTAATAAAATGCAAGGAAAACAAAGAAGTTGTAGAAAAACTAATTCCTACAGCTATGGAGAAGAAAGCTACCCTAAACCTAAACTAAAAGATCCTAAACTAAAAAGCTTTCCCTTCTCCCCAGCTAAAAGTGACTTTTTAATTTAAATACAACCCAAAAATTTAGACCAAATAGCCCTTGGACATCTAATTTTTGTTGGGGGACATGTTGGACAATGACTACCCCTAAGGTAATTTTTATCTCCCTCGATAATGATATCACGATACCCATGGTTCGGTATCATGATATCCTCGTCAATATTAAAATAGGGGTCATTTGAGAGCTTGGGTATCGCGATGCCCTATGGTTGGCATCGTGATATCACTGTTGGTAGTCTCCATTCTTTTCATTCCAACACTATCAGGGGTATTACGACTTTGGATCTCCATAACCCAATCTCACATCGCAACTGTAACACCCTAAACCCTGTCTAGACATTATGGCTGAACCTGGCGATGTCACATGGTAGCGTTTTTCGAAATAAATGAGTTGTCGTAAAAACCTCTTTTCTATTTAACCTCTTTACAAAATATTGTGTTAATTCTAGTAATACGTCGTTCAGTTAAAAAAATTTAGTTCATTATCACAAAATTATTCTTTTTCAAACGTTGTTAATTTTCAAAATGTTACTTATTGCAGAAGCTTTTAAAATCAGTTTGCATATTTAAGTGTATTTTGTTAACGCATTTGATTCATTTTGAAAACTCGAATAATCCTACTGCTGGCAACTGTAAATCAGAACAATAAAAATCCTAAATAATCCATGAAAATCCAAAGAGGCCATTATTACAGTAAATACCCCAAAATAAAATCAAAATTATAATTAATTACTAAAATAGAATGAAATAAGTCGTGTGGCCACCATTGAGTCCTCCGCTGCCCAATCCGCCTATGTTTGGGGATTACCTGTGCAGATAAATCAGAAGGATGAGTTTGCGAAAACTTAGTGTGTAATCCCCATACAAAATGAATAGACAAAATGCAATCACAGTCTGGGCCTAAGCCCTTTTATTATCAGATTCAGTTTCAGTTAGGGCCTTAGCCCAATCTCAGTACAGAAGCAGTCATGTATTAGGGCCTTGGCCCATTACAGTATTAGTATCAGTACAGTAACAAATATGTAGTAACAAAATCCTACTCAGCCAACCTCTAGACACCATCTCCGTCCAATTCTACACTCCATGTGGGGATATAATTGACGCACCCATCCCTACACTCCAAATTGAACCAAATGCGACACTAAACAATAGTTGCAGCTGAGTTGCCAGTAAAATAGGCTCGAAGCCTTTCAATACACTTCCTCCGAGCAATATCAACCCCCAACCAAATGCAATGCAATATACAATAATGACATGTTATAACATGGCAACAGTGCATACAACATTAATTCAGTAAACACCATCATACTGGATAGCATGAAAATATATATATCAGTCATATAGTCAGTTTAGTCAACTAGAGGTCTAGGTAAGCTTACCGACCCTACAGTAGGTCCACAGTCGACTCGGGCGACACGTGCAACCTTAGCAACGAAACAATGAAAATGGGTTCACATGCCTATGTTGTTTGCCCGTGTGAGACCTACAAGCCTGTGTGGCCCACACGACCCAAAATGGCCTTGGCCGTGTGGATCACATGGCCTGGCCCAAAAATCCCACACGCCCGTGTGGTTCACTCATGTGGGCCCACACGGCTTGATTCAGTCCAGCCCGTATACCGCATACGGCCTGCCTCGTCGATCACACATCTGTGTTCCGTCACACGGCCTACCACACAGGCGGCCACATACCCGTGTGGCATCGACAGTCCCATTTTTTGGCTTTTTGCCGATTACTATTTTCAGTGTTGTGGTTACACACCTAAAACGTTTTTGATGCTAACGCCACCACAATCACTCCAGCACACTAAAAATGTCAAATTAGAGTTTAGCACGGGTTTAATCATGATCGAATTGCGGTAGTGAAACCGACAACAACAACAGTTATTCAAAAGCCCACCTACTCTCAACACTTCGATGATCCACTAAAGTCAGTGCTATACCAGCCCCGTTCCACCTAAGTCCTTTCTATCAAACAGAAATTAACCCTCCAATCAGTCACTTTTAATCGATAACTACTCAAAATTCGGTGAGGTAAAGCAAACTATAATCGTAAAATCCCTTACCTTCGGTCGTACTCTGATGAATCCTCACAACTATGGCACCGTTGAGAACTACCTCAATCCCTTAGTCTTCTCCTAACACCAAAAACCCCCTTAAAAATGCATTACCAAACCAAGATGGAGGGGAAAGTAACCATACTTACCAAAACGCCACAAGGCCTACAAAAAAGACGAAGTTAATTACAGAAAGCAAGGAAAAACAGAGATGGAGTGGCAGCAGGGGAGAAAGCGAAGTGAAGTAAGAAGAAAGAAAAGCGAATAAAAGAAAAGAAACGTCAATGGTGGAGGCAGAAGAAGTAAAATTCGACAGAAAACTCTTTGAGAACCAAAATTCAGAAATGGGGAGAAAAGAAAAAACAGGAAGAGAGAAATTGTCAGAAAAAAATGAGAGAGTGAGGGAGGAGAGCCAAACTTGTAACCACAATTTGGATATTTTCAAACTCCTCACTCCTTAATTTTCTCCCACTATCCCTAAATCCACTCCCCAAAACCGTCCACCCTTCCCTCAACTACCGGATTCAAATTTCACTCAAACTCTTTAGTATTTCAACTTAGCCAAAACACCCACACGGCACAAGCAGCAAAAGAAAACACTCCCTGACACGCACAAGGACTCGAACTCAAGACCACCAGCTTCTTGACACTCCACTTAACTGGCAAGCCCATTCTAACATATTTCACCAACATTTAATTATAAGCCTACTAACCTCAGATAGGAGTTTATTCATTTAAAAACAAAATTTTGCCCAAGCTAAGGCTTGGACCCAAAACTTCTCAGACACTCCCAGAACACTTAACCACTAAAGCAAACAGGTATTTGTGTCACAATCATACGAGAATAACTATAAAGGATTTTGGGGGCATTACAGCAACACCACCTTGTGATCTCACCTCGCAACACTGTATTGCGATCTCACGTTGCAGTACCACCTCGCGATACCACTTAGCACTATCACTTAGCTCTATGTTTGACTCTATACAACACTCAATCTGAAACATCACAAACGCGGCTTAAACGTTATGGCCGAATCTCGAAAGTTACATTAACAACGCTTGAAATTATTTACTTTTTGAAATTGATTAAGATTGAGGTGTTGTGTGAAAACTTAAAACTTTGAATATTTAATGATTTTGTTTCATTGAAAAAAATACATATTAAAAATATAATCTTTTGAAATTAAAGCGTGACATTATATTATAATGTCATTTTAAGTTATTTGAAAATAAAGATTTTGTATTATAATTATTTATTAAAAATGTTTTGGGTAAAAAAATTTGCGGCGGACTTTCGTAAATCTACTTAGAAAATTACGAATTATAATTTTGTTTTAAACCACGCAAAATCATAAATAGTTCAAATAAACCCCATGCTTTAAAATACTTGAAATCACATAAATTTTTCATGCACGCATAACAATTCTAAGTTATAAAATAACCAACAACCCAAAATAAAAGAAGTGTCCCAAGTCCAAAGTTCACAAATAGAAACCACATAGTTTAAAATTCCATAATTAAAAATCCATAAAATAAACCATCCGAGAGGCTCCACCGAATGTTGAATCCAAGCCCTATGTTTGAGTATTACCTAAAAGGTTATAACAATAAAGGGGTCAACTTTTAAAGCCTAGTGTGGGTCTTTTAACAAATAAATGTAAATAAAAACATAATCATCAACCAAGGAAATATTTCACTTTATGCACATAATCATGGCGATGTTGTTTTATAAAACATTTATGCAAATTTATTTAAAACATCCTACCTATCACCGCTACACACCACAATCGAGTTCCCCAGAACTCGTCCATCCAAACACTCCAATTTGTAAACAGTGTCACAGTAATACAGATAAACTGCCACTTAATAATATTGTGGACAAGTCACCACTTTTGCAGATAAACTGCCACATCTTCCTCCTTTTACATATCCCACATCATCCATGTGATATGGCCATAAAAATCACTTTTTTTTTTACTTTAAACACCAATTTTCCACATTGGCATGTGAGACATGCTCATTATATCACTTATCAATTAAAATCACATAGGCATGCTTAACATGCTAATCACATATCTACACAATATAAATATCAATATTTCACATTTTATAAATCATGCAAAACTCACATATGCCATAACATCACATAACACGAGAATGAGATTTTCATACATTTTATATCAATGATAACAATTAATATCACTCATCATACAAATCACAAAAACAACGGTTTAGTTTCACTTACTTAGATATTCCAATTCGATGGGTTTTTATTCCTCTTTTCGAAAATATATAGTTTTCTTGATAAGCACCATTTAATAACACTAATAAATTTTTAACAACATGAAACATATTTTCATTTTTTTAATTAATGTGGAACCCACACGTGATTGTAGATCCTATGTGTTACAACTCTTTAAGACGCCTACATTTGGATCTATCCAATGGATCACCTAGTCACACAAAGGATAATCATTCATTAAAGTTTACCATGATCATCATAAGAGATAAGTTTATTAAACGAATCTCCCATTTGATACTTACCCTTGTGAATTAAGAATCATAATTCTTTTCACGAGTTTCACGATTTTTTGTGTCGATGTTAATCGACCCTTCAAAAAGACATCATAACTAAAAGTTAATAAACGAGGGAAAAATTCACCATAACTCTTATGAATAGTCGATCAAGAGGGAAACAGTGAGGAAGGAGTGGTTCTCATTCAACCCTTGTACTTACTCTATCTCGGTCAAAAATGAGAGATTAGTGGATCATTTTGATTTTGATCTAGGAAAATTGAATGATCTAAAGAGGGGGTTGATTAAAAGTAAATTTATAAAATAAAGACTTATAATTTAAGAAATTAAGTGAAATAAATAGTGCATAATTTTATTTAATAAAATAAATTATGTAGGTTGAAAAATGATGAACAAAATGGGAGGAAACACAACCGTCACAGTGGTACTATGGTGGCGACGACAGTGGTCCGATGACGGAGGCAGTAGATCTTATCCTACTGCAACAAAGCACTTAGAAGGCTGGCCAACATTCAAAAAGTTTATGAATTCAGGAGTCTTGTAAGATGTATGTTCTCCTTCAATTAGAAACTATGTGGTTAGGGACCCAAAATTCTAGATGATGGACCCACTTTAGAGAGAGTAGCCATTGAATTCCCAAAACCATATCACATCCTTTCAAAGGCAGAATCATGAGGTCATTGATGAATTTAAAGCCCCGAGCTTCCCAGTTGACTCCTTTTACATGTTCTTCTAGTGAATAAACACCCTCCATTGGCTATTGTCACTTTCAACTGATATTATTGTTGCACAGGTAAAGAGAACCTGCCTACCAATTTGGCATTACTAAAATTGTGTGTGCTACCCGAGTCCACCAATATAATGGCCCACACAGAGCCAATCATTGTTGCAATGCGCATTGTGTTATATTCTTGTGAACCTTGAATGGATGTGAGGATAGGATAGGTGATTGAGGTAAAATCTCATTCAGGGGAGTATCTTCTAGTTGTTCGACACATTCTTGGAAATCCTCCCCATCCCCATCAAACTATGGCTTTAACAAAAACTGATACAATTGTGATTTATATACTTGTGGCTCACATGGTACTTAACACCACACTAGAAACACAACCTTTTCTACTTCCTCTCAACCTTCACAGTTGGTGTTATGCCCTTAGAAGATGCCTTAGAACCAGGACCAATAGGTGTTGAGTCAGAATAAGGTGAGATAATAGTCCTATTAGTAGTAGTAGAATTGAAAGATACATCAGAATGGCCAGACACAATAGATGGTGCAATGAAAGGTTGAGTATAACTCCCAACAATAGGAAATAAAGTCCTATTTTAAGAGTGTATGAGAATAGTCTCCACTTGTCCAATAATTTAGAAACCTTCAACTAATGATGTAGGTTTGAAAAATTGGAGATATTGACCAATCTCCACATTCAGGTTGCTAACAAAAATACTGAATGCATATGGCTCAGGCATGTGCAACTAATTTAAGAGATTGACAAATACATCACGATACTATTCAAATGTCCCTTGTTGTGTTAGAGTAACCAAATCAGCCATTGGATCACAGAGTAGGTCTCCATTTCCTTTGGGTTTAGAAATGATGCTAGTCCAGCGCTCTTCCCTCCAAGTGAAGGATCACCGTGTGAACTTTAGCATCATCCGGGATGCCCTTTACCTCAAAGAACTGCTCGAGCTTGGACCACCAACCTCAAAGTTTTCATCAAATCTAGGACAATTGAGCCTATGGGATCTACTAGAACCATCCATTAAATCAGGATGAGACTGCAGATAGATACTAGAACTATCTATTGAACCAGGATGAGACTGCAGATAGATACTACTCAACTTTGGAAAAGAATGACTGCTTACTATAGCATGGACTTTACCTCCTATGTGAACCTTGAGAGGATTTTGAGCAGCGAAGCCAAGGGGTGCCCCCTAAAATTCCTTTACCTTTGGCTTCTACATTGTTGGGAGTAAGATTAGGGTGCCCAAGGTATTGTCCAAAGAAAGAGTGAAGCTTAGAATATAACTCGCCCTTGAATTCATCCTTAAACTCTTTGAATTTGGTTTCTAGTTTGGTGTCCTATTGTACAAGTTCACCCCGGATCTTAGAAACCTCTTGCTACAACACATTAACTTCTTTCTACAACCGAGTGAAAATGCCATCGCCAATCATGGAGGATCATAAAAGGTTTGATACCTTTGATGCAATTAGAAAATTCGAAAGAGAAATTTGACAGAGTAAAGAGAAAATAGAATAAGAGAATAAAATCGATAAAAAGGAAATACTGAAATTGCTCAACAATTTGGATAACTGCTTCTTGTACAAATGTGTGCTTGAAAAGAAAGAAATTAACTGTTTGGAAAGTTAGTTCGCCTATTAATAGCTCAGGTCATTCTCTTCCCTTTATGTGCATCGTTTCCATTAAACTCTTATATGCATCGTTTAACTCCTGAATTACTTTTTAAATACACTGTTTACTTAACCTATCTTTATTTTTCTAATTCAAGTTTTACCCCGTAACATTTTAATTTAGGTTTTGATTGAAAATAAGATAAAATATTATAAGATAAAGGAATAAGTAAACCACCTGCATAATAAGGTCTAACCGATAATCAGTAAAACCGTTATCCAAAAAAAAATATTATTAGTAAGATCCACAAATCAAAATACAAATACAATTTTAAGGTAAAAAACAGGGAAAAATCCCAATAATACCAAAAAAAATAAATTAATAACGGAAAAGGGCCGGTTTGAAAAATATTTGCGGGAAAAGGGTCATTCCCCAAAAAAAGCTTCCACGTCAGCGCGTTTTGGGGGGAATAGATAGCAAAGCGCGCCTCTGGGGATGCGCTTTGCTGCTGATATACCAGGAAAATGCGTTGACGTGGACGTGTTTTTGCTCTCCCCCCCGGTCCAACTACAATATGATATTCTAAGGTTTCTGGGCTAGGGTAAATATATATTTAGGGTTTTTGGGCAAAATATATTAGCCAAAAAAATTAATTGAATTTTGTGACAGTTGTATCTGGCAAAATAATTTTGAGAAGACGTTTTTGAACAAATAGTGGCTAAAAATGCTTCCACGTGGACGCTCTTTTGCTACAGTAGTCTCCGGCAAAATTATTTTGAGAAGACGTTTCTGAACAAACAGTGGCCAAAACGTTTTCAGATGTGCACCGTCAATGAGAGAGTACGAAAAGAGCTCCCACGTGGGCGCTTTCTTTTGCTATAGTAGTCTCCAAGAAAATTATTATGAGAAGATGTTTCAACAAACAAGAGCCAAAAAAAACGTTTTGATGGTGCACTCGTCGGGAGAGAATCAAAAGAGCTCCCACGTGGACGCTCTTTTGCTACAGTAGTCTCTAGTAAAATTATTATGAGAAGACGTTTACAATAAACAAGTACAAAACGCTTCAAAGGGTTCATCGTCGCCAGAGTACTTGAAAAGAGCTCCCACGTGGACGCTCTTTTGCTACAGTAGTCTCCGGTAAAATTAGACTATAAATCAGCCAAATTTCATTCTTAGGTTGCATAAGGGAAATTGAGGCAAAAGAAAAAAAAACTGAAAATGACTGAACGTATTAATGCTGTTATTACTACGATGGTGAGGTTTGTGACACCGAAAATGGTGTTGTTTTCTTAGCAGAGAACACAGCGCGACTGAGTTTTAATCGGAACGTCGATGTGGTAGAACTTCGCAAAAGAATTAGGCATAAAATATTCGGAACAACGCCAATGAAAGTTCAGTCTATTAAGTAAATTTCAAGGACTTTAAACGAGAATTGAGAGAAAATTGAGAGAGAATTGAGAGAAAATTGATAGAAGGATTAAAGTGTGAAAAAAATAAAAGGGATGGGGGGTTTTTATAGGGAAAAATTTTGACACGGTGATGCGTTTTGGGGGGAAATGGCCATTTCCCGTAAATATTTTTCAAACCGACCCTTTTTCCGCTATTAATTTATTTTTTTGGTATTATTGGGTGTTTTGCCCTAAAAAACAAGTAGATGAAACTTTTATGATAAATGACTAATTGCGCTGCTCAATCCAACAATTGAATAATATATATTAATTAAAAAAGAAAAACAATTCTAAGGTAAATAAATATATAAAAAAATCAAACTTTTATGGCAAAATGATTAATTTAGATGAAAAGACAAAAAAATAATTACAAGGTCAACAAAATAAGTAAATCAAAACACGAATTTTACTTGAAAAATACCAAGTCTTCACTATTTGACCTAAAAACGTGGATGGTAGAGATTGGATACTTGTTTGTAATCCACAAATTCTCATAAATATTATGATTCGTTAGATATTTGATTATTTGGAAAAACTTTTATATAAAATTATATTTGAAAATAGTTTAAGAATAAAAATATGGTTTGTTTATATAATGGGATCTGTCAAGCTCCAGATGCAGTTTATTATTATTCTATATTTGTACATGCAAAGTATATTATTTATTGTCTAGCATCTTAAAGTTTTTTTTTTTAAATAATACTTAAAGATTCATTTATAAAGTTGATTGAGTCTTAGTTTGATTGGCATTGACATTGTTACTAGTACAGAAGGACATGGGTTCAAGTGTGCTGAAGTACATTATCCTCCTATTTAAGTGTTGGGGAGGGGTTATGGGTAGTTCTAAGCATTATATCAAAAAGAGAAGATATGATAAGAACCTACAATGAGATTAATGTTTAAAAAAAACAATTCATTTATAAATTCAAGTGGTTTTAGACAAAAGTTAGAGTTTTAAATTATTATGGTAATTTAAGCTTTGAAGTAGTTCTTAGTTGTTAGGTGATGTTGGATGGAGGCAAGCAACAAGCAATAAGCATGTGTTGAAGCATAACTGATTGTGGAGGACATATTGGTTCGCAAATGCTACTGTATTATTAGGTTGTTGTTGATGTTGATGTTGATGTTGACATGGAGTCTTGCAAAGTTGCAGTAAGAAAGGTTATACACAAATAATAATTTGAAAATTTTAAATTAATTTTCAATTCATTTTTATATAGAGAGAGAAAATATATTTATTTGTGACTGTGTAGCGTATTTCTCTAATTTAATCATTTCCATTCATTTTTGTTCATTTGAGTATACATATAGTTTATTTTTGATTTCAACAAGCTAACCGAAGGATCGATTAGACATATATAATTTCAACTAAAATAATTTATAATTAAGTCATTCTAATATAGTATCATGACTAAGCTACCCCTAATTACATATCATTACGAAAGTTATTTAATAAGTGATTGTCCAATGACCTTATTCTAAGTGTGTTACACTTATAAGATATCCTTAATCTATTTGGGATAAATCTGTTCTCCCAATATGATCTTATTTCATCTCACAGTAACCATTACATCTTTCTTCATGAAAAGTCAATTACTATCAGATAGTAATCAAGCCATTCATCACAAATATGAATAACCCGTGGCCACGTTTACTTTTCATCTACCATGTAATACCAATGAGAGGATGTCATTTATGCATATCTCAGGCTATAAATTCCACTATTATAAATAACGCTACATACCACAGAAGTCATGTAACACCCCTAACCCATATCCGGCATTGGACTAGGGTTAAAGGCATTACCGGACCGATCGGAAACATTTTCAGAAGTTCATACATTCATCCATCAATCTCAAACACAATGTCCCTTAATACAGTCAACGAGGCCTAAAACATGCTTATAAACTGAGTCGGGACAAAATCAAAACACATACAAACATTCTCGAAAATTTAAAACTTTTCTAAATTTTAGGGGTTACACGCCTGTGTGGGCAGGCCATGTGCCTCCCATGGCTACTAGACGCCCCTGTGTGTCCTCCCCGTGGTCGAAACTGACTTATCTTCCACGGCCACTAAGCACGCCCGTGTACCCAGGCCGTGGTTGATCCTGTCAAAAATCACACGGCTACTAGGCAGCAGACACGTCCGTGTGCCAATGCCGTGTACTCTTGTGCTAGCTATATACTTAGCCCATGGTCACTAGGCACGCTCGTGTGCCACGACCGTGTGACATTATAGGCCATTTTCAAGGCCAAAATGCCACCCACTAGGGTCATACCTACAAGCAAAATTTACCAACACATTACATGCATACTAGACAACCAAAACAACCATTCAATCTAAACAATCAATATCCATTTCAACCATGCCATCTTCCAAGACCAAAACATATGTATATTAAGTATAATTTATCCAAATGCTTACCCAAAAACTTGACCAATTTACATGCTTCAACCATACCAAAGTATACTTCATATATCACATTCAATTTAAACATAATACCAACATATAACTAGCCAAATCACATGGCTAAATTCACTTCATTTACAAATACAAAAGACTAGCCTATACATGCCATATCTAGCAAAATATATCTCCAAAATGTACCAAAAACAAGTTGAATAGTGTGATGACGATCCTTGATGGTCCCGAGCCTTCAGTAGCTTTGACGACCTATAAAATAGAGAAATCACACACACGGAGTAAGCTTTCCAAGAGCTTAGTAAGTCATAATACAAATAAACTTAACACGTAAAACATTTAAGCATATAAAGACATTGGCACAATTCCTATTCATAGTGTATTTCTCACATATATGCATTAAACCATATCCTTGGCCATAATTGCCACATTCATCAATTCAAGAATCACATATATACACAAATCTCTTACATAACCATTCTTGTATCTCATTCACATTCTCATATTCAATTGTACATTTCCTCCAATCAAAAACCACTTAGGTACTTACCTTTTTATACACATTTAGTGTACATATGAAACGTACCTGAAATGAACATACATTCTCCTCTTTGTTCTTAGCTCGGAATTGTAATTCGTATCACAGACTTACCCGTTGAACCATTAGGAATCTAGTAGGATACTCAAAAAGCTCGGAATAATCGTACAATGCCAACGTCTTAGACGAGGTCTTATATGCACTTAGATATCAATGCCACTGTCCCAGACAGGGTCTTACACGAATCAATACGATGCCGATGTCCCAGACATGGTCATACACGTAAAGAACAAATCGATGCCAACGTCCCAGATGTGGTCTTACACGTAAAGCTCATATCGATGCCAACATCCTAGACGAGGTCTTACACGAAATCTTAAATCAATGCCAACGTCCCAGACGTGGTCTTACATGATAAAAACAGAACAGATACCTATGTCATGACATAGCTAATCCTATTTTTTACTAGGTTCATATGGGACTTCTCAAATATTATCACTATATCGATCTTATCTCAGAATTCATGTACAGATCATATCGTAAACATTCATCTATAGCAATGGTCAAGGAATATACATAATTCAATACGAATACATTTATTTGTATAATGACTTACCTCGGATTCGATTTAACAGAAACGGAAACGGCTACTCGATTACTTTCGTTTTCCCGCGATCTAAGTCTGTTTTCCTCGATTCTTGATCTTAATCTATCCTAAGTATGTGCCGAATGTATGAGAGCTTTTAAACCTTTCTTTTCTTTTGATTTTCAGTGGTGAACATAGAAGATGATAAAACCAATGTTTCTTTTACTATATTATAACCTTTTAATATAAAATATTAATTTTAACTTATAAAATTAATATATATAAAACATATATATACACATTTCATTACCTAATGCCATCCACTAACCATAGTATTGGCTAAATTGTCTCATAAGGCCTCCACCTTTACAAAGCCACAATACAATGGTACTTTAACAAATAGCAAGCAACTTTCACATTTAATGCAATTCAATCCTTTTGTCAAATTAAACACACAGACGGACGAATTAACATACGAAACTTTACCACATGCTTAACCACTTATCAAAGACACAAAAAATAATATTAAAATATTATATGGACTAGAATTTGTGATCCCGAAACCACTGTTCTGACCAGGGTGTAAACCGGACTGTTACAAGTCATATACCCAACGCACCAGCTTTAGATTCCTTATTTTTTAACTCAGGCTTTTACTTACATCAAACTATACGAGTCAAACATATATAGTCTGTCATCCACTCAGGATTAAGGTATGTCACACTATGAACGTCACAAGTGAATAAATCTATAAATAAATTCTATATCTATTCTCTTTGGGTCTAGTTTGACATATTGTCAGTTCAATCATTCACATCTATGTCTCTATCATCTAGGAGTCATCCTCTTCGATATCCAATACAAGTTATCTCCCCAATTGGACTTGATAGATGGCATATTAGTGTTTCAATTGGTTTGCTCATTTTCGATTAGACTAAGGACATGTTCAGATTCGTCTACTAATATAAATTGTCTTTTTGTATTACGATTCAACCATGTAATATTGCTTAATATTAATTTAAACATCAAACAATCATCGAGCTAATATTTGTTTCCATTTTGTTTTAAATGCAAAAACCACGCAAGGACAATATACAAAGGGTATTAATGTAATTTATGAATAATTTTATTAATCAATCTGTTCAAAAAAATTACAAGTGTACATAGATAAAAATACTAAACTTAGGGCACCAAATTCAACATCACCCCCTATTGGTGTTTATTGAGTAACATTATGCCACACTATGATCATCACAAATGAATAAATCATAAATGAATCCATGATCTATTTTTCTTGGTTTTTATTCGACGTATTGTCAGTCTAGTCACTCACATCTATATTTTTATATTTTGGGAGTTATCCACTCTGATACCCAATACAATGTATCTTTCAATTGGACTTGATAGACAATATATTAATATTTCAATTGATTTGCTCAATGTTGATTAGACTAAGGATGCGTTTAGATTATCTACTAATATAAGTCGTCTTTCTATATTACAATCTGACCACACAATGTCACTTAATATTAGTTAAACATTACATAATCTATGATTCGATATTTACTTTTATTTTGCTTTGTGTGCAAAAATCGTTGAGGACAATATGCAAAAATATTAGTGAAATTAATGGATATTTTACTAAACCAAGTTGTTCAAAAAATACAAGTACATATAGATGAAAATACTACATTAAGGGCACTAGATCTCAATATAGATAGATTATTGCTCTTGTTGAACCATCTTAAATTGTGATCTGGCATGAATTACACTATTATTTACATCCCATTTTGCACATAATTTTAGCTTGTTTAATAGTTAAATCAAAGCATCTTAGTATATATTTATGTTTTCATGCTTGAAGTAGTAATTTATGTTTTTAGTAGTTTTTATTACATCTTAGATAGCTAAATAAGGTTATGGGGTTATGTAGGTCAAATCGAGAGCTAAAAATGCACATTCAGGTCAAAACTATTACCCATGTTGCGGAACCAAGATATTGATGTCGCAACACCGAAGACAAAAACAAAAATAAGTCCTTAACGAAATTGTCTGCTGTGTCACGGCACCGACCTATGTTGCAACATCCGCCTGCTGCGTTGCAACACGACTTCTGCGTAACCCAAAATCCCTGTACTTATTGATTGAGATTCTTAGGTGCAATTAGGGGTTTTTTTACAACCTAAAACCCTAAGTTACATTATAAACAAATGGGCACTTTAGTCTTGTGAATACAACATTATAAACAGATGGAGGGGAAAATTTATTAGGTTTTTATTTTATTATTAGTTTTTACTTGGTTTACATTATGTTCTTGTAATCGGAATATTCTATTTTAAAGTGAGACTTTCGTGAGCGAAGATTATTCCGGAGCCACACTTTCATCGATAAATCCATGAGCATATTTTTCTTTTATTTTATTTTTAATATCTCTTTCTTTAACATTGTTAATTGAATGATCGTATAAAGATTATAATCAATTTATGCTTTATACATATTTTGCAAGTTTCAACTGTATTAGCCTGATTAATTGATTGAAAGGTAGAGTTTAATTTGGATTGGTTGGGTTGAGTGCAATTAAACCCTATGATTGACGACCCTATGAATTCATTTAAGTAGATGTGAACTTAAAACCAGTATAGTCTACCAGATATCACTAAGTGGGTTAGTTGGTTGGGAAGGGAATAACTTAAACCCTAGGATTGACGACCCTAAGAAGTCATTTAGGTAGATATGAACCCGAAATCGGTATAGTCTACCGTGAAAACCTTACCCTACCTGGTCTAAGCTATGAGATCGAGGGGTAAGTAACTATTGCCGACTAGTCTGAACTATGTTAAGATTTTTATATACAAGTTTTTGTAGAATGTTTAGTAAACTAATTATAGTTTAGTGATAATTAAATTAATCTCAAGATTAAATTTGATTTTATTTTTTAAGGAGTTTTACAAATATAATTATATGTACAATTCACATATGACACATGTTTCATTAATTAAAATAAAATATATTAAAATTGAAATATATTTAAACTTAAATAAAAAAACAAAAACCAAACACAACAAGAGTTTATATATAGAAGAAAATAATGTTATGATATTTGTACATAATAGAACTCGAATTTAAAAAGAGAAAAGAAAAAAAATTATATTTGTAAAAATATAACACATCTAAATGCATTACTAATCTCATATTTAATGGATAATATACATATTATGTGGTCTAATTTTGCGAAAGGCATATTTTATTGTTGTAACTAAATATTTAATAATTTAACTGAGATGATACGTTACATATAGCATTAGTTATGATTAAATTTAGAAAAAAAAGTAGGTGAGGCTGGAAGCGACAAGAAGAGGAAAAAGTCAGCCCCGCATGCATTTTTATTTTTAAATCATTATTAGATTAGCTATGTAATGTAGGCTTCCTTTGTAATTATTATCACAACATGGTGGTATTAGATTACTACTTTTTTATTTATTTATGAATATAGCAATTTGTCGTATTTAAAATTTGTGATATTAACTCCTTTCTCATTTTGCATCTTTCGCTTTCGTTTTTATAGTGTGAAGAAAATCCAATAGGAAAGCTGGAATGGTTTACTTTCAGTTTTTTTTTCAACTTGACTCTCTCGTAAATCTAATTTAGATTTTTACTATATGAAATTTATTCATCTTACGTGAGCAGCGGCAAAGTAAAGTTTTTTTTTTTAAGAGTTTGAAATTAAATTGTAATTTTTATGATGGTAAAAATGTAATTTTATTATTTTAATAATTTATGTATTTATAATTTTTAAATAATTAAATAATTTTTTATCATTTTTAAAGAAGTCTAAAGTACAATTTTATTTTTATTAATATAAAATTTTAAAAATTTTAAAAGATTTAAAAGAAAAATTTTCCATTTTAAGGGGACTGAGACCCTGCCAGCCCCCCTTAATTTCATCCCTGTATGCGAGATTAAATTTTAAAATGATGATAATTATAAATCATTTTCGTGTAATAAGTATTTTTTGAGATTTTGAAAATAGATCATAATTTATTTTTGAAATTACTTTATGGTTAATTAAGGTGATGCAAATTTTATTAATTTTTGAAACTTTTGTGGTTGTTACTTGTTTATCTTTATTCTATTGAAATATTATTTGTGTGATAGTTTGTAAAATAAAAATTTTATAAGTGGGTTAAGATTATTGATTTATATTTTTAAACTCTATTTAAAAATAATTATAATTTGTATAGATATTCCAAGTGAAATTTAAAATACTTTAGAAGATAATATTTTTACTATGTTTATGATTTGAAATAGTGAAAGTATCTTTGATTAAAAAAATGAGCGATAAAGTTGTAGTTTTGTAACAATAAGGGGAAATAATTGGCCGGTGAATCTGTCTTAGTAAACACGCACACTTTGTCCCATCCCCTTCTTCCCCTTCCTCACTCCAACTCTTACTCATTTCATATACCCCCATCTTATATTTTAAATTATAGATCAATAGGTTAGGGGTTTTTTGGCCCAGAATATTTTATATCCATCGCCATCTCCATCATCGAGATTGGGTTTGAGATTTTGATTCTTAAGAATCCATAAACCAGGGAGCGTTGAAGGTAGGGGGCATGGAGAACGGTCACGATGGGAAATTGGCTGAAAAGCTATCTGGATTGGCCCTCAACGACAACCACAGCAACAACAACGACGATAGCTTGTCTCGGGCCGTGAAAGCCATTGAGGCCGCCGAAGCCGTCATCCAACAACAGGTTTTCTTCTTTTCCTCCTTGTCCTCCTTCTCTAGTTGTGATGATAACAAAAGAGTAATTTTTTGCATCTATTCTCAGGAAGAAGAGAATAGTCGATTGAGGTCCGAACTCCAGAAGAAACTTGAGCTACTCGAAAAATATGTAGGACAATTAACCTTTTGCATTCTATTTATCGGTGAAGTTCTATGTTTTCGTTATGCTCTATTCATGCTCGAATTTATTTATATTTTTATGGAAAGCAGAAAGTAGAAAGTGTTAGCAATCCAAATGCTTCTGCAAAGGAAGCTACCAATACCATTTTAAATGGTACTTTGAATGCATTTTCTGCTGCTGCTGCTTCTGATAATAACACGGGCCCTGCTCTTTCTCATTTCTCTTCACCCTCCACGGCTACCTCTTTTTCGCCCACCAGGTTCTTCTTATTACATTGCGTTACTCCTCACACTGTACGAACATCAAACATGAGATTTTTCTTATTCTATTGTTTTAATATGGTAGGTATCAGTTAGAAGGAGAATACAGTTCTCGATTGCCACAGGGTCTTATGCCAGTGCCTCAAGTAAATAACTCCAATTCCATTTGGAAACAGGTTCCTTCATGCCCTTTTAACTATGCTGTTGGATTCTCTTCTTTTAGATTCTTTTATAGACTGCGAGCTTCTATTTTTCTCCAGGATGTTCCCATCAAGATTCGGGAACACGAAGAAGAGATTTTGCAGTTGCGCAAACAGCTTGCTGAATTTTCTATCAAGGTTTATGTCTTGCTTCTTTTCTCCCTCTGTTTTCATTCTTGTTAGTTCTGGATTTATAATTATTCATGGTTACACTCGCAGGAAGCACAAATTCGTAATGAAAAATATGTTCTTGAAAAGCGCATTGCCTACATGCGTCTGGTAGGCACTAGCTTAGTATTTCCTTCTCTTTGCAGAATGCCTCATTTCATTCTTCTTCGTTCAGCTTCTTGTTCATGAATGGAAATATAATTAATAAAATCCTTTTGAGTTATTGTCATCAGGCCTTTGATCAGCAACAACAGGACCTTGTTGATGCTGCCTCAAAAGCTCTCTCTTATAGGCAAGATATAATTGAGGAAAATATTCGCTTAACATATCAATTACAGGTATTTTCATTTCTTAGTGTTATTAGTTTTCACCTTGAGGGTTAATATTTTCTTTTCCTTTTCACATTGATACTTGTCCTCTCAATTTCTGTAGGATGCAATGTTTCTGTATTCTATTTGGGTAATTAACCATGTTTTTTCTTGTGTTTAAACTTCTGGCCATTAATGCTCAAATTATTTCAGCTGTGAAATCATTTTTCTTTATTCACTTCAATTGACGTTTAAAAAATATTGCCATGACAATGAACTTATGCATTTTTGTCAATATATTGTAATATTGTATATTGTTATGATGATCATGATTAGATTTATTTATTTATTTATTAAAGATGTACATTTCAATGTTCTATGCATGGTCCTCTTTTTCAGGCTGCACAGCAAGAAAGAACAACTTTTGTATCATCTTTGCTTCCTCTTTTGGCGGAGTATTCCCTGCAGCCACCAGTACCCGATGCTCAATCCATTGTAAGCTATGTCAAGGTCAGTCTCGGAATGCTGTCCGATTTGTTGATATAATTATACTCATAGAATTTTTTTTTATGCAAACCCTTTATTGATGTGCAAGAAAATCAGGAATTTGTGTGTATTATTATATATCTCTATGGATATGAATTTTTTCTTTAACTCAAATGAAAGTGTTCTTCTCAATCCTGTCAAAAATGATATCATAGTGCGAGGCACATACTTCACTGCTATTTATAAAAATGGCCATAATTGGTATGAGCTTCTTATATCTCCGAATAACTAATCGAGTAGTCTTTGCTTTGGTATCTCTGTTCTGTCAAATCTCTAAATATGATGATGCATGTAATTTGACTGGGTCATCTTGACAGTAGTTAGGCTAACTTCTGATGAATATGATAAAATAGAAAGACAAATGTGAGATTCTTAAAAAGTTTAATACAAAAATGCATGTCTTATGAGTTTTATTGCCACTGTAATCAGTAGACAAACAAGATATGCTTTTACGTTTTCGTACATTCTTTTCATTTTCTCCTTTTCAGAACCGCCTTTTCTAGGTTTGTGCACTTGTAGCACAGTATATAATGTACCTAGTTTCTATCCAGTTTTGTCCTTGATATTTCTGAAGAGAGTTGGTGTAGAAAAATCACACATTTATTAGATAAGGACACGAAACATAAGAATGAACAATTATTTTGAATTATTCAGAATGTATCTGTTTCTTCTCTTTAAATCAGAGGCATGAAGTTACTTCTGGACTCGTGCAGGTTCTATTTAAACATCTGCAGGAGAAGCTTATTATCACCGAGGTATGCTGCATGGACTGAATTGTTTGTAACAGCTGGAGGCATCTTTCTCTTTCAGTTGTGATTGAGTTCACCTGTGTTGATTATGGTTTGAGATTTTGAGCTTCATGTTGATCTTATAAAACTTAATTATGTTTATATTTTCTTTCCTGGCCTCAGTCAAAGCTAAAAGACTCGCAGTATCAGTTGGCACCTTGGCGGTCGGATGTCAATCATTCCAATTTCGCCCCCCAATCTCCATCTCATTCCCTTGGTCCAACTTTGACAGCTTCGGTATGATTATAATATATTCTTTTGATCTGTACTTCTGTACCCTATAGCATTCTTATTCCTATGCTTTCTCTCAGAGCAAAAATGGTCTTGAATTGGTGCCACAGCCGGTTTTTTCCCATGGAAAGACACAGATAATCTCTGATGCTCAAACAGATTCAAATTGGGATCTACCTGGTCAATACCAAGGCGGCTCAGGTGGTGGTATTGTCTCAAAAAATTTGGAATCTGATGATTTGGGGAGATATTCACCCATAGCAAGCAGGTGAGCCTGGTCAAATGGAGACTGCTATTGTGAAACTGAATGTACAAATTACAACCATCTGCATTTGTTGGTGGGTTCTGTTTTCATCGAATTCCTTTTGGTGCGTTGTATGCATAAGTCATTTCGAAAGCTAGATTTTCAGGATGAGTCAATATGAGCCTTTCTTTGTGACACTATACTGCTTCCACATTTTGGAGAAATAGTCAAATTAGGATACTATAGTTGATAGTCTATATAAAAAGTTTTTTGGCGGGGGGCAAAAATTTTATATACAATCTCTTGTAGATGTGTTTGAAGAATGACACGTGAATTTTCTAATGACAGATGCTGAGGTTTTTTTTACAAGGGCATTTCAGCATTCATGTGTGTGAAACTGAAAAAAAAGTTTATCTTAAATGGTTGCCAGGACTTCTACTGCCATTGAGATACCCACACAGCTGGCAGGAACTCAAGGTGACACGAACACTGTGCGATATGGTGAAGAGACTATAAATAAACAAGTTAAATTTCTTGACCCTGTCAGCAATAGCGAGATGGATTATCCTGATGCCGAGGGACAGCAGATTGAAAGAGAACCTCCCTCCAATTGGCGTTCAGGAAACTCGCCTTATACACCTGCACAGGATGATCCCAGTTCCTCCTATCCTCCTTATCTACCACCAGTACTTGAAGAGCCCTCATCTTCTTTTTCTGAGGGTAAGGTGTTAACTGTGCTTTATTGGCTGTAAGAATCAAAGATTGACCATCTTATGTTATGTATTGCTTTCTGCAGCTGCTGAAGATGATCCGCTTCCAGCTATAGAAGGTCTCCAAATTTCAGGGGAAGCTTATCCAGGAAGGGAGCTACAGGCGTGTGGATATTCTATTAATGGAACAACCAGCTGTAATTTCGAGGTGCTTTTTCAGAATATCTTTCTACCCTCTATTTTGAAATTTTGGGATTTTGGGTACTATTATCTCTTGGATGTACTTGAAGATGCCTTGTAATAGTTAGCATTTTTTATGATTCCAAGATGTGGATTTGTAATGCTGTAATATGCTTGCAATGACAGTGGGTGCGCCACATGGAAGATGGATCTGTTAATTACATAGAAGGTAGTTTCATCTTTTATCTTCTTGAGGGTTTCTAATTTCCCTTTCAAAATGTAATCCCTGTTATTCATCAAATATGTTTCTAAAAGAGTTCTGAAAAACAGGAGCAAAGCAACCAAACTATCTTGTTACTGCTGATGATGTTGATACATACCTTGCTATTGAAGTTCAACCTCTAGATAACAGGAAACGCAAGGTATTGACTTTACAATGCAATTTCCCTTACTTGGAACCTTGTATTTTCATGTGTGGTTTGTTGTCCTTCGCTTTTCTTTCTTTGCCTAGGAATTTGGTACAAGGCAAGTCTGAAGTTTTAACCAGGGAAGATCCATTTAACAGTAGAAAAACATGTTGATTCATGTATTTTCTAGTTTTGCATTCTGAAATTATAATGTTTTATCCATGTTTTACATGTGTATCAGTTGTAACCTCATATAAGCTAAAAGAAATTGCTGAAGCTAATGATGACTTGGTGCTTATGTCTTCTGCACTCAAGTAATTGTTATTTGCCTGTGGATCATTTTCATCTATGGCGAGGCCTGTAATAGGGTTATGGGGTTGGTATAGAAATTATGGGGCACAAAGAGTTTCAGCATTGAGAATTGTGTTGTTCACTCATCCAAGGTAAGCTTAATCACTGAGGTTACCGCTGGAATTGCAGTTTCCCATCATTGATGAAAGTGAGATGTAAAAGTGACGTATGCACTTGAAGGCTCTGAGAACCCATTAGCTTAGGCTTTTGGGTTTAAGTAGTGTTTAACATGTGTCTATGGACCTCTCACAATGCTATTTCTTGACCGAAAGGATTAACCACTCTCTAACAATAATCCTCAGTCTTAATCTCCATTTTCCAAAAGTAGATTCATTTTTATGATGAAAATTCCTTGTATCCTTTTATTTACTAATAATACCAGAAGTTAAAAACTTTAGCTGATGGGGAACTGAATGTGTGCAATCATCGAAGTCAAAACTTCTGGCCACAAGGACATGCTAGTGTTCTAGAACCTGAGAGGCTGAGATTTCAGCTTGGGGCTTTTGGTTTGAGTCTTTGGAAGGGAGGGGTAGAATTATGGAATGGGAGCCTGAGATAATATTTTCTAGGAACAAAGAATCACAAGTCAAAATTTCTTAAATTTTTTGCATTTCAAGTATGAACCTTCAAATGGAGACAAATTGAGCATATTTCATTGTCAGTTGAAGACCATGTATTTCAGACTTGGTTATGTCATCACTTCATTTCTATCTTTCATGAAGTCTTTCCATTATTGTATGTGCCTTTTTTTTTTTTTTTATTATTTCTTGCCTCATAGGGCTCCTTACCCTGCCATTAATCTTGGTATAAATGCTTAAATTTCCCCATGCTCATACGGCATTAGGAGGTGCCAACTAATTGAAGGGTGATTAGTGTCTATAAAGATGAATATGATGATTGTTGTAAATTTTGCAATCATTTTTTGGGGAATAATGTACTCTGTAGTTGTCAAATATGCCCTAGGCACCACTTGCTTTGCACTAGGGAAACTATCTGCTTGTTATTGTTGCTGGTTTGAATAACTTGTTTTGCATCTCAATTCAGGGAGAGCTGGTGAAGGTCTTTGCTAATGACCACAAGAAGATCACATGTGGTAGGTGGTACTAATTCTTTATGTTTCTGCAGCATACCTTCTATTTGTAATGAATGGAAATGAGATTTTCTGAAATCAGAGAAAGACTTAGTAATATCTAGCTGATTGTAACTGCAACCATAGTTCTTGCATACTGTACTTAAAGAATGCTGAATGGACAAAGGCAGATTCGTCAACCCTTTTGTCAGATTGATGGTTTGTTGATAAAAATATCCATGGTTCGGTGCCCCTCCATTACACTTTTGTCCAAATTTTGCAATACACTTGTCATGACCATTGCTTATGGGGGATCCATAGCTGATAACTGAGTCCCACAGATAAAACAGCAATACCATGTGTGTTGGAAATTAATGACAGAGGGGTCCTCTTCCTGTATCCCCATTATCTTTTGCTTTTTCCTTTTCTTCTCATAAGGGAGAAAGATTTATACTATATGCTTTGGTTAGATTGTCTTTTCTACTTACCAGAATAAGTCTATGTTGGTTTTTCCTTGAACAATTTCTGCACCTTTTATCATTTGAGATAGTTATAATCTCCATCCAGTCCCTTGTTAACTTGTTTACTAATTTTCTAGCACCACATATTAATACTTATATTCTACTTATTCTGTTCTCGTTTTTCCCTTTACTTTTAACAGATCCTGAGATGCAAGGCCACATAGAGAAGACTCTTTATAGTGGTCATGCTTCATATAAAGTTCTATTCACGGTATGACTTCTGCACTTGTATGGTTGTATATACTACCCCATTGGGTGATGGCGCTTCCATTTAGTTTTCTAGTGCTTATTAATTTTATTTAATTACAATGTCCTTACTTCTAACTCTTCTATATTACAGGCAGGATTTCTTGATATATGGGAACCGGCTACTTTGGCCATTAAGAGGGATGGTTACAGTATCAAGTGTAGTGGACCCAATGGTCCTGTGGTCACTGAAAAGTTTTACCCAACCACTCAGGTACAGCTATAACTTGCTTATTCTTTTGAGATCCTGTAAGAGTGATATAAGACAGCTAGAAGGTTAAGATTTTATAGCAATTTTCTGATCTGAATTGATTGTAGTTCTTGAGATAAATAGAGACATTGAATGATGAAAGGAGAAGACAAAAAAAGAACTCTAAAACTTCACACCTCTTTTTGGATTTGATGGTTAGCCTTCATAACATTAAGCTTTACCTCTAATGCTCTGTTTCTGGACAGGATTTATGCTCTATAGTCCTTTTATTCCTATAATCCCATTCCAATCGTTTTGGACAAGCAAGGTTCATGATCAGGGAACTTTGAGAGACTTTCCTCCTTGGAGAGAAAAGGGGGAAATTCTAGGGCGAGCTCCACTAAAAAAAAGCTTAGGAAAAGCTTTTACCAAAATATCCAAGGATTTACCAAAATTTCCAAGGATTTACCAATATTTCTAGGACTTTACCAAAATATTTTGGTAAAAGCTTTTTCTAAGCTGAAACTCATGGTAGAACTGCCGGAGAAAAAGAGTTGCTCTAGGCATCATGTGTAGTAACATGCCGTTAAGATTGCAATGCACATCAGCATAGACCTAAATACGTCATTTTAAACTGTTTCGACGTATGAGTTTTCCTTTTTTCACTTTATGTACCAAAGAAAGTGTTGACTTTCCCTGGTTTCTTTTCTTAATTAATTTTTCAAAGTAAAACTAACCTGACTTAAACATGTTTTTAAGATGTTCACAATAAATGAATCTAGCACTGTAGAGCGTTATTGCAGGAAGTCAAATGCACCACAGATCTTATTGTTATAATCATGGGGATCCAGGATAGTTCTAAGCTTAAACATATGGACATAGAGATAAACTTTCTGATCTTAGTTATAATGAATATTTTCCCTGTGAAGTATCACATCATATGCTTTATTTCTTGTCCTTTAAGTACAGTAATCCTTTCATGCAGTAAAAAATTGCCTCAATATATTTGTGCCCATGTATAGATTTCTGGTGGAAATAATTAAATAGTTACCTGATTTTGGCTGCTTTTGATGTATTGTTTTCTCCTAGATTTGTATTCTCTATATATTTATATTGGCATCTTTTTGTGTATTCATTATTCATTGTTCTCTCTAGATTAAAATAACATTCGAAGAGCCTACAGAGTTTACAATTTTTGGATCAAATGGTGTGCAGCGTGTGTTACGAGCAGATAACAACTCTCAAGATATTAGCTGGTAAGTTCAAACTTTCTCTTGTGGATAAATAGACAATTGTTGATTACGCAACTGTACCCGTAGTACATTTGAGAATAACATCTGAAAAGTTGACAAAATTAATACTATTCTACTAAGAGCAGGCAAGTATTTTCATATAGTCCCAAGGGGACACTTCAATATTTAGGACTTGATGTTTTATGTGGAGGGGATTACATTCCTTTTTGCAGCCCAATGCTTAATACTGTTGATATTTTTGCTTTCTATTTTGAGAGTTGCATCAAAGACCAATAACTTTAATAAATCTGGAAGATGTTCGTATATGACTCGTACTCCCCAAGGGTTAACTTTGATATACACTATCAATAGAGGCTCCGGCGGCACCGATAGGCTTAACTTTATGTAAAATTAATCCCATGTCTGACTCTTTGCTCCTCTGCTGCTTTGAATTATGAAGAATTGAAAATGGATGTTATTCCCAAATTCTAGAAGGTTCTGTGTGTCTCTTCTCCGACCTCTTTTCTCTACTTGTGTCTGTTTGCATACATCATGCAATATCAAATCCCCTATTTAAGCTACTCGTGTTTACTGTTTCTCTCTCACTGGTATTCTGCAATCTGAGTTCACTGGGTAAAACCCTCAACGTACTCCTCCTGAACTGAATGATATCAAATAATCACTGCAACTGATTACTTATTAAATCTATCTCTATGTGTAATAATTATACTGGTAATTGTTTGACAGGTATGAATCTATCTATTTATATAGTTATCACAAAAGTGAAGAAACTTTGATCTGTAATAAAATAGTCTATGGGATGGATTTATTGGGTAGCTATAGTAGACCAAACTTTGGCGGTCTGCTGCTATTATGTAGTTAACTGAGACGAATAGATGATGAGAGAATTGAAAGGGGGGGGGGGTCATAGTGGAAGAAAGTGATACTGAAACAGAGATCTTGGTTGAGAAATTTGGAAATAATATTGAGGTAGAACAGCAGTGGGGTATGTTTTGTTGGAGGCTTTGGGGATGGTTAATATTGTTTTGTGAGGTTAAAAGTATGCAACAGTTTTGGTGTGAATATTGTAACAGAAAATTTGGTTGCTTAGCTGGTCAAGAAAAATTACTTACGAAAACCGTCGATAGGGTTGTGAGAAGTATCTTATTTAATGCAATTGGGTTTTTGTGGTTAAAATACTATTGTTAGGTAATGCTGGCCTGGTGATGGATTGAAAAAGACTTGATCTAAGATCTAAAGAAATAAATGAGAGCCTTTTAGCAAGTGCGGAATCAACAAGAACTGGTTACTGATCTGAATTGCAAAGCAAGAGAAAGAAAATAAGAATTGAATCCCATGTAGTTTTCATGGATGTGATTCCTATGGTTATTTCATTATGAAATTATAATGGCAATCACAACCCACTGGAAAAGCCTTTGAAGATGCGGAGCTCTAAAATACTTTATCTGAATGGAATCTTAGCACTCCTAGAACGCAAAGATCTATCTTATTAACACCTAACACTAAACATGCCTTGAATGGAGGGCCTAAAAGTATAGCAACGCTTGATATATAAATGAAAGAATGGTACACTGATCTTTCTCAGCAAACTGCCAATAGATCATTGAAATGCAACTAACACTGCTAAATTTTATTGTAAAGTTAGATTATGTATAGATAGGACTCATTTGTGTACTATCAACTATTGAAGCTCTTTAACCACTTTTTATTTTAGAAATGTACTTAATTAAATCCTGGTGCTAAGAACAAGCTTTGGCAAACCTTTGAAAGGCGCTTCAAAACCTGCTTTTGCATGCCACTCCAGATTTTATTTACGGAGTAAGGAGCAGTAGATGCCCAAAAGTGGCGTGTATATCTGTTGTCACGGTCAAAAATGAAAAATCTACAATGGTGTTTTTTTGCATTTCTGGACATTGTTTTGGCTGTGAGAATGCTTCTTTTCTAATATATTAATGCCAATTGTTGAAATTGGTGCATGCCAGCTTGGTGTCATTTATGGTAAAAACTTGTGACTTTCTTAATCCTGACTTCATAACAACCAAAGGTGCAATGCTTCCATACTTTTGTTTCATGTCTTTTTATAGGACATTACAAAAATTACATCTATCCTATTTTAATTTTCAAGATTGTTTTCATCTATATTTTAGACAAGTTTTATTGGGTTTATTTTTCAGTCAAGTGGCTGTGTAGGGGTTTAAGTTTATTTATACTTGCATTTCATTTGTGCAGCTCAAGAGATACAATTGTGCTCACCTTGAGATTTTTCATCTTACGGGTATTACTCTCCTCTTTCTATAATTTTTTTTTTTTTTTTTTCCTCTTTGTACTCTGAGAAGTGTGCGACTTTGTTATGCTCACATGCACACATCTACATAGAATCGTAAAACTGATGAAGAGGTTCATACCATCTGTCTTTTGAAATACTGGATCTGTAGATCTACTTTCTGACCTTCAAGTGTGAAAACCCAAGTTTTGTTGGACTGGCTTCTATTTTGATACTTCAATTTTAAATAAAAGCTTCTGATATCTATCTCATATTTTTAGAAAGAATCATATCGGTAGTGCTATTTGGGGATCCAAGGATGATTTTCCTAGTTTTTTCAAAATTCCTAACATAGAATTTCTTATTTTCAGCTTCAGTTGCATACATATGTTCTTGAAAAGTGCCTTGTCATTTACTTCATCTAAAATTTTACCTTGGTTACATACTCCATCATTCTGGACTAGTTGGCTGTTATTCTACTCCTAAATTGAAGATTGAAAGCTTCTAAGTCCATGCCTGAAAAAATTGCACTGGTTTCAGTCATGTGTTATTGTTTCTTTTCTGTCAGAATACAGTTGTCCAATAAGGGATATTTAGTATATTAAATGTTATCATATGAATATTTTATTTATTGTTATCCCTAACTTTAAGGCTGGTTTTGAGGCACTACACCCTAAAACCAGTAGTGCTGCTAAGTCTAGAGTCTTCTAAGTTAGGCTCTCTTGTATATAAATATTTAGTGTAGTCTCTTGTAAAAATTAACAGAGAGAAAAATCTATTCTCATAGGTATCATCGATTAGACGATTTAGGAATTTTTCTCGTAATCTTTTACTCCCACAAAATCCTCAAGCTCTCGCTTCAGATCAAAAGAGATATGTCTCAATTTGTCCACCCCAATACCAATGGGGACAGGTTCAGAAATCTCTATGAAAAACTCCAACCAAACCAAAGAGTTGCGTAATATTCAAGTGGCCTACAGATTAAATGGGAAAAATTACCCAAGTGGTCTCACTGGTTCGCACGTTCTTGAAGGCGAGGCAAAGTCAACCACTTACTTTCTAAGACAGACCTCCGTAAGGAGATCCTCGCTTTCTTCGCTTGGGATGAACAAGACTCTATGGTCATGTCCTCGGTTATGGAATTCTATGGTGCTCGAAATCGCTGACACATGCCTATTTCTTAACTCATCCAAAGAAATATGGGAAGTCGTGAAGTTAACTTATTCTAAAGTTCGAGATGTCACTCAAATCTACGAAATCAAGACTAAGATTTCATCCACTAAGCAAGGAAATCGTTCCATCACTAATACTCTAATCTGCTGCAAAGTTTATGGCGGAGATGGATCATTACCATGCAGATTAAAATGCAATCACGATGCAGATGCAAAGACTATTAAAAAGGTTTGTTGAAAAAGACAGAATTTATGATTTCCTTGTCGGGCTAAATGTGGAATTTGATGCGATAAGAGTCCAAATTCTTGGTAAGGAGGAGCTACCCTCACTAAATGAGACACTCGCGATAGTTCGTGGCTTTGAAGAAGGAAGAAGAGGAGTTATGCTTGACGATAATCGCGTAGATGGGTCCGCGCTTAGTTACAAAGTGTCGCAAGAGAGAGGAAATTGCCATGGAATGACCAACCGATATGAAGCAACCGATTCTACAAGGCCTATTAAGAGGATTTCGTATGGTGCACATACTGTAAAAAATCTCGTCACACAAAAAGAACACCTGCTGAAACTCCATGGGAAACCACAAGCGAGAATAAAAGGAATTTTCCCGCAACCAAATGGACAACTAAAGGAACAAGGGCATGCAAATATAGCACGACAGGATGGATGAAGAAACGAAGATTCGGTATTTTTAATAAAGAAGACATTGCAAAGTTAAAGACGTTCTTTGGGCTCATTGGAAAAAACTTCTTCCAAAGGTACTTGCGGTTTGGCACTTTCAGTATCTCCTTTTCTCAAAATTCTAATGTCTCGGACACAACCACCAACAGATCTTGGGTCATTGACTCAGAGCTACGACCATATGACCCACTCCTCACACAAATTTGTTTCATATACACCTTGTCCTAGTAATAGAAAAATTACAATGGCGATGGTTCTGTAATAACAAAGTAGGTATGTCAAGGTGATATTGTTATAAATGAGACCCTTACTCTTAAAAATGTCCTTCATGTTCCTAAACTATTTCCCAATCTTCTCTCCATCCAAAAACTTACCAGGACTCTAATTGCAAAGTGTGGTTTTTATCCCAATAAATGTTTTTCCCAGAACGTAACACGAAGAGGATGATTGGACATGCTAAGGAAGCAAATGGCCTATATTACCTTGAAGAGTCTAGTGGAGAAGTTAGTGCTCTGAATTCCTCACCGTTATCTTTCTTATCCAAGTCTGTTCAAGCTCCCAAAGACAAAATTTGGCTCCATCACCTCCGCCTTGGTCACCCTTCATTTTCAACCCTTCAATTTCTGTTTCCTTCCTTGTTCAAAGGAATAAATGTTAAAAATTTCCGTTGTGATGTTTGCGAACTTGCCAAACACAAACGTATTTCCTTTCCCGTAAGCAATAAAAGAACATCACTCTCTTTTACTCTTATTCACAAAGTGATATTTGGGGACCATCAAACATTTCAAACGTCTCTGGGGCTCGGTGGTTTGTTTCCTTTATTGATGACTGTACCGTGTGTCTTGGATATTTCTTTTAAAACAAAAATCTGATGTAGGGTCTGTTTTTAAAATTTTCTACAACCTCCTCAAAACACAATTTGGGACTGCAATAAAACGGTTTAGGACAGACAATGCTAAAGATTACTTCAATCAGTTTCTCTCCTCCTTTTTTCAAGAAAAAGGCATTCTCCATGAGTCCTCTTGTGTTAACACACCCCAACAAAATGGTGTTGCCGAAAGAAAGAATGGTCATATTTTAGCTATTACTAGAGCTCTATTGTTTCAAAGCAATGTCCCTAAACAATATTGGGGGGAAGCTGTTTTAACTGCCACTCACCTGATAAATAGGTTGCCTACAAAGGTCCTTGACTCTCAAAGTCCTATACAAGCTCTATTGAAATTTTTCCCCGATTTTAATACCTCCAATCTTCCTCCTAAAATTTTTGGGTGTGTTGCCTTTGTCCATGTCCATTCTCAAAATAGGGGAAAACTCGATCCACGAGCTGTCAAATGTGTTTTTCTAGGTTATTCCTCTACACAAAAAGGGTACAAATGCTACAATCCAGCCACACCAAAAATTTTTTGTTTCACGATGTCACTTTTTGCGAGAAGAAGAAAAAATTTTTACTTGTCCTTATCTTCGGGGAGAATTTATTTAAAGAAGATAAGGGTAGAGAGTTTTTCTTCTTGATTTTCCACTGCTCACTTTTCAACCTAATTTTCCAGCTCAAACACTCACTTTTCTTACCTACCAACTTGATCTGCCCCACCTTAACCCTATGCAACTGAAAAATAGAACCTGCTTACACCTAAGTCACCAAAAGGAATTCGGGACACTACTCGCCCTTTCTTGGTTTACTCAAGGAAGAAGGCACCCTGGTGCAAGTTCAATCATCTTCTTCTGGATAAACACCCTATCGCTTCTACAACCCGAGGTAACTCATCGAACCTACTTTGAATACTAGTGAGAATTCAGATCAAAGAGAGTATGATTTTCCTATTGCTATTAGAAAAGGAACTAGGGCCTGTACAAAACACCCCTTGTACTCATTCATATCCTACAAAAATTTGTCCCATAACCACAAAACTTTTCTTACTAGCCTAAATTCCATCTCCATTCCCAAAACTGAATCCGAGGCATTAAATAATGAGAATTGGAAAAATGCCATGAAAGTTGAAATGGAAGCACTTGAAAAAAATAAGACATGGGATTTGGTAAAATTACCGAACGGAAAGAAAAACAGCTTGGATGTCATTGGGTGTATACAAGAAAAAATACAATTCGGATGGCTCTTTGGAGAGGTACAAAGCAAGATTAGTTGCTAAAGGGTACACTCAAAAGTATGGAATAGACTACCTTGAGACATTTGCCCTGTTGCAAAGATGAACACCGTGAGAGTGTTGCTATCACTTGTCACCAAACAGAGAGAGGTCGGAAACTACAACATTCGACATCAAGAATGCTTTCTTACATGGTGATCTTGAGGAGGAAGTCTATATGGATGTTCCACCGGGTTCGGTTCTCGATACAGACAGTAGTTTGCAAACTAAAAAGGCTCTATATGGACTAAAACAGTCCCAGAGCTTGGTTTGGAAGATTTACCAAAGTAATGCTCAAACTGGGATATAAACAGAGTCAAGGAGATCACACTGCTTGTAAAGCATTTATCTTCGTGGGAAATGATCGCTTTATTAGTCTATGTAGATGACATTATAGTAACAGGTGATGATTTGGAAGGAATGGAAAATTTGAAGAAATGTCTAGTAAAAGAGTTTGAGGTCAAAGAGCTTGGTAAGTTAAAATATTTCCTTGGTATTGAAGTAGCACACTCTCGGGAAGGGATCTTCATATCTCAGCAAAAATACATAATTGATTTGTTGACAGAAACAGGAAAGTTGGGATGTAAACCAGCAGAGACACCCATAGAAGTGAACCACAAACTTGGAGATGCACTAGAAGAGGAAGTAGTTGATAAGGGTTCATATCAAAGACTTGTAGGGAAGCTCATTTACTTGTCACATACTAGACCGGATATTGCCTATGCAGTTGGTGTTGTAAGTCAGTTCATGCACAATCCTAAAGAGTCACATCTTCGAGCTATATACTAGATTCTACAGTACTTAAAAAGGGACTCTAGGCAAAGGAATCCTATTTAAGAAAAGGGGGAATTTAACCCTTGAAGCCTATACTGATGCAGATTATGCAGGATCTATGGTGGATAGAAGATCAACCTCGGGCTATTGTACATTTCTGGGAGGCAACCTTGTAACTTGGAGAAGTAAAAATGTAATGTTGTGGCTAGATCTAGTGCGAATGAGAATTTAGAGCGATGGCTCTTGGAATTTGTGAATTATTATGGCTGAAAATTATTTTGGAGGATTTGAAGATCAAGTGGGAAGGACCAATGAAATCAGATTGTGATAATAAGTCTGCTATCAACATTGCACATAATCCAAGACAACATGATCGCATCGGGAAGCACATTGAGGTTGACAGACATTTCATCAAGGAGAAACTTGACAAAGGCCTAATTTGCACTCCATATGTGCCCACCGATGGTCAATCGCGCAGATATCCTAACCAAAGGACTCTCTGGAAAGACCTTTCGAGAGACTAGTAAGCAAGCCGAGAATGGATGATATCCACTTCCCACTTGAGGGGAGTGTCGAAATCTGATTTGTCCAATAAGGGATATTTAGTATATTAAATGTTATCATATGAATATTTTATTTATTGTTATCCCTAACTTTAAGGCTGGTTTTGAGGCACTACACCCTAAAACCAGTAGTGCTGCTAAGTCTAGAGTCTTCTAAGTTAGGCTCTCTTGTATATAAATATTTAGTGTAGTCTCTTGTAAAAATTAACAGAGAAAAATCTATTCTGTCATTTTCGATACCCAAGGAATGATGCTTTCGCTTTTTTCTTCTTTTCTTTTTGGCTCAAATTTGACAAGTGATAGCTTTTATCCTTGATTTTAGCTCGCAAGGTAGACATGGAGCTTGGACCGGAAAAATTTTTGTCTTAATTTTTTGGTTCGTTGATTTTTTATTTTTTTTTTTGAATGATGGGAATCAATTTTGTAAACTTGGTATGGTTTTGTCATGCATCTAACCAAGTTTACTTTGTGGATATCTTTACATTCTCTGCATATTTATAATCTGAGATTTTGGCATGTATAATCAAGTGTGAGTTTCACTCCATGCTATTGATTTTTGACCTATCTGTTACACAAAATGAAGAGGAATATTTTAAGTGCTGTAAGACTAAAGATAGAGAACTGTGTATATGAGTTTGGTAGTGTTTCCTTTTTTTTTCATTGAGTCATAAGTTTGGTTGTGGTTAAAGATAGAGAACTATGAGCTGTGGGCTCACTTGAATATTTTTAGCTTTCAGTTAAATAAGTAGATAATATAATATAAGAAACCGATCAGTGCATATTTGAAGCATTTATTTGCAGTGCTGTAAGACTAAAGTTTGTGGGGTAAAATTTTGTGATCCTTGCGTTATTTAAAAACCCTTGAGACATCTCTTATTAGCTTTTGCAGGCTGGTGAGAGAAGAAAAGGAAAGAAGAGAGGTTTATTCTTTAACAAGTAAGGTACATGGTACATTCACTGTGCAGCTGAGTTAGAAACCTTGTTATTGAGAGATCTGTGTAGAATGTATATTTGAGGACTGCCTCTCTTTGTTAACTAGTTAACTTGTTGAGAGTAGCTAGCTTTAGTGGTCTAATATTCTTTACGGGCAGCAATGTTGAGTTGTAATTACATTTTGTATCGATAATATCTGTCCTCGTTGCTGTCTTATTTGGCTTTATCACTAGACGGTAACAGGGATATTGTTTGTATTCACTTTCCGACCCCTTTGAGGTCATTTTTATTTACAGGAATGGTTGGTCTTTTTTTGTGATATAAACGCTGTGGCGGTTCTCTCTTTTCACATTCATCTAAGAAAGCAGTTGGCGTCAGACAAACATGCAATTTGTGTCATGAAATAGAACAATATGCTGGTTTTGGTAATATATGTGCATTTTGCATTACACATTTCTTAGTTTTATGTACTAAATTAAATGATTCCCTGTTGTTTTGAAGTCAAACTAAAGGCTGTGTGAAGGAAGGGCGATGAAGCAAATCTATAATTGAAACCATGAAATTGTTTACTTGATAATTTATATAGTGAGATGGAGACCAATTTCCAAGGTCTCTGCTATCGTCTTGATAGATTTTATGTAGAATTAGGAGAAATCAAAGCTCAAATCCTTGCATGACTAAGTTTTATCCTCTGACATTTTCTACTTTTATATGTTTGTATTGTATTACATCACCATACCTGTACGGTCAAAGAAGAAAATACCCTAAAAAAGTAAAAAGGTAAATTACCCTAGAAAAGGTAAAAGTAAATAGTTGAACGTACGTTCTTTTAAAAAAATGAAAATAATAACGGATAAGTAATAGATATTTTATGGTTAAATTTTGGTATTAGTAACTTTTTATTATTATTATTATTATTACAGGAGGAGGACAAAGCCCTAATAGTAACTTGACTAACACGATTTGAATTCAGGTCATATCTAGGGTGGCTAACATTCTGGTCATTAGACCAACACACATGTTTATTTTGGCATTAGCCTTGAATTTTCATGAAAGTATTTTTTTTATTTTTTGAATTGGTCAATTTTAGTTCATATACAATTTGAATTTTGAAATTTTAATCCTATCATAATAACAATTAAATCTATTTGGTTAAATTCAATTATTAGTCTTGTACATTGTGTATAGTTGTAGATTTGATTCAGATTATTCAATGGAATCACTTTATGTCTACTTTTTGAAATTTGAAATTTTAATGTCAATGCAAATGAGAATAGTTAATCTACTAATTGAATTTTTAGTGTATGTAGAAATAACAATATGATATAACACTACACATGATAATATCATGTTTGGCATATCAAATTTTGGAAAAATATAATTTAATGAATTTAATAGCTATTGTTTGATGATAATTGAAATTTTAAAATTTGAGAAGTACAAAAACTATAAATGATCAAATTAAAATACGAGGATTAAATTTATAATTTTTGCAAAGTATAGAGATTAATAGCAGAATTTAATCATATTTTATTAATTTGATAACTTATTATAAGATTTTGAAAGTTAATCTGGATTGTATTTGGATATAATTTTTAAATAAAAATAAATTATTAATATAATTTTATAATTGAGTTTATATATATTTTGAAATGAGTTAGTGGTATAAACTTATGGGGCATTAAGTAAAAATAAATATAAAATTATGATAAATTCGCAACTTTGAGTTAAAAAAATTGTAGATAAAAAGTATATATAAAATCAGAATGAGATTTTGATAAAAATGTTAAAATTGGGGGTTTGTAAAGTTTGATGTTTTTATTTTGAATTTAAACTATGTTTTTATATAAATATAAAAACAAAAATATCTATTATAATACCTATTAATTATTTTAAAATTTGATTGGTCACATCAATTTAATCATTCACTTAGTATTAAAGAATAAAAATATCCTATAATATTGTTTTAGGTTTAAATAAAAGAAAAATTCCAATTAGAACTTTATAAAATTTTAATATCAGGAATACAATAATTTTTAAAATTTTAATTGTTTAGTAATCCTTAAATAAAACTGATGTGACTTGCTTGCTAGTGCAGTCTTAAAAAAACTTAAAACAGAAGATATCCAAAAAATAAAACAAAAAACACAGAGGGCCTAAAAGGCAAAAACCATCCTACCCTTGGCTTCGTCTTATTAAGTTAAAACCCCAAACAGCTCCCGGCTGCGGAGCTTAAACCCTTGGTACTTGGTTGGCGGACCCATTTCCAACGCTCAAGCTGAGTCCCAAAAATGGCGGGTCCTTTACTCCTTCGCTCTCTTTTGTCCGCCTCCACTCGAAAATCCTTTTCCTCTCACTTGGCTCCACTCCCCCGCTTCTCCCGGTGCTTCTCCTCCGGCCCTGCCAGTGCTGCCGCCGCTGCCACAACATATCCGAGTGCGTATTTGGATCCTGGTAGACTGCGGAACGTGGCGGTGATTGCGCACGTGGACCACGGGAAAACCACGCTTATGGACCGGCTACTGAGGCAGTGTGGAGCCGACATCCCCCACGAGAGAGCCATGGATTCCATCAGCCTTGAGCGGGAGCGTGGCATTACCATTGCGTCTAAGGTCTTCTTCTTCTTTACTATCTACATAATTCCAAAAGAAGTTATGTTAAGTAGCATATTGATTGGTTCATTCAATGATACAATCGAACAATTGCAGGTCACTAGTGTTTCATGGAAAGAAAACGAGTTAAACATGGTCGATACGCCTGGTCATGCTGATTTTGGTGGTGAGGTAAGCTGCAAGTTACATATTTAGCTAGAAAAAATTTTGTAGCTTGATTCGATATCACCCTAATCATCAATGCAAACACTCTTTCTGTTCTTTAGATTATCATTCAAAAGTGATTTAGTGAAAAGCAACAAAGTGTTGGCTGACAATGCAAATAGTGGGCATAATTTGCAGTCTTTTGAAAACTAAAACATGCAACTTACTGGTTTGTGCTTGTCCGTATTGCTGAACTTTTAGGTTGAACGGGTTGTTGGCATGGTTGAAGGAGCGGTATTAGTTGTTGATGCTGGTGAGGGGCCGCTTGCACAAACAAAATTTGTTCTTGCCAAAGCCTTGAAGTACGGGCTGCGCCCTCTTCTTCTACTGAACAAAGTAGACCGACCTTCTGGTATAAAATTAATAGTTATTTTTGGTTCATGTTTTGATTTACTGAAACCGAAATGTTATTTCATGATTTTTTTTTTAATTGCAAGAATGTTTGCCTGTTGGTGAGAAATTACTTATTCTTGATTTTTTTTTTCCCTTAATTATTTCTATGCACCGAAAGAATTTTTAGATCTTATGTCTAGCTGTTAATGATGCAGTATCAGAGGAGAGATGTAATGAAGTTGAGAGCCTAGTTTTTGATCTTTTTGCAAATCTCGGTGCTACAGGTGAAGCAATATAGAATAATTGGAAAGTTCTATGATTAACCCATTTCAGATTTTTGACTTTCCTCATTCCTAACCTGAATACCGGTATACTTTTAATAAATTTTCTCATATTTTCATTTTAGAGGAACAGCTTGACTTTCCAGTTCTCTATGCTTCTGCTAAAGAAGGATGGACATCTTCAACCTTTACTAAAGATCCTCCTGCTGGTGCAAAGAATATGTCACAATTGCTTGATGCCATTGTAAGGCATGTTCCTCCACCAAAAGCAAACCTTGATGGACCTTTCCAAATGCTGGTTGGTACTTAGTGCTGATTAATCAATTAAAACGTGTCTTTATGTCTGCAACTGGAGAAAAGGAGGGGAAGGGGGGAGTGTGCCCCCGTCCGGGTGTTCTACTTTTGTGCCTAGTTATTTTTTTTCCTTTTCACATTTCTTTCATGTTATAAATTTCTTATTTACATAATAAGCATGTCAGGTTTCCATGATGGAAAAAGACTTTTATCTCGGGCGAATTTTAACTGGGCGTGTTTCATCTGGAATCGTTCGTGTTGGTGATAAAATACATGGCTTGCGAGGCAGTGAATCTGGCATTGAGAAAATTGAAGAAGGGAAGGTTTGTAGCTCGACATAGCCTGATTTTGATTGGAAGTAGAGGAAAACTTTGACTTAATATCATCACTGACATAAAACTTTTGCTTGTCATTGATGTTTTTGTGGTTAATAATGCAATCCAGTGCTCATTGTCTACCTGAATCCTGGTTTGCAGGTTGGAATTAAAATATGCTGAAAAATTTGGTTTCTGCGGTACATTACAATTTACCAGAAAGCATTGTTTTACATACTAAAACTCTGGTTTAATACTTTTCTAGTGCTTTCTATTGTATAATTGTGGTTTATTTGGCTTTTTCTTCTACCTCTACTTTCTTGAAGGTGATAGTGAATGGATCTGGTACCCAAGTTTCCATTTAAATCTGTAACATTCTGCAAAGGACAAATCACTATTAACTGAATATGCAAATCCAATAGGGATCTTGAAAAACATGCTTTCTTAGAGTGTTTTGCATTAGATGCATGGAATTACTGAAATGCATATTAGAAAATTTTTTCCCAGTTAGTATTTCCTGTGCATATGAATGAGGGATTGTGAAAGGGAACTTTAATTGTTAACTGTTGAGAACTTCTGCATTACCTGGACTGGGAGGGCAGGAGGCAAGTGTCGGATATGGGTATGTGTTTGACTCAGATTTTTCCATATATTTGGAGGATCATACCCCCATACCCATGTTTGAATGTGTTGGTCAAGTTTGGGAACCGGTACTTTAGGGAGAATGAAGAGTCTGTGTGAAGTAGACAAATTAAAGAAAATTTAAACCTGTCCTGGTATTTGTGAAGAGTATTTAAAGGCCAAATTACCTGTGACCTGAATAGGGCTAGCATCATCCACAATTTTATTTTGTCTATGCCCTCGGTGTTCCTTATTCTCTCCCCCTCTGTTTTCTAATCAAGTAGCCTAGCATCAAGACCACCCTCAGTCTACTCCTTTATTGCTGAGGTCTGTGCTGCTGATGTTTGCTCATCCCTTCTTCCATCTCTCCAATAATCTTTATTTTCCCTAATACGCAACTCATTTTTTGATCTCTAGCTTCCAAAACCTCAAGATGTGGCTTTAGTGGTCATAGAAATTGTTGAATGGTGTCAATAGAAGGTTTTAGGCATTTAGTTTGAGAGTAATGGATGTTATGGTTTCATTGAAATTTCAGATTTTCAAAAGGTTGTGGTACAATGTTTTGAGGTTGGAAATGTTATTTCAAATTCAAAATATTTACCTGAATCACTCCTTTCTAAATTACCAAAGCAAATTTGGTTTCTTGTTTTTTAATCGTGCAATTTAAAGTTCAATGAAATTTTTGAATACCCATCTGAGATTAGTGTAGGTGAACTTCAACAGTGTCATTTATCTTTCTCAGCATAAGTTCTGTTAAGTCTTTATAAACTGATCTTCTGAGTGGTACTTGAGTGATGCCAATATTTAATGCAATGTTTGTCTTGTAGGTTGTGAAACTAATGAAAAAGAAGGGTACAAGCATGGTTCTTATTGATAGTGCTGGAGCTGGTGATATTATATCAATGGCTGGGCTGGGTAGTCCATCAATTGGCCATACAGTGGCAAATACAGAGGTATGCTTTTATCTTGTTATAAAGCTGAGTACTTGTGTTGACTTCAGTAGTTTTAGTGTAAACTAGCAATTTTGGTGTTAATCTTGTTAGTTATGTTCTGCAAGATATAATCTGCCAATGTGATCTATTTAGGTTGTTATGTGCCATTATGTAGAGTTTTCAAGTGCATGTGATGATACATGATGGGACTCACTTCCTTGTTCATCCATGTTGATTGCTTGTGGTGTACAACCTTCTATGTAGTGTACTTACCTGCAATTTGGTGTCACCTCTCTGGGATTTGGGGCGTACCAATTGTACCTTGAAAAGTTGTTTCCCTCATTTTTTGATGTTTTGTTAGTTAAATAAGTGTTAGGTCAATTAACCCTTTTTTATTTATAAAAATTTTCAGTTAATGAGAAGTTCAAAGTTTTAGAAATTGCCTTGATCCAAAGACACTTCCCTGAAACCCTGTCTCTTTTTTTTCTTCTAATGAATATGACGAACTCAATTCTACTGCTATCACCGCATCCTCCCTCTGTCAACTTGCCCTACCTTATTTTGGCCTCCACTGCAATCTTCTCCCCATGGTTACGTTATCTCCTTTTTCTTCTCTTTTCCTTCCCCAAAATTATCTGGCCGCACTTCTTACTTCTCTTCATCCCTCCTCTCCTCCTGCTGCTTTCTCGCTTCAACCCCCCCTTATAGGTCCTCATACAAATTCCTTGCTTACTGCTTTTAAGTCTTCTTGATTTGTCTACACCTGTAGCATCATCTACTTTGTTGGTAGTTAGCATGGAAACCTAAGGTGATAACATTCTTGATTTTCAAGCTTATATAAGCAGCATACTGATGGGTTTTCGTTTGATTTTATTCCAACTATTATAGTGTTATTGGTTCTGAGCAATAGATGATGATGATCAGCACCGTCATCTTTAACTCAATTAGCTGCTGTTAGTCAACCATGAACGTGCGTTTTTAAGTTTGCCCAATTTGTTATCAAACGCTTCTTTAAGCTTTATTTGGGTTTTGTCTTTTGCCCTAGGACATGAATTGTTTTTTGTGAATGGATTTGAATATGGTGGAAACTAAAACTAATCATGAATGGACGAAGGCATTGATCCGGGGTTCTTTTGTTGTGTTTTCTATTAACACCCAAGAAAGAAACTGTTTTTTTCTTGGGCATTAATTTGATTGTATCTATGCATAAATTGAATTGGCAGGTTGGATCTATACATAAATTGGATTGTTCTTACATTTGTTAGGTTATGGCTGCATTGCCAACCGTTGAGTTGGACCCCCCAACCATTTCCATGACTTTTGGTGTCAATGATTCTCCATTAGCAGGTCGTGATGGTACCCATGTAAGTTGTATACTTGCCTGCCTTCATTGTCAATATATTTTGCTATTGGCTTTTTGGTGTTCTTGTAATTTAATGGATTTTTTGTTCTGGTAAAATTTGCAATACTCCCTTTCTCAGTTTTTCTGGAAAAGTAACACCATTTTGCTGTGTTTTGTTTCATTGAAAATAGCCTGTCGAAAAATGATTTCTAGAAAATAGATTGATTTTGTGGAAAAATTGATATTTTCTAGTGTTTGACAAATTTTCTTGAATTTTTTTTTTTGAAACTAAATTATATTTGTTGCAAACTATAATAGAAGCATTTTCCTTTGACAATTGAAATTTATTTTATAATAAATAATATTTTGTATAAACTTAATAATAGCTGATATCGAACTAAAACTCAAATTGAAGTTGCATATATTATATATATGAGAGCGGATGATGACGCATTGTAGTTGGAAGAGATAAATGAAATTAAGGAGGATTTAAACAAATACTCTTATTTTTATTATTAACATAATCATTTTTTATATTATAAAACATTTATTACTAAATATTTATAAATAGTAATATATATTATATTAGAATATTAATATAAAAATTTTCCATAAAATATTAAGTATATTACTTAAAATTTAAATTTATTATTAAAATAAAATTGTAATACTAAATAATTTTATTAAAATAATAAATAATATTAATAATTATAAATTGTAATATATATTTATTATTAAAATATTAATGTAATTTGGTTATATTTAAGTTAAATTTTATATAAAGATCAAGTTACTCATAGGGAACTGTGTTTCGGAAAATGAATTGGCACTTTTCAAAAGGGAAAGTTTTCAGAAAAAATAGACTTATTTTCTGTTGACTAGTAAGTCATTTTCTGTTAGCTAAGCTATTTTCTTCCGGAAAATTAATATCACTTTTGTGTTTGATATCCAAATTTATGGTTAAACTTTTGTAAATGCTTATTACCATTCAATTTTTGCATTAAAAGAATAAAATGACCTATTAGTATTGAAATCTTATTAATTTTCAGCTTTATTCTGTAATTATTCTGCAAAGAAAATTCATATTTAGGTATCAAATCTTTGTTTGCTTACAACAATAATATTAATCGAGAACTTTTGTTCTTTCTTATATTTGTAACTTCAATTATTTTAGATGAAAAAAATATTTGTAGAACATAGTAGAAATGTAAAGGTGACTGTGACACTATTAATGTTTGAAATCATATTTATGTTGTTATTTTTCAGCATTTCCAATTTTAAGGCTTATTGTTTCCAACCTTCTTGTTGAACCTTGAAATTCATTTGCCTCAGTACAATATGCCTATATGCTTTGCTTAGACTGAAACATATACTTAAATTTAGAATTATGCTGCAACTCATATCCAATCAACATGAGGTGATACGTGTGCTGATAAATTCTGCAGTTGACCGGAGGAAAAATTGGGGATCGACTAATGGCTGAATCTGAAACAAATCTCGCAATAAATGTGCTTCCAGGCATAGCAGATACTTTCGAGGTTCAGGGGAGGGGAGAACTGCAGCTGGGTTTGTTTACCAAACTTTGCACTGTGCTTTTGTTTCCTATGGTTTAATTACTATTAGCATAGAGTGCTTTGCATCTTCTAATTTTCCTGTGGGATTTATTTGTTGACATGTGTAACAGGTATCTTGATTGAGAATATGAGACGTGAAGGATTTGAGCTGTCCGTTTCACCACCGAAAGTGATGTGAGTTTTCTACAAATCTTCTATGAGGCCTTTGTTTTATTAGTCTTAGGCCCCGTTCTCCGTTGCTTTTGGGGTTCCAAAAGCACTTTTCAACCGAATCACAAAAGTGATGTTAAAAAGTTCTTTTCCACTGAATCACAAAAGCTGGGATTTAGATGATTTTGGCTTTTGATTTTTGCGTTTTGAAGTGAAATTATCAAAATGCTTATATTTATCTTAAATATTTAAAAGTATTTAAAAAATTATTTAAATATAATTCACAAATATCATTATATTAAATTATTTAAATATCATTTATCATTGTATTTAAATTTTAAAATATCTTGTATCATTAATTTTACAAATAATTTATATTAATTACTTAAAAGCATTTAAAAACTATGTTTCATATATGATTATATTAAACTATTTAAATATCATTTAAATTAACTAATTTTTTACTTTTCAACATCATGTCTGAAAATGACATTTTAACTTCCCACCGTAATCTTTGATAGCAATGCTGAACACTTGAAATTAACAAATCATATTTTTTCACAGCACTTTCCTGCCACATTTTTCAAAAGCCAAAGTAACAGAGAACTAAGCCTTAGACTTAGTGTTGTCGAAGGTGCACTGTGCTGTTTTGGCTAGAGCCATTTTAGTGCTTGAGGCGTAAGGCAAAAAAAGCACTTGCCTAAGGCACAACAGATATATATGTATATGCATGTATGTGTAAATATAATATGCGTAAGATATGTAATTGTGATAATAAACTCTAAAAAGTGGTCTAGTTTATCATAAAAGAATAAAAAAAATATTCTATTTCTTTTGTTGGCCAACATGCATGATTTCCTAATGGTCCCTTTGTTAATGAATACTCGAACACTAAGAAGTAGGGAGTTTATTGTTGTCCCATGTTTTTTCAGTAACTGAGGTAATGAAAAAAATTAAAGAGAACTTCAATTATGCGAGATTTTAAAAAAAAAGAATGCCTTCAGCTTTCAGAAAAGCGTGTCTAGTTGCGTGTAGTGTGCTTCTGATCAAATGTGCCTTGTTCAAAAGGTCATGAGGTGCTTTTGGTGTTTGGCGCTTAAGATGCAGTGCCTAGTACAGCTTTGGCATGGTGTTAGCTGTTGACATGTATGATATTGAAATTTGAAGGCTTTGATACAAATTTGAACCAATGTTTTCTGTGACAATTTCTAATAACTGTGATTGATCTACTCATAGGTTGTGATTTTGGAAAGCTAAATAAGGTTTGGCATGATACTAATTATTGACATTTATGATATTAATTTGTTGGTTTTCATACAAAATTGAAACGATGCCTCTATTGATTTTAAGACATGGCCACTGATTGAAACTTCATGGCCAGCTGACGGCCAAAATGATAAGAAATTCACTTGAATGAATCTTTTTACCTTAAGTCCATGTTCTGTAGATGCCTTTCCAAGTTCTGTGTTCTATCTAGATCCACTTATTTCCATGCACTTTTTATTTGCAAATAATATATTCTTTTCCTGGAAATTCTTGTGTAACATCAGGTATAAAGTTGAGAAAGGTCAAAAGCTGGAGCCTATTGAGGAAGTAACCATTGAGGTAAGTATTGCAGATTCAGACATAGTAATTTGTTTCCTTCCATTATATACTTTTGGGCTTGGCAAATTAATCTGTTACTACAGGTGAATGATGAGCATGTAGGATTAGTTATGGAAGCTCTATCTCATAGGCGAGCTGAGGTTGCTGATATGGGTCCTGTTCCTGGAAATGTTGGTAGAACTAGATTGTCATTGACCTGTCCATCAAGGTAGGTTAGTTTTGTTTTATTTCTTTATTGTGTCTTGTAAACATTCTCTTTTGGCTGCAAAAATGATTTTTTTTCTTTGAGAAGGGGGTGAGGAAATAGTGCTAAAGGGAGAATTTTCTTTTGGAAAGTGAGATTCTTCTTCAACTCAGAATATCTTTTGATTGATGATTTCTTCATGAGCCTAGAATTTGTGCATGTGCCTTCTCCTTTTGGGCTCGAAGTTGGAATGGCAGGGCCTCAATTATTTGTTTTAGCAACTTCTATCAATATGTACCATCAATTAGCAAAGAATTGGCTGTGGATTTAAATACAAGTGAGAATCATTGATCAAAAGAATATTAAGTCATTGGAGGAATAAAGTACTAGTACTTAGTTCCCCCTAAAAAATGTTGAAAACTGGCACATTCATGATGGTACATCAATAGGCTGGTTAGGTGAAGTTTTTCCTCTTTGGGAACGAAAGGCTTAGATGAACTTTGGGTCTAACTGAAGGTGACATTTGAGTTGGCCATTTCTATAGTGGTTAATTTGTTGACTAAGTTTCTAGGCCTATGTTACTACTGTATGTTTGAGATTATTTGTTTAGCTCATCAAAAGGAAACCGGAACCTTTCAGATCAAATGGAGTCTGAAACCTTACGACTCGTTAAATAGGGACCCAAATCTTTTAGCCTTTTTTTTTCATATAAAATTCTTCTCAGGATCATCCCCCTTGAATAGAGGTTACATAGGTTTATTCTTTAGAACAGGAAACTAAAATTATACAAAAATTTAAGACTTTTAATCTAATGGGAAACTTCCTAAAATAAGTTATTCTAATTAAAAATATTACTAAAATAAACTTATTTGTCTTTCCATTTTTCACACCTATGATTTGTCTTGCCTATAAAGGCAACTGTAACAGCCTAACTTGAGGTTCGGTTAGGTCTTTTCGGGTTGGGTCAACTTGGATCTTAAAATTTTGGGGAGTTAATGGTTATTTCAGGTTTAGGTTATTTGGATTCTAGGTACATCTGGTTTGTTATTTAAGTTCGAAACTTAATTCGAATTTGGTTCATTTTGAATTTATTGATTTTGAAATCCAATCATATCAGGTTTAGATAGATTTTTTGATTGAATTATATTTAATTAGAATTTTATTGAGATATAAAAATAAATAATATTTAAATACAAAAGAGATATTATGTTTAGTTTTGTTTTTTGTGATTTCCTCTGGTATTTATTTATTTTCTTATATTCTCTTTCTGACTGGTCTTGCGGTGGCTGGCTGGCTGACAGGCTTTCATGCCAGCAACTTTGCGACTTTCCTGTCTCACCCACCCACCCTCCCTTCTTTCCCTTGTCTCTTCCAAATTCAGTCCTTAAAGGGCATTTTTGAAAATTGCATTATTTTTTTGGTTGTTCAGTGTTGCATGGGATATATCGTCCTTGGTATCACTAAAGAATAGTTGTTACAGGAGGGCTCTAGATAGGGAAGAAATGGCCTTTCCATTGAATGGGTGATTCTACCAACCTAACCAATGAACCACACTTCATCACTGAATGGGGGGAATGGCTATTCTATTCCTCCTAACTAAAGATGCCATGATACTTTTTCTGCCCTAAAACTTTTTTCGACCTTTTCTTCAGTTTCAATGTTCTTTTGAGGTATAATCTCCTTTTCTGCAAATCCTTAGTGATTCCAGGACCACCGTCCTAATATCTACTGTAGCCCCAAACCAAAAGCTCTGATGTTTCAACATTAGTGTAGCTTTAACACCAAGTGGCAGAATTTGCCAAATCTGTCCCATATAAACACTAGTGTAAAATAAAAAAAAATGAAAATACTACAAAGGAAGAGTTGACATTAATAAATAATTGGAAAACCAGAATAAATTTGTTATAAAATTGTTACCATGTAACCTGAGCTTCTCCATTGTGCTTGTGGAATGAATTAAAATGGTTATAGATTTTTTGTACTGATGATAAAGTAGCAGTTTCTCTTACAGCCAAAATTTAAATAATGAAGTTTCGAAACAACTCATTTGTGGCAGTTAAGAGACTTACATGATCTTTCATAGTACATCATGCGATATAGAAGTTTAGCCATTGGGCTTTTCCCTTGATTGAACACTCTCCACTGTGAGAGGTGCAGTGTGATAACTTGTGGTCTAATCCTTGTAATGTGCAGTAGAAGATAATAGAATGACAAATAACTTGTAATAGTTAGGGTGCTAGATGGATCTTGTTTCTGGATACCATTTCATGAAGAAGGCACATTAACGCACATTTGTTAAATTAGTATTGACTAGGTGGGGATGGTGATTAAATTCTAGCTTAATTTATCTAATAGATGATGGTATGGAGTAGTTGAGCAAATTGTAAGAACCACTCAATGGAAGCATATATATATATATATATATATATACACACACACGCACAATGATGTGGTTGTTTCTTTCATGAAAATTTTATGAGAATGCTGTTTCGTTTGTTGGGCCGATTTTATTATAAGAATCAGAGGAAAGTTATACTTCTATTTTGTATATCAGGGGCCTGGTTGGATACAGAAGTGTGTTCAGCAGTGATACTCGTGGAACTGGATTTATGCATCGTGCTTTTCAATGTATGTTTTTCTACCTGTTATACTTATTTTTTGGTCTTGTTTTCCATGTACATTGCATCTTGTTGTCAGGTCATTATCCTCTGGAAGCTGAATCTTTTGGTTTCTTGGAAATAGAGATTATCCGTTCCTTAGTTTTTGTCCATCGATGATAACATATTGAATGAACTTGTGCTTTCTCTATTTATAGGTTTGTGTTGTAAAAAAAAAAAATAATCAAGAAAAGGTTTCAACCTGCATGCCATGGTTCACACAATGTTAAAAATTCTTTTTGAGACTATTAATGGGTTTTTTAGACTACTATACATCGACTGTGGAATTTTAAACTTGCAAGCATTGTTTTCAAAACTGGACCAGACTGGCCGGTCAGACTGGTTACCGGCCTGGGTACCGAGCCAAAATAAAGGGTTGGACCGGTTGACTCTCAAACTGGTTGAACCGGGCTAAAAATTGGTCGAACCAATTTCTCTTTTTTTCAAAATTTTATGATTTTTTAGTAATTTATTCAATTGAACCAAACAAACCGGTCGAATTGGTTGGATTGGAAACTGGTGGTCTGACCAGTTTGACCACCGGTTTGGTTCTGAAAACCTTGCTTGCAACTGGTAGTTAGATGGTTTTCATATATCCACTTAATGATTAATTAATTATTTACTAAATGTATTCTAATGAGACATATGTCAACCCTCTCACTTGTCAAGTTTAAAAACTCCATTGGTTGTGTATAAAATGGTTGTTGTAGTCTGCTTATTCCATATAGAGAAGTTCCAGGGTGAGCTTTCTAAAATAAGCTTCTCATCAGGTCTAACTACATAAAACATTACCTAAGACACACAATGTTACTCAATTATGCAAAATATTACAACTTTCGTAATGTTGTGTGTAATTACACAAAATATTATCCAATTACACAAATTATTACAATGAATTAAACAAAGCATTACAAATTATTACAAATATCGAAATGTTTTGGGCATCACGAATTACACAAATCATTACATCTTTTGCAATGTTTTATGGAACGTTGGAGCTGATGAAAAACTCGAATAAAGGAGCTCTTTTTAGAATTTTCCTTCTATATATTGATGATGGAATTCTCAAGCGCCATGATATGGGTTAGATGGGTTTTTTGCATCCATTCAATAATTTATTTATTTATTAGTTCTTATAAATATACTTTGTGAGATAAGTGTCAATTGTCAACCTTTTTAATACCACTTATGGAGCTTTTAACTTCTTTATCAGTGTATAAGATAATTTCCTCTGAGATCAACTGATTGTGAAGTTTAAAAACTCTATATAGCCAGTTTACAAGATAATGTTCCTAGTCTTGTTAACCCTCTCCCGGATCTGTTTCCTTTTGCAGCGTATGAGAAGCATCGAGGCCCTCTTGGAAATGTCAGGAAAGGAGTGTTGGTATGCTTGCCTAATGCTTTCTTGTGACTTAATTACTATGTTATTTCTGTGCATGTAATGTAATTATTATCCTGTGCTTTTTGTTTAGACTCATAAATGAGAGCTTCTTTAAATGACATTTTTTCTATCAATATAAATGGTTGATGAAAGCAAAAAGTTAAAGATGAAGACATTCTTTCACCTGTTCAAGATTTCAAATTTTTTTAGCATTGAAGATAGATGTTAGTCTTGCTTGTTCTGAGATACAATTTGAACACGTTTAGATTAATAAAACTAGAACTTGGTCAATGTCTAGTTAGACTCAACATACTAGAGGTATGCAGTATACTCTTGTACTACACTTGGGTGCTGTTGCAGCAAACCTTGCTTACTCCTTGCTCTGCACTAGCTATAGATGACACTGCTCTTAAGGAGCACCCTGGCATGAGTAGAATTTCCATAATGATCCATACACTTTTACTTCTTTGAATATTTTATATACCTAAATGTATATAATTGCTGCTTAATCCTTGCCACAATGTAAGTATCGTTTACTCTGAACAGGTATCAATGGGTTATGGTACAATCACAGCTTACGCATTGATGAGTTTGGAAGCTCGTGGAACTCTTTTTGTGACCCCTGGGATGGAGGTAGTTTCCATGTTAAGATTAATAATTTCATTACTTGTTTATTTGCTTATGCATGCCTCTAATTCATAAGTTCTTGGCTTTCAAATGGTTTATTTAATCTTAATCTTAATATTATGTTCTGAAAAATGAATAGGTAGGATTATGCAACCAATGATATTAACATTCAGTCCCGTCACCCTCTATAACAATGGTTGAAGCCAGGACTATTTATTTTGAGAATCTGGTAACTATTTGGGTGCGGGCTATGTTATTCTTAATGAACTCTTGTGGGTTTAATAATCTTCAAGTTGGCAAGTCCATAACACACTTAAAATTAGTTGTATGAGATATGAGGTACCTTGGTGGTGATGCACTTGGTAAATATAGGACTTGCCTTTTATATTTAAGGATGCCACGATAGTTTTTGTCTCTACTGTTAGCTATAGCATTTCGTGATACTAGGACATCTACAACCAATGCACTATTTTTTGGTTAATTGAATGAGGCACGCTTTATTGGCCAAATTATTAAATAAATCTGGTTGCGTCTGAATAGGGGTAGCAATTAGGTGTATTGGGTCAGATTAAGAATTTCATTTCAGTTTAGAGTCACTTCAGGTATGCGTCATTTTAGGTTCTAGTTACTTCAAGTATAAAATCTGGTTAGTTCAGGACATCTACTTTTCAAATTAGTTCAAATCAGCTTTATCTCATTTTAAAAATATTAAGTTAAACTATTGTATTGTTTATTTTTTATTTACATTGACGTGTACAATAATAGAATAATATACTTTTGGCTTAAGTTCTGGATTTGGGTGGTTAACTTTTAAATTAAAAATGGGTTGAATCAAGTTCTGGTTGTGTGAGTTTTGCTGGTCTTTTTCAGGTTAAGACGAGGTCTACCTCTTTAAAAGTCTAATTATTGTTTATTTGTTGGCTCTCAGACATACGATGGCATGATAGTTGGTGAGCATTCACGTGATACAGATCTTGATGTAAGAATAAAATCTAGCGCCCCTGCAAGCAGGCCTTATTTTTTTCAAGTATGGCTGACCTTTGTGCAATGTCTCTCTTATTCGCAGGTGAATCCAGTAAGGAGTAAAGAACTGTCAAATATGCGTGCAGCTGGTAAAGATGAAAATGTGAAACTATCTCCGCCAAAACTTGTATGTCTTTCTATACCATAAAAAATACTAGGTTTTATTTCCTCTTTAAATTTGTTTCAGCGTTTTATGTGTTGATTGTTGACACATCACACTACATTATACTTGCAAGGAAGATTTTAAGGACCAAATATTGAAAATGAGCAATTTAAAAGCATTTGGAATTAGATAAATCAAACATCATTTCAACTTTGCATTTGACTCGTGAGAATTAATTGTGCTTGTGTGCAGATGACTCTTGAAGAAGCTATTGGTTATGTTGCTTCTGATGAGCTTATAGAGGTAAGTTACTGTTGATGTTGTGCTTTCCATTTTTGGATTCATCATAGAATATTTCTCTAGTCTTGTATTATTCTAATTCTTGAGTTATCGATCCCTACTTCAAATAATGTGCTTCTTTCTGGAATTCTTCGAGTTATTAAAGATTTCAAATTTTTTCAGGATTTTGAAACAGAAAAGATTTATATTAAGATGTATACATAGAGAGAGAAAGTGTTTATGTGTGGCTAAATGCATGCATTGCCATTGCTAGTGGTTTCCATAGCTAAAGCATGCTGGTCATGAAAGCTTTTGATATCTGATATAATAATGGTTAATTGAGATGCAGGTTACACCAAAGGCCATCCGATTAAGGAAGAGATATCTGGATGTAAACAAGCGCAAAGCCATGAGTAAAAAGGCCAAAAATTGAGTCTTCTCCTAACATACTATAATTTTGTAACTATAGGTGGGGTTGGGTTCAATATTTGTCCCCACAATTTCTTTATAGAATATCAACGATATTATCTTTTTTATGACAATAATAAGGGGCAAAGAGGAGTTCATGTTTTGTCTGTGTAATTGCCAAAGAAACAACAATGGCTATTATTATTATTATTAGCATAATTTAATATATTTGTGCTTTGACAAGATTCCAACAATTTGATTACGTAAAATTTGACATAAATTATGAAATTTTTATTTTACTTATTGAAAGAAATAAAAGTGCAGTACTCCTTGTTTACTCTTATAATAAAAATATTTTATAACGTGGTTCATACTTGCAAATTGAGTGCTTCAACTTTGATAATTGATGTTGAGACCAATAACCTTAATTTTAGAAAAAATAAATTAATTAAATTAAAATAAAAATTACATAGATATGTTACCTTAATTCAAATAAATTAATCATTTTTAATCTTACATTTTAAGACTCGTTACATCTCTAACTTATAAAAAGTCCATACCAAGTAAGCATTCAAACACATTCTGTCGCGGGTTACAAGATATCCCAAAACTTGATCAACCTATACCAAGTAAGCATCCAACCAGCTCCCCCCGCCACAGCGTATCCTATATATTTCTCATTAAACATGATTAGGAGTCGAGTTTGGGCCGGATTGATACAAAATTTTAGGCCTGTTTTTTAAGTTCGTGTCTAGTCCAATTCAAAAAATAGCTCAAAATTTTATCTAAGTCCAGCCTAGATAAAAAAACTACTAAATTCAGAGTCCAGCTCGATCCGCTCGTATTAATTTTTTATATTGTTATTATATAAAAATAAATTTAAAAAATATAATACATCAAATACACTAAAAATATTAAAATAAATATTTTCTAACAAATTGAAATATATTAAAATTTTTTTATACCTAAATAACATCAAGATAGTTACAACTTAGCAAGTAAATGCCTCTAAAATAGTGATAAAATTAATAATAAAATAAGAGTTATGTAATATCCAAATAATAACAATAAAATAATAGCAATATAATAACAAAATAGCAGCAAACAACAATAAAACAATAGTAGGGAAAAACTTTTTAGCCAAATTCGAGCCGGACCGAGCTTGGGCCAAAAAATTCTTACTTGAGGCCTAACCCTTTAGAAAACGTGACTTATTTTTTATTTAAGTTCATGTTTCAAGTTTATATTTTTGTCTGAACTCTCTCACTTTTTAGACAAACTTTCGAACCTGAACGGATAATCCAACCTATAATTAGATCTATTTCTCACACCTAATGATTTGTGTTTAAAAAAATTATACTAAAGTGGGAAAATATTTTTTTTTTTTTTGCACATCTTGAAAATGGTGATCACGGTCTCCAATTTATTTATAGTGTAAGGAATTGGAAGGAAGCCACGAAATTCATAAATAAAAACAAAAAAGGAGTAATCACTAATCCTAACCATGATGGAATAGTCTCTGATGCAAAAGGTTCTCCCTTACCTATTGTTAAGAAGCGGTTGAATTTCTATTACATCTAAAATCACTTTTTTTCATGTTGGTATTTTCATATTTCGTATTTTAGTTTATGTAGTAATATTATCTCTAAAATTTAAATTTGTGTTCTTTCCGAAGAAGTTGCAGCTTAACAGAAACGTTAACCCAATAATACAAACAAACATAAAAATCTGTATAACTAAGTGGACTACTATGCAATCCATCCGGAATTCCTTGACGGTAAATCCATACAAGACTTGCCCCATTGAAATCCACAAGCGCAAAAAACATGAATAAACAGCAAAAAAACATAACTGAAATTCGTGAAACAAAAGCATATATATTATTATAAGCACATAATAAATGAACCCAAATGCGTATCGAAAACAATTACAAATTTTGTTTATTTATAAGCACAAAAGAAATTCCTCTTCTCTATCTTGAATATCCAGCTTTGGGATCAAATTTGGCAAATTGCAGTGATGATGGAGAATCCTAGTTTCACTCTTTTACTTGTCTGTGCCTTATGCATGTCCTCAGTGGTACAATGCAAATACAACTGCCCCGAAAAGTACGATCCCCGTGATATGCAAGAACGATACCAACGATGGGTGGCCCGACATGGCCGAAAGTACAAGAGCAAGAACGAATTGACATTGCGGTTCGGGATATACAAATCCAATTCTCAGTTCATTGATTGTGTCAATTCACAGAACCTATCATTCAAGTTGACCGATAACGAATTCGCAGACATGACAAATGATGAGTTCAGGGCTATGTATTTGGGTTACCAAAGCATAAGATCTCCATGTGAGAGCAACCGCAAAGGCTTCGCATATGACAAATATCACAATTTGCCAAAAAGTATAGATTGGAGAAAGAAAGGTGCTGTTGCTCCAATCAAGAATCAAGGCCAATGTGGTATGCCTCACTTGTTTAGTTAATGAATTGTTCTCTTTAATCAAGCATGAATTTAACATCACTTACCTTTTAATGATATACAGGGAGTTGTTGGGCATTCTCAGCAGTGGCAGCCATAGAAGGGATCAATCAAATTAAAACAGGGAACTTGACATCTCTTTCGGAACAAGAGCTCATCGATTGCGACACCGACTCGTTCGACCAAGGCTGCAACGGTGGACACATGGTCCAAGCGTACGAATTTATTATAAAGAACGGTGGAATCACCACTGAGAAAGACTATCCATACACGGGAAGAGATGGAACCTGCAAGAGGACACAAGCTAAAAACCATGCAGTAACAATTAGTGCGTATGAGAGAGTACCTACCAACAATGAGACAGCTCTGCAAATAGCAGTTTCTCAGCAACCTGTATCGGTCGCCATCGATGCAGCAGGGCTCGAATTTCAATTCTATTTCGGAGGTGTGTTCACTGGAGATTGTGGAAATGAACTCAACCATGGAGTTGCAATAGTTGGCTATGGAGAAGTTCTTAATAAAAAGTACTGGATAGTGAAGAATTCATGGGGTACTGAATGGGGTGAAGCTGGCTATGTAAGGATGGAACGTGGAGTCTCTGATAAAAGGGGTCTTTGTGGTATTGCAATGGATACTAGTTACCCTGTTAAGAAGTGAACAGCTTTTTCAGTGAAATTAGCCTAGGAATTCTGTTTACTTACTGAAATATTTCACTTGCTTTATAAGTTTTATAATTATAATTTAAGAATACATGTTGAAGAAAAAAATGTGGGGACCAGCAAAACATGCGATGTGACCATGCACGAATGTAATATAGAGAGGTAGGTAGATAATCTTTTTCTTCATTTAACTGATTTAATGTTTTCTTTAATTGATTATACGCCTATTAATACCATAATATATATTCAATTCATTGGATAAATAATTATAATTATTTAAGAAGTTGCTCTTGTTTATGGCTGCAAATGCAACTAAGAATCCGCAAGAAACTAGCCCTTGAAGACACACCTACGCTGTCTTCATGATCATGGTATCCGCCTAATATGTCAATCATGTTACCTTCCTATAACTCATCATTTCCTTAAACGTGGTTACATATGTTGCTTTTCGCACTTTATTTTCCTAAGGGTAAATATATATTTTGGTACTTGAATTTGGCTTCAAGGTTTAAATTGGTATCTAAAGCTTTTTTTTTGGTCCAATTAGGTGCCTAAACTTAACTTTTTTGGTTTAAATTAATATCTGAACTTGGCTTCATAATTCAAATTGGTTCAAATAATTCATTTACCGTAAGTACTAATTTGGACAAAAAAGTCAAGTTCATATACCAATTTGAACTAAGAAACTAAGTTTACGTACCTAATTGAACTAAAATAAACTTTAAGTACCGAGTTGAACTTTATAGCCAAGCTCAAGTACCTAATTGGACAAAAAAAAAAAAAAAACCCACATATACCAAATTGAACCTTGAAACCAAATTTAAATACCAAAATGTTTAATCTTTTCCTAACAACCTTAAAAAAGATAATAATACTCATTTTAATGGTAAAATTAGGCAAATATGCCAATTTTAAAACAAAATTAGGAATTTAAACCATTTTTATTGAAAATTAGGGAAATAGGTTGATTTTGGGATGGAGTAGCGCCAATAGCAGGGTGCGTTTTCACCACGTGGCCCTACCCCATGCCAAAACTATTTTTTAAAAATAATAATAATATATATAAACCGTTGAGACCAATAACTACATTTTTTCAACCCAACGATGCCTTTTTTCCCTATATATACCTCGTTCAGTTTCAAATTTTTTCATTCAATCCTATTCATCTATTCTCTCAACTTTTTTGTTCTTAATTTTTATCCTAATTTCTCAAAATTTTCTTCTCATTTATTCGATTTTAATCATTTTAAATTTTTTAAAAATGTCAATGCCTCTAATTCATTTGGATCACAAACACATTTTCGACGTCCAATTACAAATGGTAAGAAAATATTATTATATATACTTTTATTTTAATAAATATAATTATTAAGTTGTTAATAATATTATTTTTTATATTTATATAACTAGGACGAAGATCAGATTATTGAAGCTTATATACACAATTTAAGTGCGAGAGCAGCGCATGTTATTGAATAACACTTGGAAGAGGCTGGACTCTTACATGTGTTCCGTATGCTTGGCGGGAAAAACTTAGAGTCTGCACTTATCAGTGCTTTGCTGGAAAGATGGAGACTTGAGACACACACATTCCATCATTACAACTCAGTTTATCGATTGATGGGCCAATTGTTATAAGGGTAGTGCATGTTGGTAATTAGAGTGCAATTTGCCACCAACTATTAGGTAAGGTGCCGAACAAGTTTAGTGATAGCTGGATAGATATGAAATGGCTAGAAGATAAATTTTAATATCTCGATAACTCTTTTGGTGCGGTTTAAATACAACAATTCGCTTGAGCATTCATACTGAGGTTGATCGGGGATCTTCTAATACCAGATAAATCTCAAAATCTGGTACATTTAAGGTGGTTCCTATAACTAATCGACTTATAAGAAGCCGAACGACTTAGTTGGGGATCAGTTGTCTTGGCTACATTATACCAAGAGATGTGTTGGGGAATTGAAGTATAGAAAATAAAAATCGATGGTTGTATACTCATTTTTCATTCATGAGCATGGTAAGCTTACCATTTTTACGTCTACGAATAAACTTCCTTTACCAATTCTCACTCATTATAAGGTAATATTCATTTAATAATATAATTACCATATTATTTATTTTCATTATTATATTTTTGGAATAACATATTATTTGAATAGGTGGAACAATGACGTGAGTTAGTGGGTATACCGTGTAACACCCCAAACTCGGCCTAGACGTTATGGCCGAATTTGGTGGCGTCACATGATAATGCTTTGGAAAACTTAATTATGTTAAACCATTTGTAAATATCTTAGGCTTTCGTCAAAACGTGTCATTGAATTATTCATTATCCATTTCCAAAACGTTTATATGGACGCTTTTAAAAGTAATTTGCGAGTTCGTGTGTTTTTGATAAAACATTTGTTTACTTTGAAAACTCGAGTCTTGTCCTATTGCTAGCAGTTCATAAAATAATAATCCTAAATTTAAGTGAAAATCCGTAAAGGCCTTATTACATGAAATTTACCAAAAAATAACCAAATCATAATTAAAAACAAACAATAAAACAAATATCCAAAATCGTGGTCACCGCCGAGTCCTCTGCTGCGCCGATCCGTCTACTGCTGGGGATTATCTGAACAGATTAAACAGGAAAGGGTAAGTTTTCGCAAACTCAGTGTGTAATCCCCACAAAAAAAACATAGACACAGAATATCAGATAATAGACATATATTCACAGTTCGGGTCTGAGCCCATTACAGAAACGATGTGGACTTAAGCTCACTTAGATGCATAATCAGATATGGTCTAGGGCTTTAGCCCATTTCAGTCATATTAAACAGATCAGACAGAATGGAAAAATCCTACCCACCAGCCTCTACACACTAACTCCGTCCAACCCTACACACCATGTGGGGATAAAATCAACCCACCCATCCCTACACACCATGCTGTACCGAATGTGGCACAAAATCAGAAAGTTGCAGCTGGGCTGCCAGATAACAGGCTTGAGAGCATTTCAGATACTTGCTCCGAGTCATCAATCCCACCCCGATGTAATATAACATACATAAGATGTCATGCTTTTATGCAAACACAGTTCATACATTCAGATATTAGAATTCATGCTCAGTACAGAAATCAGAAAATCAAGTCACATAATTAGGGGTTTAGGTAAAGCTTACCGACCCTACATTAGGCCCACAGTCGACTAGGGCGACCTGTGCAACCTTACAGAACATTACAGAAAAATGGGCTCACATGCCCATGTGGCCTACCCGTATGGCCTACACGACCTAAATTGGCCTTGGCCGTGTAGATTACACTACCTCGCTCAGCCCTCACACGGCTGTGTGTAAGCATAGGGCCGGGCTCGTCAATCACACGGCCTGGCCCAGAATCTCACACGCCCGTGTGGCTTACACAGCCCAATTGATTGAGCCCGTGTGTCGCACACGGCCTGGCTCATCGATCACATAACAGTCTTGTATACGGCCTACCACATGGGCGACCACACGCCCATGTGGCATCGACAGAATGGTTTTCGGCTTTCACCGAAACCTTATTTTTTGAGCTTTCGGGTACACACCTAGTTTTGATTGAAGCTAAAATGATTTCCAAGCACTCTAGCACGTAATTCGACAAATCAGAGTCCCAATTTTAGTAACATAACCGAGATTTAAACGAAATTATAACGGGCATTCATCCCTGACTATCGAAACCTTACCTTCGATCGAAACGAGAATTCCACACTTAACTCGTCGATGGAGGACGATGATCAGTCCCTTGATTAATTTCTGAATACCAAAAAGGAAAAACCCTTTTAGGAAGAACACAAAGTGTCTAGAATAGAAAAATCCCAACTTACCGAAACCGATCCCTATAGTCGAATAGCGGTCCGCCAACTCGAAAGTAAGAACAGAATAAAAACTAACAGCAAGGAAATGAAAGGGCGATGGCAAGGATTTTTGAGGAGAAGAAAGAAACCAAATTTTTTTTGTTTTTGTTGGGGAGAGGGAAACTGAACAGATTTTCTGATATTCCCCCTATCATCTCCCCAAATCTTTTCTTGCTATTAGATTTTTAGTCCAACACGAACACCTACACGCCACTGGCAGCAAAAAAAATACCTTCATTACTCGCGCAAGGATTCGAACTCCCAACCTCCAACAACTTCAACACTCCACCTAGCCACCAAACTAGCAGGCCCATTTTGCTAATTACCTGCACACTTTAGCTTATAAGCCTATTAACTAGAGTCTGGACTTTATTCAAAAAAAAAAAAACTAAAATTTACCCAAGTTGAGACTTGAACTTGGGACCTCTCAGACATCTCACAGACCCTTCCCAGAACACTTAACCACTGAAGCAGATACACCCTTGTGACACAATTTACAAAAGCTGAAATTACAGAAAAACTGGGGCGTTACATACGGTATGAGTTTGAAGATATCCAATTACCGTTAAATCAATGGCTAGAATTGTAACACCCCTATCCCGTGTCTGTCGCCGGATTAGGGTTAAGAGTGTTACCAGACATATCGAAAAGTATTAACAGAAATTCACATAATCATTCATCATTCTCAAACATAATGTCCCTTAAATGAGTCCTCGAGACCATAAACATGCTTACAAATTTGGTCGGGACTAAACCGAAACACATACAAAATTTCAGGGAAAATTAAAACTTTTCTAAAAATTCAGGGGATACACGCTCATGGAAGGAGACCGTGTGCCCTCCATGGCTTCCAGACACCCCCGTGGTTATATACTGACTTCCTCACCACGGCCACCCAGCACGCGCGTGTGCCATGGCCGTGCACTTTTATCTAGCTACTGACTTGTATGCCACGGCTAGCTGAAACCCCCGTTCGAGGCCGTGTGCTACAAAGCTACATCTTGCTATTCACCCACGGTCTTTAGGCACGCCCGTGCGCCTCGACTGTGTGACATTATAGGCCATTTACAAGGCCAAAATGTCACCCACTTGGGACAAACCTACAAGCAACATATATCATCTCATTTCATTCACATATAACCACCAAAATTTACCAAATAGCCATCCAAATCATGCACATTTGACAACTAAGGTAATCACAACAATACATTCAATATTCAGTCAATCTATACATTCAAAACCAATTCCAAACATACCAATTTGCATGACCAAATCTCAATTATGCCCGAGCACCATTCATCTATATACTTACCATCTCACAACCATTTCATATATCAACTAATCATACCCAAACAACTTCACATATCACATTCTTTTAAGCATATTACCAAAACATAACTAGCCAAATCACATGGCTAAGTTCACTTTACAACTCATATCAAGGACTAGCCTATACATGCCATATCTAGCCATATACATTTTCACAGTTTACCAAAATGATTTTAATAGTGTGATGACGGTCCGTGACGGTCCCGAGCCCTCAGTAGCTTTGACGACCTATACAACAGAGAAAACACACACCGAGTAAGCTTTCCAAAAGCTTAGTAAGTCAATATACAAACAAACTTAATATGTAAAGCATATAAACATATAACCACATTGGCACATTTCTTCTACAAAGCAAATTTCTCACATTTATACTTTGATTCATATCCTTGGCCAAATTTTGCCATATTTATCACTTTAAGAATCATATACACATAGCTTTTTCATGTATGCTTTCAGGTAACATATTTCTAAACCATCATACAATTCATCATAATAGATCACATAATCACTTACCTTATATACACACTTGATGTATAATCAACATACCTGAATCAGACATTCATTTATTTAATCTATCAAAGCCCGTATTTGCCATTCGTCTCAGATCTGCCCGTTGAACCAAAAGGAATCCAGTAGGATACTTAGAAGCTCAAAATAATCGTACAATGCCATCGTCCCAGATGAGGTCTTACGTGTACTCAGATATCGATGCCACTGTCCCAGACAGGGTCTTATACGGATCAATACGATACCGATGTCCCAGACATGGTCTTACACGTAAAGCTCATATCGATGCCAACGTCCCCGACGTGGTCTTACTCGTAAAACTTATATCGATGCCAACGTCCCAGACGTGGTCTTACATGAGTCTCAAATCAACGCCAACGTCTCAGACGTGGTCTTACATAATAAAACAGAACAGATACCTATGTCGTGACATAGCTAATCCTATTTATTCCTAGGTTCTTACGGGACTTCTCGGACTTTATCACTATATCGAACTTGTTTCAGAATTTATGTGCATAGCATCTCATAAACATTCGTTATCATCGATAATCATATAAACAAATACAATTACATACATATACGTTTATTTGCATAGTGACTTACCTCGGATTCAGTTTCTCGGAATAAAAACGGCTACTCGATAACTTTCGCTTTCTCGCGATCTAAGTCCCTTTTCCTCGGTTCTTAATCTAAACATATTCAGAATTAACCCTTTTATTCACTAATTCATTCAATTCGATCCCAAAACATGCATTTAGGGCTATTTGCAAATTAGCCCACATATTTACATAATTTATCAATTTAGTTTATTTTTCTCAAAACATCAAATTCACAAAATCTACCCATGCTCATGCTTAGTTGAATATACATACATCACATATAAGCCAATATTTTTCATTAAATTCACAAATTAGTCCCTCAATTTGCCATTTTCTCAATTTAGCCCTATATAGCTAAATTCATAAAAAATTCAAGAACAAAATATGTTCATCTACCTCCAATCTATCATTTAACACCTTAAAACATCACAAAGCTCAACATATCATCAATGGCATAACTCATAAACATCAACAATACATAAAATTGAGACATGGGTTTGATAGTAGACGAAGCAACGATTACAAAAACGTAGAAATTATCAAAAACCGACTCAAAACATACCTTAATACAAGCTTTCAAATGGCTGAACCCTTGCTTGTTTTTTTTTCTTTCTTTTTCTTTTATGGTTTCGGCAAGAAGATGGTAAAATGAAACCATCTACTCATGTTTCTTGTATTAAAATATAAACATAACTTATAAAATAAATATAATATAACTTTAACTATTAAAGTAATTGTAATAAACATATAATATAAATATATATCATCATTCATTGCCGTCCACTATACATAGGATTGGCTTAATTGCCATATAAGGCCTTCACCTTTACAAAGCCACAACACAATGGTACTTCAACAAATAGCATGTAATTTTCACATTCAATGCAATTTCACCCTTTTTGTAAAATTAAACTCATAGACAGTCAAATTAGTTTACAGAAATTTAGCACATGCTTAAACACTCATCAATAGCACAGAAAATAATATTAAAATATTATTCAGGCTTAGATTTGTGGTCCCAAAACCACTGTTTTGACTAGGGTATAAACCTGACTGTTACAAGAAGTCTAGGTTAGTTTTTGAATATTCAATTATATAATAATTACATAAGGATTTGAAATTTAATATTAGGTATGTAATAAAATTTATAATTTTGTACTGTAGTTTGAATGGATGTCATACTCTAATTCGAGAATTCTAGAATGCATTCTGACTGAATTTTTGACGAATCACAATATCTAGCATGTTGAATAGCCATTGATAGTTTTTGCAATGGTTAATATGAGCGAATCTTACCGAGTGATGCGCCAGTTTGGGTTTGTGCAAAATATTCTGTCCTCACCCCAATAGCTCGATGAACTTCACAAGATTAACTTGCTGGAAGCACCGATGAAAACCAGATTTGACGACATCTTCAGATTACATGATATAATTTAGACTTCAAGGTAAGTCATATCTATTGTCAGAAGAGGAAATGAGTAGAAAAATTTGTCATAGAAGGCCAAGAAGACCCCACTTGAGGCTGCGATCGGGAGTACATGCATTAAGTTCATCATAATCTCCAACCCCGAATTCTATACTGATGGATGCACCAACTCTTGCTCAGTATGGTTTATATTTTTTTGGTGTAACACCCTTAACCCATCTCAGTCGTCGGATTAGGGTTACAAAGCATTACTATGCAAATCCGAACAATTAACTTCAAAACATAATTACTTAAAAATTCATTACAAACGTAGCAAACATTTATACATTTGAGCCTTAAATCAAGCCTTCGAGGCCCTAAAAATAGTTAGCGATCAATCTGGGACTAAATCGAAACAAATCGCAAAATTTGGGAAATAGTTAAAAAATTTGAAAACAGGGGTCACACGGCTGTGACCTAGCCTAGACCGTGTAACAATCGAACAAAGGGATACACGACCGTGTCCCAGCCTGTGTCTTAAGTTGTGTAACTCACTAAGTTAGGTCACACGACCATGTCGCAAGCTGTGTACCAGACCGTGTAACTCTCTGACTTATGACACACGACTGTGTGACAGCTCGTATCTCAGGCTATATGCTCCATAATTTGACCCTAAAAACAAGCCATTTCAAGACCAAAACAAATCCAATCATCCATACCATTTGTGCATACATTTAATAGACCTAAAAATCTTTCAAAACACATCTAACATACCAATTCAAACAACTTATTTCATCTAATCAATATGCTATTCAAAGGCACCACATTTATACCAAAACCACTTCAATCATACAAAGCTATATTGCCATTCTTTAAACACAAAACCTATTTCATTTAACTACCTAATGACATCAATTTCAACCATTCACATATTATCATAAACACACCATAAGGTCTATATTTTACAAGCACTTAAAAATGACCAAAAGACTTAAATTGCCTAAGCATTATAGGTCTAACATACCAAAATACGTACTCCAAAGTCATATTCATCCCAAAATGATCATTATCATACTCAAAGACATTCATTATAAAAAGGTCCTATACATGTTAGCCGATTCTTTCCTATACTTAAATCAATCCACATTTTTACTCATTTCACTCAAAATTCAAGGAATTTACCATTTAAACAATTTAATCCTTAAACCCTAAATTCACTAAAAATCACTTAACAAAACAAGTTTGTTTAACAACCAACTTTAATAATATATCAATAAACATCAAAACACATTCAAAAAAAATCATGGCAAGTTCCTCAACCTTTAACGGTTTTGCAAATTAACCCTTGGGCTAAGTAGTTTAAGCTAAAATGAGCTCAAAAACATAAAAATCACTAAAAACTGGTCACAAAATCTTACCATGCAAGCTTTTGAGTTGGCCAAACCCTAAAGCTATAAAAATGGTGTTTTATCGCTTCAATTTTCGATGGAGAAGACAACTAACGAAGATGATACTAGTTTGCTTTATTTTAATTCAAGATTTATTTATTAAATTACTAATTTACCCTTAGTTTATTAGTTTACAAAATGACAAAAATAAACCATAATTGTCCATTAACTTTTCATATGGTATAAATACCATCTAATTCCATTAGCTTTCCTTTCCATAGCCATTTAGTCCTTTTAACTAATAGAATTCAACTTTTGCACCTTTTTTGGTTTAGTCCTTTTTACTTAATTAACCATTTAAACTTCAAAATTTCTAAACAAAAATTTATAACTACCTTAAATTAACCTTATAGACATTAAATAAATATTAAAACATTTACTCACTTGTCAGAATTGTGGTCTCGAAACCACTGTTTTCGACACCATTGAAATTAGGCTGTTACAATTGGTGTTTACTAACCCCATGTTTTTCATGTTGGAAAAAATTCTATTCAAAAACGATTTTCTTGGACAGTAGAAAATTAAAATTTTGAAAATCGAGTCGGTTTGTGATATTTATAGCAATAAACCTTTTACCAAAATCGCACCTATGTTTTCAACTAGATGGATCCTTGTCGTTTTTGGCTTTCAACTGAATGACCTTCTCCGTTATTCTTGTACCACAAACTACTTTGAGTATGGCCTCAAACGAATTTGAATCAAACACAAAACCAGAAATTATTTACTTTACTTTTAGTGAAAAAAAAAATCTCTTTCCAATAGAAACTGATAGGATTTTTTTTTCCGGAAAACAGGATTTATACTTTGAAAATAAATTCTCACTATTTTCGTGCAGAATAACAATATCTTAATATTGGAAAATGTGCCCATATTGTAGTAAACATGTAATTGTTTTCTATGTATTTGAACAATGAATAAATAAATTTCACAGTTCACTATTATGTCTTTTGTATTTCTGTCTTTCATATTTTGTATGTGTAGCGAAATTGTGACAAGAAAATATTACCTCATTGATTATCTAAGTTAAAATTGATGATAAATGTCATTGAAAGAATGTTTACATTGCGAGAAAGATAACTTACTTCACCTAAACGAGTCCGTAATCCCGTAAAAATCAAAGTGAGCATTTGATTTAAATACTTAGAAGGATTATTATGTCGTCTACAATTCCAATTAGGGAGATGGCTAGTCTTGGATATCGGATCAATTGACTCTATGGGTAGATACATAGATGTATTCATTGGAAAGATGATATATTAGACCGAACCCAAGTTGAATTAATTCTGACCTCGTTTGTGAATTAATTCACTTGTGACATTCATGGTGGGATTTACCTGAATCTCGAGTTAGTCACTGACCATGCATATGTAACTCATGTGCTTTGATATAAATGGAGGCTTTGCTCTAAAGATGATCAAACCGATAAGTGGTATGTTGGGTACATGACTTGTGTATGACATGGTTCTACTAGAATCAATGAGATTCATAGCTCGATTAAAGAGTTAACGATATCCTTTCATTGGCATTGTGTGGATTGATAAATATGGAACATAACCACGAGTTGCTCGTTCTCGATCGAGCAATTTATCACAGTCATTAGTTGACAATGATCATAATAATTATTAAGAAGACACAATGGTGACAACAAGATAAAATAGGACTGTATTGAGTGAATGAATTTAACATAAAAGAATTAAGGATATCATATGAGGGTAACACACACCTGAGGAGGTTATTGGACAAAACAGTTGGATGAATTACTTTCGTAAAGAGTATACAATAAAGAATTTTCAATCATGGTACTTCTTATGGACTAACTCCATGATTAAGTAATTGTGAATTATCAGAACGATGCTTCTAGACATAATTGTAATTTACTCGAGCCTAATTGTATATGTCCAATTGGTCCCTTCGCTAGCTTAACAAAAACTCGATTGGATTGCCTTTGAATCAGAAGAAAATTCTACGAATTTGGAAATAATTTAATTGAGTCAATTTATTCGATGTGAAATTAAATTCGATGGTCGTAAGAATTGTTCAATTAGATAATTTGATTAAAAAATTTGCTTGAAAAATTAATTTGAAAAATCTAAGTGATTTGTGGGAAAATTAATTTTGATCAAGTAAAATTAAATTAATCAAATTAATAAAAATTAATATGATATTTTGAAAATTAATTTTCAAGTCATACAATTGACCCAATGGGCAATTGAACTTGAAAATTAGACTTGAGATTATAAATTGGGCTCGAGAGACCAAAATCGAGACTAACACCCAAAAACTAGTCGAACCAGACTTGGTATGCGAAATTGGGCCAACGATCCAACCAGTGGTTGGATAGTACTGGTTGGACCGTTACTGGCCCAGACCGAACCAATAGAAATTGAACCAGCTCAGAGTGCTGGCAGCTGTGACAGTGGCATTCCGGTGACCTAAAAATAGTCGGTGGCGGTGGGTCTTTGGTGGTTGAGCAGTGGAAGTATTACACTCCTAATAAGACTCTACTAGAGAATTTGATTTTAAATTAACTACTCCAAAAATAATATTATTTTAATAGTTTTAATATTAAATTATATTTAATACTTATCTTAATAGTATTTTATTAATTTAATATTAAAGTGATTAAGTTTAATTATAGTTGAACTCTCTAAACTCTCCTTGTATAAAGAGAGCCTTGGGTTATTATTTACACACACTTGAATTCAAGAGAAAATTCTCGGAAGAAATTATTTCAGAAAATTTTTAGAGATATTTTTCTTATTTATAATTTGGCCCAAAAGTTTAGAAAAGTTGCGAAATTACCCCATAGATAATTTTTGTGAAAAATTTTCTAATTAGAAGCGAGTTTACACTCAGCAGACGTGAGCTTAAGGATAGGGGAGAAGGCGACTTGTTTGAAGCATTCATCCTAAACGAATCGAAAAGGTACAATTTTGATTAAAGTTTACTACTTTAGATATCACAACCAAGTTTTTGTTTTGGAAAAGAATTTAAAACTCTGGTTTTTTTCTTAAATTTAATATTCTACTACGTTTTCCAAACCCGATTTTCCAACACTCAAAATTGTATTTTTAGCCCTACTGGTGCCATCTATTTATAGGGAGAAGAAGTAAAACCCTTGTTTAATTAGTAAAAGTTTATTTCAATAGAAAAACAAAATCCCACTCTAACTAGGATTGAGAGGTGTGGCAACCCTAGTTAAATATACTAGGGTTTGTCGTCCCATAAACTAGGATGAGGGCCTTTTGGGCCTCTCCGGTATTGAGTCCAATTATAAGTACTTCTTAGACTTTTAACCTAGTAATTTATAATTCAATCCAACTCCATACATTTTTTTCTATTTTCCAAAATAAACATTATAAATTAATTTAAATTAATTAATTTCCCAATTAAATAATTTTCTCAACCCGATGCTAATTTCGTTAAAATCATGACGACTTTACCATAAAAGAATCTATGAGAAAATATATTTAATATTTCTACATTCAACGAATTCACTATGACCAATTAATTTAATCAAAATTTTGAAATTCAATTATTTAATTAATTAAATAATAATTCAAAAAATCATAAATTAATTTTCTATGTCATTTCCGTTTAGTGAGAAAACCACATAAAAATCAATATCTTATTTCTGAGTATAACCTTTTGAAACTTGGTACATAGAAAACATCTTTCAAAGTAATCTTCTTAAAATTATCAAAATAAATATGTACATCTCCCACAGCTTCAGTTGCCACAATTGTCCTATTTCCAGTCCAAAACGATAGACTCTTATCTCTAAGATCTTTCGTCTCCTCGAACCCTTTTAGAGAAACACACACATTATTAATGGCTCCCAAATCAATAACTTAGTAGTCTATTGAATCTTCCACTAAACAAGCTTCTATCATAAAGAGTTTCATACCTTTTTCTTTAGTGGCCAAGAAATCTTTCCACTCTTTGCAGTTCGCCTTGAAGTGTCCTTTCTTGCTGCAGAAGAAACAGTTAAACGTAGATATGTCTTTCGGCCTCTTGGTTCTCTTCCTTTACACTTAAGGTGGCCTAGAGAACTTAACCTTGTTTCTTTTAGCGTTCTTTCCCTTCCCTTTAGAGGAAGAAACAATAGCTAAGTTAGCTTCTGCTTTTTGGACCGTCTAAATGTCATTCAACATCAACTCATAGGATTGTAATTCCTTCATAAGTTGTATAAGTGTCATATTATTGTTCCCAAGGTTATATGCGTTCCAAAAGACTACAAAACCCTTGGACAAGCTTTTGAACACCATCTCAATCTGTGTGTTCTGGTCTAGATTGACCTCATTATCCACGATCTCAGCAAAGTATCTCATAAGAAAGATCATATGGTCTTTGACTGGAGTTCCGAGATTTTGTTGGGCATTCATCAAACTAGTAATAACAAATTGTCGAGCCAAGACAGTTGGTCTTCGAACATATCATCTAGTTTGTCTAAAATCGCTTTGACAATCTTACAGCTTTCCAGTTGCTTATAAAAAGAATTGGTCACGCTTGCCAACAAATAGCAACGAGCCATCTTATTAGACTCCTCTTAGCATTTTCTAGCCTCAACTTGAGTGGTAGGAGGGCATTTATTATCAATGGTTGTCTTTAGTTTCTTACTACTTAGGATAATCATCAGATTCCTTTTCTATGCCTTATAGTTGTTGTCATTCAGTTTGTTCTTAATAAGTATATTTAATAAAGAAGTAGATGTTATTTTCGAACTGAAACTAAAATATTCATTTATTAATATCTTTGTGTTAAACAAATATTTGAAAATATTTTACAACTTACAATATGCATTAAGATGATACTTGTGTTTTATCTTAAACATTGAAAACATTTGTAAGCTATTGCAACGATAATTGCTACACCCATTGAATCAAGACTCATTGGGGAAATCTTAACCAACTAGTAAGAAAATGAATTCCAATCCAATTAGTACAAGAACCTAATTCCTTAGGCCTTCATAGGTACTAACAATCGTTTAACGTTTGACAATCATTCTAACTCAAGTAGAACTTCGTGGGAAGTTAAGTAAGAAGACCGTAAGCATATAACCATCAACTCAATACCTATCAAATTATATACCACAAATGAGTTATCATGGGACAATCCCACCTAGTAACATGTTGTGACTAGTTGTCCTCCTTGAAGAAACAATTCTTGTTATATCATATGATAATACCTACAACAGGGTCAGCCAACTATCATATGATTACAAGATAATTTTACTTATTTTTAGGAAATCTCCTCAGTGATGTCCACATGACAATCTTACCGTGGGGTAGTTTAATTTTCACGCCAACGTAAAAGACCATTTATGGAGGTTGTAGGTCTTGTTTAAGGACATTCTCTCACTCAATATTTTAAAGTGCATGTAAGATTTTGGATGTCTGGTTTCAATCATGAATGATCATGTAACGCCCCAGAATTTCTATCTTTATTTCTGTGAAATCTTGTCACAAAATCTGTATCTGCTTCAGTGGATAAGTGTTTTGGGTGTGTGTGTGAGGTCCCACGCTCAAGCCTTAGCTTTGGCAAATTTTGTTTTTTTTTCTTTTTGAATAAAACCCTATCTCTGTTCTGTGGGCTTATATTTAATTATTTGTAATACTACATCAGAATGAGCCTGCTGATTCAAGTGGTTAAGAAGTTAGCTTACTGGAGGTCTTGTGTTCGAATCTCTGTACGAGCTTGGGTATTTAATTTTGGCTCGTTTAATTGAGAGAGTTTTGTTGAACAGGACTTCTGAGTAAGTGGTTACATAGTGGGTTAGTGGGAGAGATATGGGGAATTGTGGCATCATCTTTTATTTTTTTCAAAAATTTCTTTTTTCTCTCTCCTTCTGAAAGGTTTTGACTTGAGTTTTCCCCCTATCTTTTTCTCTTTGTCAATCTAAACAATTTTGTTTTTATTGCTTGTGATACACTCGAAATTTGGTGCTTTTCATGGGATCCAGATAAGTAGGTTTTTTTTTTCGTATTTAATTTATCTCATTTTCTGTAGTATGATTTCTGGTGTTGTTAGGGGGTTTGATTTTTACAAAATTCTGGCGTAAGAGAAGGCGGTGGTGAAGAAGATTCGCTCTAACAGTTTAAATTGTGTCAATATCTATTTTTTTCGACAGTAAGTTCTTGCGTTGTTTCAGGTTTATGAGCTGAGTCGTTAATTATTTTTTAAGTGGGCAATGGATTGTTGTTTCATAGGCTTCGAAGGGCTCGGGGATACTGTAGCATCTTAAAGGAACCAGGTGTGTACTCAAAACACAGAAAAATAGGATTCGACAAAAGTTGAAAAAACCCCTCTGTCGACGCTACATAGCCATGTCTCGAAGAATGCCTGGTCGTGTGCAAGACATGGCCGTGTGATGGCTACAGTGTAGCCGTGTGGGACACACAGCCTAGACTGAATTGGGCGTGTGGGCCACATGGGAGTGTGATAATTGGGCTAGGCCGTGTGATCTACACGGGCTAGGCCAATCTGGGCGTGTAGGCCACATGGCCAAGCCACACAGGCATGTGGGCCCAAATTTTTGAAATTTTCCATAGGGTTGTACAGGTCATCCTAAACAACTATGGGCCTACTGTATGGTCGGTAAGGGCTAACAAAACCCTAAACTGTATGATCTGTTTGACTGATATTCTGTACTGAGTATGATAGTATATCCATGTTATATTTGTATGTAAGCATGTCAGCATGGTTAACCTGTATGTTTCAAACTGAATATTCCTTGAAATTAAATATTCTGTATCTGATATTAGGGTTAGGATGATATATATATTGGAAGAAATCTTTTGAAAGGCAGATTATGCCTAATAGCTGGCTTCATAGCTACATTATATTTGATATGTGTCGCATCAGTACAGCGTGGTGTGTAGGGCTGGGTTGGTGTTTTAAACCCAGCATGGTGTGTAGAGATGGTCAGAGATAGTGTGTAGAGGATGGGAGTAGGACACTTGATATTTGATTCTGATCTGTATATCTGTATCTGTATTTGTATCTGTAATGGGCTTAAGCCCGAATTTGCATCTGTCTGATTCTGATAGTCTATTATGTACATGCTTAATTCTGTGTGGTTACACTCTTTTCTGTTTATCTGTACAGATAACCCACAGTCTTAGGTGAATCGGTGCTGTGGAGGACTCAACGATGACCACTCGCCAAAACTATTTTATTTGTTTTAGTTTTTATTTAAGTTTTGCATTATGATTTGGGAGTTTGTATTTTTTGGGACTCTCTGGACTGTTTTAAACTGTTTGGCTTTGGTTTTGGGTTTTTGGATTTTAACTTACTTTTCTCTATGACGGTTTTTATCTAAAAACATGATTTCTAAAAATATCAGAAAGATTTGAACTGAACGACAACGATTTTCCAACCCATTTCATGTGACTCATCCGAATTCGACCATAACGTCTAGGCCGGGTTTGGGGTGTTAAATTTAGTGGAATTAGAGTCAGGTTGCAAAACTCGGCTGTAGATTTTGGGTTCCAAAATATGTTTTAAATAACTGGTTTATAAATAGTTTAAAATATTCTGATTGAGAATTTGGTCCACCAAGTCTCCAGCATCAATTCTGTAAGTATTTTTGTACTTAGTTAAAACTGTTCTGAAAGACTATAGTTAGTACCTTCTGAAACTGTACTGAGTTAGTTAGAAGACTAAAACTTCTGAAACGATTCTGAACTTCTGATAATCATGTATAGAATATTTGTTAATAAATATTGAACTGATGCATAAAACTCTTAATGTAGATAAACTCGTATTAGACAATGAGTGCACGAGGTATCTGTGGACGTGGTACTCGAGGCCGAGGTAGAGGCCGTAGGGGGGCTCAAGCTGAGTCCTCATCTCTAGGCAGCATACCGAATTTAGACACTAGTGCGACACCGATGTCACCTGCCACTGAGACTGGGTCTCAGAGTCGATCGGCTGGGGACGACGCAGGACAACGCACTATTCCAAGACATGCTGAGAATATTGGAGAGGGTCCCTGGACCAAATATTGGATCTGGGGGCCAATGGTAGGTAACTAAGCGACTCTAGTCTAATGGAGCTGAGTTATCTAGAGGCGTCACATGAGTTACTTCTAATGTGGCTGAGTACTGGTTGGAGGACACCGAAAGGATTATGGATGATTTGGACTGTACCTCTAAGCAGAAATTGAAAGGTGCAGTCTCTTTGCTTCGCGATGATGCATATCAATGGTGGTTGACAGTTAAAGAGGGCACTCAGCCAAACCGTCTAACTTGGGAGTTCTTTAAAACTACATTTCAGAGCAAATATGTGGGAGCCAGCTACATTGATGCTTGCATGTGTGAGTTTCTGAACCTCACGCAAGGTGATCGATCTGTGGCTGAATGTGAGGCTGAATTTTTGAGGCTGAGCCACTATGCTTGAAGTGTGGTGGCATCGGAATATGAGAGGTGTATTCGCTTTGAGGATGGACTGATAGATAACCTGATGGTTTTAATTTCTTCATAGAGGGAGCAAAAGTTTTCTTTTTTGGTGGAGAAAGCTAAGATTGCTGAGAACGTTAAGCGCGCGGAGCGCCAGAACAGGGACAGAGAGAGAGGTAAGAACAAGAGGGATTCGGAGCCCTCTAGTTCTATTCTGAGGCCTAAGAAAAAGGCCAGATTTGATGGGCCAGTTAGAGTGGCGGCCCTTATTACTTATGTTGTTCCTACTAGGTTACAGCCATGCAGTGACTGTGGAAGATGCCATCCGGGCGAGTGTTGAAGGAAGATTGGGGCATGCTTGAGGTGTGGGTCCCTTAAACACCGCATTTAGAAGTATCTAATTCTGAGGATCGACAACTTATTTGATTAGTTCCGAGGGGCTTCTATGTTCTCTACGATTAATCTCCATTCAGGGTATCATCAGTTGAGGGTTAAGAAGGTGAATGTGCATAAGACGACATTTAGAACTCCCTATGGACATTACGAGTTCCCAATTATGCCTTTCGGGTTGACAAATGCACCGGCCGCATTTATGGATCTGATGAACCAAATATTTCAGCCCTATTTAGATCAGTTCACCGTGGTCTTCATCGATGACATTCTGGTTTACTCTAAGACTGAAGATGAGTATGATGAGCATCTTAGGGTAGTGTTTCAGATTTTGCGTGAGAAGTAACTTTATGCTAAGCTAAGCAAGTGTGAGTTCTGGCTTAGAGAAGTAAATTTTCTAGGGCATGAAGTTTCTGCTGAGGGTTGATCCTCGAAAGATTGAGGCTGTGCTGTATTGGAAATAGCCTAAGAATGTATCTGAGATCCATAGCTTTCTGGGTTTGGCAGGATACTATCGCATTTCGTTGAGGGGTTCTCTTTGATTGCTACACCATTGACTAAGCTTCTGCAAAAGGGTGTGTCGTTTGTCTAGACTGATACACAGCAAGAGAGTTTTGGGAAGCTCAAGTATGTTCTGACTCAGGCTCCTATTCTGATACAGCTTGAATCTGGAAAGAAGTTTGTAGTGTACAGTGATAAGTCGTATGTTGGATTGGGTTACGTTCTGATGTAGGTTGGTAAGGTTGTGACGTATGCTTCCCGTCAGCTTAAGAAACATGAAGGGAATTATTTGACGCATGATCTCGAGTTGGCTACTGTAGTCTTTGCATTGAAAATTTGGAGGCACTATTTGCATGGTGAAAGGTGTGTCATCTACACCGATCACAAAATCTTCAAGTATCTCCTTACTCAGAAGGAGTTGAATGTTGGACAGCATTGATGGATTGAGCTGCTCAAATATTATAACTACACCATCGAGGACCATCCTAGTAAGGCCATTGTAGTGGCCGACGCTCTAAGCCGTAGAGCGATGTTTGATTTGAGGGCAATGTTTGCTCGGCTTAGTCTGTTTGATGATAGGAGTCTGTTAGCCGAGTTGTAGGTTAAGTCGACTTGGATTGATTAGATTCGAGATAAACAGTTGGGGTATGAGTCACTGGGTTTACGGTTCCGTCAGATTGAGAGTGTAGCACTTCGGACAAAATAATGATGGGGTACTTTGTTTCTGTAGTCAGATTTGTGTACCGAACGATGAGTACCCTATGCTATGCATCCCGATGGTAATAAGATGTACTGCGACCTCTGTGAGTTGTACTGGTGGCCGGGTTTAAAGCGTGAAGTTATCAATTTCGTTGCTCGTTGTTTGACTTGTCAGCAGGTTAAGGCTGAGCATTAGTTGCCTTCAGGTTTGTTGCAACCGGTTAAGATTCCCCATTGAAAATAAGAGCAAGTGATGATGGACTTTGTTAGTGGGTTACCTTTAACACCCACTAAGAAGGATCCTGTCTGGGTCATCGTGGATCGATTGACCAAGCCTGCACATTTCATTCTGGTTCGAACTGACTACTCTCTACAGAAGCTAGCTAAGTTGTACATTTCTGATATAGTAAGACTGTATGGGGTTCCTATCTCGATCATTTCTGATAGAGATCCTTACTTCAGTCCTCGGTTCTAGAAGAAATTGACAAGGCTCTGGGTTCAAGGTTGGACTCCAGTAATGGGTTCCATCCTCAAACCGATGGTCAGTCCGATAAGGTGATTCAGATACTAGAGGATATGCTTCGGAGTTGTGTGATTGATTTTCGAGGTAGTTGGGAAGATTATCTACCGTTAGCTGAGTTCGCTTATGATAATTGTTTCCAGTCTAGTATCCAGATGGCACCTTACGAGGCTCTGTATGGTCGTAAGCGTCATACTTTGTTGTATTGGACTGAGTTGGGCGAACGGCGAGTTTTGGGTCTTGAGTTGGTTTCTGAAACTGATGATAGGGTTCGACTGATTTGAGATAGACTGAAAACGGCTTCTGACAGACAGTAGTCTTATACAGATCTAAAGAGACGTGAGGTTGAGTATCCTGTGGGGCACTTAGTGTTTCTTAAGGTCTCTTTGTGGAAAAAAGTTCTGAGGTTTGGTTGGAAGGGCAAGCTGGGCCCTAGGTTTATTGGACCGTACCGAATTCTGAAGTGTCTGGAACTTGTTGCTTATCAGTTGGAACTACCCCCTGAGCTGAACCGTATTCATGATGTGTTTCATGTCTCAATGTTGGGGCGGTACCATTTTGACCCATCCCATGTTGCCTCGGTTGGGGAGATTGAGGTTAGGCCAGACTTGACCTTTAAGGAAGAACCAGTTCAGATTTTGGATCGCGATGTTAAGGTTCTGAAGAGGAAGTCCTTTCCTTTAGTGAAGGTGCTGTGGTGGAATCATAGTACCGGGGAGGATACTTGGGAACCTGAGGACTCGATGCGCCAGTAGTATCCTCATCTGTTCTGATCAGGTAACTTTCGAGGTCGAAATTTCTTTTAGGGGGTGGAGTTGTAACGCCCCAGACTTTCTATATTTATTTTTGTGATATCTTGTCACAAAATCTGTATCTGCTTCAGTGGTAAAGTGTTCTGGGTGTGTGTGAGAGGTCTCAAGCTCAACCCTTAGTTTTGGCAAAAAAATTTTTTTTGAATAAAGCCCTATCTCTGTTCTGTGGGCTTATATTTAATTATTTGTAATACCACAACAGAATAGAGTTGCTGGTTCAAGTGGTAATGAGTTAGCTTGCTGGAGGTCTTGTATTCAAATCCCTACACGAGCGTGGGTATTTATTTTTGGCTCGTTCAACTGAGAGAGTTTCGGTTGAACAGAAAAAGTGGTTACATAGTGGGTTAGTGGGACAGATATGAAGGATTGTGGCATCATCTTTTATTTTTTCAAAAATTTCATTTTTTCTCTCTCCTTCTGAAAGTTTTTGACGTGAGTTTTCCTCATCTCTTCTTTCTTTTGTCAATCTAAGCAATTTTCTTTTTGTTGCTCGTGATACCCTCAAAATTTGGTACTTGTCGTGGGATCTAGGTAAATGGGTTTTTTTCGTATTTAATTTTTGGTAAACTGTTAAATATCTTATTTTCTGTAGTGTGATTTTCAGTGTTGTTAGGGGGTTTGATTTTTACAGAATTCTGGTGTAGGAGAAGGCGTGGTGAAGAAGATTCGCTTTGATAGTTTAAATTGTGTTAATATCTGTTTTTGTTGACGGTAAGTTCTTACGTTGTTTCGGGATTTTGAGATGAGTCGTTAATTGTTTTCTAAGTGGGCAATAGATTGTTGTTTCATAGGCTTCAGAGGGCTAAGGGTTGCTGTAGCATCTTAAACGAACCAGGTGTGTACCCGAAACGCAGAAAAATAGTATTTGGCGAAAGCCAAAAAAACTCCTCTATCGACGCCACACGGCAGAGTGGTAGGCCGTGTGGTAGGTTGTGTGCGACGACACAACCATGTGATCGACAAAGGCCAGGCCGTGTGGGCCACACATGCTAGACCGAATTGGGTGTGTGGGCCACACGGGCGTGTAATAACTGGGCCACGCCATGTAATCCACATGGGCTAGGCCAATCTAGGCGTGTGGGCCCACACGGGCATGTGGGCCCAAATTTCTAAAAATTTTCCTAGGGTTAACGAGTTGACCCAAACGACTATGGGCCTACTGTAGGGTCGGTAAGGATTAACAAAACCCTTAATTGTATGATTTGTTTAACTGATATTATGTACTGAGTATGATAGTATATCCATGTTATATTTGTATGTAAGCATGTAAGCATGGTTAATCTGTATGTTTGAAACTGAATATTCTGTATCTGATATTAGGGTTGGGATGATATATATATTTGAGGAAGTGTTATGAAAGGCAGATTATGCCTAATATCTGGCTACACAGCTGTATTATATCTGATATGTGCCGCATCGGTACAGCATGGTATGTAAGGCAGGGTGGGTGTTTTAAACCCAACATGGTGTGTAGGGATGGTCGGAGATGGTGTGTAGAGGATGGGGGAAGGACACTTGATATCTGATTCTGATTTGTATATCTGTATCTGTATCTGTATCTATAATGGGCTTAAGCCCGAATCTGCATCTGTCTGATTCTGATATTCTGTTGTGTGCATGCTTAATTCTGTGGGGTTACACACTGAGTTTACGTAAACTCACACTTTTCTGTTTGTCTATACAGGTAACCTACAGTCTTAGGCGGATCGGTGCTGCGGAGGACTCAACGGTGACCACTCACCAAAACTGTTTTATTTGTTTAAGTTTTTATTTAAGTTTTAGATTTTATTTTTGGGAAAATTATTTTTAATCAAGTAAAATTAAATTAATCAAATTAATTAAAATAAATATGATATTTTTTAAATTAATTTTCAAGCTAGGCAATTGGCTCGATGAGTAATTGAATTTGAAAATTGGACCTGAAATCAAAATTTGAACCTAATAACCAAAACCCGAGACCGAATGGTGGTTTTTCGGTGGTCGGTGATCGGATGGTCAGCGATCCAATGACTGATGGATAGTCGGTGATGGTGATTTTTCGTTGGTACAGCAACGGAAAAATTAAACTCCTAGTGGGGCTCTACTGAGTAACTTGAGTTCAAATTAACTTTTCTAAAGGTAATATTGTTTTAATGAATTTAATATGAAATTTAATTTAATATTTGTCTAGGTAATATTTTATTAATTTAATATTAATGTGATTAATTCTAATCGATTTTTTAACTCTCTCTAAGCTCTCTTTATATAAAGAGAGCATGAGTCATTATTCTCATACACTTGAATTAAGAAAAGTTGTAGAAAGAAAATTCTCTGAAGAAATTATTTTAGAAAATTTCTAGAGATATTATTGTTATTTACAAAATGACCCTAAAAATTTAGAGAAATTATGAAATTACCCCATTAGTGATTAGACGCGAGTCCATACTTGACAGACATGAGCTTAAGGATAGCGAAGAGGACTACTCGTATGAAGTATTCATCCTAGAAAAACCATAAAGGTACGATTTTGATTAAGATTTATTACTTTAGATAACATAACTAAGCTCTTGTTTTTGGATTTTTTTTTTAAAACTTTCGTTCTCCCTTAAACCTATTTTTCACTGCATTTTTTGAACCCGATTTTCCAACAAATCTCCGCTACTAACCACCGCTGACCACCATCATCCACCATCATTGGCCACCATCGACGACCATCATCATTGAACCACCAACAGCCTCCTTCTACTGAACAGCCGTTGATGTTTTAACGGTTTGGCTGAGTCAAGTTTGCGTCATCTCGATCAGCCTGGATGTGTCTCGGTTCATCAGGTTCCGCCAAAAAATTTAGGTTTACAAAGATCCTATATCCATTTCTAGCTCACATAATTTATTCTAAAATAATAAAATTAAAAAAACTACATGGAGATAATAGTCCACGATCTAATTGTACATTCCCAAAAATTACTAATAATTACATTTAATTTTATATGAATTACAATTTTGGCAAAATTACTTTATCATACACAATAATAAAATAATAACATACATTTATTTGTATACAATTCCCTAAACATGCATATAATTACAAGAATACCACATCTTATCAAAATTAATAACACATGAAGAAGACAAAAAAAACTTCGATATCGGTTTATTCTCTAAACATAGCACAACTTTGCTCTAATACTAATTGTTGGAAAAAATCCGATTCAAAAAAGGTTTTCTTGCACAACAAAAAATTAAAATTTTTAAATTTGAGTCAGTTTATGATATTTATAACAATAAACCCTTTACCTAAATCACACATGCATTTTCGATTAGACAGATCATTGTCGTTCCCGGCATCTAACCGCTTTCTACGTTATTCTCGTATCACGAATTGTTTCAAGCGTAGGCTCGAACAAACTCGAATCAAACACAGAACTAAAAGATAAATCAGTGGGAAAGCAAATCTCTCTTCAATAAAAACAGGTAAAATTGTTATTTTGAAAAATAAAATTTATACTTAGAAGATAAATCATCACTATTTTTTAGCAGAATAACAAAGTTGTGTTTTTAGCCCTATCGGTGCCTTCTATTTTTAAGAAGAAGAAGTGAAACCCTTGTTGAATTAGTAGAAGTCTATTTCAATAGAAAAATAAAATCCTAGTCTAACTAGGATTAAGAGGGGCAACAACCCTAGTTAAATATACTAGGGTTTACCGTTTCATGTATTAGTATGAGGGCCATTTGGGCCTCTTTTGTATCAGGTTCAATTATAAGTACTTCTTGGACTTTTAACTCAATACTTTATAATTTAATTCAACTCAATACGTGTTTTTCTATTTTCCAAAATAAACATCATAAATTAATTTAAATTAATTAATTTTCTAATTAAATAATTTTCTTAACCTGATTTTAATTCCGTTGAATTCATGATGACTTTACCGTAAAAGAATCTATAAAAATAGATGTTTAATGTTTCTACATTTAACGGATTCACTATGATCAATTAATTTAATCTCATTTTCGAGCTTCAATTATTTAATTAATTATATAATAATTTGAAAAACCATAAATTAATTTTCTAGGTCATTTGCAGTTAGTGATAAAACCACATTCATTTCCAAATGTTTCTCATTTCTCCAAGTTTACAATTTCTATCCATTTCTATTCATTTGATTCAACATGCAATTCATTTACGATTTCAATGAGCTAAAGGAGAGACCGATTAGACATATGTGATTAGGGATCAAATGATTTATAATTAAGTTCAAAATTTTTGCCTATTAATTATAAACTCATTTAATCATTAAGTCATTACACTATTGTCTCGTGACTAATCTCTCCTTAGTGACATACCATTGCAAAATCATCTGGATTAGTGCTTGTCCAATGATCTTGTCATAAGTGTGTTACCCTCATAGGATATCCTTAATCTCTTTGGGATAAATTCGCTCTCCTATTTTGGTCATATTTTATCTCATGGTAGTCATTAGATCTTTGGGATAAATCAAGTCATTCATCACAAGGGCGAACTACCCATGGTCATGTTTACTTTTCATCTATCATGTAATGCCACTGAGAGAATATCATTTACCCATGTATTGGGCTTTGAATTCCACTATTTTGAATGGTGCTACATACTGCAGAAGTTGTATACCCAACACACTAGCTTTTGATTCCATATCTATTTGAACTAATTCTTTTATGTACATTAAAGTACACGAGCCACGCATACATAGTTCATTCACTCAGGATTAAGGTATGTCACACTTTGAATGTCACAAGTGAATAAATTCATAAACGAAATCAAGATCTGTTCTTCTTATGTCTAATCCGATGTACTGTCAGTCCAATCAATCACATCTATCTCTACCTTCTACATCCTATCCGTTCTGATGCCCAACACAAGTCATCTTCCCAATTGGACTTGATAGACAACATTTAACCTTTCAACCAGTTCGCTCATTTTCGATTAGACTAAGGGAATATTTAGGTTTGTTTACTAATATAAGTTGTCTTTCCATATTATGATCCAACCACAAAATACCGCTTAGTATTAGTTAAACATTGCAAAACTAGTGAGCTAATATTTGATTCTATTTTGCTTTGCAAGAAAAAACTAGATGAGGACACTATACAAAGTATATTAATGTAATCCATGATTTATTTTATTAACCAATCTATTTGAAAAAATTAAAAGTGTACATGGACAAAAATACCACACTTAGGGCACCAAATCCAACATTTCACACAAGCACCACATTATGCACCATCATACCATGCATCAACACCTGCTTTAGGAATATTTTTTGCATCACCTCCATCCGCAGGAGCATACACGCCACCGTTGTCAACAACACCAATGTATCCACCATTGCCTACAATTCCAACATTCTATGCACAATTGGCTTATTTGACACCATATACTTCTTGACTGATAGTGTCCCAAACACTACAGAATCACTATTCTTCAAAGGTAGGTCATCTTTAAATCCACATATTAACACAACCGACGATATAATGGCAATCTAAAATGCAAGTGTAGTCTAGCACGGAAGAATAAGATGAAAATAAAGGTAATGTTGGAGATGAAAATGAAGAAGATGAAGATAAAAAGTCAGAACCCCAACAACGACGAAATCCTCCTCGTCATTGGCACCCATCGGGCTGTGACACACATTTGCACCAATAACGGAGATGATTTTTTTATTTTAAATTTTTGTCATGTACATTATCATTTAGTTTGTTAATTTTTAAGTTGTATTGTATTAAATTTTTACTTCTATAATCTACTTATTCACATTTGTTTTTTGTTTTGTATGTTTATAAAAAAATGAAAAAAATATTTGTATTGTATTGTATTGTAATTTTACATTAATAATTTGCTTATTTACAATTTACCAAAAATGAATAAATTGTATGTATTGTATTGTATCGTATTTTTACATTAATAATTTACTTATTTACAATTTATAAAAAAGTGAATAAATTGTTTGTATTGTATTGTATTGTATTGTCTTGTATTGTATTGTATTGTATTGTCTTGTATTGTATTTTTACATGAACAATATACTTATTTATATTTTATCAAAAAATGAACAAATTCTTTTTTTGTATGTTTATAAAAAAATTAATAAATTTTTTTAAATTTGATCCTCACCTCAATGTTGCCCCAAAATGTGGACATATTGTCTTAATATGCCCTGGGTTCTTACAATAACTGTATAATCTTGTTGGTCTATCTTCTCCTAAATATCTATATTGCCGCGTATCCGACTAGATTTTGATCGACCTTTGGCTTGCAACGCAACTCAGTATTCGGTAGCAATTCGAATGGAGTGTTCAAAATAGGCGACCATAGACTTTCATTTGGGACCGGTGGGAATTCATAGTTATAACACCCCAGATCTAGCGAGTCTAAAGACTTGGGCGTATAGTAGTAACTAGTCTATTTGGCGTAATGTTGTCCATCCAAAAGATTATTTTGGCATATACGTGTAGGCGTATAGTAACTACCACGTGAGTTAGTAAGAATTTGACTTCATGATATTCTGATATATTAAGGAGACGTTCATACTGAAAGATAAATGGTAAGTATGGAATGTGTATTCGCCAAAGATATAGTACGCCTGGTTCGTCTGGAATACTGTGCTAGTTTGATTTTAAGTAATGTTGTTAGAAATCAACTAAACAGCCAAGCTGGATAATTGTGATCACAAGGTATTTATTAATATTTATTTCAGAAACTGTAGGCCATTAGGAAGGCAAGTTCTGAAATGTATACACTTGTTAAATTCCATTAAGTAAGTTGAGTCATATTTATATGTCAGAGACGATTTCTGAAAGGGTTATTCTTTCTTCTTCCTCTTCCTTAAGTGGTATTTACTGATACCTTCTTAAAACCTGAATGTATCTTACATCGATGATCTATGTAACGCCTCGAATTTTGGGGCTAGAAGTTTTGGGTTTTGTGGTTAGGGTCAATGAGATGGCGATGCTATTGAGTTTAGTGGCGCGTCTAAGTGACAGAATGGGCTTGTTGGTCTGGTGGTTGAGTGAGTGTTAGTGAACCTTTGGGGTTTTGGGTTCAAGTCGCTATGTACGTATTCTGGGAACCTTTTAATTATTTATTGTGGTTTTATTTTTTTTTAAGTTTTTGTTATTATTTGTTATTATTTTTTTTATTTCTTTCTCCTGGACATTTCTTTTCTTCTTCTTTTTGGAGGCTTTCCTTGCTCTTTTTCTTTTTTTGCGCTTGGGAAATCGATTTTTACTGATAGATCAAGGAATTTCACTTCTCCATCATCGTAACAGGTGTGGGATTCGAAACTTTTTTTTATTATTTTATTTGCAAATTGTGGAATTTCGACAATTTTTTAGTGTGTTGGTATTTGTGCATGTTAGGTTCGTGTTCATTGAAATCGTTTGGAGGATAGTGTGTTGGGGTTGGTTTTAGAAGTGGCATGATAGGAGGTCACGTTAGTGACCGGAAAATTGGGGGTTTTAGGCTATTTAAGGGTGGTTTCATAACCACTGGAGTGACCACACGGGCGTGTGCCTGTGCACACGGCCATGTGGAATTTGAAATTAGGGTTTTCGGGCTGATTTGGGGGTCACACAGCCTGGTCACACGGCCGTGTGGCTGACTTAGGGATTTTATCGCTTTTCACACGGCCATGTCCCTTGGGCACACGAGTGTGTGAGTTTGGGGATTAGGGTTTGAATGATTTGATGCCACATGACCTGGCCACACGGTCGTATGGCTAATTTGAGGATTTAGGGATTCCACACAGGCGTGTGTTTTGGGACACACGGGCGTGTAAAACCCTCACACGGCCGTGTCAGCCTTGGACTCAAATTTAGTGTAAATGGACAGAAAGCTACACGGCCTATTCTCACGGCTATGTCCCTGGTCCACACGGGAGTGTGCCTTAGTCACACAGCCATGTGCCTCTCCTCACACGGGCGTGTGCCTCTGTCATATGACCGTGTGCCCCTCCTCACTCGAGCTTTTAATCTCCTACACGGCCTAGACGTTACCACACGAACGTGTGGTCATAAGACACTTATATTGGTTTTGAGTGCGTTTCTGACCCGAAATGTATTTGTGTGTGCTCCGACCCTTAGCTAAGTTTAGTGTGGGTGTGCATGACTAGATATCTGTGATGATTACGTGTGATGTGTGAGTTTGGATCTGGTCTGTAGAGTGTGCTGTTATCTGTTTCGTTTGACTGACTGTGTAATTGTCTCGATTCTGTGAGTTTGGATGCATACATGCACTTGCATAAACTATTTTTGGGTTAGGTTGTGAAGAGAAGAAAGACTACTATACGTACGTTAGCTCTGCTGCGTACCTTTATCTGAACTGGCAGATTAACTGTAAATAACTGGTATAGCGGTTTACTGCATCGCACCGTATCGTACGTACGTTAGCTATGCTACGTATTATTATCTAATATGGCAGTTTAACTACAACACGACTGAACAGCGGACTTTCACATTGCACTGTATTGTACGTACATCAGCTATGCTGCGTACCATTATTTGATTTGGCCTGTATCGCGGTCTACCGCATTGCACAGTATAGCACATACACTAGCCCTGCTGCGTATTATTATCTGAGTGGCTGAGTCCACATATACGGAGTGTAGGGTTGGATAGGCCTTCTGAGGTCCAATTTGGTGTGATTGGTTGGATGAGCTTTAAGAGCTCTTATGAGGTGTGATCGAGGGACGAAGAGGTGTGCTGGCTAGATGGGTGAGTTATATTTATCTGACTGCAATTTCATCTGCATCTGTCTGTGTGTTCTAACTACAAGACTAGTTATCTGTAACCTATTTGTCTGATTGGCATTTAAGCTGAGTACTTGAGCGAATTTGATGTGCTCTGGTTCATGAGTTCTGTTGGGACATTAGTCCCAAGTGTGCGTTCTGACTCCGGGAGTAATGGAGAATCTACTGTTCTGCTCTTTTGAATTTGGTATCTCTGTTTTAGACTTGTTTCAGACTCACACTAAGTTCAAGTAGCTCACCCCTTTTTAGTGTTTCTTTTCAAGAACCCTTTCTGAATTCTAACGTTGAACTCGGTATGCAGAGGTCTCAGATAGTCTCGGTGAAATTAAATTATTAGCAGTTTGCATTTTCAGTTTTAATAGATTATTCGATTTTTGAATTGTAAGATTTTATAAAGCTGTGGTACAAATTTTGTTCTAATTTTTATTCGTTAATTTCATTTCGGTTATACGTTTTACTTAATTGTATTTCTACTCACTGGGTTTTAAACAATTAAATGTTTTCGGTTGACGGGAGAACTTGTTTTCTAAAATTTTACTTACGATCACTTTGGTGATTAATGTAACTTCCTAGATTCGATCTAAACTTTTAGGCCAGGTTTAGAGTGTTACAATCTAGAAGCTACAGTTCTTTTATGAATAGTGGTTACTTTGCATCAATGTGAGCTTTTTAGCTTTGCATGATAAGTTTTGAATGAGTAAATCTATATATGGTGATTGAACAGTAAGGCTATGGGTATAAGATTTCTGCATAAGATTGTCAACGATAAATATGATAATTAATTTGTATGTACAAGAGTAGTAATAATGACGTTATGTATCTAAGCAGTGGTTGCTGATTGTTTGAGATGAATATCTAGATCTAGAGTTTTTAACTATAGTGAATGAGAATCAGGTGAGTCTCTAATTTGACTCTTGCATGTATATTGTTCATACTGAAGTATATCTATATGAATGTGATCAAAATGGAAACTGAAATCATGGATAGTATAACATGAATATGATACTTATACAACTATAAGAATAAAGTTATGATTAGATTAAGATATAAGTTAGTCTGCTTGAAAAAGTTCTATGGGATGTATGAAAAGTATTATGGATTTATGAAATCTTAGGTCTAGGATGTATCTAGTTCGTAGAGTTTGTAAAATAAGTCGAGTTATCGCGGTGGTAAATAAGGAAGTCCGTTGGGACTGTAAACATGAACTCTAATATGAAAATTTGAAGGAAAAATTCCATGCATATGGCATACTTTACAAAAGAACTAATGAATAACATTTTATCTAATGGGGTTCTCTACGTGTCCCAGGGCGATGATAGGCAAACCTAACTCAATGTGAGTTTAGGCAAATCTATATTGCAAACATGACAGTTTTGGGATGCCTATGTGACATCTTATTAGCCTTTGTGACGTACTCTTAATGTATCGCCTTTGTGGCGTATTCTAATTAGGTTTCTTTAGAGTGTATTCTGTAATAAGGAATTATGGCACGATCGGTATATCATTTGTTGGCCTCTAATGTGTTCTGTGAAGCCTACCATGACAGTAAATAAGAGATTCTATATGATTGCCTGCATGGCATTCTCTACTAGGTCTATGTGACGTGAACTATTAGGAATGTCTAGTAAAGGTTGAATCTGAATGTATATCTTTATTGTAAAATACGAGTAAAGCTTTTTAGTTCTGTATTAAGTAAGGCTAAGATGAGCTATGAATATGTTCGGGGCTAAGAGTGAATAAATCTTAAGGGTTTCCGCGAAAAAATAGATGTGTATCTGTATGTTAAGAAAGGTATCCATCATAATGATATGTAAAAATGGAAAGTGAGTGGTATTTATCGTCTTTTAAAATTATTCTGAATCTGAGTTAATGTGATATTGAGTATATCCATGAATGTAAATAATGTGTTAAAGAGTTATATAGAAAATAATATTTACTACGTACCTAAGTTAATAACATATCATTTCTCATAATCCTTGTGAAATCGGGCCATGTAAATTGACCCGATATGACTTATACAACATCTATAGTGTGCACCGTCCCATAAGCTTCCACATTGATCATTTCTAGCCTATATTCCGAGTGCCTTATAAAAAATGATACATATATCAGGTAGCGACACAACATGCCTTTTCAAGTTAGTTAAGAAGAAGTCCCAAGCATCAACAATTTCTTGTTCAACAATTGTAAAAATTATTTGCAGGATTTTTTGATTATTATTCTGTGCAACAGTCAACAGCAAGTGATGCTCATATCTCTCGTACATGAACGTGCTATCAATTTTGACTAATAGCTTACAGTACTAAAATGCTTCAATGCATGGCTTGAATGTCCAAAAAAGACGATGGTTTAGTACGATGGCGATACCTGGGACATAATGATTTAGTACCTTCAACCATTGCCACAAATCATTATATGATTTACCCCACCCGTTATGCACTTTTTCTATTGTCTTCTATTTTGCAACTCATGCCTTGTAGTACGACACGGTGTAATCGTACTCACTACGAATATCAACAATCAAAATTCTAACCATAAGACAATGTCAGAGATCAAGTCAGAATCCAATTTCAGATGGTCTTCATCGTACATAAGATAATATTAGATATAAGGTCATAATCCAATTTCGAATGATCCTGTAACATGCCTGGAACAATACAAGTATGTAGATCTTAATATTTATTAATTGTCCAAAATCCCATTTTATTTCTCACAGATGCCATGATTTTTCATGGACATTTGCTATCAAGCAATACGCACTTTGCCTCATATTTTTCGACTCACGATTTTGTAACATAAAAGTTGACCCCATACTTTATGCTAATCGCTTAACTGCAACAGCAACAATATATTTGGAGGAAAACTCTATTCCAACTTGTAAATTATTGAAATTTGTAAGAGAACTCGTATATCTCGATATTTTATGAGGAAGTTCTAGAAATTCTAACCCATCTTCAACATCAAGGTCTACATTAAGCATGTGAGGTGGAGGTTTATATGTCGTAAAATCTAAATGGGTTCCTCTAACATTATCTGAACCTTCACTGTCAAAACCACTTCATTATAGTTAAGTAGTAACAACCTTTGGTTTAGAAAATAATACAATTTCTGAACCATCTGACCCAGACCCCTAGATTGGATCATTATTGGTTTTAGCTTCCTCTTCATTCTCAACCCCAATTGCATGTCCAAGGTTGGATGTCCCTTCACCGATGTAGGTAGTAGAAAGTACATCATTCGTTCTCGTCAACCTACTTAAAACCAATATTACTTGTGGATTGTCCATCCGTGTAACTTGATGACATGCCTACACAAATGTTTCCAACATAGAACATCAATGCTCCGAAGTTAAAATAAAAAAACACTCATAAAATTTCGTGCCAAGGTCTCCAAGTTCGGGTTTCTAACTAACCCCAACTATAAGCCAAAGTTGAAATCGAGGGTTATAACCAGGGAATGCCTTTCCACTGATGATTCTGACATTTCCTAGTACAAGCTTTATAACAACGCCATGAAACAATCACACAACTGTGTGATTGGACTTTCTGCTTCCTGTTCCCGAGACAAATTTACTAGAAATGTTGTTGAACTCGGAACACCTTCCTCGACATCGACAAATTGGGCATGTAACTCTAGTATAACATTTCCACTAGACCAATGCATATCAAGCATTGCTTCAACATCCATGTCGCTTTTGAGCTCAAATGTATCATATCTAACAAGGTTTATTGACGTTAAATAACTATATGTCAAGCTTGAAATTCTCCTTTAGCCAATTCTATAGCTTGGGCTGATACAAAAAAGATTGGTGTGGGATTGGTGTGGGATTCACTTTTACTGAGTTGAATCCCACACATAACAATACAGTATTTCATAGAGTTGAATCCCACACCAATCCCACACCAATCCACACCAAAACTTTTACTGAGTCATTCAAGAACTTGAAAGCATTCCATTGCAACAAAAGTGAATAAAAGCAATTCACTGCCTGAAAGACATTTGAAGTTACCCGAAGATGCTCAATGAAGAGATTAAAACCGCATTAAATTAGATATCAAGAGAAGTTTCAAAGTGAACTGGTTGATATCTGTATCATTACAAACTTATAAAAGGTCCCACACGAATAAAAAAACAACTTGTCAGAGACTGTGGATCACCTAGTTGATGACAACTAATCTCCCGACACATATTTTGAAGTTCAGAAGTTGGTGCTTTAGAGTTTAGGCTCAAGGAAGCGAGCACCTAGTGAAAAGCAATATACCATTCTAAGCGAGAAAAGAAAAAATCCATATAATACTATAACCATACAATGCAAATTCAGAATTGTGACTTATCAAGGCTGTCAAAATAAGGATGATCCATAGCTGCTTTTGCTGATATTCTCTCTGCAGGGTCATATTTAAGCATCTTCTGCAATAACCAAAAACAAGAAGCTATTAGCCTCCAAAATGTGCAAGTAATAAAGAAGTAAATCAGTAAATCATGAGCATGAACTAAATGTTGTCATTGTCACGGACGGTAAACACTTTTTATGTGTTATATCGAAATTATTTGGCAATGATCATGGTGTATGACTTGAAATTGGCATCCTTGCAAAAAGGCTAAGGAAATAGGAATTTAAAGAGTAAAAGGCACCAAACAGACCACTTTCAGTTCCTTCTTTTGCTGTGCATATACCATGCATAAAGATCAGTGGACATATAGAACTGATAAATTTCATGTATATCGCTACTTGTTCCTTTCTATTCTTTAAATATTTGACTTCGAACATATGATCATAGATTAAAAAGCTTTTATTGACTTGAATAACTCTGACAATTGCTATAATCCTAGTATAACATGCAACGAAATTCCAAGTGAATTCTAAATAGCTTCGATGCTTTTTCTATCTGTATTCTCTACCCTCTTGGTCCTATTCACATGGCCTAAATGTTAATCATGCTATACTTTATTTTTTTTCTCTCAAAATTCTTCCCCGTGGCAAGACTGCAATTGTGAATTGAAGACGACCTGCACTTGGATAAGTGTCGATTACAAGTATTGTCCGACTCAAATATGCTTAGTTTTTTTTTTCCTAAATATCTTTCATGCATTTTGAGAATCATATGAATTATTCATACTATTGTAATGTATTTAATTTACCATGATTGTAAACTAACAAATTTTTTGACAATCATTTTGGATTTTTTTAATTAGTCCATGACTATATAATTTGAACTTTTTGGGAATTTGCCTGTTGGCAGCTTAATAGAAGTACAAAAAAATTTTAACGGTACTTAATTTTCTTCTTAAACTATAATATGTAGAATGGTTGATGCTGAAATGAGACTATATCAACGGGTATTTGTTTGAAACAAAGGAAGAATAAATCTACATTAGAAAACATGACTATATTATGATGCTTTGATTTGAACAGTTTGTTGATGTTTAGTAAAAGAATGAGGACTTACAGAGAGGAGATCAACCCCTTCAGGAGAAAGGGAAGGAACAGCGCGTTCCAAGTTCTGAGGCTCCCACCGTGGGTACACGTGCCAGTCCTTTAGAGAGGTAACCCCAGGCCATTGCTTCTCAGTTGGGGTGCCCAGTAACCTTTTCAATTTTCACCCAATTAAGAAAAAAGAACGAGAAAAAGAGCGGTTGCTAGGAAGAGATACATTGGGAAGAAACAAATATACCTGAAAATGTGGAGCAATTGCTGGAATTCAGAATCCCCCGGGAACAATGCTTGCCTTCTAACCATTTCGGCGAAGATGCATCCAACAGACCACATGTCGACGGCGGTGGAGTAGTGAGTAGAGCCAAGCAGAACCTCAGGGGCCCTGTACCAGAGCGTTACGATCTCGTGAGTATAGCTTTTGAGAGGAACAGTGAAAGCACGGCCAAGACCCAGATCTGCAATTTTGAGGATACCCTTTTCCTTGTCGAGGAGAAGATTCTGGGGCTTGAGATCGCGGTGGAGGACGCCGTGGCTGTGGCAGTGGGCGACACCATTGCAAAGCTGGAAGAGAAAGGACTGAATGAGGGAAGGAGGAAGGGGCCTGGGGTTAGGACCCTTGCGATGGGAATCGATGAACTTCTTGAGATCGGTATCAAGGTACTCAAAAACCAAGTAGAGATTGGCCTTAGAGCCGCCGTTCTTGTTGGTGTCGACGTGCTCGACGCAAAGGAGACGAACAATGTAGAGAGACTGGGAAAGCATTTGGAGGAGGGAGACCTCACGGAGAGCAGTGGGAGGGACGCCTTCCTCGTCCATCTCAAGACGAGTCTTCTTGAGGGCCACCAATTGGCCGCTTGCCTTGTCTTTGGCCTTGTAAACCTTGCCGTAGGTACCCTCCCCTACCTTCTCCAGCTTCTCGTACTTTTCCATTTTGAGTTTTGGTGTTGATTTTAGGGGTAAAACCACTCAACTGCAATCCACAAATCGATACGTTGTTTCAGAGAGGAAAAAGAGAAGGGATCTGATCTGCCTTGGTCTGGCCCTTCGTTTGAATTTCAAACTTTATAAAAAAGAGGGAGGGAAAGCAAGACGCTCCCGTTTGTTTTTGTTTTCAATTTTAAAATATAGAAATTTCTTTTAATAGAGCTTTATAAAAATGACAGCTTTGGATAATTACCATGTAAATAGTCATTTTTATTTGTCTCAAGTTATATTTTAGTCACTTATATTTAAATGTTACATTGTATTCACTTACGTTATTGTGTTGCAATATTTTAGTCACTGAGCATTAATTATCGTTGACAATGTAATGGTAAGTTGACATGACACATTAAATTATTATTTTAAGCAAAAATTTTAGGTTAAATTATACAATTGGTCCTTATATTTTTTTCGCTTTGAATAATTTAATTTTTTCTTTTATGTTCTTTTCTTTTTTTTTTTCTTTATTTTCCATTCTTCTCCTTCTTCCTCTATTTTTTCTCCTTTATCTATTTCATTTAACATAGTTTTTCTATATTTTCCATTTGTTCAAACTAGTCCTTATACTTTTTTTTAAACAATTTAATTTTTTATTTTCCTTTTCTTCTTCCCCTTTATTTTTCTCTCTTCTCATGTTCCTCACTGTAGAAACATAACCTTTGCCACCAAATAAACCAAGTCCTTTTTAACATCCTCAAAGTACAGAGGGTGTGGTTCAGTGACGTGTCGAGTCAGGAAAATTAGAGAATTTTCGAAAATAGAATAAAAAGGAATTTGAGAGTAGAAGTATATAAAGTAATTAGAGCTGATAGAATTTAAAAATATTTTTGGGATAGGAAAATTTGATTTGAGTTAACGACTAAATTGTAGGAAAATGAAAAGTAGTGGGGCAAAAATGTAAAAATTAAAAGTTAAGTTAATAACATAGGAGTAGATGGAAAACAAGGAAGGATTAGGAAGAAATTTTACGAAATAAAATGTGATTCATGCATGGGAATTGTAAAGATGATAGAGGTTAAAATAGTAATTAGAAAAGCAATATTTTATGGATAATAATTTGGGGTAAATTGTAAAGATGAGAGATTGAAGGATTAGGTAGCAATTTAGCCCTTTTTTAGTAAAAATCAAGAGATTTTTATTAGGAAAAGTGTAGAATAAGGAAGAAAATATGAGAAAGTCTTCATCTTTCTCTTCCAAGAACATTCCAAGCTTCGAAAACCAGTTTTGTAGCGAAAAATCTGACGTGTTTAATTTGTTAGTAAATCGATAATTTATAATTTAAACATGACCGGTTATTAAATCAGTCCAGTTGTTTAACATCCATGCATGCAAATACTAAAATATCCTAAAATCAATCCCATGCCACAATTCATATAAAAATAATTGCAGTCCCAAACAAATATAAAATTATAAAATTAATGATACTTATTTAGCAAAAACCGAGACAAGACCTCTGAATGCTGATTCCGAGCCCTAACCTTGCGGATTACCTAAAAGATGTTAAACCAATACGGTGAGCTACTAAGCTCAGTGTGAAATCAATGAAAAATAAACAGTGTACCAAAGACCGTAAAATCATTTATGAACACAGAAATATCAGATACAATAATACCACCAATCACTGTATTATCAGAGTATACCATATCCTAGAATTTATGCACATGTACATGAATTTCAATGAAATTTTCCAACCCATCAATACGCTACACACCATATCAGAATGAGCCTTAGCTCATTATGGTTAAACCACCGGTAAAAAAATAATTGCAATTATACTACTAATTAGATTTTATGGTTAAACCATCAGAACAGTGTTGCGGACAAACTGCCATAACAATATATGGACAAATCGCTAAAACTCCGAACAAAACTCCAAAATTATGGATTTACCGTAATAACTCCAATAAATTGTAGATATGCCGTCAGAACTCCAAATATCTCTTCTGTCTTTGACCAACCCAATCTCAATGCAATGTATAATGTTTTTTTTTATCAAAATAGCAGAATCAAATTGTAACACCCCTAATCCGTATCCGTCGCCGAAATAGGGTTATGGAGCATTACCAAAACTTTCAGAACATTTATAAATAATCCATGTAAATTACTATTCATTAACCGAGATTATTGATATCGTCCATTAAATGGACCCTCGAGGCTCAATACAAGCATTAGAATCAAGTCGGGACTTAATCGGAAACTCTAAGAATTTTTAGCGAAATTACAAAAATTTTCTAAGTTATAGGTCTTACACGCCCGTGTGGTTCGAGGGACATGCCTGTGTGACCCTGGGACACGCCCGTGCTACAGGCCATGTCCGACCCCGTGTAACTCTTTGACTTGCACCACACAACCAGCCACATGCCCGTGTTTTTGAGCGTGTAGCACACACGACTGAAACACACGGCCTATCCACACGCCCATGTACTAGGACGTGTGTGGATAAAATAAAGTCATTTCAAGCTTCATTTCTCACCCAAAATTTTACCAATATCCTGCACCAAAACTTACATCCAAATACCAACCAATTCAAGCATTATAATCAAGCTAATTCTATCATTTAACATGATATATCATTATATGCACACATATTTATAATCTTACCTTGGTTTAATCTATGTGTTAAACATAATTTAATCAACCATTCTTAACATATATGTAACCACCATAGTATGACCTTATAAGTATATCAAAACATACCATTACTAGCCATTCCAATGGCTAGATTACAAATATTATTTTCAAGCCAACAATAGCCAAATTAACCTATACATGCCATTATACCAAAATAAGTTTACTATTTATACCAAAATAAGCTTGTGGATAGTGTGATGATGCTCCAACCGTTCACCAACCTTCTCGAGCTTACGCGCACTATAAAACAGAGAAAAGTAAACCTAGTAAGCATATTATGCTTAGTAAGTTCGTATAATTGGAATTAAACTTACCAATATCATTTATTAAAATCAAGTATATAATAACATGTTTCCATCAACTTGACAAAAATTGCCTAAACACATGCATTCAATCAAATATGTTAGTCACAAAATTCTTATATACATCAAGTAAACATAGATGAGCTCATCATGCTATATTCTTTCAATACATTATCATTTCATCTCATAATTCTTATATCATATCAAGTAATTTGTCCGTTGAATCATTGAAATTCGATGGATACTCAAATAGTACACTCAATATGTACAATTCAATAACCCGTCAACTCATATTCAAGAGTACCCATTAGGGCACTTAATTAGAAAGCACACTCTCGAACCACATATCATATAATAGAATTACCAGTCCAGGCTAAACCTTTTCGTAACATATGCTCAGAAAAGCTCAATTAGGATTACCAATCTAGGCTAAATCCTAATTGTAACATATGCTCAAGAGGGATTATATTAGGATTACCCGTCCGGGCTAAATCCTATCTATAATAAGGTCAATAGGATTACTCATCCGAGCTAAATCTTGTCAACAACAAATGCAGGACCTCATTCAATAAGGGAAATCACATTTATCCATCGAAATCCAATATTCAAATGGAATTTAACCTTTTTCAAACAATATCGAGCATGTATTCAATTCTTATAATAAAATATCCAATTAATTCACATAAATATAAATCACATTCTATACAAATACAACATTCAATTCGACATATTTACATGCTCAATTAAGTTACCTGAACTTACCTCGACACTTGTTTGCGTATATAAATATACTAATCCGAAACTTTCTCTTTTCCATGATCTGGCCTCGAATTTGTGTTGTCTGAATCTATATAAATGAATTTAATTATCAACTTATCACATTTCATATTCAATTAGACTCAATTTACATCCTAGGAAAAAATTACCATTTTGCCCCTAAACTTTCCATAAATTCTAATTTCGTCCTTAGGCTCGGAAAATAAAATTCATGCAATTTGATCCCTATTCCAAGCCTAACCATAATTTCAATATACAGTTTACAGCACATATATCCTATAAAATTCAGAATTTTCTTCAATTTTTACAACTTTACAATTTAATCCCTAAATCATGTTTTCATCAAAAATCACTTTGTAAAAGTTGTTTATCTATCAACAACCTTTCATTTTCTACCATAAATTTTAAATTTGCAGCATATTCATCCATGACAAAATTTTTATACTTTGATAACCTTTCAAATTAATCCCCCAAATAGATAGATTAGACTATCATGGTTTTAAAAATATAAAAATTACTAAAAACGGGACAAGAAAACTTACCCAATTAAGCTTGATTAGTTTCTTCGCTCTCTCCTAGGGTTTCCATACAAATTTGGGGAAGAATATGATACAAAATGATATTAATTCTATTTTAATTATTTATCATCTTTTAATTATTTCTATTTCCAATTTAGTCCTTGCTCTTTTCTAATTTTTTCCATGGATGAATCATAAAAAGTATCTAATAAATTTTGATTAATGGTCTAATTACCATATAAGGACCTCAAATTTTGAATTCCATAGCTATTTGATCCTTTTAGCTACTAAAATTCAACTTTTGTATTCTATGCGATTTGGTCCTTCCCGTAATTAAGCACTAAATCGATAAAATTTTCCTATCAGAATTTTCACATGATATTCCTATCTAAATGTAAATCATGCAAAAATATAAATGTAACATCCCAAAAGTTAGGGGTTAGTAGTTTTGCTTAAATCCATGTTGTGCTTATTTGGCTTACTATTTGAGTGTGTTTGGGGGTCCTATAGAGGCTTGGGTTCGAGTTTGAGCCTTGGAAAAATTTTAGATTTTTGGTCTTTAGTAGAGAGGGCTATGGAAAGTAGGACTTAAGTTTAATTGTGTGTGTTTAAGAGACACAAGTGAGCACTTGATGGAGTGGTGGTGGCGTCATTAGCATAGTAAGGGGGAAGGAGTTCGAATCCCACTGTTGGCAATTTGAAGGCTTTTATTTTATGCTAAGCGAGGAGAAGAGGTGGAGTTGAAGTAGAACTCTGTAGGAGAGAGAGGACTTGGTCAAATAGTTTGAATGGGTGATGGAGAACATGTTGGGGAGTAAAAAAGGGAGAGAATCAGGGGATAGTAGAGTGTAGTAGTGGTTAGCCGAATGTGGGATGTGTGAGGGAGTTATGCCGTGTGTGGGAGAGTGTCAAAGGGGGGATGGGAGTGTTTCGGCTAAGGGTCTTTTAAGTGTGCATATTCGATCATTTGTAGAAGTGGTAAACCGAATATTCTTTAGGGGTTGCTTTCTTTCTTTACGTTTTTGGGCATTGTTGCTTCAATCTTTTGATACAGAAACCCCAATTCTCTTCTTTCATTCTTCTTATTTTATTTTATTTTTCTTCTTCTTAGACGTTTTCTTCATTGATAGTGCTTAACAGTCTTGGCCAAACCTTTCCATTTTTTCCCCATTTGTTTTTTGCTTCACATAGTCGAAATCCCCATTATTCTTCTTCTATCTTCCATCTACTTAGTTTGTTCTTGTCAAGTGCTGGTTCTTTTGGTAGTGGCCGAATAGGTAAGACTACGTTGTTATTGGGTTTTTTTTTTCTCTCTTATTTTCTCCTTACACTATTTCTTTTGGTCAAAAGTAATGTACCATTCCTAATTATTGTCTTTTTCCTCCTTCTTTCAAAGCAAACCCGAATACTTACTACCTTGACCTTGTGTTTCTGGAAGAACCGCACCCTTTCTCTCCTAATACTGCGTCTATTGTTCTCCTTTTGGCCAAGTCGAAGCTAATCTATTCTTCTTCTATTCAGTTATTTATCATCTCGAAGGGTTGTGAGGGTTCAATTTTTGGGTGTTCGAGAATTTATTCTTGCCGAACCGAGGGTAAGTGGTACTAATCGTATTGTGGGTTTTTTCTCTATTGCCGATTATGGGTGGTGGATAACTCTGTTTGTTTTGGTACAACAATTGTGTTAGGAATCCGTTGGTGTTAGTCAAGGGTTAGGACCGAGCGATTTTGGGGTATTACATTTAGTGGTATTAGAGCCCGATTGTAAAACTCGAGCTGTGAGATGGGCTTTAGTTTCTATTTTAAATATGTTTACGAATGATTTTGAAGTGGTTTTGGAAGATTTTGTGTGGCACCGAGTCTCCGGCGTTAGACTGAGTAAGTTCTCCTATCTGTTTTAAACGGTTATACTGTAGATAGATACTGGGCTTACTTTAGATGATAGACTATACTAAGACTCTTAGTTAGAGTAAGGCTAAGGCTCGTAGAGACTAAAATTGTAGTGAACTTGCGGTTGCAAAAACAACCTTTAACTACTACTTCCATAAAACATTTGTTTAATTACTGGAACTATGGGCTTATTCATAAAATTTCTAATTCAGATAATACGCGAAGTGATAATGAGTGTTAGAAGGGGTGCCAGAGGCCGCCGTAGAGGTTGGGGAAGTGCTAGGGTTGGGACTTTGTCGTCAGACCACATGCCCAATGTCGAGGCGAGAGAAGCACCAGCTTCACCAGTAACCGAGACAGGGTCATTCAATCGAGTTGCTGGGGATGACACATTGTCATAAGCAATGCTTCGTGTCTTGAAAAGAGTTGCTGGATCTGTTGAGCCTAATACTTGTATTGAAGGCCGTGGGTCGATTACGGAACGACTCCGGTCCAATGGAGCAGAGAACTTCAAGGAAATTTCTGGGGTGGCCCAGAGTGTGGCAGAATATTGGCTAGAAGCCAACAAAAGAATTATGGATGACCTCGACTGCACGCCGGAACAGAAGTTGAAAGGTGTCGTGTCTTTACTGAGGGATGAAGCCTACCAGTGGTGGCTTACTGTAAAAGAGGGTACCTCATCTAATCGATTGACCTGGAATTCTTCAAGACCACATTTCAAGGAAAGTATGTGGGCGCTAGCTATGTCGACGCTCGCAGGAAAAAATTTTTGAATCTGGTTTAAGGCGACAAGTCTGTGGCTGAGTACGAGGCAAAATTTTTGCGACTTAGCCGGTATGCTCAAGGAATTGTGGCAACAGAGTACAAACGTCGCGTTAGGTTCGAAGATGGCCTCAGGGACAGTCTCCGAGTGTTGATAGCTCCACAAAGGGAGTTGGACTTCACGACATTGGTAGAGAAGGCTAAGATCGCTGAGGATGTGAAGCGCTTTGAGTGTCTAAATAGGGAAAGAGAAAGGGGCAGAAACAAGAGGGAGTCTGAGCATTCCGATTCTGATCAGATATTTAAGAGAAGGGCTAGAGTAGATGGGCCAGTCAGAGCTGGGCCCCTTGTTGCTGCTACTGGTTTATTACCTTGTGCTACTTGTGGGAAAGGTCATGTGGGTGAGTGCTAGAGAAGGACATGGGCTTGTCTGAGTTGCGGTTCCATGGAGCATCGTCTCATAGGGTGTTCCAGAAGACTGGATTTGAGGCAAGCTTTCGGTAGGGGTAACGTACAGCCACTGAAGGGTGGACAGCAGCCGTCTAAAGGCCGTGGGCATGCAAGGGATGGAAACGGTTTGGGCCGTGGAGCTCTAGGTAGAGGTGCTGGTCTTATGGAGGCGAGGCAGCCGGCATTGGTTTATGCAGCACGTCGTCGAAAGGACAGAGACGCTCCGGAAATGAATATTGGTACGCAATTTACCTGTAATGTGCTATTTACCTAGGTTGCAATTAGGACTAGAGTGCGCAGCAAAAGCTTAGTGATATAACCAGTATTGTGCGGCTATTAGATAGTTAGAAATTTCGAGGACGAAATTTCTTTAAGGGGGTAGAATTGTAACATCCCAAAAGTTAGGGGTTAGTAGTTTTTCTTAAATCCATGTTGTGTTTATTTGGTTTGCAATTTGAGTGTGTTTGGGGGTCCTATAGAGGCTTGGGTTTGAGTTTGGGCCTTGGAAAAATTTTGGATTTTTGGTCTTTAGTGGAGAGGGCTATGGATAGTAGGACTTAAGTTTAATTGTGTGTGTTTAAGAGACACAAGTGAGCACTTGATGGAGTGGTGGTGGCGTCATTAGCATAGCAAGGGGAAAGGAGTTCGAATCCCACTGTTGGCAATTTGAAGCCTTTTATTTTATGCTAAGGGAGGAGAAGAGGTGGAGTTGAAGTAGAACTCTGCAGGAGAGAAAGAAGACTTGGTCAAATAGTTTGATGGGTGATGGAGAGCATGTTGGGGAGTAAAAAGCGGAGAGAATCAGGGGATGGTGGAGTATAGTAGTGGTTGGCCGAATGTGGGATGTGTAAGGGAGTTGTGCCGTATGTGGGAGAGTGTCAAAGGAGGGAGGGGAGTGTTTCGGCTAAGGGTCTTTTAAGTGTGCATATTCGGTCATTTGTAGAAGTGGTAAACCGAATATTCTTTGGGGGTTGCTTTCTTTCTTTGCATTTTTGGGCATTATTGCTTCAATTTTTTGATACAGAAACCCCAATTCTCTTCTTTCATTCTTCTCATTTTGTTTTCTTTTTCTTCTTCTCAGACGTTTTCTTCATTGATAGTGCTTAGCAGTCTTGGCCGAACCTTTCTATTTTTTTTCCCATTTGTTCTTTGCTTCACATAGCCGAAATCCCCATTATTCTTCTTCTATCTTCCATCTACTTAGTTTGTTCTTGTCAAGTGCCAATTCTTTTGGTAGTGGCCGAATAGGTAAGACTATGTTGCCATTGGGTTTTTTTCTCTCTTCTTTTCTCCTTACACTATTTCTTTTGGCCGAAAGTAATGTACCATTCCTTCTTATTGTCTTTTTCCTCCTTCTTTCAAAGCAAAGCCGAATACTTACTACCTTGACCTTGTGTTTTTGGAAGAACCGCACCCTTTCTCTCTTAATACTACGTCTATTGTTCTCCTTTTAGCCAAGTCGAAGCTAATCTATTCTTCTTCTATTCAGTTGATTATCATCTCGAAAGGTTGTGAGGGTTCAATTTCTGGGTGTTCGAGAATCTATTCTTGCCAAATCGAGGGTAAGTGGTACTAATCGTATTGTGGGTTTTTTCTCTATTGCCGATTGTGGGTGGTTGATAAATCTGTTTGTTTTGGTGCAACAATTGTGTTAGGAATCCGTTGGTGTTAGTCAAGGGTTAGGACCGAGCGATTTTGGGGTGTTACAATAAAAACAATTTTTCTTTCCAGTTCGGATTTGTAGTCCCGAAACTACTGTTCCGATTTCACTAAAAATGGGTTGTTACACAAATACGGTGCAGTACAAAAGCAAGTCATATCATGCAATCAATAATTCAGAATAGTGGCATGTTTTATAATCATGCAAACAAAAGATACATAAAATAACAACATGCTTATCAGCCATACAATGAGGCAAAAAGGTGGCCATGTAAGTAAACACAACCAACATTTCACAATCGGCTAATTAAACAACCACCTTTACATTCGGTCATGCCCCAAAACAACCATCCTGTTTTTGGCTACCACAGGCATCATGGTTAGGACATACACAAATAACATTATTTAAGTCACACATATAGGGTTTATAAATAATAAGTTCCACATGTAACAGCCTAATTTTCAGTGGTGTCAGAAACAGTGATTGGAGATCACTAAATCCGACGAGTAAGTTCAAAAATTTAATAAACTAATATTTATGAGTCAAGTGTGATTTTAGAAATATTTTTGAATTAGTGAATTTTGTGATTTAAAATATTTTGTTAGGTAAATTGGGTCGAAAATGAGGAAACGAGACCTCAATTTCATAAACCAAATCGTAAATATTTTTATAAATATTTACGGATTATTAGTGATTTAGTATTGAAGTTTCGTTGAGAAATTTTAACTTTTTGATAGTTAATTAAATAAAAAGGACTAAAGTGAAAAAAGTGCAAAACTTGTCAATTAAAGAAATGGGATTAACTAGCTTAAGTGGTAAGCAAGGGAGGACCAAAAGGGTAATTAGGCATCCATGGAATAGGCAAGACGGCATGTGTGAAGACGAAAACAACAAAACTAGTGTGAACAATGGGCAAAATTAGAAAAGAAATAAAATTTAATAGATAAAAGTCCCTACCATTTAAAATGATCTAATTACCATTTAAGGCCATCATATTTAAAAGCCAAAGCTATTTGACACCTTTAACAAGAAGAATGCAACTTTTGCATTTTATGTGATTTAGTTCTTTTTCTCAAATTGAGCAACCAATCGATAAAATTAACTCACAAAATTTCCACACGTACATGTTGTCATGCTGTAAACACATAAAATAATATTAAAATAATTTACCGGTATTAGATTTGTGGTTTTGAAGCCACTTTTCTGATTTAGCTAAAACCAGATTGTTACATCTATTTGCCATTTAAGAACCTCCAATTTTGAATTCCATAACTATTTGATACTTATAGCTATTAGAACTCAACTTTTGCATTTCATGCAATTTGGTCCTTTTATCAAATTAGACATGTTATCGGTAAAATTTTCTTAACGAAATTTTTATACGACACTCCTATCATAATGCAAACCAAGCAATAATATTAAAATAATTTTCCTCACAGACTCAGATTTGTGGTCCCGAAACCATTATTCCGATTTCACTGAAAATGGGTTGTTATACTACCATTCATTCATCAAGTACAAAACATCTCACATATCCATGAATTATAGCATAATATCCATTTTCCCTACTACGTGTCATATAAGCCAAATATTTACAAAATCTACCAAAAGAGTCATCGGGATAGTGTGATTCTGCGAGTTGATTTGATCTCCTGATCACAAAATGTAATCTATAAAACAAATGAGAAGACACGAGTAAGCTTACTTGAAGCTTAGTAAGTTTGCTAAATTAAACAATAAATCTTACCAAATTAACATAATAAATCAAACTATAAGATTAAATAACGAATTTCCTATCAAACAGAACTCACAATAGGTGAGTATTACACAGTGCATTAATTCACATCACATTCTCAATCGTCATATTAATAAGATCTAATATTAGGTAATTAGAGGGTATCAATCATTCGAGTTAATTTTAGAGTTTTGACCAGCTCACAATGCTGCTCACACAAGCTGCAGAAAATTCGCAATAGATGTAGGATCTCAAGCCATCATTATAGTCTGTATCAACGGTACATAGTACCTGCTAAATAATCACTGACTCACGATGCTGCTCACACAAGCTGTAGAGAATCCGCAACACAAGTAGTATATCAACCATCATTATGGTTTGTATCACCAGCTCAAGGCTTTATGGACAACAGTGGCACAAAGCATGCTAGGCAGAAAGCCCGATAAACACACCGGTACAAAACCTGATAGATAACAACGACTCGAGGCCTGCTATTCAGAAACATCACATGTTCACCATATTCATTTATTATTTATTCTCAAATCATTCAATGGTTAAGTTTAATGTTGGATCTAATTATAATAAACATGTAATATATATGGAATCATTGTAACATAAAAGAAATATTACGAACTTACCTGACTAAAGTGCAGTACAATAAGGTACATAGACTATTCTGTAACTTCTTTATGCCTCGATTTTCAACCCATACTTGATCTAGAATAATAATTTCATTCAATTAAACAATCCCAACATTAAAATTAACTCATTTTATGCAATTAATTCCTTTTTGACATTTTTATAAAATTACCCCCAATATTTTACTTTTATACAATTTAGTCCCTAAGCCTTAATCTTGCAATTTAACCAAATTTAACTAAAATCAAACTCAACTGAATAGTATAAAACTTCACTAAAGCCTATATTTTCTTTTATTTAACATCAAGTCCTTGTACTTTTACTATTTTTCACATTTTAGTCCTTAAACATTAAAATCAACAAAAACTACTTTACAAAATAGTCCTATTTAGCAACCAAACTTAATATTATTTCATAAAACTTTAAGAATAACTCAAATTCATCAATCTCATAATCCAAAACATTTGACAGTTTTACAAATTAGTCTCTGGGTTAGCTAGATTAAGCTAATACGAGGTCAAAAACATAAAAATTACTAAAAACGGACAAGGTTTACTTACTAAATTAGCAAGACCTAATTGACCGAAGCTTTCTCCCTTCTCCCATGGATTATTCAGTTTTCAGAGATTGAAAATGTAAAAGATGATACCATTTTCTAACTTAATTTTTACTTTAAACCATTAATTACCCAATTACCAATTTGTCCTTTAATGATTTCATTCAATTCTTAACAAACATAAGCCCAAAATCGTCCACTATAGCCATTAATGGCTTAATTACCATTCTAGTCCTTTAATTTCTCCTTTTTAACTAATAAAACCAACTTTTTCAACCTCTACGATTTAATCATTTTTAAATAATTAGGATCTAAATGCAATTTACCATAATCTAGATAATTCCACATCATTCCTATTATTATGCCATTTAAGGAAGGTCCAACTACACAATTGGTCCTTTAATTATATTAAATTCCAATTAAATAAACTTAATTACAATTTAATCTTATACTAATTAGGACTTAATGAATAAATATCCCAAAGGTTAGTGGAATGATTGCCATCTACAATCACTTGGACTTTTGGAAATGGTCTAATTGCTAAATTAATCCATTTGGTTTTTAAAAATCTATAATGGGTAATTTTTCCCTTTTTTACAATTTAATCCTTTTCCCTTAATTTAATAGTAAATCATCAAAATTACTCGACCAAACTTCAATTCACATATAATACTATAAATATTTAATAAAAATATTTACTACTTTAATTTATGGCAATGATGTCCTAATACTTTGTTTTCAATAACCATTTGACTTTTGAACCTAACCACTTATACTAACTTTTAATTTAATTGGTTAAAATTCCTCATATCAGAATTCAACATAAAAATTATCATTGACTCATATAATTTAAATACTAATTATACAAACTCACTTGTCGGATTTGTGGTCCATAAATTATTATTTCTGACACCACTAAAAAATGGGCTATTATAGAAAACCTAGAGAAAACTAAATCTAAAAAGAAGCTATTGTGTGTCTCTCCTCTTCAGCCAATTTTGATTGTTTTATGCTTTCTTCTAATGAGTTTTAATTGCAAAAAAATGCCCCTACATGAGCCTTGGGTGATTGGTGGATGACCTCCTCCGGACGTATTAACATCTAGAGTGTAAATACTGCAAATATAATATATGAACTCAAGGCGGTGTCTGCAAGTATATGGGTCAGCTTGTAATATAGTTACAACGAAGTAGGTGAGTACTCCGAGGATTGTACCTAATGGAGGTGAGTACTAAATTAATATCAACCTAAATGCAAAAAGAAGTAATTAGTGGTTTAAATTAATTATACTAAGAAAAAGCATAAAAATGAAATATTTTGGGCTTTTATAAATAATGAAATAAAAATAACAAAAACCTAAATATAAAGAACGTTTGAAAATTAATTTATAAACTTAATCAATTCTAAGCATGGGTGATTAGCTCACTTCGGTGGGCATAACTAATTCCTATTCCGGGTTTCTACTCAATTAACTAGTCATTACCCTAGTAAGATCTCTCGATCTTCCACTAAAATAATGATTGACAAGAAATACTTATCTCTTAATCTCATAGTCTAGACCAGTTTGGGGCTAAGGTGTCCACAGATATGCCATACCAAATTTGGGTTAATTCCCACCTAAATGACTTTCCAGGGTTGTCAATCCTAGGGTTTAAGTTTTTCCTCTCCTAAATAGTTGATTCGCTAAAAAACCCTACATTAGAATCAATTAATCACACCTCCACTTGCTAATCCTCCATAAAAAGGATTAGTTCATCATGGATCTTATGAACACAATAAATTTGAATATAAAGATGTTGAAACTTGAGAGAGGGTCCTTTAATACTGGGGAGAGTGGTGGCAACAAGTTACCTCATCACAGGCCTGGCAAGCAGCCAATCCTTCTAGAGGGTGAATTTCCTGCTCTCAGTCAGTGCCCGACACAACACTTCTCGTGCTTGACTTTCCATTGCATGTTTTATTCCCTCATCCAGCCATTACCAAACCTCTTATTGAGTCTGTCAATGTTGCGGACTTGTGTGCTACTACTTCGACTCTTCTTTCTTCTCATCTCGGTGCCCTTACTTATGCTCCCTATTTAAGGGAAGTCCAAACCTTTTCTCTCAATGACACCATATTTGTATAGGCCAAAATTCCTTTTTTCCCTTCACGATCCAACAATGACATGACCAAGATTTGTCCCTAGAATTGAAAGAGTTTGCCTACCCCTCTTCCTCTTCTTCTGGCAACCACAAGCCCACACTGTATGAGATAACAAACTCTATTTCTATGTTATTTATGGAGGGTAGCTTAGCCAGTTGGACCTTCCAACAAGCTTATGTCAGAGTTGAGGCCAAATAGGTCAAATCTGATAGGGCTTTTCTCTCTACCAAGCAACCCTTTACCTAGCTCTGCCAGTCATATGAAACTTTTGTCCAACAAAATGTCGAGCTCACCGGTTTTGTCTCCGCCTAGGAAACCAAGTATCAATCTTTAGGAACCAGAAACAAAGAGCTAGAGGATAGAATTTGCCAGTTGGAATGTGATGCACTTGAAACTTTTGTATGGGAAATAACCCATCTTGTAATTTATATAACTCCATCATCTTTTATAAAGCTTCCGCCAAATGTTTGTTTGAAACTGTTTTACTTGGCGTATAATTGATTTGATTATTTGGTTATTGTTATACTAGAGTTTACACCAAATTCGGGGCATACGCCAAGATCTTATCATTTTTAAAAAATTCAAGTGTATTTGTCAAATTCATATGGCTTTTTGGTTGTGACACATCATACTAGAATTCGGTGATTGGGTTGGGTGTGGGTGTTACAATTTTTCTTGGAGGGTTGATTAGAGCTAGGGGTGTAAATGAACAGAACGTTCGACGAATTGTTCGTGAACCGTTCGTATAATGTTCATTTATTAAGCTAAATAAATGAGTATAAACAAATTTTTTTTGTTCATTTAATAAATGAACGAGCACGAACAGAGGTGTGTTCGGTACGTTTACGTTCACGAACAAGCTCGTTTATTGGCTCGTTTATAACTCGTTTAGTTATTAATGATATTTTCTTATAAAAATTCCATTAGCATATATTAATTACCTTAAAACTCATTTATTGTTCTATTAGTATATATTAATAAAATTATATTGGTTTGTATTGTTTTCATTTATAATATAATTATTAATATTTATATTTGACTATTTTATATCTAAACAATATATGTGTGTGTATGTATTTATTTGTTTGTTTATTATTTATTAACATTGTTCGTGAACATGTTCAATTATATGTTTGTGAACTTGTTTAGTTATATGTTCGAGAACATTTTTGTATAATGTTTGTGAACATATTCAATTAAGTTAAATGAACATGTTCATGAACATTAAACAAACGAACATGAACACACATAATTTTAAATAAATGAACATGAACAAAAAATTGAAATTCTTAACGAACACAAACTGAACACGAGCAAGCTTAAAAATAAACAAACGAACATGAACAGAGGTTTGTTCATTCAATCTCGGTTCATTTACAGCCCTAATTAGAGCCATTAACCTAATTTGTTGGGGTTTATATCTCAAAGGTTTTAGTTGGAAAACTATCTTGATAAATTCAATCCCAGATTAATATTGATATCCTGAAAGAAAATCAAACTTTTAGAAGCCCCAAAACTCGGCATCCCTTGAATTTTTTGCCTTAAAATTTGGATTAAAGTCTTATCCCTCTTCACGTAACCATCAGCTAGATAGCGGTGACGCTCGTTGGTTTGACACTCGGAGCGTTGCATCCCATTCAAAAACCACCTCCTTTCTCCTGACCAACTCTCTCATCAAGCAAAATCCTTCCCTATATCCCAATCAACTACAAAAAAAAAAAGTAAAAGAGTATGAGTTGTTCGTAGCGCAATTTGGCATACACCTTTATTGACCTGGACCAAACTATCTTTTTATGCTACTTCAATGGTTTTCAAACATCTACTCTCACTTGAATTCTCATGCACATGTGAAACTTTGAATTGATAGCTTTATCATCATAAGAGGGAAACGTACCTGTAACAACCCGTTTTCAGTGAAATCGGAACAGTGGTTTCGGGACCACAAATCTGAGTCTAGAAAGAAAATTTATTTTAATATTATTTCATTATCTGCATTATGATAGGACTATCGTATAGAAATTTTGTTAAGAAAATTTTACTGATTTAATGCTTAATTAAGAAAAGGACCAAATTGCATAAAATGCAAAAGTTAAATATTAATAGCTAAAGGGATCAAATAGCTATGGAATTCAAAAATTGAGGTCCTTATATGGCAAATAGACCATTTAGAGGAGTTAGTAGATAAGTATGCTTAGTTATCCATGGAAAATTAGAAAAAGAAAAGGACTAAATTAGAAAATGGAATAATAAAAGATGATAAAAATTAAATAACAAAATATCATCTTTTTCATCATCTTTCCCAAATTATTTTACATGGAAACCCTAGCTAAGAGAAAAGAATTCAAGCAAGCTTATTTGGCTTAATTGGGTAAGTAATCTTGTCCCGTTTTTAGTAATTTTTGTATTTCCTAGATCATAATAGCTTAATCTAGCTATCTCGGGGATTAATTTGTAAAGTTATCAAAGTATTAAAGTTTTGCCATGGATGAATATGCATGAATTATGAAGTTTTATGGTAGAAAAATGAAAGGTTGTTGATAGATAAACAACTTTTGTAAATGAAATTTTAATGAAATTATGATTTAGGGACTAAATTGAAAAGATGTGAAATTTATGGAAAAATTCTAATTTTTGTGAAATATATAGGCTGTTATTGTAATATGTAAAAATCGGTTAGGCTTGGAATAAGGATTAAATTGCATGAATTTTATTTTCTAAGCCCAGGGACGAAATCGTCATTAATTAAAAGTATAGGCGCAAAATGATAATTTTGCCTAAGATGTGAATTGTATTAAATTAAGCTAAATTTACTCGTATAGATCCGGATAGACCAAATATGGAGTTAGATCGAGGTAAAGAAAAAGTAACGGATTAGTAGCATACAAGTTCACGAATATTGTCGAGGTAAGTTCGTATAACTAAATTGTGTATATTTATATGCTTGAATTGAATGTTGTGTATGTGATTGTATTGTTGCTATGAATATGAAATTAATATTATATCCGACAATGCCTGACAAACATCAAGTCTCGATTGAATAAATAAAATTCGATGGATATAGGATTTCCCGTATTGGTTGTGGTCCTGCATATGTTGTGGACACACCACAACTCGAAAGAGCATCGCGTTGATAGCCTTCTCGAGCTTCTCGTTATATGGTTCTTGCAAGCTTCCCGCTAATAGCTCTTCGGAGCATTCCGATAGGTTGTGATCCTACATGTGTTGTGGACACGCCGCAACTCTTATGAGCGTCCCATTATATGGCTCTTTGTGAGCTTCCTGATTAAAGGCTCTTTGTGAACTTCCTGATTAATGGCTCTCCGGAGCTTCTCGATATGGCTCGCTTGAACTTTCTGATACATGGCTATCCAGAGCTTACTATTTAATGGCTTTTCGGAGCTACCCGTTATTGGCTCGTATGAGCTTCCCAATTATGACTCTTATGAGCTTCCCGTTATATAGCTCGGATAAGCTTCCCGTTACATGGCTCACATAAGCTTCCTATTATATAGCTTGAGAGAGGGCTTCCCAATTATGTGCTTTAATGAGCACTCCCGAATATGAATTGACGGATTACAGATTTATACACTTCTTGTGTATTATCGTGTATCCATCGATATTTCAAATGGTTTAACGGACAAAGTTTTGATATAAATAAATATGAATCTTGAATGAGATATTACCTGTACACACTTGAAATCACATGGAAAATTGATATTTGATGAGCCCATCCCTGATTCTTGATATTCACATGAAATACATGACTAACATGTTGATTAAGTTGTGTGTTTAGGCTATTAACCAAATTGCTTGGATGCATTTTGTATGATGTCTTTAAATGTAAATGAATGGTAAGTTTGTTTCCTGTTATACGAACTTACTAAGTATTAAATGCTTACTCTATTTTGTTTCCTCTGTTTTATAGTAGCTCAGAAGCTCGTTAAGGTTGGAAGCTGGTCGGAGACACATCACGCTATCTATTGGCTCTTTTCGATATAAATAGTAAATTAAGTTTGGTTATAATGGCATGTATGTGTTTAAATAGCCAATATTGGCACATAAATGTTTTTGTTGTAGTTAGCTATTGAAATGGTTTATGATGAATGTGTTTTGGTGTAAATATATGAAATAATGTCATGTTTGATATGAGTGTTTACTATGGTGAATTGATAGTAAACTTCATAAGTATATCTATATGCAATTTTGGTCAAATAGGTAAGTTTGGATATATGAATTTATGAAGCAATATGTCATGCATAAGATTTGATTTTTGGCTTGGTTTAAATGTCTTGGGATTGACTTGTGTATGTGTTAAAGTGTTTATGTAGGTGGAAGACTATTTGAGTGAGAAAAGTGGCCTTGAAAATGGCCTATTTTCGTCCACACGGGCGTGTGTCACATGGGCATATGGTTTGGTCGTGTGTCCCCTGCATCTTTAAAATTTAAAACAGTATGCCTAGGATTTTTCACACGGCTTGGCACACGGGCGTGTGGGTTGGCCGGGTGACCTCTACACCTACACACGGCCTAGCACACGGGCGTGTGACTTGGCCATGTGACCCAAGTCAGAGAGTTACATGGGTACAGACATGGGCTGGGATACGGCCGTGTGCCCCATTTCGAATGCCCACACGACCTGAGACATCGGCGTGTCTCTTGGCCCTGTGAGCCACACGGCCTGACGACATAGGCGTGTGTACCCTGCTCCTAAGAAAAATTTTCAAATTTCACGAAAATTTTTTTGAGTACCTGATTTAGTCTCGACTTGTTTCTAATGTGCATTATGGGCCTCGAGGGCTCATATAAGGGACTTTATGAATAATATCTGACATGAATGTTAAATATTATGAAATGTCTGTATTTGATCTGTTTATTCTGGTAATGCTCCGTAACCTTATTCCGGCGACGAATACAAGTTAAGAGTGTTACAATACCTATAAAGTTCCCAAATTACTTATCCATAAATTCTGACATCAACATACTCGAAAGGTCTTGCACTTGGATTTAGAAATAAAAAAATAGAGGCACTCGTAAAGGATCTTCTCATTGTGAAATACGATGAACCAACAAGAAGTGATTATTAAAAGTACAAGGCCCACCCTCAATCACCCTATTTCGATCCAACTCCTAATAAAGCTTGAAAAAAAAATGCTTCTCCCCATATCGGATATAGAAATACCATTGATAGGATGTCAAATGTTAGCCATGTGTTTCTCATTTATTGAAAATAAATAACACTAACAGTAAAAAAGAAAACATCCCACTAACCAAAACACAGGATCCTCCCTAACCTGAACACCGATGTCGACCTGCCATGCCTCATTTTCACCATCAGTAATAGACAAGCCAACCAGATTCGCCTCCATTAGAAATAAGAAAGACCACTTCCAAACAATCAAAGAAAGATATAACAATACGTGCCAAAAAACATATAGAAACGTACCAACAAACTAAAAAGCATATACTTTTAGATTTTAATTGATACCAAAATATAACAATAAATTATTATCATAGTTATTTTTGAATTCAAATATATATTATTACATACTTAATTTAATCTTATGGGATACAATAATTAATATTATCGCCATAACTATTTCTAATGATTCGCCCATCCACAAAGTAAAAGTAGTTTAGCCTACAACTTAATAAAAAGACCATCACCAAGTACCAAATATCATCGGAATATTCGTCCAAAAGAAAATCATCGGAATGGAAAATGATTCCGACCAATCAAAAACTATACTAGAGTCTCTGGCGACTAGGCTTATGAAACCCCTGAGTAAACTACACGCTCCCTCTCTTGCGCGTGGAAAGAAATTACCAAAACCCACAATTAAAGCTCCTTGTCATAACCCAAACCTATTACCTCAACTTGAAGTTCCTTCACCTCCCAAAAATTCTATCATCAACAGGCGCTTGCATAACACGCAAAATAAACCGAGCGTCGGTAAAACACTCTACACATCCGTATGATTCTTCCCGAGGACGGCACTTTTGATGCACCCACACGCTTCTTCCCAGTGCTTATTTCCACGAGGGCATTCACCACCGTACACCTGTAAAGATAAGATACAGGTAAAAAAAATTGAGAGGGAAAAAAAATCGAAAGCACTTTTTAGAGAGAGAAAGCGAGCGACGTTGAGAGAGGAGGATTCGTGAGATCTGAAATCGAACAAGCCAAGGTGAGGAGCTGAGAAATCTGCCTTTCTTGTTTCAATTTTTTGTGTGTTATCTTTAAATTCGGTTTTAGGGTTTTACATAGATGGTTGTAGTTGTAATTTTGTAGATCGAGGCTTGGGTTTTTCTTCTGTAGGTTTGTTGTGTTTTTTTGGGTCCGTTGGTTGAAACTTGGGGGAACTCTCAAGTTTGAGAGGTCAAATTTAGGGTTTTTGGTGCAGAGGTAGTTAAACCCTATTTTGGATTTGGTCGCGGGTGCATAATTGTTTTGGTTGGTGACTGGAAAAAAAAGGACTTAGGGTTTAAAACCCTGATATATGTGTATGGCTTCGGGGATAGTAGTTGGAGAAGGAAAAGATGCTGAGAGAGAGAAACAGAGGTACAGTGGGAGCAAGGTTTATACCAGGAAAGCGTTCAAGGGTTCCAAGAAAAACAATATTCTTAACTCCACTGTTAACAGTAGCGACCCCAACCACCACCACCACGACACCACCACCACCACCACCACCACCACCTCCGACAACAACCACGACAACAACAACAAAAATGACAACAACGTGGATAGGGCTGCTTTGAACGACACTGATGTCACCACAACAGCTGTCCCTAGCACCAACGACTACGGCAACCACCCTGTTGAAATACCTGCTCAGCCTCTTCATTTGGAGTTTGGGGATTCAGCTCACCAACAGCCTGGTCCTCGTGCGGATACTGCTGTGTCTGATGACTGTTCAAGCCTTAATAAGCAGGTGGCTGTTGCCGGAGCATTGAAGCCTAGTTCCGAGAACCAGGTGAAGATCAATTTGGCTTCAAGGTCAAAGCAGGAGATGGCGGAACTGAGGAGGAAGTTGATAAGTGAGCTTGATTTGGTAAGGAGTTTGGTGAAGAGGATTGAAGCTAAAGAAGTGCAAATAAGGGTGTTTAGTAATGCCCCTGTTCCTTTGAATAATGCTGTTGATTATGGTTTCAATAGGGTTCAACCAGAGCCGGCCTCTGTAGGCATCTCTCAGGAACCTGTTAAGAAATCAAGGCCTTTGAATCAGTTGAATATTTCTGCCTTGGAAAATAGTCAGGGTGTAAATGAAAATTTGGAGAAGGAGAAAAGGACGCCTAAGGCAAATCAGTTTTATCATAATTCTGAGTTTTTGCTTGCAAAAGATAAGTTTCCTCCAGCTGAGAGTAACAAGAAGTTGAAATTAAACGGGAAGAAGCAAGGTGGAGGTGAATTCACACATGGGTTTGGCATGGGTAATAAGTTATTTAAGAACTGTAGTTCTTTGCTTGAAAGACTAATGAAGCACAAGCATGGTTGGGTCTTTAATTCTCCTGTTGATGTCAAAGGTCTTGGTTTGCATGATTACTATAGTGTCATTAAGCATCCCATGGATTTGGGCACTGTGAAAACGAGGCTTAGCAAAAACTGGTACAAGTCTCCTAGAGAGTTTGCAGAGGATGTGAGATTGACGTTTCAGAATGCCATGACATATAATCCTAAGGGACAAGATGTTCATGTAATGGCAGAGCAGTTATCAAAGATATTTGAGGGCAAATGGGCTTCTATAGAGGCAGATTATATTCGAGATATGAGACTTGCAGTAGAATATGAAGTGAGTCTACGTATGCCAACACCAAGAAAGGCACATTCAATGCTACCACCTCCGCTTGATACAAGAAGGATCTTGGATAGATCAGAGTCAATGACACACCCTGTTGATCCCAGACCAAAACTAATTGCTACTACTCCTTTGGGTAGGACTCCTGCTCCAAAAAAGCCTAAAGCGAAGGATCCTTACAAGAGGGATATGACTTATGAAGAGAAGCAGAAGCTTAGCACTAACCTTCAAAGTTTGCCTTCAGAGAAGCTGGACAACATTGTACAGATTATTAAGAAAAGGAATTCAGCTGTCCTTCAACATGACGAAGAAATAGAAGTAGACATTGACAGTGTGGATACCGAGACTCTTTGGGAGCTGGATAGATTTGTTACCAACTACAAGAAAAGCTTGAGCAAAAACAAGAGAAAGGCTGAACTTTCCATTCAAGCCAGAGCAGAAGCTGCGCAGATTGTACCTGAGAAAGTAATTTTTTTTTTTATATATAAAAAAATCATAGTTTCTCATTAAATAATCTTTTCCTGAGAGTTGCTAATTTCATGCATTTATTGTATTTAGTTGCAGACTATGGCTCCTGTTTTGGTGGAAGTGCCCAAGCAAAACACAACTAGTAAGTTTTTACGTTAAGGAGTTATAAGATGCTTGCTACTTGCTTGGTTGGACTGATATCTAAATGATTATATATATACCAGCAGATGAACAGAATATTTCCAGATCACTTGTTGAAGAAGAAAAACAGGGAGATGCTGCTAATAGGTCGAGTAGTTCAAGTAGCTCTAGCAGTGATTCTGGGTCTTCTTCAAGTGGTATGATGATTTATTTCTTACATGATTTTTAGTGGGAGTAAATTTTGTTTTATTGTTCTAACATATATAAATGTTTGTTGTAGACTCTGATAGTGAAAGTTCCTCTGCCTCTGGATCTGATGCTGGACATTCACCTAGAGCTTGACTGTTTCTCATTCAGGTATGCTGAAATGTCCCTGTATCTTACAGGCATTAATGATTTGATTTCTTAAAGTTGCTCAGGTGTATGTGGTCATTTTTAAATTACCTCTTTAGCTGTAGAATAGTTAACAGTTTTATTTGCTTTGTGGTTCTTTCAAGTGGTGTGATTGATGTTTAGTGATGATGTAAATGGTGGTGAAATTTTTTGCCTGGTAGCATCACTATGTAAGTGAGCGCACAATAACTTAAGTTAAAATTTGGATTCGTAAACAGTTGTGGGCCTTGAGACCCTGAGTCAACTCCTCAACGAGATTTCAACTTGTAGGTCGTAGATGCATATACTGAGAGGGGAGAGTGAGTTTCCAAGTTTATTTAATAAACTCCCTTTCTATTTGAAATCAGTGGACTGCAACGTGTAAGGAAAAAGAAAAAAAAATCTGCAGACCTTACATGTCTTGGCGAATTAATATCCTTGTAAAGTTGAAGATGTATAGTTTCAGCATTTGATGATTGCAGACTATATAAGCCAAATATCAAACTATTTATGTTGAAAAGAAAATTTTCCTTATTGATGCTGGTCTAAGAATCTAGATTAGGTGCTGATCCATTGTGATCCTTAAGTTTTGCAGATAGGCTTCGACGAGTTTGATGTAGCATTTGGGACTGTATAGTGAAGATTTTGGTACTTCGGACTTGAAGGGCTCTTTCCAGGCGATTGAGCCACCCCCAAGATGCTGTTGTTGGAATTGGGAACAAGGCCTCAGGAGCACTTGACAATTTGTGGAGTATCTGTACAATTATAATTAGGATGGGTAGAATGTGGTGTTGAACGGGTAGGGATCAGGAATAGGAAAAACTGGAAGCACGTGTGTAAATTGCTAATTTAACTAGTGCTACTCAACTCACCCTAGTTTCAGGGGACTTTGTTTTATTGTGTTTATGCTTTCTGATGGGCAGAAGATTCTTTGATTTGATGTTATTATACAGCAAGAAAGAAACAAGGCGTTGTAATTCAAAAGTAGTAAGTATGCTTCAAATGAAAATTAATAATTATGATTTGAAGTTGCCCTTAGCGATTGTGCTATTTCTGTTTCCTGTTTGGACATAATTCAAGTTTAGCTATTGTAGGCTTTAGGGTTATTATAGATTTAAAATTTGATTTTTTTAGTTGCATTATTATCAAATGAGTATTTTATTTTATTTTAAAATGTTGTATCAATAAATTTAATAGAAAAATTATTAGTGTTAATAATTAGATTTTAATTTTAAAATTTGAGTTGATAAATTAAATTATTAAAAATAAAAGTATAAAAATTAAAATTAAAATTTTAATTTATAAAGAATACATGGACTTATTGTATATTTTAATCATATTAAAATACACATCTTTTTATTTAAAAAGAGCACAAGAAATACACATCAATAAGGTAAAGTGAATTCATGTGGTAGTGTTTTGGTATTTGTACCCATCGTACAAATTAGTATCGTACTCAAATAAAAAGTTCTAGTTAAGATTGATATTTGTTCTTAAAGAATATAATCCAACGTTAATATTTAATTTAAATTATTTTTTTATATTTCAAAAAAAAATTCAATTAAATTAGAATGTATAAAATAACTTTGTTTAAATTTGATCTAATTTTATTATAATTAATAAATTAAGCACAGAAGACTATAATTTGAATAATCAAAATGTTGAATAACAAACCTTAAATCATTCAAGTTCGGACGTATTTGAGCAGGGTAATTGCAAAAACATATATGTTACGGTAGTAATTAAACTCTCTTATACTTAAAAAAAAAAAAAAAAATTCTAAATGTGTATAACTGCTTTGGTGGAAAAGGTAAGAGAACAAAACTATAATATGACTTCACCTTTACCACAAGCATTTGTTTCTAGTAAAGGAACAAGACTCAAAAGGAGACTCAAGTATGATAAAGCCATTGTTGCTCTCTTGTGCCAAATTTGCTAGGTGATCCATAAATTTGTTACCCTCATGGATAATATGTCTGACTTCAATTACCCAAACCTTATTAATTAAACTTCGGCAATTTGCCAACAACTTACCTAAAGGATGAGATACAACAGAATGATGTTTCAGCAAAAAAAACTAACATCATATCATCTATTTCAACAATTAAATGAAGTGTCGTATGCTCAATGATTTGGTTATCCATGTTGGATCGTCGGTATGCCCTGTGACGTAGTGGAAAAAGTATCTCAACAATCCAGCCTTGGACTCAAGTACGAGGAATGAATTGGGTTGAATCAAGGTTAAAAATAGACCTTTACTATCTGATTTCTTTTAGAGTGTCAATTCCAAGCCGCAACAGAATCGTCTCAGCCTCTACGTAGTCCACCCAGTCAAGCACGAATAGTAAAACTCTGAATCTTTTCAGAGAGAATTCAAAAATTGGTTGTTAGACCTTTTGAATTTTTTCTTACTACCTTTCCTACATCATCAGAGGTCTTATTCTTTTTATTAATCACCTATAATAAAAACGGAACAATTCCCCATTTACTTCTAGAGAAAATTATGGAATATATTAAAATTTTATATTCTTTCCAAAAGAATATTAACTTCCATAAATATTAACTCTTGGAAAGTGTAACACCCCTAACCCTTATCCATCGCTGGAACAGGGTTAGGGAGCATTACCGAGATTTACATATCAAATACAGATAATTTCATATCATTACACATTCATATCATAAACCAGTAATAATCAATCATATTGTCCCTTATATGAGCCCTCGAGGCCGAAAATACGCATTAGAATCAAGTCCGGACTAATCCAGAAACTCAAAATTTTTTTCGCAAAATATCAAGATTTTTCCAAGGTGTAAGGGACACACGCCCGTGTCTTAGGCCGTGTGGGCATTTAAAATAAGGGCACACGACCATGTCCCAGTCCGTGTCCAAATTAGAGTGCTCTCTGACTTGGGTCATACTGCCAAGCCACACGCCCGTGTGCTAGGCCGTGTGAGCATACTAACCTGTAATTAAATAGGTGCAGGGGTCACACGGCCAAACCACACGCCCATGTGCTAGGCCATGTAAAAATTTTTGGGTATTCTATTTTGTAATTTTAAAGATGCAGAGGACACACGGCCAAACCACACGCCCGTTCTTGGGGTCGTGTGTCACACACGGCTGAGACACTCGCCCGTGTCTCTACCCGTGTGGACGAAATAAGGCCATTTCTAAGCCAAATTTCTCACCCAATTTTGGCATCAACCTATCACAATAAATTTCACATTTACAAACCATATCAAAGCACTCAAAACATGCCAAAATCATGTCTTAAACATAACATATTACTACATTCAACCAATATGCCTTTAGGTACCTCAAGTGACAATTTATTTTCATGTCTACCTAATACTCATATGCATATTCTATCTCCATTTCACTTTCATTCATTCATCCACACACACACACCCAATTTATGATACCACATACATACATACATACATATATATATATCAAAATGTACCAAACACTAGCCATTCAAATGGCTAATCTCAACAAAACATTTACTTGCCAACATTGGCCAATTAACCTATACATGCCATTATAATCAAAATTAGTTTTATATTTGTACCGAAATGGGCCGATGGATAGTGTGATGTGTCTCCGACCAGCTTCCAGTCTTAACGAGCTTTCGAGTACTATAAAACAGGAGAAAATAAACAGAGTAAGCTTTAGAGCTTAGTAAGTTCGTATAACAGAAAATTAACTTACCATTCATTTACATATAAGGTAAGTACACAAAATACATCCAAAGCAATTTGGCCAATAGCCTAAACACACATCCTCATCAAACAAGTTAGTCATGTATTTCGTATGAATTTCAAGAAACATGAATGAGCTCATCAAATATCAAATTCCCATGTTCATAAATTTCCCACATCTTTTATTCATGTATATCAATTCTATGTAGTTGTACGAGAAATGGTTCATTTAGTACTCATATTTTTTTCATGTCAGGATTTTGCCCGTTGAATCATTGAAAATATCGATGGATACACACGAAGTACACACAAGGTGTACAAAACTATAATTCGTCAATTCATATACATGAATGCTCATGCAAACATGTAAACGAGAAGCTCTTTCGAGCCATAAAATGGAAAGCTCATGTGAGCCATGTAACAGGAAGTTCATATGAGCCAATAACGGGAAGGTTCAAGCGAGCCAATATCGGGAAGCTCCGTAGAGCCTTTAATCAGGAAGCTCTAGAGAGCCTTTAATCGGGAAGCTCGTGAAAGAGCCTTTTATTAGGAAGCTCCGAAGAGCCATATATCGGGACGCTCATAAGAGCTGTGGTGTGTCCACAACACATGTAGGATCACAACCAATCGGGATACTCCGAAGAGCTATTAACGGGAAGCTCGCAAGAACCATATAACGGGAAGCTCATGAGAGCTAATAACGGGACGCTCTTTCGAGCTGTGGTGTGTCCACAAAACATGCAGACCACAACCAATATAGGAACCCTGTATCCATCGAATTTTATTTATCCAAATGGGACTTAATACTTATCAATCATCGTCAGGTATATGATTAATTTAATGTATGGAAATTACACAATTCACGTACATAACATTCAGTACAAACATATAAATATACAATTTAGTTACACAAACTTACCTCGACAAGTGTTCGTGTACGCAAAATCTACTAATCTGACACTTTTTCTTTTCCTCGATCTAACTCTGTATTTGGTTTATCCAGATCTATTTGAGGCTAGGGTTTTCCTCGATTTAACTCTGTATATAAATATACAATTTAGTTACATTTTTTCTTTTCCTCAAGTTCTCATGGCTAGGGTTTTGATCGTTTGTTTTATGCGATGTCAAAGTCTTAAAATTTGTATAAAGAATGATCGAACTTGGAAACTAACTATGACAATGATTTGAGGCAAGCGCACCTATCGAACAATAGTATAGTTAAGGCAAGACCGGATTGTCGAACCCAAAGGAACCAAAGTACTAATACTAACTTTTTTTTTATTTAGCCTAAGAATTAAATGAATTTTTATCTAATCTAAAATTAACTAACAACTAAACTAAAAACTCTAAGACAAAGAAGAATGAAATTGGGAAAATAACTTTAAGGAAAAACCAATTGATTAAGATGATACTCAAGGAAGAATCCACCTAGACTTCACTTGTTATCTAACTCTGAACCAGATGATTTATTCACTTGACTTGATCCGTAGGATTCCCTAAATTATATTAATCCCTCTTTCGAGGCGACTAACGTCTAACCCTAGGTTGATTAATTGAAGTCTCTTTCTAATTAAAACCCCTAGAATTGCATTAACTCGACATATGGACTCCCATATTAGGTTTCACCCTAATCCGGCAAAATCTCGTCACCCTATCTCTAAGCGTGCGATCAACTCTGCTTAATTATGCTATATCTACTCTTAAGCAGGGACCTTTGCTCCTCCACCTAAGCACATCACACTTGAATTAATATCTCGGAAATATCAACACAAGAATTAAGAACACATAATTAAGAACAAGTCAAATATTTATCATATAGTTCAGTAAACGATAACAAGATTCATCTTAGGTTTCATCCCCCTCAGGTATCTGAGGGTTTAGATCATAACAATAAAAGAAAACATCTCAGAAGAAAAGATAAAACAAAACATAAGAAATCCCTAAAACCCCCTGAAGGAATTAAAGGGGAGATCCTCAGTTTTGAGTATGATTCCGGCTTCTTGAGATGAATCAACTGGCTATCTTTGAGTAAATCCCCACAAGTCTGCCCTCTTTGGCTTAGCTGGACGCCCCCTGACTAAAGCTTTGGGTTCCCCCTTCTGCCGAACTCCCCGCTTAAGTTGCCCCCTAGGATGTTTATATAGGCTTTGAGATGCCTTACTTGGGCTCCAGGTATCCTAATCCAAATAGGATTCCTATTTGGGTGTTTATATAGACTTTGGAATGTGTTTCTTTGCCTCCAATTACTTTATTACGAGTAAAACTCCTCTTGGCCGCAGCAGGGACAAGCCCATGACACACGCCCGTGTAAGTCGTTGCCAGGCCGTGTTCGAGACTGTTGAATGGGGCAGAACCGTGTGGTCTTGGGCCCAGGCCGTGTAGATTTTGTGATATGGCCCATTTACTCCGTTTTGGGCCCGTTTCTCGTTCTTTTCATCCTCTGGTGCTCTTCTGAGTATAAAACATGAAAACAAAGGATTAAGAGCACCAACTTACACAATTCAAGGCTTAAATCATCCAAAAGCGTGCTAAATGTGGGATTAAAATTTGTTACTGCTATGGTTTATCAAATACCCCCACACTTAAGCTTTTGCTTGTCCTCAAGCAAAATTCTCAACTTACAATTAAAACGAATTTCCTCGATTGATAATATTCGTCAATAATGTTTCGTCATAATTCAAAGATAATTCATACATGGATAATTCAATTCAAAGAGTCCTAAAGATTCAAACAATCAAAGTCATACATTTATAGCCCGAAAACGTTAGGTGTTTCCCCTTACCTAATTAATTACCTCTGATTCAAAATCGATAAGAATTGACATCCTTACTAAAGATTCACTCAAATCACTCGAAGTGTTTAAGGTTCAGAATTAAGTACTCAAAAGTTAAACATGAAGAGTTAATCCCATAGGCTTGCATGAAAATCAAATCTCCACCACTATAATATGAGATGATACACAAATCAAAAGGTCTTCAACAGGGTTATAACAGGGCTTGGGTTAAAGGTGTGGATAAAGGCTGAATTAGAGGGTTAGAATCGAGATTGACTTGAAAAATTACCTAACTAGAGATATTGAACTGATAATAATTACATAAATAATATTCTGATATGAGCTTTTTAGAATTTAACGTATAAGCTTACCTAATCATAAAACTAATAGTGAATATACTGCGATTTTTTTATTTTTTATTATTTTTTAAAAGAATAAGTCAAATATAAAGGATTAATTTAACGATTGAAATAAATAAAATAGTTAGGCAACTTAATCAAATCAAACCTCGACAGAAAGGGTAGTCAAGGAATGGTGATAACAAATACAAAAGGTTTTTGGGTTAATATTAGTGGGTGAGTCAATAAAAAGGGTTGTTAGGATTAAAAAGGGTTCACTAGGGGTTAATTATGAAGGTAGGCTTTTAATGGAGTGAGTGGGTTAAAACCTAGGTGCCTTTATCATCTCTTTATATCAAATCAAAGGTGTGGTCTCGACATGTATAAACGATGCAAGTTCTAGAATAACAAATCAATGTTGACACACTCATAATCAATAAAGTGAGCAAGAAAAAAAAAATATGCTCTAAAAGGCTCAAAATCTCACAAAATTATGGATATTTGATGTCAACCTTGTAAATTTCAAACTTCAAGGTAATAATTAGATTCAGGTAAACAACCTAAAAAAATTTTAAATTCTGAAAAGGAGAATTATCATGCTTGGGTGCTTTCCTGGGTATAAGACATGAAAAGAAAGGATTAAGAGCACCTTTTTACATAAATTAAGGGATAAATCATCCTAAAGCATACTAAATGTGGGATTAAAATATGTTATAATTACGGTTTATCAAAAAACCCATAATTTTTGTGAGATTTTGAGTCTTTTAGAGCATACATTTTTTTCTTGCTCACTTTATTGATTATGAGCGTGTCAACATTGATTTGTTATTCTAGAACTTGCTTCGATTATACATGTCAAGACCACATCATTAATTTGATATACAGAGATGATAAAGGCACTTAGGATTTAACTCACTTACTCCACTAAAAGCCTACCTTCATATTTAACCCTTAGTGAACCCCTTTGATCTTAACAAACCATTTATTGACTCACCCACTAATATTAACCCAAAAACCACCTTGTATTTTTATCACCATTTCTCTTGACTACCCTTATATCGAGATTTGATTTGATCAGTTGCCTAACTACATTCTTCATTTCAATTGTTAGAATCTAGATACTTGATTTGTTCTTAAAAAAAAAATTCAAAGTATATTCATTATTTTAATTAAGCTTATACGTTTAAATTCCACATCTTGAGAAAAAGCTCGTGTTATAAAATTTTAATTGATGTAATTATTCGAGTCTTAGTTTATCTTTTTAAGTTAGGTAATTTGTCAATTCAATCTCGATTCTAACCCTTTAATTCAGCTTTTATCCACACCTTTAACCAAAGCCTCGTTACAACCCTTAAAAGACCTTTTGATTTGTGTATCATCTCATTTTATAGTGGTGGAGATTTGATTTTCATGCAAGCCTATGGGATTAACTTTTCATGTTCAACTTTTGAGTGCTTAAATTTTGAACCTTAAACACTTTTAGTGCTTTGAGTGAATCCTTAGTGAGGATGTCAACTCTTGTCGATTTTGAATTAAAGGTGATTATTTAGGTAAGGGGAAACACCTATGTTTTCGTGCTACAAAAAACTATGACTTTAATTGTTTGAATCTTTAGGACCCTTCTACTTAAATTATCAATGTATAAATTATCTAGAATTATGATGAAACACTATTGATGAATATTATGAATTGAGGAAGTTTGTTTTAATTGTGAGTTGAGAATTTTACTTGAGGACAAGTAAATGCTTAAGTGTGGGGGTATTTGATAGACCGTAATATGTTCATATTTCAATCCCTCATTTAGCATACTTTTGGATGATTTATCCCCCGAATTGTGGAATTTGATGCTCCTAATCCTTTAACTTCATGTTTTATACTTAGGAGAGCACCGGAGGATGAAAAGAACGAGAACGGGCCAAAAATGGAGAAAATGGGCCGAAGTACAAGATTCACATTGCCTATGCCCAAGCCACACGGCCATGCCTCTTTAGTAGACCCAAACACAGCCTGAACTCAATTTACACGGGCGTGTCCCTGCCGTGACTCGTTTTAATTTCAGTCGGATTAGGATACTTAGAGGCAAAGAAAGACATTCCGAAAGCCTATATAAACACTCTAAGTGTAACCTAAGAGGGGGTGGTTCAGGTAGGTCGAGGAGCCAAGCCAGAGAGGCCGAATTGTGGGATATACTCGAAGAAAGCCAGTTGATTCATCTCAAGAAGTCGGAATCATACTCAAGACGGAAGATCTTCCCTTCAAATTCCTTCAGGGGGTTTTAGGGTTTTTCTTATGTTTTAGGGGATGAAACCTAAGACGGATCTTGTTATTGTTTTCTAAACTATATGATAAATACTTGATTTGTTCTTAATTATGTGTTCTTAATTCTTGTTTTGATATTTCAAGATATTGATTCAAGTATTGATGTGCTTAGGCAGTGGAGCAAAAGTCCCTGTTTAAGAGTAGATCTAGCATAGTTAAGTGGAGATGATCGCACTCCTAGAGAAGGACGACGAAAATTTACTGGATTAGGGTCAAACCTAATATGGGAGTCCATAAATCGAGTTAATGTAATTCTAGAGGTTTTAATTAGAAAGAGATTTCAATTAATCAACCTAGGGTTAGACGTTAGTAGCCTCAAAAGAGGTATTAATATAAATTAGGGAATCCTAAGGATCAAGTCAAGTGAATAAATCGTTTGGCTCAGAGTTAAATAACAAGTGAAGTCTAGATGGATTCTTCCTCAGGTATTGTCTTAATCAATTGGTTTTTCCAAAAAGTATTTTTCCAATTCATTCTCTGTGTCTTAGCATCTTTAGCTTATTAATTAGTTAGCTTTAGATTAAACAACAATTTCCTTAACTCTTAGGCTAAATAATAAAAAGATAGTAATTACTAGTACTCTTGGTCCTTGAGGATACGATACTTCCAGTCTTGCCATAGCTATACTACCAAAAGATAGGTGCACTTGCCTCAATCATTGCCATAAGTTAGTTTCTAGGCTCAATCATTCATTATATAAATTTTAAGACTTTCTGACACGATCAAGAGACCACATTCATGATACATGCACTTGCTAGATGAATAAACATAAAGATGCATGCAACTATCCATGCATATGCAAAGTATTAATGCAATATTTAATTAAGAATGCATGATCCTTACTAGTTTATGTACAGCAAGGGGGGAAGCTTGCATTAAGGTGGCAGCATTAAAAGTGATCACACATGCATCTACATAAAGGGAATGAATTTACTCATACATACACTTGCAAAGGGGGACGAACTATCTTTTTTATGCACCTAAGACATTCATGAACGTCCATGGAAAATGAATATGACCTTAAGGTCATCCCATGCATCCAACCATTCATGTATTTCCTTATATATTATATGGAACATATTCATGTATGCTCTAATGGCCGAATGTGGCCCTCTAAGTACCTTGTCCTATAAATATCTTGTAACTGAACATTTGAGGTTAAACCTTTTTGAATCAAAAACTTATTTTGTGAGAATTGCTTCTCTCTTGGTTTTTAACCGAACTTACCGAACTTATCAAACTTAGTTAACTTTGTGGCATTCTTTTTCTTATCACTTAGATTTCCCATCCCGAAGTGTGGTGACTTCCTTATTCCAAGGTTCAAGTAATTCATCAAGTTTAAGTAGGTCGGGTTCCATTATAACTATGGTTCCTTAAAGCATTCGACTACTTCGGGTTAAGGTTTCCACCCCAATTTGAACCTATTCAAGACGATCTATCCTTCAAGTAATTTTCCGAACAATCCAAGTATCAGGATAACCTAGATCTATCGTGCAAAATAGTATTAAGTGCAAATCTGATCTAGGGTAACCTAGATCTATAGTGGGAAAGTGCAGACTCTTTTTAGACTAGTGCTACGGATTTGCGGTTTTAAGGTGTGGTGTAACACCCCTAACCTTTACCCGTCGCCGGAACAGGGTTACGGAGCATTACCAAACTTTACAAAATAATTACAGACATTTCATAACCTTTATTATACAAATTAATAATTAGTCATAAAACACTCATATTGTCCCTTAGATGGGTCCTCGAGGCCCAAAATACACTTTAGAAGTGAATTGGGACTAAACCGAACACTTAGGGAATTTTTCCTAAAATATCAAAATTTTTCTTAAGAGCAGGGTATACAGGCCCATATGGCCAACCATGTGGCTCACACGGCCAGGAGACATGCCCATGTCTTAGGTCGTGTCCAATAAAGGGTAATTACTAACTTGGGTCACATGGCTAACTACACGTCCGTATTCTTGGTCTTGTGCGAAGTGCAGGGGTCATATGGCTAAGTCACACGCTCGTGTGCTAGGCCATGTGTAAAAACCTGGGCATTCTGTTTTGAAATTTTAAGGTGCAGAGGACACACAGGTAGACTACACGCCCATGTGCTAGCCCATGCGTCACACACGACTGATACACACGCCCGTGTCTTTACTCGTGTGGATGAAAATAGGCCATTTTAATGCCACTTTTCTCACCATTTATGATAACCACCTGCACACAACACTTTCACATACTAATATATCCCAACCAAGCAACAAATACAAGCCAAAAATCATGTTTTAAACTTATTGAGTCATCACAAAAATCATTTGCATAAACTTACCATAATAACTCCATTCATTAATTACTAAAAACTATTACTAAACACATGAATACAAACTTATACATATGTATCATTCACAACCATATTTCAAGTTTAACTCATTTCTAATTCAACCTTATACATGCCATATAAATCATAAGTTATATTGCAAAATCTACCGGAGCAATCTGGATGTGTGGCCTGATGTGTTGATCCGATCCTCCAAACTCACGTTAATCTACAAGAAACATTAACAACACGAGTAAGCTTAATGAAGCTTAGTAAGTTCATTGGTTTTTTTTTTTTAAAAAACAAATCTTACCGAACAAACTATAATAAAACATTAAAAAGAAAATTTCACTAACATTGCCTACCAATCATAATTTCAATTAATAAAATTCATAGGTTGAGCTCAATATCAATAACTTCTTAAATTCTTTCACAATAAATCTATATAACACTTACTAAATACTTCTCAAATTAAAGAACGTCTTATGAATTTGAGTACATCGTTTTCTTGATGCCATAGTTCAACTATGGTCTTACACGTATATTACCATGGCCCTACCATGGTCTTACACTCGTAATGCCATAACCCATTTATGGTCTTATCATCAGAATGCCATAGCCCAGCTATGGTCTTACACTTGTACATATACTACCATGGTCCAACCATGGTCTTATGTTCACGATGCCATAACCCAGTTATGGTCTTTTTACTGAAATGCCATAGCCCAGCTATGGTCTTACATTTAACACCTTGCCATGGTCCAAACATGGTCTTATCCATCAATTCATCTTGTAACACGAAACAATCGTACTCAATCCTGCGTTCCACTTAATTTGAACTTTCAATTCGATTTTTATATTATTACAATAATCATAATTCAATAACAATGATATGAAATAATACATTAAATAATTCTTAAATTATCAATTAATCATGAAAGTTAAACCATATGAACTTACCTGGGGTAGTTTGTAGCAGTTGTAGAAATTCGGGGACTATTATGTCAATTTCTTTTTTCCGCGTTTATCTTCGGGTTCTTGATCTATAATGTAAAATTCTTCATTCATTAGCATCTAATTCAATTCTAATTCACTTCACAACTTATGCCCTTTAATTTTTGAAATTAACATTTACCCTAAATTTTACAATTTTTGCAATTTAATCCCTGATTCATTAACCCATCAATTGAGCTAATTTTTCTCAATTAACACTTTATCGAATTATTTTAAACTACCATATAGCCTTTGATATTCATAATTTTAGCACCAAACCCTAATTCCAAACTTTTTCACAATTAGGTCCTAAGATCAACTTCTACTAAAATCACTTGATAAAATCATCATATAATAAAATTAAAGCTTCAATTCTATGTTAATTCATCATAAATACCCAGCACTCATCAATGGTAACTTTCAAATTACTCATAGAATCAAAAAATAATGAATTAAATAGTTGGACATAGTTGTAAAAGTATCAAAATCACAAAATTACATGAAATAATCAAGAATTGAACTTACTTGTAGCAAGAATATGAAAAAACAGCTTAGAGAAACTCTTTAATTGTGTTTTTGGCTGAAGAAAAATGAAGAAATATCTTTCATCTTATTTTCATCTTCCATCACCGAATATACATGAGAAAAATAGCCATGGAAGTTTGAGTATTCGGCCAAGCTATTTTGTTCAATCAAGGTGCGATTTTTGCTCAGTTTTTAATGATTTCTATGTTTTTGTAATCGTTGCAGCTCAATCTAGCTAGCCCATACCTTTAATTTTGAAACTGTTAAAGATTTTGAGAGTTTCCAATGTTGAATCTATAAGCTCTTTGATATTTAATGTTGAAATATTAAATCTTGATGATAGTTTTACATGTTTTGTTAAGTGATTTTTGACAAAAATGTTAAAAAGGGATTAAATTGTGAAATATACAAATTGTGTAGTTGAAATGAGAAATAAATGAAAGTTTTTGGCTACTAGGGACTTATTAATAATTCGACCGAGCATGGATTTTGATGAATTATGAGAATTATGAGTATTTGTGAAATAGGGACTAAATTGATTAAATGTGAAAATGTAGGGGCTAATGTGTAAAAAGGGCCTAAATGTGTGTTTTGGACTAAATTGAAAGAATATGAGATTGAATAAGTTAATTTTGATTATATATAGATCAAGAAATAAAGAATTCAGATTTAGATCGGGGGGAAGCAAGGTTATCGAGTAGTAGATCCGATCCGTCAATTCCGAATACGAGGTACGTTCGTATGTGGTAATTTCATTATAAATATCTGTTAAATGCTTTGATATCACATAAAATATTTTATGAGATACGAATAATATTTGAATTATGAATACGCCTCTACGGATATGTTTGACGATGAAATCGACAAGTGTAAATTCCCGGTTGAACCTTAGGAATAATTTAGGATGCTAGTGACATGCCATTAGGTTATTGTGTTGGCTTCGGGCCACGATATCTGCACTACGGGTGCGAGTGCTACCTTGATTTGGCTACGGGCCATGGTATAAGTACTCCAGGATAAGTTACCTTGATTTGGCTTCGGGCCATGGTATAGGTACTTATCGATTGAGATTCTTGAGTATCCAACTTTTATTCCAATGGTTCAATGGGTAAATGAATGATGTGGTTAAGAAAGAGGTTAGTACGAGGCGATACAGGTACGTACAGAACCTATTCGAGTATTAAATAGAGAAAGTACGATGAGATAGTATTTGATCATGTTTTGAGACATGAGAAAGGTTTGTAGTTAATATGTGTATGGTGGTGTTATGTATAATTGGTTATTTGTATTTATATGATGAATTAAGTTATTCACATACGAGCTTACTAAGCTATGAAGCTTACTTTGTGTTATTTTTCTATGTTTTATAGTAAATCAAGGCTAGCTTGAATCTGGAAGTCGTCGGGAACATCATCACGCTATCAAGCATCTGATTTGGTACTTTTGAGTTGTGTAAATATGGTATATGGCATGTATAGGCTAGATGTGGTATTTTGGTTTTGATTATAGCCATGAGATTTGGCTTGAAAATTGTATATGTTTTAGTTTGTATATATAGCCATGAGTGATGGCTCATTTTGGTATGTTTGGCATGAATGTGCTTATGGTTTTAGAGTTGCTCAACTAGTTATATTTTGAGTTTGGTAATTGATCTATAAGGTGTGCTTGGAGTTGGTAATTTGAGTAGTTATGTGCTTGTGAAATTGTGCTTGATGATATAAGTGTGAAATGGTTATTTGATTGAATTGTATATGTGAATTTAGGTATGAAATTAGATGGCATATTATAACATATTTGAGATTGGTATTGATGGTAATTGGCTGCTTACTGTATGATGAAATGGTACCATTTTGGTTGTTTAGGTGAGCATGAGTAAGGGTGGCAAATTGGTCTTGCAAATGGCCTATTTTTGTCCACACGGGTAGAGACACGGGCGTGTGTCTCAGCAGTGTACGACACACGGTCATGCTACACGGTCGTGTGTCCGCTAGTGTTAAAATTAAAATGAAGTCAGTATGCTCCACACGGTCTCACACACGGGCGTGTGACCGGCCGTGTGGCACAAGTCAGTATACCCCCTAAATGGCACACGGCCTAGCATACGGGCATGTGACTTGGCTGTGTTTCATAAGTCAGTATACCTTACAGGTTTGGCACGGCTTAGTACACGGCTTGGCACATGGGCGTGTGTGGCCACTTCGAAGGGCACACGGGCTAGACACACAGGTTTGTGGTCGGCCGTGTGACCCAAGTCAGTATTGCCCTGTTTCCACACGGCTTGGGACACGGGCGTGTATGGAGTCGTGTGAAGCACACGGCCTGTTCACATGGGCGTGTGACCCTTGTATGTTTGAAATTTTTTCTAAGTTTGCAAAAATTTTTGTATGTTATCAGTTTAGTCCCGAACCACTTCTAAAGCTTGTTTAAGGCCTGTAGGCCCTTATAAGGGATAATGTGATTGTATTAAATGATTTATGAAAATGAATGATTTATGTTTGATAAATGTATGATATATGTTGTGAATTGATCGGTAATACCTCGTAACCCTATTCTGACGGTGAATACAAGTGATGGGTGTTACAGTAGACCATTAAGAGGAGTTAGTATATAAGTATGTTTAGTCATCCATGGAAAATTAAATAAAGAAAAGGACTAAATTGGAAAGTAAAAATAATAAAAGATGATAAATGATTAAATAAAGAAATATCATCTTTTTCTTCATCTTTCCTAAATACTTTTACATGGAAACCCTAGTTAGAAGAGCTTGAAGGTAGCAAGCTTATTTGGCTCAATTAGGTGAGTATTCAAGTCCCGTTTTTAGTAATTTTTATATTTTCGAGACCGTAATAGCTTAATCTAGCTATCTCGGGGATTAATTTGTAAAGTTATCAAAGTATTAAAGTTTTTCCATGGATGAATATGCATGAATTATGAAATTTATGGTAGAAAATGAAAGGTTTTTGATAGATAAACAACTTTTATAAAGTGAATTTTGATGAAATTGTGATTTAGGGACTAAATTGTAAAGATATAAAATTTATAGAAAAATTCTAAATTTTTTAAAATACACGGGCTGTTATTGTGACATATGAAATTTGGCTACGCTTGGAATAAGGATTAAATTGTATGAATTTCATTTTCGAGCCTAGGGATGAAATCATAATTAAATAAAAGTATAGGGGCAAAATGGTAATTTTGCCTAAGATGTGTATTGAATGTGAATTGTATTAAATTGAGCTAAATTTACTCGTATAGATCCAGGTAGACCAAATACGGAGTTAGATCGAGATAAAGAAAAAGTAACGGATTAGTAGCATACAAGTTCATGAACATTGTCGATGTAAGTTTGTGTAACTAAATTGTGTATATTTATATGCTTGAATTGAATGTTGTGAATGTGATTGTATTGTTGCTATGAATATGAAATTAATATTATATCCGATAATGCCTGACAAACATCAAGTCTCGATTGAATAAATGAAATTCGATGGATACAGGATTTCTCGTATTGGTTATGGTCCTGCATATGTTGCAGACACACCACGGCTCGAAAAAGCGTCCTGTTAATAGCCCTCTCGAGCTTCCCGTTATATGGTTCTTGCGAGCTTCCCGTTAATAGCTCTTCGAAGCATCCCAATCAATTGTGATCCTGAATGTGTTGTGGACACGCCGCAGCTCTTATGAGCATCCAATTATATGGCTCTTTGTGAGCTTCCCGATTAAAGGCTCTTTGTGAGCTTCCTGATTAATGGCTCTCCGGAGCTTCCTGATATGGCTCGCTTGAACTTCCTAATAATAAGCTATCCGGAGCTTCCTGATTAATGGCTCTTCGGAGTTACCCGTTATTGGCTCGCATGAGCTTCTCGATTATGGCTCTTATAAGCTTCCTGTTATACAGCCTGGATAAGCTTCCCGTTACATGGCTCACATGAGCTTCCTGTTATATAGCTCAAGAGAGAGCTTCCCGTTTATGTGCTCACATGAGCACTCCCGAATATGAATTGACGAATTGTACACTACAAGTGTACTACCTGTGTATTCATTGATATTTCTAAAAATTTCAACGAGCAAAGTTCTGACATGGAATAATCTGAATTTGAGATGAATTATTATGGAACTGTACATATTACATGGATATATGACGTAGAAAGCATATATATGAATATTTTTACATGATGAGCTCATCTTTGATTCTTGATATTCACATGAAGTACATGACTAACATGTTTTTTGAGATTATATGTGTTTAGGCAAATTGTCAAATTTCTTTGGATGAATTTTGAATGTTTACTTTAAATGTAAATGATTGGTAAGTTAATTTCTCATTTTACGGACTTACTAAGCTTTAAAGCTTGCTCTGTTTATTTTCCCTGTTTTATAGTAATTCTGAGGCTCTTTGGGTTGGACACTTGGCAGAGATATCATCACACTATCCATCGGCTCGTCTCGGTATATTTAGTAAATTAACTTTGGTATAATGGCAGGTATAGGTTAACTAGGCTAATGTTGGCAAACACATGTTTTGGTTCTAAATAGCCATTGGAATGGCTTGTGATGAATGTGTTTTGATGTATGATATGAGTGTTTAATAAGGTTAATTGATAGTAAACTTCATAAGTATGTCTATATGCATTTTCAGTCAAATAGGTAAGTTGGATATATAGATTTATGAAGCAATATGTTATGCATAGACTTGATTTTTGGCTTGGTTTAAATGTCTTGGACTGGCTTGTGAATGTGTTAAAATGTTTATGTAGGTGGAAGACAAATTGCATGAGAAAAATGGCCTTGAAAATGGCTTATTTTCGTCCACACGGGCTGTGTGACACACGGCCTAGCACATGGGCGTGTGTTTTGACCGTGTGCCCCTTGCAGGTTAAAAATTCAAAACATAATGCTCAGGATTTTTCACACAACTTGGCACATGGGCGTGTGGCTTGGCTGTGTGACCCCTGCACCTATACACAGCGTAGCACACGGGCATGTGACTTGGCTGTGTGACCCAAGTCAGAGAGTTACACGGGTATGGACACGGGCTGGGATACGGTCGTGTGCCCTATTTCGAATGCCCACACGGCCTGGGACATGGGCGTCACTTGGCCGTGTGAGCCACATGGCTTGACCACACTGGCGTGTGTACCTGCACCTAGGAAAAAAATTTGAAATTTCGTAAAAAATTTTCTGAGTACCCGGTTTAGTTCCGACTTGTTTCTAATGTATGTTTTAGGCTTCAAGGGCTCATATAAGGAACTTTATGAATAATATCTGACATAAATGTTAAATAATATAAAATTTATGTATTTGATCTATTTATTTCGATAATGCTTCGTAACCCTGTTCCAGCGACGGATACGGTTTAAGGGTGTTACAAGTAGTCTTTATGGTATGATTATTAACCTTAAGTAAACTTGAGTAGGTGGTCAAGATGGTAAATGTCATATTAAGTTGGAATGATGTGTTTGGAATGTTTTAGTTGGTGTATATTATGGCTTATAGATAGTTGCTTGATAATGAGTAGCATGAACATTATAATGTTTTTGGTACATAATACTTTGGTTGGTTTTAGATGAATGGAAATGGTATGTTTTGGTTAATTTGAAGTGTGTTTATAGACTTGTGAATATGTGAAATGAGTTGGTATAGATACCTATACAATTACATGAAGAATAGGCTTGGATTTGGCCACTTTTACACACACGGCTTAGGACACGAGCTGTCACACGGTCGTGTGTCACACACGGGTAGCCCACACAGGCGTGTACCCTGAGTGTGTTAGGTATAGGATTCACATAGGCTAGCACACGGGCTAAGACACAGTTGTGTGAGCCAAGTCAGTGAGGTACACAGGTAAGCACACGGTTGGACACACAGGCGTGTGACCCTTGTAGGTGAATTTTTTTAGTTTTTCCTAAAATGTTATGATTTGTTTCGATTTGGTCCCTAATTGCTCGAAAGCTATTTTTAAGGCCACGTAGGCTTGATTTAAGGCTCGTAAATGCATAATTTATTCCATTTTAAATTTCTTATATATTTATTAAATTAATTTGAAAATTAATTGCTATTGGCTATTAAATGTTCTGTTTCGTACAGTAATACTCTGAAACCCTATTCTGATGACGGAAACAGATTATGGGTGTTACATTTTCTTTTAGTTTTTTTTGCACTTTTTCTAGGTTTTTCATTTTCTCTTCTTCTTTCTTAGTTTAGAGTTTATTTTTCTGCATTTACTTATTGTTCTTGATGTTCTTAATGTTGGTTAAGTTAGTTATCAATGTAGCTTAGGTTTATTTATACTTTCAGTCCATGTACCTTGATTGCAAGACATCTTTAGCTTTAGTTTAATGTATTTTAATTTTTTCTACTTTAAATCTATTAAAGTTTGTTCCTTTTATGTTTATTGCTCTAGATTTTCTTGTTGGATGATTTTAGTTTCATGTTCTTTAAGTTTTCTTGCATAAAAATCTCAATTTTTATATTTTTCTTAAGTTTTACTTTAATGGTTGTTTTGTTTGTTATTTCCATGTTCATCCTTTTTATTTCCAACATGAGTTGCTAAACCTCAAAGGGGGTTGGTTGATGGAGATATGGGTAAGCTAATTTTTGGACTAAGGACTAAATCGAATAAACCTAAAAACTTAGAAAGTGACGCATCTAGGGGAATATCTAGGCAAGTGAGACCGAAAGGTAATCTTGTTGTGCACCCATTCATTAGTCCCAAATTAACTAGTGAGATCGAAAGATAAATCAGAGCTAAGCTGTCTAAGTCGGTAAAATTAAGATTGAAAGATAAAATGGAGCCACTTAGTAATTTAAGTGGTTGAAGTCCATTGTTTAAGAATCGGTGAACCATTGAAATCAACCAATCACACCTAGTTATTTATTTAGTTAATTTCTTAGTTTCGTACTCTTCGTAATTTAGTCCACAGATTAACATAATTATTTTTCTTGCACAGTTTGTTTGCTATGATTTGTTGTATTATAAAATCGTATGAGTAGTCGCTTAGACTCTCTCGTGTATGCTAGTTATCACTCAACCGTCATCTCTTTTAGGTTTGATCCTTAGAATACTCCGGCATTCCATTATAACACTATAAATATTACAACTGACCTATACGCTTGCAATAAAATTGTGCTTTAAAAATTGTCTTCTAAAATCATTATTTTATGCGTACACGTGCGATGCCAGCCAGTGTTACAACTACAACTTCCCAAGTCACACCAATGACCATAAAAATTCCGAATGTGTCTCCTCAAGTAACATCATTACCTTCATCGCCTTTAATACATGATTCATGCAACACCCCTAACCCATATCCGTCGCCAGAACAGGGTTACAAGATGTTACCGAAATTTACAGAATAATTACACATAAATTCCATTATTTACTTATATTCACATCAAAGTTGTTCACTGGAGTCATATTCACTAAATTATTTATATCTTAAGCTACAGAATTCTAAATTAAGATCCGTAAAAATAATTAGAAACTAGACTCATATATTTTCCTACCATAAAATTTCCAGAATTTATGGATTAGCCAAAAAGTACAGTTTATTATTCAAATTTACCACTGTTCTGTTGTTTGACAATTTCGACCTTTCTTTACTAAAAATTAATTATCTCATAGTACAGAATTCGGATGATGTTATAATTTATTTATTTTGAAACTATACTCATTAATGATTTTAAGTATATACATTATAAACCCTAATTATTTTTTTAAACTTTTTAATGATTTTTCAAAGTCAGAACAGGGGAGCTCGAAATCACTCTAACCTTGTCTCACAAAAATTCAAATATCTCCTAATATGAAAGTCTTTTGCTTACACCGTTTCTTCTATGTGAAACTAGGTTCAATAAGATTTAATTTCATATCTTATTCAACCTCTAATTTGATTTCCATAATTTATGGTGAATTTTCAAAGTCGAACTACTGCTACTAACCAAAAACTGTTTTAGTTCAAAATATTGTTAACTAGTTTATAACATCTTTACTTAAATTCATTTAAACTCTATACATGCCATATAAATCTTTAAAATAAAACAAAATCTGCCAGAATTGATCTAGATAGTGAGCTTTGTTGTGATGATCCGATCTACCAACTTCTCTTTAATTCAATCTACATAAAATATCAAACACACACAAGTAAGCTTATTGAAGCTTAGTAAGTTCATAGGTTAAAAGTAATGCTTACCAAACAAAACATTTACTAAAGTTCCCTGCCATTCACAACCACTGGTATAATATTTCACATAGTTGAGCTCAACATTAACAACTACTCAATCTCTTTCATTTGATTCACTCCTCTTGTATTACTTATTATCAAATTAGGAAACATCTTACGAATTTGAGTACGTCGTTGCTCAGTGCCACGTTTCACAACTCAGTATGGTTTTCCTCATTGAAATACCATACCTACATTTCACAACTCGGTATGGGAAATACCATACCTACGTTTCTTAACTCGGTATGGTTAATACCATACCTACGTTTCACAACTCAGTATGGATGATACCATACCTACGTTTCACAACTCAGTATAGTTAATACCATACGTACGTTTCACACTTTGCCATGGATCAACCATGGTCTTACTCGTCAATTCATCACATGTCACGGAACGAACGTAATCAATCCTGCGTTTTTTTCCTAATTTGAATTACCATCTTTATTCTTTTATTTTATCATAATTTTCACAATCCCACAGCAAATTCATATTCAACAACACATTATATCATTCAATCATTCACAAATAAGCATGTAAATTCAACCATATGAACTTACCCGACTGATTTGTAGAAGATATTGAAATTTAGGGACTATTCCGTAACTTTTTCTTTTCCTCGTTCTTCTTTGGATTCTTGATCTATAATGTAAAATATTTTCACTCATTAGCATTTATTTCATTTCTATTTCACTTCATAAATTATGCTCTTCAATTTTTGAAATTGCACTTTTACCCCAAAATTTATAGTTTTTACAATTTAGTCCCTGCTCAATTCACCCATCAATTGAACTAATTTTTCTCAATTAACACTTTATTTTATCATTATAAACTATTTCACAACCTTTGATATTCTGAATTTCAACACCAACCTCTAATTCACAACTTTTTCACAATTAGGTCCTAAATACCATTTTCTATCAAAATCACTTAATAAAACCACCTTAATATGAAATTATAATTTAAATTTCATAATAATTCATCATAAAATTCCCTTACTCAGCCAGGGTAACTTCCAATTTCATCCACCAAATCAAAAACTAATGAATTCTATAAGTGGACCTAGTTGTAAAAGTCATAAAAACATAAAACTTATCAAGAAAAAGCAAGAATTGAACTCACATGATGTAAAAATATGAAAAAACAGCTTTCTCCAGACCTCCTATGGCGTTTTTTCTGATAAAATATGAAGAGATCTCTAGATTTTTCAATTTTGACCTTATTTTATATGTTAAAATTGTAAAATTTCCAATATTGCCCTTATTTCCCTTATTTTTCTGATGATTTTCTTACCCTTGCCATCCAAAATATTCATTTTTAGGCTTAATTTCACTTTAAATACCCTTTCTTTTAACACTTGAGCTATTTAATACTTCTAGCAAATTTTACATTTGTTACAATTTAGTCCTTTTTATTTAATTGACTACCAAAATGTTTAAATTTCTCAACCAAACTTTAATACTAACTTAATGACACTCCATAAACATTTTTAAAAATATTTATGGCTCAGTTTTCAAATTCGAGGTCTCAATACCTCGTTTTTTGACCTATTTGACCTAATAAATTATTTTAATTCACCAAATTCACCAATTCACAAATTCTTCTAAACTCTTACTTGACTCGTAAATATTAAATTACTATCTTTTTCAATCTTACTTGTTGGATTTAGTGATCTCAAATCACCATTTCTGACACCACTGAAAATTAGGCTATTACAATTCAACTCCTCTTAAAGTTGAACCAAGATATCCAATTAGGATAAATAGAGGAATTCCAAAAATTCAATATGATCCAAAATTTAAAGCTAAGACTAAACACCCCATTAACAATTACATCTCCTCTCACTGTTTTTCAAAGTCCCATGCACTTATTATAAATAAATTATCTTCTGTACTTATTCCAAGTAATGTGCAGGAAGCATTGATGGATTCAAAATGGAAGAAAACCATGAATGATGAAATGGAAGCCTTATAGAAGAATCATACATGGGAACTTGTATCGCTGCCTCTAGGGAAGAAAATAATAGGGTGCAGGTGGATTTTTACAATCTAACTCAATCCCAATGTAATCACAAATTGCTACAAGGCAAGACTTGTTGATAAAGGGTATATCCAGAAATACGGAATTTATTATAAGGATACAGTTTCTCTTATAGCGAAAATAAATACCATACGAGTTCTCATTTTCATAGCTGCAAATCAAGATTGGCCACTGCAACAGTTTGATGTTAAAAATGCTTTCTTAATGGAACTTTGGAAGAATAAGTATACATGGATCCTCCTTTAGGCATAAACTGTGATGGAAAAGTATGCAAGCTAAAAAGGGCCTTATATGGATTAAAACAATCCCCTCGAGCATGGTTTGAAAGGCTCTTAATATTCATGAAGAAGATTGGGTACGAACAAAGTAATGTTAATCATATTCTCTTCGTAAAACAAGAGTTTAAAAAGGATGAGTGCTCTTATTTTGTATGTTGACAATAAGGTTGTTATAAGAAATTACTCAAATGAGATAGATACCTTCCAATAAAGCCTTGCGACTAAGTTTGAACTTAAAGATCTTGGGCACTTGAAATATTTCTTAGGCATTGAAGTTGCAAGATTGAGCAAGGGAATCTCTCTTTGCCAACAAAATTATGTGCTAAATTTACTAGCAGAAAGTGGGATGCTTAACTATAAACCTATTGAAACTCCTATTGAGATGAATCACAAGTTAGCCATTCAACAAAACTAGACTCCAACCAACAAGAAAAGGTATCAAAGATTAGTAGGGAGGCTAATATAATTATTGCATACATGTCCTGACATTGCATATGCAGTAAGTATTGTAAGCAAATTCATGCATGCACCAAGTGAAGATCATATGGAGGCTATTTATTATATCCTACGATACCTAAAATCTTCTCCAGGAAAATGATTATTTTTTGTTAAAAATGAGGATCAAGAAATCAAAGGATATATATATGCGAATTGTGCTAGAAGTCAAACTAATTGAAAGTCTACATAGGGGTATTTTATGTTTGTTGGAAGTAACTTGGTTACATAGCGAAGTAAGAAATAAAAGGCTGTAGCAAGATCAAGTGCAGAGGCAAAATTTCGTGGAATGGCACAACGTATATGTGAATTGCTATGGATAAAACACATTTTACATGATATTGGTATATTTCTATCAAAACCTATGAAGTTATTATGTGATAATAAGGCAGCCATAGCAATTACAAATAATCTTGTTTAGCATGATAGAACCAATCATGTGGAAGTTGATCGACACTTCATCAAAAACCATCTTGACAAAGGTACAATTAGTCTTCCATTTGTCACATAAAAAAAAAAACAACTAACAGATGTTCTAACAAATGTTGTATCTGGAAAATATTTTCAAATCTCACTAAACAAGTTGGGAATGATTGGCATATATTTACCAACTTGAGGGGGAATGTTGGCGTGAGCAATCTAAGGGAGAAAAATCTGTTGTCAACTTTAACATATTGTGTAAATGATTTGTTTACTTATTTGTAATTAATTATCTTATGTTTAGGCTATAAAATAAGATCTTGTTGTATAACAATTACTATAAATATATAGGTTGTAATTGCTTGAAAAATACGCAAAATTATTCTCTATTACCTTTTATACAATATTCTTCAACTATATTAGTATTAGTTATTACTTATTAGTTCTAGCTTTTTAATTTTTACTTGCAATTATAATTCTCAAATTCTCATTGTCTAATTCTCTTTTTGTAAACTTTATTATAAATGAAAGAACTTTCATTAACAAAAAAAAAAATTCTATATGTGTCAAATTGATCAAATTTTGTTACTATACCAATCAAAATTATGTAAAATGAATAAAAAACATTAATGTTGTGCTAATTGTTTTTAAATGCTCACTTTTGAATTTGATAGGTATTACTCTTATTTTTTTGAGAGGGTCTAATTTACTTAATATTGAAATTGAGAGGGACTAGAAAAACCTTTTTAATAATTTCTACCTTGTTGGAATATTTTCTTAGAGTGTGCATAAAGTTGGGAACAAAACAAACGTTTCGAATTAGATTTAAATGGCTTAACCCACAAATTGACACTTAAACTATATATATACATCACTTTTCCCACATTGATGCCTAAACGTGTTTTGGTCATAAGTGGTACCTAAATTACTTTTTTTTTTTCCAATTGATACTTCTGTTAGTCAAACTGTTAAATTAGATATTTTTATTAATTTTAAAATATTAATTTTAAATTTTTTATTTTTTTATTTTTTGCTAATTGGTATGCCACGTTGGTTTCATTTGACATGTTAGCACAGTTAACGATCAAACGAGTTTATTAACAATTTCCATTAATGGAAGGGCTTAGCTGATTTTTTTTTTTTTTTTTTTGCCATTCAGAGCTTAATAGTGATAATCTCAATACCACATCTTCTTTAAATAATCTTACATTAACTTGGTAATATGATTTTTTTTTAACAATTTTACTATTATTTAGAATGAACTTGGTTCATTTTACTTCAATGAAAAATGAAATAATAATACTACTTAATGAATTAAAGTTTTTTAGTTATTTGATATATTCTTACACCACAAAATAATTGTCATATAGAGGCGAACATGTTTGACATTTTTCAAAAAATCTTCGTCAAGTTATACTAATAATTGTGTTTATGTACAAACTTATCCGATATGTAAATGCATTAGCAATGTTTTGTCCATGAAACACTGCTAATTCCTTATCTTAATACATGGGCTTCTTTATTTTCACATGAAATTAATTGACATCATATAACAAAGATAAATATTGCACTTATTTGTCAGTTAAGTCTTAGTTTAATTGGAATCGACATTATTGTCAATTAAATAAGACGTAAATTTGAATGAGTTAAAGCGCATTTATCCTCATATTTAAATATTAAGAGAGACAATGGTTCCATTCCTATATCCATCAAGTGACTTCCTTTTCCCAAGTACAATAAATTATATTTTTAAAAAATAAATTTCTAATTTCTAATTTTAGTGGTCTTCATTCCTACAAGTGGCAACAAAATTATTTAATTTAAATGAATATTTTTAATGATGTTTATTCTTATAGGTTTAACAAATAAGATAAGATGTTGAAAAGCTTTGTTTCGGTGATAAGAAAATGTAGAAGTTGGAGAGGGTAACTTTTGAATCCGTTAAACGGAATTTACGTGTATTCCATGTGAGTATTAAACGACAATTTTGTTGTCACATGAGACTTACGAGGAAAACACTCAATGATCAACATGTAATAAATAGATAATGTTACTCATCATATTATAATTTTGTAAAACTAATGACCAAAATATAAATTTAAACTATATATAAGTGATTAAATAGGTATTTTATCCTAATTTTTATAAAAATCGATAATGTACGACGTTACCTAAAGCTCCCTGTTGAACCTTTAGTGTAATGAGATTCTAAGTGTAAAAAGAGAAAAAGACTCACTAAAACGCAATACCAATTTAGAGTGGTTTTGGATGGACAGTGGTGTGTGTAATTGCGATTAATGTAAAAACAACAGTGACTGTGAGATTAGATATAGTAGTGATACTGTAACGTGAGACAAAAAATAAGTTAAACGCACTGCCCCCACCGCCTATCTAAACCGACCGTTAATATGTTTGGTAGCATTCTGATGTAATATTTTAATTCCATTGAACTCTAAAATGTCGGATGGAGTTCAAGGCTTCGATGAGTGTAGTGGAAGTCTAATAAAAAGGTTATTATGTATTTTATTTGTAAAATAAATTTTCTTTTATTTAATATACATAACATAAATTTAATTTAATATACTATTATCTAATATAATATAAATATTTTTATAATTTAATTTTAATAAAAATAAAAATTTATAATTTATTTTAGTATGAATATAATTTTAATTTATATTGTATTATTTAATTTAAATATCTATATTATTTATAAACATCTTTATTGAGTTGGTGTCACCCGTTAATCGGATCCCAACTCAATTAGGAAAATCATTTTAATGTTCCTTCACATTTAAAATGAATTATATTATTTGAAGGTACTTTAGCTTTTTTATTTGAAAAAAAAGTAATAAAAAATACATATAATTAGATTTGAACCAATACCAATTGGGTTACCAAAACCTTAACTTTACTACTCAACTAAAGTTTTATTCTAATATTTATAATTATTTTAATTTTATTATGTACACTTTATTACATCCATCAATATTACTATTTAAGCTCCTAATTGAGTTGGTATCACGAGTCAACTGAGCACCAACTCGATTAGAGAAATTACGAAAATATTTTTTCGTAATTAAAATGAGTTATATTATTTGAGAATACTTTAATTATTTTTAACAAAATCCAATAAAAATATGGTGGAATTTGAACTCACACCAATTAGATTAGTAAAATATTAAATTTATCACTCAACTAAAGCTTCATTTTTAATGTTTTTCATATGTTTTTAGTTTCATTATTTATTAAATGTTATTTTTAAACACACATTTATGTTTTACATCCGTAATTTTTACATGCATACGCATATAATATGAATTTTAATAATTTGTAAAATATGTTGATATATACATTTTAATTTAAAATTATCATCGTTACTTTAAAATTAAAATATAATTAATTTATCTTATTCGTACACTAATTAATCATAATATTTTTAATGCTTCATCCATCCAAAAAGGAGTTTAGCCTACAACTTATTAAACAGACAGTATTCCCAAGTACCAAATATCATCGGAATAGAATATAATTCCGACCAATCAAACACTATAATAGAGTGGGAGTCTAGTGACTAGGCTTATAAAACCACACACTCCCTGGGGGTGGAAAAAAATCTACCAAAACCCACAATTAAAGCTCCTACTAAACAGAGCGTGGGTAAAACACTGTGCACATCCGTATGATTTTTCCCGAGCACGGCACCTCTGAAATTAAATAAACGGGAAGTGTTGGGTCTAAACGGTGCCGTTTTAGTGTTTTTCCTGAAATATTGACATTAAGTGAAACGGTGCGTTTTCATTCTGTTGTTTCTTTCATAACGGTCCCAACAGACCTGGTGGTTAATAGCTGTTATAAATGGAGGGAACGGTTCTCTGACTCCTCTCTTTTCTCTGATTCTTTCTCTTCCTCAATTCTTCTTCTTCTTCTTCTGATTTGTATTACGAGAAATGGGCCGCATCATTTTGATGCACCCACACGCTTCTTCCCAGTCGCTTATATCTACGAGCGCATTCGCCACCGTACACCTGTAAAGATAAGATACAGGTGAAGAAAAATTGAGAGGGAAAAAAGTCGAAAGCACCATTTAGAGAGAGAAAGAGAGCGGCGTTGAGAGAGAAGGACTCGTGAGGAGATCTGAAATCGAACAATAGAAGGTGAGGAGCTGAGAAATCTGCCTTTCTTGTTTTAATTCTTTTTCTGTGTGTTATCTTTAAATTCGGTTTTAGGGTTTTACATAGATTGTTGTAATTTTAATTTTTCAGATCGAATCTTAGGTTTTTATTCTGTAGATTTGTTATGTTTATTTGGATCCGGTGGTTGAAACTTGGGGGAACTCTCAAGTTTGGGAGTTGAAATTTAGGGGTTTTGGTGCAGATGTAGTTAAACCCTATTTTGGATTTGGTTGCGGGTGCAGAATTGTTTTGGTTGGAGACTGGAAAAAAAGGAATTAGGGTTTAAAACCCTAGTATATGTGTATGGCTTCGGGGATAGTAGCTGGAGAAGGAAAAGATGGTGAGAGAGAGAAACAGAGGTACAGTGAGAGCAAGGTTTATACCAGGAAAGCGTTCAAGGGTTCCAAGAAAAATAGTCTTCTCAACTCCACTGTTAACAGTAGCAACCCCAACCCCAACCACAACTACAACAACAACAAAACCAGCAACAGCCACGAGAACAACGCGGATAGGGCTGCTGAGAATGACACTGATGTCACCATAACAGCTGTCCCTAACACCAACGACCACCACCACAACAACAAAAATGACAACAACGCGGATAGGGCTGCTGTGAACAACACTGATGTCACCGCAACAGCTGTCCCCAACACCAACGGAAACAGCAACCACCCTGTTGAAATACCTGCTCAGCCTCTTCCTTTGGAGTTTGGGGATTCAGCTCACCAACAGCCTGGTCCTCGCATAGATACTGCTGTGTTTGATGACTGTTCAAGTTTTAATAAGCAGGTGGCTATGACTGGAGAATTGAAACCTAGTTCTGAGAACCAGGTAAAGATCAATTTGGCTTCAAGGTCAAAGCAGGAGATGGGGGAACTGAGGAGGAAGTTGGTAAGTGAGCTTGATTTGGTAAGGAGTTTGGTGAAGAGGATTGAAGCTAAAGAAGCACAAATAAGGGGGTTTAGTAATGCCCCTGTTCCTTTGAATAATGCTGTTGATTATGGTTTCAATAGGGTTCAACCAGAGCTGGCCTCAGTAGGCATTTCTCAGGAGCCTGTTAAGAAATCAAGGCCTTTGAATCAGTTGAATATTTCTGCCTTGGAAAATAGTCAGGGTGTAAATGAAAATTTGGAGAAGGAGAAAAGGACGCCTAAGGCAAATCAGTTTTATTGTAATTCTGAGTTTTTGCTTGCAAAAGATAAGTTTCCTCCAGCTGAGAGTAACAAGAAGTTGAAATTAAATGGGAAGAAGCAAGGAGGAGGTGAATTCACACACGGGTTTGGCATGGGTAATAAGTTCTTTAAGAGCTGTAGTTCTTTGCTTGAAAGACTAATGAAGCACAAGCATGGTTGGGTCTTTAATTCTCCTGTTGATGTCAAAGGTCTTGGTTTGCATGATTACTATAGTGTCATTAAGCATCCCATGGATTTGGGCACTGTCAAAACAAGGCTTGGTAAAAACTGGTACAAGTCACCAAGAGAGTTTGCAGAGGATGTGAGATTGACGTTTCAGAATGCCATGACATATAATCCTAAGGGACAAGATGTTCATGTAATGGCAGAGCAGTTATCAAAGATATTCGAGGGCAAATGGGCTTCTATAGAGGCAGATTATATTCGAGATATGAGACTTGCAGTAGAATATGAAGTGAGTCTCCGTATGCCAACACCAAGAAAGGCACATTCATTGCTACCACTTCCGCTTGATACAAGTAGGATCTTGGATAGATCAGAGTCAATGACACGCCCTATTGATCCAAGACCAAAACTAATTGCTACAACTCCTTTGGGTAGGACTTCTGCTCCAAAAAAGCCTAAAGCAAAGGATCCTTACAAGAGGGATATGACTTATGAAGAGAAGCAGAAGCTTAGCACTAACCTTCAAAGTTTGCCTTCAGAGAAGCTGGACAACATTGTACAGATTATTAAAAGAAGGAATTCAGCTGTCCTTCAACATGACGATGAAATAGAAGTAGACATTGACAGTGTGGATACTGAGACTCTTTGGGAGCTGGATAGATTTGTTACCAACTACAAGAAAAGTTTGAGCAAAAGCAAGAGAAAGGCTGAACTTTCCATTCAAGCCAGAGCAGAAGCTGTGCAGATTGTACCTGAGAAAGTAAAGGTTTTCCTTTATATATATATATATATAAAATCATAATTTCTTATGAAATAATCTTTTCCTGAGGGTTGCTAATTTCATGCATTTATTGTATTTAGTTGCAGATCGTGGCTCCTGTTTTGGTGGAAGTGCCCAAGGAAACCACAACTAGTAAGTTTTCACGTTAAGGAGTTATAAGATGTTTGCTACTTGCTTGGTTGTACTGATATATAAATGATTATATATATACCTGCAGATGAACAGAATGTGTCCAGGTCACTTGTTGAAGAAAAACCGGGAGATGCTGCTAGTAGGTCCAGTAGTTCAAGTAGCTCTAGCAGTGATTCTGGATCTTCTTCAAGTGGTAAGATGATTTCTTTCTTACTTGATTTTAGTCGGAATAAATTGTGTTTTATTGTTCTAACATATATAATTGTTTGTTGTAGACTCTGATAGTGAAAGTTCCTCTGCCTCTGGATCTGATGCTGGACATTCACCCAGAGCTTGAGTGTTTCTCATTCAGGTATGCTGAAATGTCCCTGTATCTTACAGGCATTCATGATTTGATTTCTTAAAGTTGCTCAGGTGTATGTGCTCATTTTTAAATTACCTCTTTAGCTGTAGAATTGTTAACAGTTTTATTTCTATTGTGGTTCTTTCGAGTGATGTGACTGATGTTTAGTGATGATGTAAATGGTGGTGAATATTTTTGCCTGGTAGCATCACTATGTAGTGAGCGCACATAACTTCTGTTAAAATTTGGATTTCTAAACAATTGTGGGTCTTGAGACCCTGAGTCGACTCTTCAATGAGATTTGAACTTGTAGGTTTCAGATGCAATACTGAGAGGGGAGAGTGAGTTTCGGAGTTTATTTAAGAGGTTAACTCCCTTTCTATTTGAAATCAGTGGACTTCCACGTGTAAGGAAAAAGAAAAAAAATCTGCAGACCTTACCTGTCTTGGCGAATTAATATCCTTGTAAGTTGAAGATGTATAGTTTCAGCATTTGATGATTGCAAACTATATAAGCCAAATCAAACTGTTTATGTTGAAAAGAATGTTTTATTTTTGACAAGGGGGATATCTATCTATGTTGTGACTTTTGACTGTATATGCTGGTCTAGTTGCATGTTGAACTCAGCCATGATGGATCACAGTTATTTAAGGAAAGAGTGCTGTCGTACTTGAAGTTCTCGGTTATAAATGTTTATTCATTCTGTGGCAACTCATTAGACGAACCGTTATCGGCGATTTGGCTTGTAAATGCCGGTCTATTAAATATAAAAACTTTATAGTTGATGTGGTCTTCAAATTAGTTAATTTCTGGCTTTTGTTAAGACTAAAAGTTCTGACAGACCTGTGGTTGTGATTCATCCTGATTCTTTGGAGGAGAATTATATCTCTGTCTTGACTTTCAGGTTGGTGTGTCCGTCGTATGTCATTTTGTTTATTGTGCAATACAAAAATTGGTTGAAACATGAAAGTATTCTAGTTGTCCACTTTACCACGAAAATCAATGAGATTAAACACCTATTTTAGTATACTGTTCTTTGTTGGAGAATAAATCACTTAAAATGTTCTTGAATTCCTTCACTTCTATTAAATAAGCCCTTAAACTTTTATTGTACTAAAATAAGTTTATCTTTTGATTTGCTACAAAACAAGCTCTTGTTTCAATTGAAAGGTCAATTTATGTTAAGGGTTTATTTAGGTATATTAAAAGATAAGGGATTTGAAGGGTCAATTGTAATTGTAATTGAGTAGGAGAGGTATTTGAAGTTAAAAAGATGCACGAAACATATTGTACTTATAACTAAAAATGTATGTTATGATGTGATTTAGCTGTTGTGCTACTGTATCTGTTACGATGAAGATGGTGGTCATAAACATATACTGCTACAGATGTCACTCTCTCCTCTTTGATTTTTAAGCATTCTTAAGTGGATTTAAGATGCTTCATTAAGTGTCCTGGTGTGTTTTTCTGTAATGTGATACCGTATTTGGTGAAAAGCTGATTATTTGGAGAATGACAACAATATTGCAAAAAGGATTTTCTCAACTTTTTACTGTTGCCATTTGACAAATTTCTACAGCCATTCTTGATACTATGGTTGACAAGATTAAATTTCTTTAAAATAGTTGGTAGTGTGTGGGGTGGCTGATCTAAGAATTTAGAGTAGGTGCTGATCCATTGTGATCCTGAAGTTTTGCAGATTGGCCTCTATGAGTTTGATGTAGCATTTGGGTGTATAGTGAAGATTTTGGTACCTCGGATCTGACGGGCTCCCTCCAGGCGGTTGAGCCACCGTCGAGATGCTGTTGTTGAAACTGGGAACAAGGCTTCAAGCAGCACTGGACAATATGTGGAGTATCTGTATAATTATAATTTGGATGGGTTGATTGTGGTGTTGAATGGGTAGAGATTAGGAATAGGAAAAACTGGAAGCACGTGTGTACATTTCTAATTTAACAAGTACTACTCAACTCACCCTAGTTTCAGGGGACTTTGTTTTAGTGTGTTTATTCTTTCTGATGGTTCTTTGATGTGATGTTATTATACAGAAAGACAAAAACAAGGCATTGTAATTCAAAAGTAGTAAGCATGCTTCAAATGGAAAATAATAATTATGATTTGATGTTGCCCTTAGGGATTGTGCTATTTCTGTTTTTTGTTTGGACATAATCTTGAGTTTAGCTATTCTAGGATTTAGGGTTATTATTGATTCAATTCTTTTCAATTTGTTTTTCTTTTGTGAATCTATCAAATAAATCAAATTGATATATGTGATTTATTAAGTTGGATTGGACTTTCCCAACACACAAAAAGCTTAGGGGAAAATTCAATGTAGTTGCTATCGTACTAACCTATGCATATCTTAACAAAGTATTAGAAGCCAAAAAGCCAGCATTAAAAGAAGGAAGCTATTGACTGGTGATGAGGCTTTGGAAAGAGATTTTGTACGTAGTCTTAATTAAAAGTTACCTACCATAATTAAACCAATCAAATAAATTTTTTTTTTTTACACAGAGAACGCGTTAAAAGAAAAGAAAGTGGTCATTGAACACATTAATGTTGAGCAAATGTACCACACAAATTTAAGGATCATATTGTCACTATTGAACTTGTTTCCACCTTGTAAATTTTTGTTATAATAACGATTATAATTAAACTCTGTTAAGTTTGATGTTTCTCATATTTTGTGTGCATATTAATTTGATTGTTTCAAGGAATGTCACTAAAGTTTAGACCTAGAATAAATATTAGGTTTATTTATTAAGAAATTTAGATTAAAGCGTTGAAACATTATATATTTTAATACGTAGAAAATACTACTCAAATTCTAAGAGAAAATATCGCCATGATTTGTGCATTATATTTCAACTACTTTGTGGACAAAACAAACCAAGTGGGACAATGTTGGAACAGTTTTGGTTTGTGGGTTTTTCCCACTTTCGCTGCCCTCAACTCCCACTTTTGTTGCCCACTACTTTGTTGTGTGGTAATAGGTATATGTGTGATAGTGGGATGGTGGTTTTTTACGGGGAACCACCACTATGAATATCCTCAAGCATAAGGTCCTTGAGCACCAAAAAATACTTTTTGAGAACAATTCCATCTAGTGAGGTTTGTAAGTGCTTAGAAGATTTTGACGTTTTTTTTGTGTTTTCCAAATTTCGTATTTTTGTATAGCTAAATACGACGTCCTCGTTAATTGTTTGACGCACTTGACAAGTGGTGTTACAACGTCTGAATTTTGATATTTGGTTCAGACAATGACTAGAGGCATTTCTATTCGATTTTTTCGCTGCTTAATTTTGTTTAAACTGTGATTTGTGCATACAGTTAAGCCTATTAAAGTTATCAAATAAATATAATGTTTTTTAAAAGTAATTAGGGATTTAGGTTTTTTTTAAAATTTAAGGAAATAGGCTGATTTTGGAATAAGTTGGTGACGCGTGGCGAAAACGCGTTATTGGATCTCCAATGGTTAGAAAATCATGACTGTTGATTTTCTAACTGTTGGGACCAACGACTATTTAACCCAACGGTCCTATTTTTTTTCCTACAGATATCCTATACATTTTCAATTTTTTTCATTCAATCCTATTAATCTATTCTCTCAACTCTCTCAACTCTTTTATTCTTAATTTTCTATCCTAATCTCTCAAATTTCTTTCAAAATCTTCTTCTCTCAATTTTATATCCTAGTCGTTTGGAATTTCTTAGATTTTATTCGATTTTCATCGTTTTAAAATTTTTAAAAATGTTAATGCCTCTAATTGGTTTGATTCACGGACACATTTCTTGCGTCCAATTGCAAATGGTAAGAAAATATTATTATATTTTGTATTTTAATTAATATCATTATTAAGTTGTTAATATTGTTTTTTTTTTTTTTATGTTTGTATAATCATTGTAGAGCCCAATTTATGCCCGAGCCCATACCAAAAACCAGAATAAACCAAAAATAAATAATGAAGTCCTTTTAATAAAATAAACAAGCCCAAATGGCCCAGGCCCAAAAATTAACTCTAACCTAGCCCACTACCTAAACACAAAGTCAGAAACCCTAGCCGCAACCACTCTCCACGCACCAGCAGCCCCTTCCGCGCCGGACGCCACTACCCCGCGACGTGTGCCTCTCCACCACGCCACGTCAGAGATGTAGTCGCACACGTTCCTACGAAATAGAAAAAATCGTTTGTAAATGAGGCTTTAAAAGCCGAAATCAAAGATGTAACGGGGGAGATTTTTTTACACACGATTTTACGCCAAGGAAATAGAGAGCAAACACATTTTTACCGAATATATACAAGTCAATCGCAAAAGAAAAGGTTTCTTTTTCGTTTTCTTTTTTTCTTTTTTTTTTTTAGTTTTCGAATCTTTTTTTTTATTTATTTACTTCTTTTATTTCTTTGTTTTAAACACTAAAGTCTTAAATAAATATAGAAAAAAAGGCAAAAAAAAAACTCACCTTTTGAAATTCCGGCCACCGTGTACGGTGGCCGGCGACGGCGGCAGACGGTGGCCGGGGACTCGCCGGTGGACTCACCGGAAATCGCAAGGGAATGGGGGGAGAGCATTTTAGTTTTTTTTTCTCCTTTCCCCCCTGCTGAAATGAAAGAATGAGAAATTTCAAAAAAAAATCAGCTTTTATACCATTATAAAACGGCGCCGTTTTGAGCTTTAGGGTCAGAGGCCAAAACGACGTCGTTTTGGTCCTCTGACCCGTGACCCGACCCGCACAGGGACAAAGATCCGCGTGTTTTTCTTGGGGAGGGGCTAATTGCGCATTTAGCCCCTCCGCTTTTCCATGGCTTTGTAATTGTTTTTTTTCTTCCGATCTGGCCCAAAGGTTTGCTCCCCATTTCAATCGAGTCCTCGGTTGAGCGCTGCGTTTCAGGGAGTGGAATTTATTTCCACTTTGGTCCCTCCAGGTTGCATGCGCATGACAATGTAGCCCTTTTATCTTTGTTTTGTTTTAAAATTGGCCCCAAAGCTTTTGTTCTGATTCGATTTAATCCTTTTGCATTATTTTGCCATTTCTACTATATAAATGAATTTTTTTCCCTCATTATTTTATTATGTATATTATTATTATTATTATTATTATAATCAAATGATTTCTATTATTATTATATATTATTGTTATCATATTTTATATTTACTACTATTATCATATTTATTATTATATTTGTGATTATTATAATATATTATATCTATTACTTTAATACTATATTTTCCTTTTTTTATATTCCTTTGTATTATTATTTTACTATTAACGATTTTTTTTCACAACCATATTTCTTATATTTACTATTATTTCTATTACTAATATTAGTATTATTACTACTAGTTTAGTATTATCATTGTTATTTTTACAATTATTCTTTTAATATTTCTATTAATATTTTTATTACCTATTTTATTTGAAATTAGCTTTGTATATATCATTATTACACTATCCTATTACTAATATTTTTTGCCACTATTCTTTTTTTCACTGTCACTGCTGTATTATACATATTCTTATTCTTATAATTATGTTTCTTATTTTTACTTTTATTTTTATTATCAATATTGTTATTGCTATTTTTGTTATCATTATTTTTCTTTTTATTTTATCATTGTTATGAGAATTATTATTATTGTTTCTTATATTTTTATGATTATTTTGTTATCATTCTTATTACTTTTATTTTTATTTGTTATTTACCTTAGTATTAATATTATCGTTAATCTTATTTTTTTCCCCTTTTACCACGCTTTTCGAAATTCATAAAAAGGTTTTTAAACAAGGCAATGTTTTATGTTTGGAAATTTAAGGAATCGTGCCCTAACGTGCTGGGTTGTGTTTCTGTTTGGCCAAATCATTAGATATCCTTTAAAAGTGTGTCTGTGTTTTAAAATTAAAAGCAAGGCAATATTTCATGTTTGGAAATTTGAAGGATCGTGCCCTAACGTGCTGGGTTTCGGTTCTTTCATTTGGCCAAATGATGAAGTACCCTTTTTAAAATGACAATGCATGAATCTTGGAAATCATGAAACGATCTTGGTTTCGAAGGTCTGAAATATCGTATCCTAACGTGTTGGACGTGATATTTCACCCTTCTAAAACAAGAGAATTTCGATATCCAAATTCGAATTACCCTAACATTTTCCAAATGATCCATGTTTTAAAATTTTTTCTAATTTTTGATATTAAGGACATTAATCAATTAATACGGTACCAATTTTGGGCGTTTCGAGGGTGCTAGTCCTTCCTCGTGCGTAACCGACTCCCGAACCCGTTTTCTTAAAATTTGTAGACCAAAATGCTTTCAAAAGTGGCCCAATCACACTTCAAAAAAAGGTTGGTGGCGACTCCGTTTTCCTTCTAAAGTCGGCCCGTTTTCAAACAAAAAAATAGTTTCGACAATCATGATAAAGATCGAATTATCAAAACATATATACACAATTTAAGTGCGAGAGCACCATGCGTTATTGAACAACACTTGGAACAAGCGAGATTCTTGCATATGTCCCATATACTCAGCGAGGCTAGATTGGAGCTCACACTCATTAGTGTTTTGCTGGAAAGATAAAGACCCAAGACACACACATTCTATTTTTCGTGTGGTGAGTGTACCATTACACTCGAGGATGTGACATTACAACTCAATTTACTGGTTGATGGGTCAATCGTTATGGGGTTAGTGCACGTTGGTGATTGGAGCACAATAAAAATTATTAGGCAATGTGCCAGATGAGTTTAGTGGTAACCGGGTAGATATAAAATGGTTAAAAGATAATTTCTCACATCTTGACAACTCTTTTAGTACAGTTGAAAGACAACAATTCGCTCAAGCATACATACTAAGGTTGACTGGGGCTTTTCTAATGCCAAATAAATCTTGAAATTTGGTACATTTAAGGTGACTCTTATAACTAATCGACTTAAAAGAAGTTGGGCAACTCAATTAGGGATCAACTGTCTTGACTACATTGTACCGAGAGATATGTTGGGGAACTGAAGTACATAAAACTAAAATCAGTAGTTGTATACTCCTTCAGTCATGGACATGATACCACTTACTATTTTTACGTCTCCGAGTAAACTTCCGTTATCAATTTTCACTCATAATAAGGTAAGATTCATTTAATAATATAGTTATCATTTTTTTTTCATTATTATATTTTTGGAATAGCATATTATTTGAACAGGTGGAACAATGATACGAGTCATGTGTGTATACTGAACATGCTTGAAGATATCTAGTTATTGTTAAATCAACAGTCAGAAGCTTAGGTTAGTTTTTGAATTTTTCAATTACATAATAATTACGTAAGGATTTGAAATTTAATATTAGATACGCAATAAAATTTATAATTTCGTATTGCAGTTTGAATGTCATACTTTGATCTGAGAATTTAAGAATGTATCTCGACCGAATTTTTGGTGAATCACAATATCTAGATAAAATTTTAAAGCTAATATTATATAGAAAAATAAATACTCATTAATCAAATTCAAACAACGAAAATTACTTGAACTAATTTACTTTGTTGGGTTAATTTTTGAACTTCCGATTTTTAACATCAACAATATTCTCCTTACGCAAATCTTCTACTCGAAATTTAACTATGAAACCCTTTCCATATCAATCTTCATTTTATAGAAAACTATACCACCGAATATGAAACATATTTCAAAATGTTGGAAAAGATCAGACATAACAAGTAAAAAAAAACTTTTTTCAGAAAAGTTTTTAAAGATTATATTCCTGTTCTGCCAGAGAAAAAATGAGATGTAAATTTTATCTCGAGAGTTTTCAAAAACTTTATCTTGGGATTTTTGGGTTTTCAGAATTCAATTTAACCATTAATTTTTTTTTTTTACAGAAAACGTTTTCGGATGATTTGATAAGAAGAAAGGGTGAAAAAACGTCACATAGGACACGTTTTCATTGAAAGCACGTCACATAAGACACATTTTCGGCTTTTTTATAAAAATATCCCAAAAAATTTAATTAATTATCAAAATGACCCATTTTTTTAATTAAACACAAAAATGACCTAAAATCTACAGTAAAAGTTAGTGGAGCCAAACATCAACATGCCACGTCAGCAACTAGGAAAAAAAAATTAATTTTTTGGTAGAGCCATGTAGAATGGTGCCACCTGTATAAATACCAAGAAAATACTGTAATTTCTAAAAATATGGGGGACTTTAATAAAAATTCCATTTTCTGGTGGAGTCATTTCATTTGGCGCCACCAGATTCGCCTGACACCCTTTTACTTTTTTCTTTTTTTTAACTTTTGTCATTCTTTCTTTCTTTATTACTTTTTTTAAGTTTTGTCTTTATTCTTATTTATTCTTATTTATTTATTTATTATTAATTTTAAAAATTTTGAAATGTATATTTAAAATGTTTTATAATATCTATTTTTAAATTTTAAATATATATATTTGAAATTATTTTTAAAATTTTAAATATTATTTTTAAATATTATTTTTAAATATTTTAAATATTAAATATATTTTTTAATAATATAAAATATTTAAATATTTTAAAGATATGACCTTTCAAATTTATTATTAGTTTTATAATATTTTAAATATTTTTTTATAATATTTATATTATGATTTTAAATTATTTTTAAAGATGTTCAAACCTTTTTCAAATAATATTTAAAAGTTAAAAATAATATATTTTATTTAAAAAGTGAATTTTAAATTAATTAGAAAAAAATAAAAAATATTTGTTAAAAAAATTTATTTGTTAAAAAATGAATTTATTTAAATATATATATATTAAAAAGTAAAAATTTAAATTAAAAATATATAAAAATTTTAAATTAAAAATTAAAACTATATATTATAATTGGTCACATCATGTAGCAATGTGACTAGTTATAAACTTAAATATTAATAATAAAAAAAGAAGGGATAAATGTTATATAAAGGGGTTTAGTCCCCCACTCAGAAGAAAGAAAAGAGGAAAAAAAATGTAAGTTACTTAAAATTTTTATTTTGTTTTTTATATTTTATAGTTATTGTAATATAATAATTAATTATATTGTATTTATGTTTTTTTTATATTATGTAGATATCAAAATGTCTTCTGGAGCAAATACGGATCACACTTCATCGAGGATCAACGAAACAGTAAAATTAATTATAAATTAAATAAAAAAATCGTTTTAGTTTCTCTTTTTTTCTTGCTAAGCACTACTTTGCTGAATGTATTTTGATTGCATGAAACTGATCTCTATTTAGTTATTATTATACATTTTTAACTATTTTCTTACATGAAATTAATCTATACGCGTTAGTTATAATTTTTTAATTTTAGTACACATTCATAAATTTATATACTTAATATATATTTTTAATAGGTAAAGACAAAAAAAAAGATTTTCTTAATATATTTAAAATTTTAAAAAACTTTAAAAAAATTAAATATATTAAAAAATGTTAAGTATAACCTATTTTAAAATTTTAAAATTTTAATATATTTTTTAAAAATTAAATATATTAAAAAATGTTAAGTATAACCAATTTTAAAATTTTAATATATTCAATATATTTTTTAAAAATATATTTTAAAATGTTAATATATTTAATATATTTTGTAATAGGAAAAGAGAAAAAAGATTTTTTAATATATTTAAAATTTTAAAAAACTTAAAAAAATTTAAATATATTAAAATTTTAAATATGTTAAAAGAAAATGTTGAGTATAAATTATACTTAATTTATTAAAATATATTAATATATTAATACTTATTTAATTTAAATATATTAAAAATTTTAGGTTAATTTTATAAAAAAAAGCCTACTTTTTGTAGTTATATAGTTGCCTTTAGTTTTAATGCTTAACTATAATTAGGACATAATAATCACATTTGATTTTTATGTGTTATTATTAATATTTTATGACAAATCTTCATTCTATTATTAATATATTATTAACATATTAATATTTAATTTCACTTAAATAAAAAATACTTAGAATGGCTACGTTGGTATAGTGTAAGTGTGATGTTTTTGTTTTCTCAACCTTTCAATTTTAGTCTTCAATATATAATTTTATGTTTAAATTATATAGATAATCGATTTATCATATTTTTATAAAAAATTTGTCATACAAGATGGGTATCGGGTTTTGAGGTCGCGATTTCATTTTCCCAAGTACGATCCAAACGAGCGGATCATGCCATACTTACAGTTGGCGAGATTTGGGGACGTCGCATTGATCCGAAGGTTTGACCTGAAGGCGAACTTAATATCCGTTTTGGTTGAGCGGTGGTGTACGGAGACCCACACATTCATTATGCCGTGCGGGGAGTGCATTATCACATTGGAAGACATCGCTATGCAACTTAGGTTACGAGTTGACGATGGTATGGTCACGGGTCGAAGCAAAGTGTTGGAACCTTCAGTACTATGCCACAGATTGCTTGGATGATCCCCTAATGATGGGGAATAGAATTTCACATGCTTGATATTGGCATGGTTAAGAGCAAATTTTAAGGAGTTATTGAGCATTGCCATTGAGTACGAGGTGATATATGCTGCTCGAGCCTATATTATGCAGCTGATTGGGGGGGTACCTATGACGAACAACATGTCTAATAGGGTCCACTTAAAGTATTTGCCTCTATTGGAGGATTTTTCTCGTGCCGGTAGTTATAGCTGGGGATCGGCAGTGTTGGTCGTATTGTACTACAAGCATTGTCGAGCAACAAAACATGGGGTTAGTAACATGGCTGGTTGTCTGGGTCTGCTACAATCTTAAGCTTTATACAGGATGTCGTTTCTAGCGGCTATTAGGCACCAACCATATTCGTGGCCACTTATAAATAGGTAAAAACAAAATTATACTTAACGTTTAATGATTCATAAGTGTGGATAATATTTTCCAAAGTTTAACTACTAACGTGTTTGTTTCGGTTTCAGATGGGCCACGTCTCCGGCAATTGGTGCGAGCCAAACCTTAATCATTTACCACCAAATGATAGAGGCGTATGCCGGAGAGAAAGTAATATATATTTATATGGTTTAAGTAACGTTGATTTAACTTATCCACTTGCAGTATGTGATGTGACTTGACTCATTATGTTATATTGTGCAGTTCTTGTGGATGTCGTATTCTGCACTGAACATTGCAACCCTTATTCCTCAGTAGGTTCACGTTGAAGCCTATATGTGGTGCATTAACACCCGGGTGCTCAACTTCTCAACCGTTGAGTGGTACAACGGTGATCGAGTTATGCGACAATTTAGACGTAGACAATTTGTGCCGGTCGAGCCACAAAAATTTCCTGATGTCCACAATAAGACCATGAGGGGGAAACATACAACAGATTGGAGTGTGGAACATCAATCTTATGTAGCACTATGGAATGCTCGGTACGACATGCGGCCTGAGATGTACTCCTGCATGTTTGACTTCAGTCCCTCGATTGAATACATGCAGTGATACATGACTCAATGGCGCGTTTATTTATATAGTGGACAACTTATGATAATACCAGGTCACGGCTAAAGACGTGGAAATCAACCTATGGGGGAGCTAGAGGACCAACATATGGCGGAGCCTGACTCGGAGGACCAACCTTTGAACACATCGGACCAATGGGTTGACACTTTTTGTGATGAGTAGCAGAGCAGTTCATATCACTCGGACATTGGCGATTCAAGTTCATATCACCCAGACATAGGCGGTTCGAGCTCATATCACTAGGACATAGGCAGTTCGAGCTCACATCACCTGGACATAGGCGGTTTGAGCTCATATCACCCGGACATAGGCTGTTCGAGTTCATTTTACCCAGAACAACCACCGATATCATTTGATATGTTTGGTAATAACATGTACACCACACTGTCTCAAGCCACGTTCGATCTAGCTGTCGATCCTCCTGATGTGTACAATACACCCCAGCGTCCACCCTGTCAATGAAGGCCCGTAAACCCTATACCCAAACGACGATAACACTCTCGATTCTTTCTAATTTTGAGTTATATAAATTTCAAGTGTTATGTAATATTTGTTGTATTGGTTTAGGGTTCCACAACTTATATATTAGTCTTTTTTTTGTATAATTTATAATATATTTTAAAGTATTTAAAGTTGCAACTATTAATTTTAAATAAAAGCTTAACACTAAATAATACAAACTTTATTTCTAAAAGATCATAAAATGCAAACATTAGGTACAACATTTAATTTCTTTCAGACCGTGAAGATTGACCAGTGTAGACGTTTCCATGGGGACATTTGCTCCGATTGTGGCCAACTGTTCTACATATGATGCAATGCTTTGGATCGACTTGTTCTCTTATATCCATGTCGTTCCAAATCCTCATTGTTGTCGGTCTACCTTTAACTCTCCTACGTTTGGCAACATCTCGAATGCAGGCAGTTGCACTTCCCATGTCGATACATCTCTTAATACGGGGAACTCGTTACCCCAAATACGCAACGTACGTTCAAGAGTGTACACATCGTTGATATATTGTTCGACATTCAAACTGTAGGTAGCACACGTTGCAACCACATGTGCACATTGATACTGTAGTGTTTAGAACATCCTGCACTCATACCTCTTGTTTCGGAGATCAACTCCGTAGGACCGTGACGGGATCCCCGACCGACGACCAATATACTCTGTCACTCGAAAAGTTTCTAAATTTCGGGAATATAGTTCTGCATTCATCGACCTAGCCCTTTGAGCGTTCTCTTTCATGACATCTCTAATTTTTTCGACGTACATGTGTCCTGCTTTTAACTATTTTGCTTGTTTCAACCCTATTTTTGGCATTAAGGTTGCTAGCCTTTAAAATATGGTTGAAAAAATCGCTGAAATTGGAAAGTGACGCGTACGCCTCAAGACGGAGTTAATGGCCTCAACGAGGTTAGTTGTCATTTGACCATACCGGTACCCCTCGTCAAACATTAAGCCTATTGCCACAGTTCCATGCTACCTAACCACCATTTGAGAGAAGGATTGGATCCCGCCATATCAGTCTCTAACCTCGCCAACTTATGTCTGAAACGGTGTGCTTCCAGCTCGTATCCTACGTATGTATTCCGATAAAATACGTTACCATCTGAATTAGGAAATGGACTCAAAATAATTACAAATATGAATTTAAATACAATATTTTTACCCATGTTCACAATTCGTTTGCGCCAGTCTTTGTTCTTGTACTCATTGTGGAAGTTGACAGCTATGTGACGAATACAATAGACAGACCTCCACGAAACCTCGGATTGTCGAATCGCAGCAACAAGACCATTCGATCTGTCAGAGATAATGCAAATGTTGTCTTGCCTGACAACATGTCTCCGCAAGTTCCGAATGAAATACACCCACGATTCGGAGTTCTCGGACTCCACGATGGTAAAAGCGATCGGTAGTACATTTCTGTTACCGTCTTGTGCAACCGCAATTAGAAGTATCTGCGTGTATTTTCCATAAATCCATGTTCCACCAACTTACACTAGCGGTTTGCAGTGGGGGAAGGCCTTAACACATGGATCGAAAGTCCAAAACAGTCGTGTAACAGCCCGATTTAAGGGCTTGTCGGAACAGTGGTTTTGGAACCACTAATCCGAGGTTGGATAAAATTATTTTTATGTTATTTTATGAGTTAGAGCATGATTATATAGGTGCATGAAAATTTTGGTGTTTTAATTTTAGCGATTTCATGCTTAATCGTGAAAAAGGACTAAATCGCATAAAGTGTGAAAGTTCAATTTTACAAGCTAAAGGTGCCTAATAGCCATAGAATATTAATTGGAGGTTACAAATGTGCAATTAGGCCTTGTTTTAAGAGGTGACCGGCCACAGGGGGACAAAGAAGTCAAAATTAGTCAAAGTGGGTGTAGTAAGTGGATTAAATTGAGGAAATAAAATAAAATAAAGAAAGAAAAGATATAAGCTTTTCTTCTCCTTCCTTCCACCGAAAATTTGCAGCAAAAATAGGGGTTGAGAGCTAAAAAATTTCAGCAAGCTTATCTCTTTACAAGTAAGTGATTTGATAATCATTTCTTGATAAAAATTATACTTTTGGAACCCTTAAAGCTCAAGCTAAATGGTTGAAAATTTAGAGTTTTACCATGTGAGCTTTTAAGTTGGTTTCTGCATTTTTATGGAAGAATATGATTCTTAGTTGTTAGATAAACAACTTTTGTGAAAGATGTTTCCATGGAAACACCTAAAAGGACCCTTTTATAACAGTTGTAAAATATGTGGTAAATGTGTGAAATAATGAGTATTGAGGGTTTCCATAAGAGTAATAAATGTTCACCTAGGCTCGTTAAAGAAATTTTTTTGATTAGAATTGATTTCCGAGCCTAGAGGTAAAATGGTCATTTTGTGAAAGTCTATAGGCAAAATGATAATTTTTCCAAAGTATGATTATTGAAATGTGCTGATTAATATGGTTATTAAATGAGCTAAATTGTTATTATAGATCAAGAAGAATGAAGGATTAACCTCGACCGAGGAAAGGGTAAAATATCGGACTAGATCGGTAATCTAGCTTATTTTGAAATCAAGGTAAGTTTGTATGTGATAAATTCAACATCATGCTAGTATGTTTTAGAATGTTTGATATTATAATGATGCATAATATTTCTATGAAATTGAATGATGGTGTTGAATGAGAAAAATGATAAAAGTTGTGATGTTGAAGTCCTAGATTGGACTATAATAAATGTGAGAATACTATCATTGAGACATGAGATAAATAAGGTCCCGTGTAAAACCATGTCCGGGACATGGCCTCGGCACTTGATTGAGATCCCGTATAAGACCATATCTGGGATATGGCATCGGCACTCAGAGGTGACCTTATGTAAGACCACATCTGGGACGTGGCATTGACTTCATAATTGTATGAATGATGATAAACATGTATCTTTGGGTATCCCAAGTGATTTAGTGGGATAAGTAGTTGAGTTTGAAATAGAAATGAGATTAGTGCTAAAGCTATGTGATTGAGTGAATACAGGTACCCATGAGTAAGTCACGAGAAATTGTTTATGATACATGACATGGTATGTATGTAATAAGAACAAGCAAGAGCAAGTTATGGCAAAGTACTTAAGACTTTGCATTTTATCCAATGCCATGATTGGATGATATTATGAGCTTATGTTGTTATTTATTTTCATGCAAACTTACTAAGCTTTATGTTTACCCCTCTCATTTCCCTTTTCCTTGTAGTTTTACCAAGTTAGCTCGAGAATTCGTGGAACGTCGGAGTTTGAAAATTACACTATCGACTACTCTTGGTATAGCAAAGTTAGATTCATTTTGAGTATGACATGTATAAGATTTGGTCTTTTTTGTTATATCATATTTTTTAGCCAAAGTGTTGGCTATTAATGTTATCAAATTCATTTTGTAAGTGGTCATGGGAAATGGGCCAACACTTGACAAGTATATATATTCAATGATGATGAAATTCATGAAGTGTATGCTTGATTGGATTTCTTGATTTTGAGTCCCTATAAGTGCTTTATGGTCATAATATATGTTGGATTGAATTGGTATAAGTATGGGTGCTGTGTAGGGTGGCATTCGGCTTGGTAGATAGCCTTTCAAATGTCCACACGGGTAGACACACAGGCGTTTATCTAGGCCGTGTGTGACACACGACCAGCCCCATGGGCGTGTTGATTGGCCGTGTGTCCCCTGCATGCTAGGTTTACAAAGTCAGTATGCTTAGTAGTAAACATACGGGCAGAGGCACGGCCGTGTGTCTCAACCGTGTGGGAGTCACGGCCTTGGCCACGGGCGTGTGCCCAAGCCGTGCGAGGTCTGCACCTGAATTTGGAATTTAGTTCCCACACGGTCGGAGGACACGAGAGTGTGACTGGCCGTGTGATGCAAGTCAGTGTTGACCACGAGTATGGAACACGGGCTTGTGATATGTCACACGGACGTGTCACTTCTTCTACACGGGCATGTGGCCCTGTTTTAAGCAAGAATTTTCTAAGTGTTTTAAAGTTTCCGGTTTGGTTCTGAACTATTCCAAATGTATGTTTAGGGCTTCGTATACCCATAATAAAGAAGTTATGTTCATGAACGAAAAAGTTTTAAGTGGGAACGAAATTTTATAGCCCGATGTTGTATATTTAAGTCAGTTAAGTTCGGTAATGCCTCGTATCCAATTCCAGTGTTGAACACGGGTAAGGGGTGTTACAAGTTAATGGAAAACTCTTCTCCCTAGTTCCGATTGTCCATTAGGGCCTCTATAAGGCAACATTTGCAAGTTCACGACAGTTCCTAGGATGCACTCCACCATCACTGAAATCCAACCCTGAAGTTCATTATATGACTCATCCCAGTCACCGTACAATTGTTGCATAGCCATTTGTTTTGCCTACCACGTTTTCCTATACGACACTCTGTACTGAAATCGAGCTTGCATGTCTGCAATCAATGTTGACACATGAATGATTGGGCTATTTTTCACTAATGGCATGATGCAGTTGTAAATACTTCTGGCATCCAATTTCTGGTGGTCTTGAGACCTACGTGCGACAGTACATGTATGACGCCTTTCTAATTTTCGTATTTGCCACTGTTGAATCCTCTGTATAAATGTAGCTCGAACTCGCCAACGACACCTATCGCCGGCTTTCCAACATTCTCCAACATAAAATGTCGGTGTAGATTTGACAACCTTGTAATCAATCGACAACTTCATGCTGTATTGTTTGATGACAAACACTCAGTCCGCCTTGTTCTCGAACTATTGCCCAATGAACAACTCCTCGAACTGTGAATTTACTACCAATCTATGAGCAGGTACTATATCGGCGTACTTAGGAAACTCGGATGCATGCGCTGCATCTGGATCTATGTTTAACATGTCGCACCCAGGTTCATTTCGTAAAATAATGCCACGACTTGGGTTACTGAATGAAGGGTCGTGAACATCTTCAACCTCCTCCGGGCCTTCATCATTGATATTGTCCGGAACCTTATCAACATTGGGGTCACTAAAATATTCAACGTCTTGATCAGGATCTTCACCATTATTGTTCATTTCATTGACATTTGCCTTTGTGCTTATTACCACCTCCGGATGTATTTGTAGACGGGGACAGGAGGTAGGGTTGTTATACGAACTCCGACCATAATTAGGATTTTTGGGTATCTGCGATGTCTCTTCACATTCTAATTGGTCTGTCCATCCAACATTAAGATCAAAGTCAAATTCGCGATGTTGACTTATTGGACTAACATTCTCAACAGGCTCTAAGTCTGCTAACTCGGCAAATAATTCAACTGGTTGCGGGTTCTCACTCCCAGTCGACCACCATATTTCCATCATAGTGCCCAAGTCATCATCATCTAACAACTGCATCTCACAAAATTTGAACGGATTTGTAGAGACTGGAAACTTGTAAAATAATTTGGACATCGCCCTTCCACAACGGATAGCTATTTTCGCACTGATCTTCCTTTTCATTTCTGCTAGCTTCACATTTTTTTGAATCGCAAACCTACTATTTGCCGACCTTGAAATATACAACCAACATCACCTTCTATAATTTCACCATAAAAAAAAACATACACCAAAAACACCTCATTATTCATCTTGAATAGATTTTTTGAACTCTCGTAGTGAACACAACAATTTCATCATTTTATATATGGTAAAGAACCAAGAGGTGGAGCCATAAAGAATTACTCATATTAAATATTAAAATTTTATATTAAAAGAATATAAAAAAGTACACTATAAAGTGATGGAGCCGATCTAAATGGCTCCACCAAATAAAATATTAATTTTTAAAATTTAAAATTTAATTTAAAAAAATATTTGAATATCTTTAAAATTAATTTTAAAATTATTAATTTATAAAAATTATATTTAAAATTTTAAAAATATTTAAAAAATTATAAAAAATAATAAATTTGGATGGTCATATCTTTAAAAATAATATATTTTAAATAATTCAAAAATCATAATTTAAAATATTATAAAACAAATTAAAAATATTTAAATTTTAAAATATTATAAAACTAATAATAAATTTGAAAGGTCATATCTTTAAAATATTTAAATGTTTTATATTATTAAAAAATATATTTAATATTTAAAAATATATATTATAAAACATTTCAAATATACATTTCAAAAATTTTAAAATTAATAATAATAAAATAATAAAATAAATAATGATAAAGACAAAATTTAAAAAAAGTAATAAAAAGAAAGAAAAAAGGACAAAAGTAAAAAAAAAAAAAGTAAACGGGTGTCAGGCGAAATCTGGTAGCGCCAAATGAAATGGCTCCACCAAAAAGTGAAAATTTTTTTGTTAAAGTTCCTCATATTTTTAAAAATTGCAGTATTTCCCTAGTATTTATACATGTAAGACCCAGATTTTGCCCGGGCTAACAAGCCCAATTACAAAGCCCATTAAAAACCCAAACCCGAATGGCCCATTTTATCACCCAATTACCCAAAACCAAACCCAATTAAACCCAACCCAATTAAACCAAAAAAACAAGCCCAATTACAATACCCAATTCAAAATTACCCTAGCCCAAAAAACTAACTAGCCCAATACCCAAATGAAAAAACAAAAGCAGCAAACCCTAGGTGCGCCGCACCTAGGGCCTTCTGCCTCCACCGCCCATGTCATCCTCTGCTGCCACTAGCCCTGTCTTCTGGCCACCTGCTCTCTGCACCACCGGCCACCGCCACTTGACCTGCAAGCATTAAAAACGGAAGGGACAAAAAGCTTGGAAAAATGGCTATAAAAGCCAATTCTAAACCGATTGTAAAGGACCCTTTTTTTATCAATAAAAAAAGACAGATTTAAGCACAGGAAAGCATCGATTAAGCGTTTTAAAAAAAAAAACCACTGAAAGTCAAGAACAGTAAACGAAGAATACGAAACAAGGGTATTTCCTATTTCCGTTTTCTGTTTTTTTTATGTGCGTTCATACATTTGCTCATTTTTCTTCAAGAAACAGTTTATATATCATATATATGAATAATACATAATAAAAAGGGAATAAAAAAAGGAAATTTTTACTTGAGCGTCGCCACAGCGACTGTGGCCGCTAATGACTTGACAGACGGCGCAGCGGAGAACGACGATGAATCGCCGAAAGTCGCACCGGCCCCTAGGCTCCTACAGAGAAAAAAAAGGGTTGAAAAGCTTTTTTTTTCTAAAACGAGTGAAAAATGATTTTTTTTTTAAAATTTCCCTTAAATAGTCTCCCAAAAAGACGTCGTTTTGGGCTGGCTTTCTAGGTGCCAAAACGGCGTCGTTTTGCCCTCAGGATCCGCGCGTTGACCCGACCCGCCTCAGGATCTGCGTATTTTATAAAAATGGGGAATTTATGCGCGTAGTCCCTCATCCTTTCCAGGCTTTTGCAATCAAGTTTTTTGTGTTTTTTTAATTTGGCCCCAAATGTCCATTTAGTTTTCAATCGAGTCCCTGCCTATGCTGCGCGTTTTGGGAGGAAAGGGTTATTGCCCTTTTTAGTCCCCCATGTAATCTGCGCGCTCCAAATAGGCCCTTTCTCCCTTATTTTATTTCGAATTGACCCCCAAAATTCTGTTTTAAATTCAATTTAATCCCTCTTCTAGTAATTTTGCAATTTTTACTATTATCACTATCATTATTGTATTTGTTTATTTACTTATTTTATTTTATTTTTTTGTTTTTGTACTATTGTTTTGCTTATTATTGTCTTTATTATATTTATTATTATTATTTCTATTATTGTTTTTATAACCATATTTTTATTATTATTACTATTACTATATTATTATTATTTTTTATATATCTATATATCTCTTATTATTTCATTTACTAATTGCTATTATGATTACTATCGTCATTATTTATTTTTCTTTATATTTTCATTATTATTATTTTATCGTTATTTCTTATTTATCATTTTTATTCCTATTATTATTATTATTATTATTATTCCATTATTGTCATTTTTGCATTATTATTAGTATTACTATTATTATTTTACTACTTTATATATGACTTACTTATTTATCGGTTTACCATTAAAGTTCTTTTATTTTTATTACTCTTATTTATTGTCATTTTTATCTTTTGTCACTTTTACCTATTATTTCCCTTTTAAGTTACATAGCTTGTTAGTTTCATTTTCTTCTTGTCATTCGTACTATTCGTTTATTATTATTTTGTTATACCTGTTAATATCATTATTTATTTCTTTTCATTTTTATTAACTTGCGTTACATCAACTTTCGCCTGACACAAAATTGTTTTCTTTCCCAAAAAGGCAATATTCCATATTTAGAAATTCGAGAGATTGTGCTTTAAAGTATTGGGTTTCGATTTTTCTCGTTTAATCTAAATAACCGAATATCCTTTTAAAACAAATACATTTTAAATAAAAAGCTTATTCTCGAGAACTCGAGACGCCGTGTCCTAACGCATTGGATGTGACGTTTTGTTATTCCGAGATAAGATTTTCTAAACCAAGGCAATATTCTGTATTTGAAATTTCGAGAAATCGTGCCCTAACGTGCTGGGTTTCGGTTTTTCGCTTGGCCAAATAATCGAATATCCTTTTGATATTTTCAATGCATGAGTCTCGGGAATCATGAGATGATCTTGGATTCGAGGATTTAAATTATCGTGTCCTAACGTGCTGGATGTAATATTTTATTCTTTCGGAGCGAGAGAATCTTAATATCCGATTCGAGAAAATTCAGATATTTTTAAAAGAGATCGTATTTTAAAAATCTTTTTAAATTTTCGACATTAAGATGTTAACTAATCAATTAGGTACCAATTTTGGGCGTATCGAGGGTGCTAACCCTTCCTCGTGCGTAACCGACTCCCGAACCCTTTTTCTGGATTTTGTAGACCAAAAATTATCGTTTTAATAAATTTAAACTTTTATTGAAATGATTGAATTACGAGGTGACCCGATCATTCCTCATAAAAAAAAAAGATTGGTGGCGACTCTCTTTTTTTCTTCGTTTTCATTTTCAAAATATAAAGTCGACCTCCGTTTTTTTAAAAAATGGTTACGACAATACAGATGGCACCATTCTATATGGCTCCACCAAAAGATTAATTTTTTTTACCTGGTTGCTGATGTGGCATGTTGGTAGAGCCAAATTCTTTTGTTTCACCAACTTTTACTGTAAATTTTAGGTTATTTTTATGTTTAATAAAAAATGGATCATTTTGATAATTAATTAAAATTTTTGAGTTATGTTTATAAAAAAGCCCACATTTTCACTCTCTCTCCTGATCACGTCACCCGAAAACGCTTCCAACGAAAAATATTTTTACCTCCTATCTCAAAATCAATCTGTTTCCTTAATTTTCAAAGAAAATGCCTTAAAACCCTGATTTCTTTTTTTAAATTCGCATAAACAGACAATAATCCCAACTACCAATGATCATCGGAATAACTGAAAAAAAAAAACCATCGGAATAGAATATATTTCCGACCAATCAAACACTACAATAGAGTCTAGTGACTAGGCTTATGAAACCCCTGACTAAACCACACGCTCTCTCTCTTGGGCGTGGAAAAAATTTACCAAAACCCACAATTAAAGCTCCCCCTCATAATCCAAACCTACGACCTCAACTTGACGTTGCCTTCACCTCCCAAAATTTCTAGCATCAACAGGCGCCTGCATAACACGCAAAACAATCAGGGCGTAGCTAAAACGCTCTTCTCATCCGTATGATTCTTCCCGAGCACGGCACTTTTGATGCACCCACACGCTTCTTCCCAGTCGCTTATATCCACGAGGGCATTCACCACCGTACACCTGTAAAGATAAGATCCTGGTAAAAAAAGTTGAGAGGGAAAAAAGTCGAAAGCACTTTTTAGAGAGAGAAAGAGAGCGGCGTTGAGGGAGGAGGACTCGTGAGGAGATCTGAAATCGAACAATCCAAGGTGAGGAGCTGAGAAATCTGCCTTTCTTGTTTTAATTTATTTTGTCCGTGTTATCTTTAAATTCGGTTTTAGGGTTTTACATAGATGGTTGTAGTTTTAATTTTGTAGATCGAGGCTTGGGTTTTTCTTCTGTAGATTTTTTGTGTTTCTTTGGATCCGGTGGTTGAAACTTGGGGGAACTCTCAAGTTTGGGAGGTGAAATTTAGGGTTTTTGGTGCAGAGGTCGTTGAACCCTATTTGGGACTTGGTTGCGAGTACAGAATTGTTTTGGTTGGAGACTGGAAAAAAGGAATTAGGGTTTAAAACCCTAATATATGTGTATGGCTTCGGGGATAGTAGCTGGAGAAGGAAAAGATGGTGAGAGAGATAAACAGAGGTACAGTGAGAGCAAGGTTTATACCAGGAAAGCGTTCAAGGGTTCCAAGAAAAACAATCTTCTCAACTCCACTGTTAACAGTAGCAACCTCAACCGCCACCACGACACCACAACCACCACCTCCACCTCCACCACCACCAACAACCATGACGACAACAACAACAACAACAACAAAAACGACAGCAACGTGGATAGGGCTGCCGTGAACGACACTGATGTCACCCCAACAGCTGTCCCTAACACCAATGACTACAGCAACCACCCCGTTGAAAGACCTGCTCAGCCTCTTCCTTTGGAGTTTGGGGGTTCAGCTCACCAACAGCCTGGTCCTCGCGTGGATACTGCTGTGTCTGATGACTGTTCAAACCTTAATAAGCAGGCAGCTGTGGCTGGAGCATTGAAGCCTAGTTCCGAGAACCAGGTGAAGATCAATTTGGCTTCAAGGTCAAAGCAGGAGATGGGGGAACTGAGGAGGAAGTTGGTCAGTGAGCTTGATTTGGTAAGGAGTTTGGTGAAGAGGATTGAAGCTAAAGAAGCGCAAATAAGGGGGTTTAGTAATGCCCCTGCTCCTTTAAATAATGCCCCTGTTCCTTTAAATAATGCCGTCAATTATGATTTCGATAGGGTTCAACCAGAGCCGGCCTCAGTGGGCATTTCGAATGAGCCTGTTAAGAAATCAAGGCCTTTGAATCAGTTGAATATTTCTGCCTTGGAAAATAGTCAGGGTGCAAATGAAAATTTGGAGAAGGAGAAAAGGACGCCTAAGGCAAATCAGTTTTATCGTAATTCTGAGTTTTTGCTTGCAAAAGATAAGTTCCCACCAGCTGAGAGTAACAAGAAGTTGAAATTAAATGGGAAGAAGCAAGGAGGAGGTGAATTCACACACGGATTTGGCATGGGTAATAAGTTCTTTAAGAACTGTAGTTCTTTGCTTGAAAGACTAATGAAGCACAAGCATGGTTGGGTCTTTAATTCTCCTGTTGATGTCAAAGGCCTTGGTTTGCATGATTACTATAGTGTCATTAAGCATCCCATGGATTTGGGCACTGTGAAAACGAGGCTTGGTAAAAACTGGTACAAGTCACCAAGAGAGTTTGCAGAGGATGTGAGATTGACGTTTCAGAATGCCATGACATATAATCCCAAGGGACAAGATGTTCATGTAATGGCAGAGCAATTATCAAAGATATTTGAGGGCAAATGGGCTTCTATAGAGGCAGATTATATTCGAGATATGAGACTTGCAGTAGAATATGAAGCAAGTCTTCGTATGCCAACACCAAGAAAGGCACATTCAATGCTACCACCTCCGCTTGATACAAGAAGGATCTTGGATAGATCAGAGTCAATGACACGCCCTGTTGATCCCAGACCAAAACTTATTGCTACTACTCCTTTGGGTAGGACTCCTGCTCCAAAAAAGCCTAAAGCAAAGGATCCTTACAAGAGGGATATGACTTACGAAGAGAAGCAGAAGCTTAGCACTAACCTTCAAAGTTTGCCTTCAGAGAAGCTGGACAACATTGTACAGATTATTAAAAAAAGGAATTCAGCTGTCCTTCAACATGACGATGAAATAGAAGTAGACATTGACAGTGTGGATACCGAGACTCTTTGGGAGCTGGATAGATTTGTTACCAACTACAAGAAAAGTTTGAGCAAAAACAAGAGAAAGGCTGAACTTTCCATTCAAGCCAGAGCAGAAGCTGCGCAGATTGTGCCTCAGAAAGTAAGGGTTATGTTTTTTTAAAATAAAATCATAGTTTATTATGAAATAATATTTTCCTGAGGGTTGCTAATTTCATGCATTTGTTGTATTTAGTTGCAGACTGTTGCTCCTGTTTTGGTGGAAGTTCCCAAGGAAACTACAACTAGTAAGTTTTCATGTTAAGGAGTTATAAGATGTTTGCTACTTGCTTTGGTTGGGCTGATATCTAAATGATTATATATATATATCTGCAGATGAACAGAATGTGTCCAGATCACGTGTTGAAGAAGAAAAACAGGGAGATGCTGCTAGTAGGTCAAGTAGTTCAAGTAGTTCTAGCAGTGATTCTGGGTCTTCTTCAAGTGGTATGATGATTTATTTCTTACATGATTTTTAGTGGAACTAAATTGTGTTTTATTGTTCTAACATATATAATTGTTTGTTGTAGACTCTGATAGTGAAAGTTCCTCGGCCTCTGGATCTGATGCTGGACATTCACCTAGAGCTTGAGTGTTTCTCATTTAGGTATGCTGAAATGTCCCTGTATCTTACAGGCATTAATGATTTGATTTCTTAAAGTTGCTCAGGTGTATGTGGTCATTTTTAAATTACCTCTTTAGCTGTAGAATTGTTATAAGTTTTATTTGTATTGTGGTTCTTTCGAGTAGTGTGATTGATGTTTAGTGATGATGTAAATGGTGGTGAATATTTTTGCCTGGTAGCATCACTATGTAGTGAGCGCACATAACTTCTGTTAAAATTTGGATTTGTAAACAATTCTGGGTCTTGAGACCCTGAGTCAACTCTTCAATGAGATTTCAACTTGTAGGTCTCAGATGCAAATACTGAGGGGAGAGTGAGTTTCTGAGTTTATTTAAGGGAGTTAACTCCCTTTCTATTTGAAACCAGTGGACTTCCATGTGTAAGGAAAACGAAAAATATCTGCGGACCTTACATGTCTTGGTGAATTAATATCCTTGTAAGTTGAAGATGTATAGTTTCAGCATTTGATGATTGCAAACTAGGTAAGCCAAATATCAAACTGTTTATGTTGAAAGAATGTTTTCCTTTTGACAAGGGGGATATCTAGCTATGTTGTGACTTTTGACTGTATATGCTGGTCTAGTTGCGTGTTGAACTTTGCCATGATGGATGGAAAGGAGATTTCAGTTATTTAAGGAAAGAGTGCTGTTATATTTGAAGTTCTTGGTTATAAATGTTCATTCATTCTGTGGCAACTCCTTAGACGAACTGTTATCTGAGATTTGGCTTGTAGATGCCGGTCTATTAAGTATAAAACTTTATAGTTGTTGTGGTTCTCTTCAAATCAGTTAATTCGTGGCTTTTGTTAAGACTAAAAAGTTCTGACAGACCTGTGGTTGTGATACATCCTGATTCTTTGGAGGAGAATTATATCTTTGTCTGGACTTTCAGGTCGGTGTGTCAGTGCATTTAGTTTATTGTGCACTACAAATATTGGTTGAAACATGAAAGTATTCTAGTGTCCACTTTACCACGAAAATCAATTATATTATGCACCTATTTTAGTATACTGTTCTTTATTGGAGAAATAAATCACTTAAAATGTTCTTGAATTCTTTCGCTTCTATTAAATATGCCCTTAAACTTTTACTGTACTCAAGTAAAGTTTATCTTTTGATTTGCTACAAAATAAGCCCTTGTTTCAATTGAATGGTCAATTTAGGTATGCTTAAGGATAAGGGATTTGAAGGGTCAATTGTAATTGAGTAGGAGAGGTATTTGAAGGTAAAAAGATGCAATAAACGTATTGTGCATATAACTAAACATGGATGTTATGATGTAATTTAGCTGTTGTGATACTGTATCTGTTATGATGAAGATGTCACTCTCTCTTTGATTTTTACACATGCTTAAGTGGATTTAAGATGCTTCATTAAGTGTCCTGGTGTGGTTTTCTGTAATGTGATGCTATATTCGGTGAAAAGCTAATTTTTTGGAGAATGACCACAACATTGCAAATAGGATTTTCTCAACTTCTTACTGTTGCCATTTGATAAATTTCTACAGCCATTTTTGATACTAAGGTTAACAAGATTAAATTTCTTTAAAATAGTTGGTAGTGTGTGGGGTTGCTGGTCTAAGAATTTAGAGTAGGTGCTGAGCCATTGTGATCCTGTAATTTTGCAGATTGGCCTCTATGAATTTGATGTTGCATTTGGGTGTATAGTGAAGATTTTGGTACCTCGGACCTGAAGGGCTCCCTCCAGGCGGTTGAGCCACCGTCAAGATGCTGTTGTTGGAAGTGGGAACAAGGCTTCAGCAGCACTTGATAATTTGTGGAGTATCTGTATAATTATAATTAGGATGGGTAGATTGTGGTGTTGAATGGGTAGGGATTAGAAATAGGAAAAATTGGAAGCACGTGTGTACATTGCTAATTTAACAAGTGCTACTTAACTCACCCTAGTTTCATGGAACTTTGTTTATTGTGTTTATGCTTTGTGATGGGCAGATTCTTTGATTTGATGTTATTATACGGAAAGAAAGAAACAAGGCCTTGTAATTCAAAAGTAGTAAGTATGCTTCAAATGAAAAATAATAATTACGATTTGATGTTGCCCTTAGGGATTGTGCTGTTTCTGCTCTGTTTGGACATGATCACAAGTTTAGCTATTGTAGGCTTGGGATTATTATTGTTTCAAATTTTGATTTGAATATTTTTTGTGAATCTATCAAATTAATTCGTACCTCAAATCGATAAATGTGATTTATCATGTTCGATTGTACTGTCCTAACACACAAAAGCTTAAGGGGAAATTCAATGCAGTTCGCATCTTATTAAAACTTTAGTTTGGTAAATTATGTGAACTTAAGCCATTTTTTAGTTTCAAATCCATTTATGTAAATTTAGTGCTTGAAAGATGAGAATTCTCAATGGAAATGTGGGGGAAAATGTTTTTATTTATAGTTAAGTTTCTCCAAATCTAAAGGTATAATTTAAAGTACATTGATGGCCAATATTAAAGCTTATTTATAATATGAGAATTTTAAGGGATTTAAATTTTATACAATCTTATCACTTAGGATTGCTATGTTCGTCATGATAACTCTAGTTTTATTGGAGTGTTTTACTATATCATTAAGGCTTCAAGTAGATGGACTTCTCTATTTGTTCCACGGATAGGATCAATTTAAGTGGGTTTAAATGAGCCACATTTAATTAGTTGAACTTCATGGGATATTTTGTGTGTATTTGTCACTGGCTTTGATCTACGGCCCATTACATTCTCCCCGATCCATTCTTACGATTCCTTTGTCGCGTCCTCGGAATGGCACTATTTTGACTCGTCCCGAAATTGTCCTCGTAACATTTGCCTCGATTTATATCTTCATTGTCGCCAACATTTGCCTCGATTTATATCTTCATTGTCGCCTAACTTGAACTGTTTCTCTTTTTAGTACATATTGTTCGTAAGAGCTTACCGTTTTTACTTGCCTCCATTGTGATTTGCCTCGATCGAAATCCCCTTGATCCTCACAAATAGGCTTAGGCATGCCCACTATTGAACATTGGATTAATCTTGAGTATTGTCGCCAATTGTAGGTTGTAAGTCCCTCGACTTGCCCACTTCAGATATTTGAAAGGGCCGTTGTCTCTTTGCCAAGCCTACGGTAAGTCATAATGTAAAACACTAAGAAAGAGTTGAGATGTACCTTACTCGTCAGATTTACTTGGTTTGACTGCTCAGTTTGCATCACTACTCTTCCAACAAAGCTCCACGGACAATCCACCTCTCTTATAGGTGGTAGCCCTACTGATAACTCAATAGGCTTTATATCGGTTTGCCGCACTCTTAGTATTTTCAAAGGGGTCTTCGTAGCATTCTGATCTACCAAGTCAATGTTCTTACCACGATTAACATCCTTGGCTAGCTGGATTGTTGATAATACCTTCGTTTCACCTTTCTTATTACGATTCACCTGTATAATGTATTGTCATTTACGAGTGTCCAAGATACGTATACAATTAGCAAAAGGAACCAACAAAGCATTAATCTTGTCAAGAAAATTTAAGCCAAGAACAAAGTCGTAATTATCTAAGTGAATTACCTCGAAGTCTTCATTGTATTTACCAATCTATAACTCAACTCCTTGTGCTACTCCCATAGTTTGGATTTTTTTAAAATTTACAGTCTTAGTCTTCTTAGTCGACTTGCTAACTAAGAAATCAAGTTTACTTGTAGCTTTATCTTATATGAACAAATCAGATGCCCCCGTATCAACAAGAGCACTCCTTCGGCCTGATATGTTGATGTCCACAGACATTAATCCTTTGTGTTTGCGATCTCTCTTTGTTTTAGAAGAATTGAGTTCATTGACTCAAGCTTTAAAATCTCACTTTTTGGCTCTACTTTTGCTTTATTGATCGCAGATATCTTAGATTGCTCTAGACAATCCCGCATTTTATGTAGACCATAGCATAAGAAACACCTCATTGGTTTATTTTCATTCTCTCTGATCCTCTTGGTTTCGACAAAACTCAAGATTAAACCAAGCTTCTGTTGGGACAGCTGATACACCTCGTAGCGCAACGAAAAAAATGTTTCGACGATCTTCAGTCATGGATCCAATACGGCAAAAACTCTCTAGGAAATTTTCCAGAGAAATCTCCCAAAATAGTTGCTAGACTTTTTTTTCTTATTTTCTTTTTAAAACACACTTACCCTAATTTGAAATTTTGGTATGCATATATTAAAAACAGAATCAATTCTATAGAGAACATATGGAAAACATTAAACACATTATATTCTTTCCAAAAAGAATTATAACATATGGAAGGTATTAAAAAATTATATTCTTTCCAAAAAGAATTATAATTACCATGTTTCAATGTTTGATCGAAATCATAATTATAATGATTTATTATAATAATTTCGATAAATTATATCCTGTTAAAATTCTATATGAATCAAATTCATATATTAATTTTAACTATGTTATCTATTTGTGTACAACAAGCTTGTACATTTAATTCTTTTAATATTTACAACAAGCTTGTACATTTAATTCTTTTAATATTTAACTGTCAAATTCAATTAATTCAATAATTAATTTAATTTATGCGACAACTAAAGACAATACCAATTGTGTTTGGATTTTGTTCGTTTTAACCATAGAGTGTGACCTTGTAAGTTCTTGTAACATTAGTAATAATACTAGAATATTTCTAATAATACAAGCAATGAGTGGCATCTAGCAATGCATCATTGCTACCTAAGTTACAAGAACACGTAATTCGACATAACTTTTTTATGATAATCTTTCATGTATTACATCCTTTTGTCCTTTATATCTAGATTGGAAACAAGTCATGGAATAGTCATACTTGCATAATCCAGTCTCATGTTTCTTGATAACTCGAGTAGACTACAATAAACAAATAGGTATGATATCTCATATCAACTTATTCAAGCATGGTCATGCATTTCTAGTCTCATTCAATCAAGTGGCCTAAGATATTACTCCCATTATGTAGGAGGGTCAAATCCTATACTAATAAACCATATCCCACTACATAGATTGTGGCATATCCAACATCAGTTTTTTATGTACAACCTGTTATAGAAGTCGTCTGACTGTATCAAAATATACAAATCACGATGTTGGGATAATGATATCTCAAGTCTGAGAATCATATACATAGTTATCTATATGAGTAATGTTGTGACTATTACATAATTATCCAAGAAACATACTCATAGTGGGTCAGTCCAATATGTTGTTCTCTAGCACATACTCATGTATTGATTTTGACATCCCTATGTCAATGACAACACTTTGTCATCAATCAACTACACATAGTCTCAATGCATTATTGTTGTCCAAGCCCACAATAATACTTGACTAAGGACCTTTTAAGAATAATCATATTTTCTTAGGACTTTATTACAATTTAGTTTATTTATATACATAGAAAAAGAAACTGAAATAATAATGACAATACTTTATATTAATAAACAAGGTAAAACAAGTATATAATTACAACCATCTCATGGTTGCTCTTTGGGCATACTATAATAGCTTTATTAGTGCTTTGTCTAGCTTATCATCCCCTTCGATGGTAGAAAGCGCATATTTTTTTGGATAGTCCCTTACTATATATGAACAGTTACAAAGGAAACATTTCATTAGCCCCTTCAGTTTGTTGTTGGGCTTTCACTTCCCATTATATGGTCTTCCTTACCACTATTCTTACCATTTTCATTGTTGCCTTTTCTATCATGTTTTTTTTCATGTTTTCCCCTAATATTTTCTGTCTTTTTGGGCTTAGAAGATTCGAACTTATCTTTCTTCGGACCAAACTCGACAAAAGACTCCGTCTCGGTCATATGTCACGGGCTGTAGATCAAAGCCCGTGATGACTATGTACAAAATGTCTTATGGAGGTCAATTGATTAAATGAGGCTCATTCGACCCACTTGATCTAGCCCGATTCGTGGAATATGCAGATAAGCCCATTTATTTGAAGCCTTGGTGACCAAGTGAAACACTTTAAAAAAACTAGGGCTACTCTGGTAGATAGGGAAACTAATCTTCTAAGATTTGTAATATTAAAAGATTTGATTTTGTAATCTTACGGGATCATGTAACTTCTTTAAGAATCTCGGTCGTCGGTGTAAAGTAATTTGTATCATTAGATCTGAGGGAGCTCAACTATAAATAAAGGTTTTCCCCCTTATTTGTAATCAGCCCATTGTATTCCATTAAAAGTTATAAAATACTTTTAAGAACATTAACTTAAACACATTGCAGGCATTGCTTTCTTGTGGTTTTTTGTTCTTCCGTTGTTTTTTTGTTTTTGAGTTGTTAACACTTTATTTTTTATGCCTTGAGAATTTCTATTGTGAACTTTCACTTTTCGAGAGTTAGGTTGACTTAGGAAAATTTGAAATCAAGAAATCGCCTAAAGTCGCATAGATAGAGAGACTAAAGTTCTAGCCCTGAGACAGTTGATATTCGAGCTAAAGTCCGAAGGCTCTGATCAATATGACAAAAGGAGTATATGATTAGATTGAGCCAATGGAGACCTGTAGGAGGGACAGAAAATCTAGTTGATTGAGGGACATGCTGTCAACTTTGAAAAGTCTAGTGATTAATCTCAAGGAATCCATTAAGGGTATGAGGGAGACATTCGAGATAGTTGAGGGATGCGTTGATGAGTTAGACTCAATGAAAGAGTAGCTCAGTGAATTTTTATTGGAGTTTCTCGTTTCCAATGTAGAAACGAGGCAAGGGGTGTTCAATTTCATAGTGAACAAACTGATAGCGATGGATGATGCTCTCAAGGCCTTGGTGACAGCCTTGAAAGAATATATAAAGGATCTTAAAGGGAAGCTCTTTATCTGCGAAGTTGTTTTGGGTAATGGGATGTTGGCTGCGACACCCAAGCATAAGGTGAATGTCCTCAAGTCAAAAGAGTTTAAGAGGACGAGGACGAGGTCCGAAAATGATGTGGCTAGCTTCTTATAGGGAATACAACAATACTTTCGTGCCAAAAGCATCGTGGATGATGCTATTAAGGTAAATACCAATGTTATGTATTTCAATGATCTCGCTATTTTATTATGGTGTCGTAGGTCCACAGATGAAAAACATGTTGGAACTGCAATTATAACTTGGGAGGAGTTCCAAAAGGAATTTAAGGAGCAGTTTTATTAAGCATATGCAGAGGATAAGGCTCGAGCTAAGTTGTGCCAACTTACGCAATAAGGTACAATTAGGGAGCATGTTCAAGAGTTCAGTAAATTCATGCTCTAAATTTTTTATTTGAGTGAGGGGGCATTTTTCTCTTTTATGGATGAGTTGAAGCCATGGACGAAGTAAGAGTGGTAACATCGAGAAGACAAGGAACACATTAAAGCCATGACTATAGCGGAGTCTTTAATTGAACTTGTTTCGAGGAAAGACAAGTTTGAGTCTTCCAAGTCCAATGAGAAGGGTAATGGTGGAAGAGATAAGGGACTAGTTAAAAATGATAATGGTGGTAATGAGAAACAACCTAATGGGAAGTGTAGACCCAACAACCATTCGAAAGACAAGGAGAATGAAAAGAAGCGTGTGCCGTATAAGATCCGAGACTACCTATAGTAATCCATGCTATTTGTGATTAGTAAAGAAGAAAAAGGGGAGCCTAATGAGGAAAATGTATTAAGGTTTGGATAAATGATACTCAAATTTGCGAAAGCGAAGTGGGATCACAAGCAAAAAAGGTTATGTTTGTGGACATCAATATCGCAGGTCGAATGAGTGCTTTTGTTGATACGTGGGCATCTGATTCATATCGAAGAAAGCCATGGGTAAACTTGGTCTCTCAGTTGGCAAATTGACTAAGAAGATCAAAACGATGAATTCCAAAAAGGTCCCAACTGTGGGAGTAATATAAGGGGTTGAGCTATAAATCGACGACTAAAAATGTAATGAAGATTTTGAGGTAATTCACTTAGATGATTACGACTTCGTTCTTGGCTTAAATTTCCTTGACTAGATAAATGCTCTGTTGGTTCTTTTTGTGTATTGCATATGTATTTTGGGTTTTCGTCAACGACAATGTATGATGCCTGTGATTCGTGATGAGAAAGATGTGACCAAGGTACTGTAGGTAATCCAGTTAGCCGAGGATGTTCATTGTGGAAAAAACATCGACTTGGTAGATCAGAGTCCTATGAAGAGCTCATTGGAAATGCTAGTTGTGCGGGAAACTGATATGAATCTTGTTGAGTTATTAATGGGGCTTTGGGGAAAAGTAGTGATACAAACTAGGTACTCAAGAAAAGTAAATGCAATGAGCGAGGTACATTTCAACCCCTTTTAGAGTTATAAAGCGGGTAAGCCGAGGGGCTTACAAATCAGTTGGCGAGAGAAATCAATGTTAGCCCAGTGTTTAATGTGGGCATACCTAAGCCTATTTGTGAGGATCAAGGGGATCCGATTGAGACAAGTCACAAAGTGGACAAGTAAGAGCGGTGGGCTCTTGCAAACAAAATGCACCAATAAGAGAAATAATTCAAGTTAGGTAAAGGTGAAATTCGAGGCAAATATATCGATTGGTTGAACTACTCAACGAAGACTAGTTGGGAATCGGTCGAGGCATTGAGGCAGTTCCAAGATGAGTCAAATCGGTGTCATTCCGAGGTCACAACGATGGCATTGCAAGAATCAACGATAGAGAATGTCATGGGTTGCAGATCAAAGCCCGTGACAAATGCACACAGAACGTTCTACGAAGGCCAATTGATTAAATATGGCTCATTCGACCCACTTGAACTTGCTCGATTTGTGGAATATGCTAAGAAGTCCACCTACTTAAAGCCTTGGTGGCCAAGTGAAACACTTAAGAAAAATTAGGGTTACCATGACAAATAGGGAAACTAACAATCTTAGAAGATTTGATTTTGTAATATTAAGGGACATGTAAATCCTTAAGAATTTCAATTGTAGATTGATTTTAATCTCGACCGTGATGTAAAGTAAACTGCACCATTGAATATGAGGAAGCTGAACTATAAATAGAAGCTTTCTCCCTCATTTGTAATCATCTCAATGTATCCCATTAAAAATTATAAAATTCTTTTGAGAGCATTTACTCAAACATCTTATGGGCGTTGCTTTCTAATACATCTTATGGGCGTTGCTTTCTAATAACTTTAGAATATAGAGTTATCTTCAACACTTTTTAACATATAAATTATCCAAATTCTAAGTAGTTGAAAACACTTTTTATAGTTTTTATTCATAATTCCGTTATATTAAGAAATACTATGAAAATGTGTTTTTTTAACTAATTATTATGCTAGAAACATGGTTTTTCATCTTTTTGAGGAGGTAATTGTGTTGGAAAAAATCCGGTTTGAAAACAGTTTTCTTGCACAGAGAAAATTTTAAAATTTGAAAACTAACCTGATTTGTGATATTTATAGCAATAAACTTTCACTAAATTTGTACCTGTGTTTTTGGATAAGCGGATCATTGATGTTTTCCGGCTTTCAATCAAACAATTTTGTCCTCTATTCTTGTACCATGAACTGTTTCAATTGTGGGGCTCGAACCAATTGAATCAAAACATAGAACTAGAAAAAATTTTCCTTTTGGGATAAAAACGAAAATTCTCTCTTCTTTAATAAAAACCGGTAAAATTGTTATTTTGAAAAATATATTTATAAGTTGAGAATAAATTCTCTTTATTTTTCGACAGAATAACAATATCTCAAAAGTTGTGTTAATAGCTCTATCGGTGCCATCTATATTTTTGGAATAATAAATTTATATTTTTGGACTGTTAAAAAAATGAATTTATATTATAGAGTCGGTTAAAAAATTCATTATTCCATCATTTTTTAACCGACTTTATAATATAAATTCATTATTCCATCTCAAAAATATCTTGTATAGGATCACAAATTTCTATTTTGACCGACTCTGGACGTACTAACGTCCAAAGTGTGAATACTACATCAAAAGATATAGATACATGAGGCGGTATCCACAAGTATACGGGTCCAGTTGTAATATGGTTACAACGGAGTAGGTGAGTACTCTGAGGATTGTACCCAAGGGAGGCGAGTGCTAGATCAATTTTAACCTAAACATCGAAAGATCTAATTAGTACTTTAATTTAGTTATACTATGATGGTAAAATAAAATAGAGTTTTTAAGATTTTTTTATAATAACAAAATAAAATAACATAATGAAATAAAATTCAAGAGATCAAAGAATAGGATAAATCAAATCTGCTTATAGGTGATTAGCTCGCTTCGGTATTTCCCATCAACTGTAGCTTCGGGTTTGTCGCCAATCAACTAGTCTTTGTCCCAGCAGGATCTTCCAATCTTCCACTCAAATAACGAGTCAGCAAGAACTACTTATCTTCTGACCTCACAGTCCAAACTGGTTTTGGGTGAAGGTGTTCACGGATAGGGCATTTAATCCCTACCTTGATTACTTCCTAGGGTTGGCAGGCCTAGGGTTTTAAATTCTTCCTTTCTCAAACAGATGATTCATTGAATAACCCCACAAAATAGTTAATGGATCATACCTTCACTCGCTAATCCCCCATAGAAAGATTGGTTCCTAATGGTTTTCATAAATAATATGGAACTGATGTAAAGAGAAAACATGATAAATGAATTGAAGTGTAAAGTTTAAGAAAACTCCTAATTTGTATTAAGAATAAATCAACTCCATAGAGTTTAACTGTTTCCACAAATCAGATCTCTTAAGATAAACAAGAACAACTTGAAAATAAATTTAAAACCTAAAAAGGAATAAAAGCTAAACTAAAATTAAAAGCATAAACCTAAGCTAAGTAATTGGTGTCTTTAACATATGACAAATGAGCCTATTTATAAATCTCAGGTGGTCGTCGTCCTTAACCCTAGGTTTAGCTGACGTTCCTTAGCTTTAAGTTTGATTGTCTAAACCAAAACACCCTCTGACCCGTGTTAATTGTTGTCTAGCGTATTGGGAAATGTGTCCATATTGTAATAAACATGTAACTTTTTTCTATTTATTTGAACGATGAATAAATAAATAAATAAAATTAATTTCACATTTCACTATTATGTCTTTTGTATTTATGTCTTTTATATTTTGCATGCATAGCGAAATTGTGAGAAGCAAATATTAACTCATTAATTGTCTAAAGTTCAAACTGAAGATAATTGGCATTGTAAAGAATGTTTACATTACGAGAAAAATGAATTACTTCAGTAGATAATCTAAATGAGTTCATAATCCCGTAAAAAATCAAAGTAAGCATTTGATTCAAATACTGAGAAAGATTATTATGTCGACTGCAATTCCAATTGGGGAGATGGCTAGTCTTGGCTATCAGAGCAGTTGACTCTACGAGTAGAGACATTGATGTATTCATTGATAAAATTATTGGCAATCATCCATACTTTGGAAAGTCAAAGATATGGGTATTAAAATGTTGGCACTAGAAATCTGAGATTTAAGGCACCCAAAGTGGGATTGAGATTTGGCATGAGATAATTGCAATTTTTTGGTCCCTAATTGTATAGTGACTTTGCAAGTTGATCCCTGAACCTCAGCTATAAATAGGCCTAACCATTTCTCATTTTATCAACCCACATTTTCCATTCTCTACTTAAGGCACTGTTCTTTTTCTTTGTAAATCTTCACTTGTATTTTGGAGTGAAATATATTTGGTAGTGCCCGAGGACGTAGGCAAAATTTGCTGAACCAGTGTTCTTTATTGTATTATTTTACATATTTTGTGAGTGTGATTGTAGTGATTTATTGTGCTATTAAATTACGATAGAGGGATATTCTGGCTAGGAAAGACCTGGTACTTAAGCGATCCTAGTGATCCAACTCTCTTTCTTGGGAATTAAACTTAGTGTGATTTTTCAGTACAATAAGTTTACTCTTTTACACGCTTCCGCACAACAATTGGTATCCGAGCTAGATTCGTACTTGGGGAATACGATCGTTTATGATACTATTTACGTATACGGTATTATTCATCCACAGCACTATTCAGTTGACTCGTGATCGCTCACGTATCGATGAGTTGGGATTGAGGAGAAAAATGGCAAAGGCATCGTTATTAGCAAAGACTACTGTGACCAATGCAAAATTTGAAGTAGAGAAATTTGATGGTACCAATAATTTTGGTATGTGGCAATGTGAGATCCTGGATGTCTGATGTCAGCAAGAGCTAGATATAACCCTTGAAGAAAAACCTGACAAGATGGATTATACAGTATGAATGGATTATACAGTGAAATTTTAGGCCTTTTTTCTAAAAAAAAAATTTATGAATATTTTATATTTTTTTCTACATTTTATAATTTGAAAAAGTAATTTTCATAATATAAAAAAATAAATTATGAATTTTAAATTTTAAATTTTCTTTCAAAAAAATTTCCGATAATTTAAAGATTCTAAAATTGCCAAATTGATATTTTAATTACAATTTAGGGACTAAATTAGCTATTAAAACTTTTGAGTTAATGCACTGTGTGTTCAAAATTTGTAATTTTTCATAGTTGTATGACAGAAAAAAAAAAACAGTTACTAATAATTGGGTAATTATTTGTATATAGACCTATCCATGAGTCAATGTCCACTTTAAAAGAAACCAGTCTCAAGCTTGAGCTAACTTGGTTCGCTAGTAAAACTCATTTATAATTTAAAAATAATAAAAACATATAATTTTATGTTAATGTTTATATATTTTTATAATTAAATTTAAATAAAAATATTACTTAATTTAAATTCGGAGCTCAATCGACTCGAAGATAAAAAAGTTGTTATCCAAACCCAAACCAAAGTCAGGTCAAGCGGAAGGAGCCGAGTGAGGAGAAGACTATTGGAATAGAGCTTATCTAAATATATTTTAGGAATACTAATTTAATGGTTCATGTGAATGTGTATTTAGGTAAAAGTATTAGGGAAGCCTATATACTTAGGGGCGGATTGCATTTCGGCTCTTCTATTGAAAAAATAGACAAATTAGCCTTTATACAATTTAAAACGTGTAAATTAACCTCTTCGTTAAATTTTTCGGTTAAACGATAACGTGGAACATTAATTTAAATGGTTAATTACTAATTTGGTCCCTGAACTATAGCTAAAATATCATTTTGAAACTTTTTTTAAATTCTTAACAATAATTCTAAAAAATTAAAAAAAACCTTAAAATAAAAATAAATTATTAAAAATATTAAATAAAACACATTTTAGATTACAGGCGCCTTTCACGGTGGTTCTACAACATTTTTAAGGGAATCTATTGGAAATGCAGTATTTTTTAGTGTGTATGAATAAGTTCGTTATTATATGCACTTACAGCTAAATATGTGGTTCATCTGACCATAACGATTTGGAAGATATGAGAATTGGAATTCTGGGTGATGTAGCTGTAAACATTCTAACATTCTTATATGTTGATTTTTCAATTTTAAATTACAATATGGTCTATTTGTATTTAGTTTTATTTTTAATTTATTTTACTTAGTTCTGATCAACTATTTTAACTTCAAACGTAACAAAAATCATTATCGAGATCACTCTCCGACAAATTTTTTCAAGTTTTAAATTCGATAAGATGTTATAAATTAGCACAAAAAGATAGATAGCAACATGGTGGAGGTTTTATAACAATCAAAATAATATTGAGAGTAGAGTAGGATACTCAACTTGTTTCCTCAACCGGATGTCTGACGTAGAGGATGCTACACACGCTTGGGTCCTACTATAGTAAAGAGCTTTTCTTGCTAATGCAGTTGTGATTGTCACTTGAGAGCTTTTCCTACTATACTAAGGAAGCTAATAATTAATTCATCAAATCACAACACACTTTTTAACTTCTTTGACGTTGTATATAATTAGTCACCACATAATTTTTAATAATTTTTAAGTTTTTTAATTGTTTAGAATTATTATTAAATTTTTTTTTTAAAAATTAAAAATAACATTTTAGTTATAATTCAGGGATCAAATTAATAAGTAACTATTAAAAGTAACGTTTTACTTCATCATTGAGAAAATTTTAATTTTTAACTGTATAAGAATTAATTTATCTATTTTTTCAATAAAAAGGACAAAATGTAATCTACTCCTAAATATAGGGGCTTTTTCGATAATTTTAACAGTGTATTTACAACTTAAGAGATATGTGACTCAAATGGTTAATTTTAAATAGTTACATGATTAAATTGTAACTTTTTAGAATTGAGCGATGAATGTGTAAAGTTATAAAGGAATGAGCATGGGTGTCTAAAAGTCTAATTCCAACAACAGCGACCGCTAACGTGCGCCTCTCAGTCTCCTCGACAAATTCCATTATCGCCAACATTTTCACTGCTATTCGTCCCTCAGGTCCGGTTTATTCTCCAATCTCTGTATCTTTACATATTTCTTCAGGCCATATTAGTTACTTTGAAAACCCTAGATTTTCCTTTTCTTTATTCTTTTTGAAATCTTATTTCCTCATTGGGTTACGTGCACTAGAGGGAGAGTAGGACCTAGGCATTGAGGATACTTTGTGGAAAACTCATTAATCGGAGGAAACTCTGTCCATATTTAGCTGTAAATAGAACATTTTGGTGAATATTTAAGGATTTGCTGAGGCTTGGAACTTTTTGGTTTTGGCTTCGGGACTTTTGGCTTATGGCTTTAGTTGCTTGAATGAAGGAATTTTTATTCGAAATTATGAGCTTCGGGCTTTTGGTTATTGAGACATGGAAAGTGATGACGGTTCAAACTCCAAGGCAGGTCCACAATTGCAATTTGATTTGGGGAATAATGTTGAGCTAGGGCTAGAAAAGGTTACATTACAGAATTCTTTGAAACTTAGGAACAAGAAAATGGATGGTGGTGGGGGCTCTAAGAAAAGACTAAAAGTAACAGCGGTGGAGGTTGATGTTGATTCAGATGATGATGAGCCCATTTTGTCCTTGTTGAAGTTAAGAAAACCCAAGAATCCTAAAAAGGATAAGGCTGGATTGGAAGGAAGCGCTGGGAAGTGCAAGAAGGTTGAAGCTAAAGCGGTTAAAACTGAGGGCAAGAATGAGGAGGATTTGGGGGGAATGAATGATACGTTGGCCAGCTTTAGAAAGAAGCTAAAGGATCCCAAGAAAGATGTTGATCCAGGAGCAAAGAGGGAAAGGGATTATTCTTTGAATAAGTCTGTGGAGGGTGGTGGAGTTTTGGATGGGAAATCTGGGTCAAACACTGGTGTGAAAGGTCAGGATATTGGTGAAGACAGGTCTGATGTGGTTACTGATACAGTTGTCGAAAGAAAGCATACAGGGAAAGTAAGGAGAGCCAAGTTTGATTCTAAATCCAAGCCCATCGAGGTTGATGATGAATCCAGAGCTAAGCTAGAGGAAGATCAGAATGAGGGAGGCTTGTCGCCTGAGGGTGGTTTGAATCAACATTCTCACGAGGCACAATCTGATTCAGTGAGGAAATCTTGCCCAATTTCGAGTTTGAAACATAATTGCAAGGGTTCCCATCGTGCTTCTGCTTCAAAGAATCCTAGCAGAAATTATGGTGATAGGTCTCATTCAGGTTCTAGTTCAAGCTTCTCACATTCATCCTCCAAAGAATGCAACACAGCTGAGAATCAAGGATTTGACCATAGTGTGTGTCAAGAAGAAAGCATTTTGGAACCAGGTGACTTAAATGTTCAAAAGGGTCCTACAGAGGATCCATGTAGGTCACCTAAAGCTTGTGACAAAGAAAAATATGGGCATTCCAACATTGAGCTCAGGGACAATTGCTCAGCAGTTGACCAGAGGAATAAGCCAGAAACTGAAGGTTCACGACAAACTAAACATAATCTGTTACTGTCTGTTGTTGATTCACTGAAGATGGAAGAGACTTGCACTGATGTTCCAAATGCTTGCGCTGAGGAAAACTCTTTAGAAAACTCTGTTCATCCCAATGAATTTGTTGCCTCCATTCAGTGGTGCAACTCTGCTCTCCGTCAACCTTCTGAAGATGCATGCCATGGTGCTTGTGGTCCCAGCCATGATACTCTTTTCATCAGCAAAGAGGCCAATGTTGATTCTCCCACATCAACACCTGATGAAAATGAAAGTTTCCATGAAGATGCAGTCTCTCTCCCCAGTTCTGAAATCAAAGACAGTATGTCATCAGCTGTCCAGCGAGGTGGGCGCAGTATTAAAAAGCGTAGACATGGAGATATGGCTTATGAAGGGGATGCTGATTGGGAGAATTTGCTAAATGAGCAAGGGTTTTTTGGAAATCAACAGTTTGCAGACAGTGATCGTTCCTTTAGAGCAAAAGAGAAGTTTGATGAGGCAGCAGTATCATCTGGACTGAAAGCTCGCGCTGTGGGACCAGTTGAGAAGATCAAATTTAAGGAGGTCTTGAAGGGTAGAGGTGGGCTACAGGAATACTTGGAATGCAGGTTTGTGAATATTTATATAATTTTGTTTGCTGTTTGTAATTGTTATGAATGCTTATGAGTATGGATTCCTTTTTATGCTTTCATTCTGTTTTTGGGTGGGTTTGGATGGGCAGTGTGTTTACCTGCGGTTAGTGTAAAAACAGCAGTGGCGGTGAGATTAGATACTATAGTGATACTCTAGCGTGAGACAAAAAATAAGCTAAACGCACCGCACCGCACCCAATCGCCCATCCAAACCCACCCTTTGTTTTAAATTATAACTATTAATTACATTGAGACCTTCGGTGCCAGGTAGCATCTTTTTGTAGTAATTTTATTTTTTGTGATCTGTGGTTTGGCATCTATAATATTCATAAACTTTAAGGATTTGTACTGGTCACTTTCTTCGATAGGAGCTGATATGATCGTTAGTTTCCATTGTGCTGCATTCAGATTTTCTGTCTTAAAAAATTATGTTTTCTTCAATGGAATTTAATTTCTTGGTGCTGCAGGAATCATATCTTAGGTCTTTGGAGTAAAGATGTTAACCGCATTTTGCCTCTTGCTGAGTGCGGTGTTAGTGACACTCCTTCAGAGGGTGAACCACCCCGAGCTTCCCTAATCAGGGAGATATATGCATTTCTTGATCAGGGTGTAAGTGTTTGCTCTTGAATGAGTGAAAATTTATCCATATGTTTGTTCATGGATACTTCTCTTTTTGAATTTCTCTTATTTTAGTACCTTTGTAAAGTATGTTGATCTTGAAGTTTGGATAACCTCTCTTTGCAGGGTTACATAAACTTTGGAATTGCTTCAAAGAAAGAAAAAGCTGAGCTTAGGGTTAAGGATAATTACAAGCTTCTCAAGGAAAGAAAAAATTATGGCAATTCTGTGGCCTCTGTTGCTGATTCAGAGGATGGAGTTGCCTTCATCCTTGGCCAGGTCAAGAATTCTGAAGCCTCTATGGATGCAAAGATCGGTGTTAGAGTTGATGATGAAAACCAGGCATCTGAAGCCACAATACCTGAAGTGTTGGTTAATTCGATCACATCAGAATTACCTTGCGGAAAAGAACAAAAGGAACACCCAAGTGATAATTGCCAGCAAAATGGCAGCATCAGTGCAAAACTAAACCCTTTATTGATTACTTCGCAGGTTCCAAGTGCAGATCTATCTTGTGATGCTATTGACATGGGAATAGCCCCTGTAGTAACTCCAGAAGAAAGAAATGACTCACATTATGTTCAGTCTGCAACTTATGATAAACCTGATGGGAATCATCAACTGCAGGGTGATTCAGAGGTCAGAAAGAACATCATAATTGTTGGAGCTGGTCCTGCTGGATTGACTGCTGCACGCCACTTGAAACGTCAGGGATTTTCTGTAGTTGTACTTGAGGCTAGGGATAGGATAGGAGGTCGTGTTTATACTGATTGCTCCTCTCTTTCAGTACCCGTGGATCTTGGGGCTAGCATTATTACTGGAGTTGAGGCCGATGTGTCAACTAATAGAAGACCAGATCCATCCTCATTGATTTGTGCACAATTGGGGCTAGAGTTGACTGTGTTGAATAGTTCCTGTCCTCTTTATGATATTGTATCTGGTCAAAAGGTTCCTGCTGATCTGGATGATGCTCTGGAAGCTGAATACAATAGTCTTCTTGATGATATGGTGTTTCTTGTTGCTCAAAAAGGTCAAAAAGCAATGACAATTTCTCTTGAGGATGGTTTAGAATATGCCCTAAAGAGGCATCGGATGGAAGAAATAGGAGCTGATATTGAAGAAATAGAATCACATTCTTCAGTGGATGCTGTTTATGACTTGAAAGCAAGCAATGGAAAAAAATGTTCTGAAGGGGAGATTTTGAGTCCTCTTGAGAGAAGGGTTATGAATTGGCACTATGCCCACTTGGAGTATGGCTGTGCTGCTCCGCTTAAGGAAGTGTCTCTTCCCAATTGGAATCAAGATGATGTTTATGGCGGCTTTGGAGGAGCCCATTGTATGATTAAAGGAGGTTACAGTAAGGTGGTTGAGTCTCTTGGAGAAGGACTTCTGATCCACTTGAACCACGTAGTCACAAATATTTCATACGGCCCAAAGGACCCTGGGATTGATAATAGTCATCATAGGCAGGTCAAAGTTTCCACTTCAAATGGCAGTGAGTTTTCAGGAGATGCTGTGCTGATCACTGTGCCACTTGGTTGCTTGAAAGCAGGAACCATAAAGTTTTCTCCTCCATTGCCCCAATGGAAACATTCTTCCATACAGCAACTTGGTTTTGGAGTACTTAATAAAGTTGTTTTGGAATTTCCAGAAGTTTTTTGGGATGATACTGTGGATTACTTTGGAGTGACTGCTGAGGAAACAGATAGTAGAGGCCATTGCTTTATGTTTTGGAATGTCCGAAAAACTGTTGGGGTTCCTGTTCTTATAGCCTTAGTGGCTGGTAAGGCAGCTATTGATGGTCAAACTATGAGCTCATCAGATCATGTAAACCATGCTGTACTTATTCTCCGAAAACTTTTTGGTGGGGCTTCAGTTCCTGATCCTGTTGCCTCAGTTGTGACTGATTGGGGAAGGGATCCTTTCAGTTATGGTGCTTACTCCTATGTTGCCATTGGAGCATCTGGAGAAGACTATGATATGTTGGGCAGGCCTGTTGAGAACTGCTTGTTTTTCGCTGGAGAAGCTACCTGCAAGGAGCATCCTGACACAGTTGGTGGTGCAATGTTGAGTGGACTTCGGGAGGCTGTGCGATTAATTGACATATTTACCACTGGAAATGATTATACAGCTGAAGTAGAGTCAATGGAGGCTGCACAGAGACGATCAGAATCAGGAAGGGATGAAGTTAGGGACATAATTAAGAGACTTGAAGCAGTTGAACTTTCTAATGTCTTGTACAAAAACTCTTTGGATCGTGCTTGGGTTTTGAGCAGGGAAGCTTTACTACAGGACATGTTCTTTAATGTGAAAACCACTTCAGGACGATTGCATCTAGCCAAAAAGTTGTTGGGTCTCCCGGTTGAATCCTTGAAATCCTTTGCTGGGACAAAGGAAGGGCTTAGCACACTCAACTCATGGATGCTGGTATTATTGCTTTTCATGATTTATTATCCATCCTTGGGTCCTAATATGAATTTGTTCTACTAATGCATATATTTAGTGGCACTAAATAATGGCTTTGATGTTTATTGTGTTCATATTGAAATTTATAGGATTCGATGGGGAAAGATGGGACTCAGCTGTTGCGCCATTGTGTTCGTCTTCTTGTGCTTGTTTCAACTGATCTACTTGCAGTTCGTTCATCAGGTACTTGTTTATTGTGCTACCGTATATATTTTTCCATAATGTACTTGCGCAGTATGTGTGAAGTTTTTCTTCGTATGTTAAATAAAAGTGGCTACAATGACTTTTTTATTAATAATTTTTATAGGCATCGGGAAAACTGTGAAGGAAAAAATTTGTGTGCATACAAGTCGTGATATACGTGCTATAGCAAGCCAGCTGGTTAGTGTTTGGCTTGAAGTCTTCCGTAAGGCAAAAGCTTCTTCAAAGAGAAAATCCCTCAAAGATACTGCTTCAGGAAAGCCGCCTCTACACTCACAACATGGTGCTTTTGAGAGTAAAGCAAGCTTGCAGGATCCATTTCCTGCTGGAAAGCAGTATCCTTTCTATGCGAAAGAGAATGGCAAATCAGTTGATATGGAGGTGGAATCTGTCAACCAAGGGATGTCAGAGGAAGAGCAGGCTGCCTTTGCTGCTGAAGCAGCTGCCCGAGCTGCAGCAAAAGCAGCTGCAGAGGTAGGTCTTTCTTGTACCCTTTTTACAGTGGCATATTGATATTGATGCATTGTCCTTAAACAACTGTTACTTGAATACCACCTTGTATAAGGGTTATCTGTGTTTTCGGATGTTTGGTTTTATCTTGTTTCTCTTCAACACCAAAAGATTTATAGAGCTTATACGTGTTTTGGTGTTAGCTTTTTCAGCATCAGCCTTCTCATATAACCTTTTAAGAGTATTTCATGAAGGCTTTTCTACTGTTAAAGAATTGAATGAATGCGTTTTTTTCACTTTTGATCAAGTTCATATCAAAAGTTGATAGACTGATAAAATATGGGATAACTTGTGATAGTATTTGACATCAATTCGAAAATGCAAAGAGTTGCCCAGCGGTGTAGTATAATCATATTATTCATGTAAATTTTGATTTTCATCTTCAATAAAAAATATTCCTTCTTTCTTTCCTACTTTGTTCATGGACTTGTGCTCATAAAGAGATTAACTATTGTACTTCGCAGGCACTTGCATCCACAGAAGCCAACTGCAACAAATTGCTGCAGCTTCCTAAAATTCCTTCTTTTCACAAATTTGCCAGAAGGGAGCAATACGCACAAATGGATGAAGGGAAATGGCCTGGTGGTGTTTTAGGAAGACAAGATTGTATATCAGAAATAGATTCTAGGAACTGCAGAGTTAGGGACTGGTCTGTTGATTTCTCTGCTGCTTGTGTTAACCTTGACAGTTCCAGAATGTCAGTAGATAACCTGTCTCAGAGGAGCCACTTGAAACTTAGAGAACACTCTGGAGAAAGTTTGGCTGCGGACAGCAGTATCTTCACAAAAGCATGGGTTGATAATGCTGGTAGTGAGGGGATTAAGGATTGTCATGCCATTGAGAGATGGCAGTCTCAAGCAGCTGCTGCTGATCCAGATTTCTTCCATCCTACAAATTTCAAGGATGAGGAAGATTCAAATGCTAGTTCAAGGCAAACAACCTGGAAGCATGATGGAAGAGCAAATGAGAGCTCCATCTCCCAAGTTTCTGTAAACAAGGAGCGATTTGAAAATCATCCCCATGGTACTGATCGTATTAAGCAGGCTGTCGTTGATTATGTTGCATCATTACTAATGCCCCTTTATAAGGCAAGAAAAATTGATAAGGAGGGATACAAATCGATAATGAAGAAAACTGCGACAAAGGTTTTTCTTTCTCTTTTCTTTTCACTCATTAGTTCTCAACTTTTTTTTTGCCTCTTTCCAGTCTGGTCATAGGCTTTTGTTCTTGTACCAGGTAATGGAGCTGGCAACAGACGCAGAGAAAAACATGGCTGTTTCTGAATTTCTTGATTTCAAGCGCAAAAATAAGGTATGCATATGCATTTCAAATGTTCTGTTTTAGGTTTATTATTTACCCAGTCTGCCTATAGACCTGTTGGTTCATCTTTTCTTTTTTGTTTTCCTCCCCAATTTTAAAGATTCTCTGAGACACGCTACTGGCTTTATAATTACTATTGAGATGATACAACCAGGGATTTATTGCTTTTGTTAGGCTTCATTTGTACATTAAATTTGATTTATAATTCTTATTATTCTGATTTTCTTTTTCACAATCACTTTAACAGACTTCCTAACAAAGTTGCTAAACTAAAAAGTTCTTGCTTCCCCTCTTTTAGATAGCTAACCTTGATGCATCATTCTTAAATAAACTTAATTTTGCATGCTTTTGACATGCAGATTCGCCCCTTTGTAGACAAATTGATTGAGAGGCACATGGCAATGAAGCCAATCATGAAACCATGATGGTGTTAAGTATTGACTGACCGGTTATGCTTTATTGGTTGCTTCTCTGCAAGACCTATAAAAGCGTCTCTCTGCTTAAGTTCACTGCCTTAAATTATGGTGATGCTGGAAAAGAGTTATACAATCCACAGTTCATGATTCAGGTGTCCCTGGAACCAAAAAACATGATTCAGTGTTTTACAATGTGGATTAACCCTCAAAGGAAAGAAAAAGTCGCCCAAATTGAAGCCTTGCTGCAAACTAGATCAGAAGCGGTACCAGAATATGGTAGAAGCATTTTGGATGCTGAATTGGTTTCTTTATTGTAAATGAGATCAATGAAAGTATTATGGCCATCATCTCTTCTGGATTGTGGGAAAACTTATTGGCGTCGAAGATGACATCAAGATCCTTGTATTATTGGCACAAAGACATAACTTCAAAGGGTGGTAGTCAAGATTCGAAATTTTATTCTTGGATTCCCACAGATAAGATATTACTTGTCTTACTTGTCTCTTTTTTATTTTGATGTGTACAGCTTAGAATGATGACAAGGATACAGAGATCGTCTATCTGGGAAATACTTCAACATTATCCTGATTTTTTAATTAAGCATCAGTTGCTAACTTCAATTTCTTTCTTCAATTCTTTGTTGAAGGAATGATGTTTACATGGATGGAATGAATCTGAGGGGCAGTTGAACTGCATGCCATCAGCACACATGAAATATATATATTTTCTTCATTCCATGATAGAAGCCTTGGAGCTATTTCCTATATGACATTTACATTGAAAATTGCTTGTATCATCAGTTTTGAAATTGTAAAGCAATTAGCATATTAATATTGTATAGCTATCGACTGCTGGGTAAGTTATTAGTTGGAGAAATGCCCAATGGAATGCTATAGCTGGCTGTTTCAATTGATCTACTTTGCATGCAGAAGGTGAATGGAACATCCTTTCCGTTTCTGGGTTACTTGTTCATTGAATGCATTTCAGTTGCTCATGCAAGCCTTAGATTCTGGTTTTCGCGGCTACATCAACAACAAATACTGCTCTCTCAATGCAGAAAGGTTTCTTCCCAACCGGGTATGGCTGTAGCCAAGTCCAGCCTCGTTCGATCCTCATCATCATTTCGACAGAGCATGCTTTATTTTCACGCAGACTTTGGCAAAACCTGCTTAAATGTGTCGTCCCTGTTGCTTCTTTCAATATTTAACACAAATCCTATTGCTGAAAGCAAGTAAATCTTACTGAAAAAATCGATTTCAATAGCAGGATACAACATCAAGGGAGGTTCTCGCCTTTTATTATTTGGCTTCATTTTCTATTTCCTTCATAGATTTTTCTTAATTACTTCCCTGAAAATTGTTAACAATTGATTTCTTGTTTCAAAAAAGAATATTTATATGAGCTTCTCTTTTGCCTCGTGCTTGTGAAATCCGTCTCCTTTTTTTACGTGAATCATCTGTCTTTTATGAACCCATTGTTTTATTTTCAATCTCTGTTGTAGAACAAGTGTTATTTTTTTGAGGGTCTGGGTCTATTCTTTCACTATACATTTTTTAAAGTTTAACATTCTTCCTATTAACTTTATTTTAATAATCGATCAAATTCATAATCATGTTGAATCCAACTTTAAATTAAAATAAATTCTCTTTAACATTATTTTCTCCTTCCACAAAATTTGTTAAAGTCTTAAGAGCACTGAATTTCTTACCATTTGACACAACAGCAATCCACAATCCTCCTTAATTATGATTTGTTTGCATACCCAACATTATTGACAAACCATTAAGGTTAGTCTATATTTTGAAGTATTAAATTTCGGTGGGATTTTTTAATTCTATAATCTTATCTAAAATAATAATATATATAAATGAGAATCGAGTTTAACTTCACTCAATTACATTTTGGTCTATTATTATTCAATACATATTTAAATAACATTTAAATAACATTCACAAATTAACTTTAAATTTAATGGATAATCCACAAATTAATTTACACCACATTTAAATGGTGATGATCATTGTATTAGATATAAATAGATGAAAAGATAACGAAGTAAAACTTAACTCATAACAATCATGGTGTTTTCCTTGACTTATTTCTGAAGTTATATTAAATAATAATCCTTAAATAAATTAAATTATAAAATAAATAAACAGGAGATACAATTCTAGTATATATATTATAATATAAGCAACTGCTAAATTGTAAGAAGAAAAGGAAATGATATAGTAAAAAAAACACAACACTGCACTAGAATATCTGGAAAGGAGGCTATTCGTTCTATGAAGCTGCTTTTCCCAACACTGACACTCTCTTTCATCATTTTCCTCTTCTTCAACACCACCATGACCCTCCATGCATTCCTCCTTCCTCCAACCAACTTTGATGTTTTTGAGTTGCTCACAAGCAAATGCAAGCCTCAACGCCTCCCCTACTGATTCAGGTTTTGGAGGAATTATCCACTCCTGAAATTCCTCCTCGGTCCATCAACAAATATGTCTTTCATCAAAATTTCTGAGATCCCATGGTCAGGCCATCTCTGTAAAAGCCATTGCAGTCTCAGGAAATACGAGCGAACACACTCCTCACTGCCTTGATTCATCATGGCAAGTTCATTCCTCAACTGCTCTTTCACTTGGGTTTTACGATACGCCTGCAGAAAAGATGCCTTGATTTCTTCCCAACCCAGTGAAGGGTATGGTTCTATGTGCAGATCATACCAGAGACCAGCCTCGTTGTGTAGGGTGACTGGGAAGACCCTCACCCTCATTTCAACAGATGATGCATTATTTGCACGGCAAACCTGCTTGAATGAGTCACTGAGCATTGCTTGGGACTGCCATGAGACCTTAAAATATGAAGTGGCGGAATTGGAGAGTGAATTCAAAGAGGGGTAATCTTATTGGCGTTGGTAATGGATTGTGATTGAAAGTCGGAAGCATGATCATCATAGTCATAGACACAGTTCTCATTCTCTGGTTGTTCCAACTCATCTCCAGTGGGAGAATTGTTGTGTGGGGGGTGCAAGTGGCCAAGAGTTGGGTTCTTGTTTTCTGAGGCAATTTGGTTTTGCAGGCGTAAAATAGTAATAACTGCCTGTTTCAGTTGGCAAAAAAGGCAACTTCTAATTGTGAGGGTCTCTATCTATTTTCCTTTATCTATTCAGTTTAACGTTTAATTTAATACATAAAAATATACTAATATTTGAGAAGAATGTTATCTTTTAAGGAAAATTTATTTGGCATTGCAATCTTTTAAAGAAAACAAATTGCATTTTGCATCATGTGCAAAAGATTGTAGATTCTTATAAGATATCAAAGTAGAATTGTGAGGAGTTCCTTTTTTTCTTTTACTACTACAATACATATTCAAATAAAACCCAAACTAAAATTTTAAAATAGAAACCTCACATGATATTTAAACACATTTGGATACTCAAGTGCAGGACCGCCAGCCATTGAAATCATATAAGGATCAGAAACTGAACCCACATTATGCCCAGTAGGATTACTTTCAACAGTCGCCGCAAAGCATAGCATGTACCCAAACAAACAAAAACTAATTATAAGAAAAAGGCAGAGATTCACAGCTGGTCTGGATTTCATCTTTGTATACTGCCAACCCTCTCTACCAGCAGGAGAAGACGTAAATTACAAAGTTTTTGACTTTCCTCTTCTTTTTTTCTGTTTTCTTTTTTTTTTTTTTTTGCGAGTCAAGGACCACACCACATGAGAATGAAAAACTCTAAAAGAAAATCTTGTTTTTAGAATGACCGGGAAAATTATAGAAAGAACAAAAAGAAAAAGTATAATACAACCCGAAAAGCCGACAACACTGTTAACACCTCTACCAGGTTTTCTATACAAACAGAATGGTAATGGTATCAGCAGAGAGAGTACTCGCAATCGAGCAAGCGCGATAGTATTTCCCCACAACTTGGCCGCTCTTCCGGTTCTGCCCAACAATCTGTGTACCAACAAATTCAACCACCCCCCAAATGTGGTCCATGATATCAATAAGTAAAAAAAATCCGGTAAAAATGTATGAAAACATTGTCTTGTGTACCTGAAATTAGCCTGCCTAGTGGACCTTCGGGAATCTCCAACCGTGATCCTTCGTTTGCAACAGCATAAACTACCTGAACCAGTATAGCAAAATGAATATGTATATATCTTCCAATATTGGAAATATATATATAGGTAAACTCATGTTTTGAGAATGACCGAGTAACAAGCATACAGCATCATACCCTTTCTGGTGGTACACCTTCCCATGGCCTATTTAAAGTACAAAGTTCCCACATTATCACTCCAAGGCTAAAAATATCACATTTTTCAGTGAAAGGTTCATTTCGAATGAGCTCAGGAGCCATCCATTCAGGCGTTCCAGCAGATGCGGAGTCTCTCATAGGTCGGCTGGTCATTATTCTGGACAGACCAAAATCACATATCTTAACAGTCCAGTGCTTATTCACAAGGCAATTTGCACTTTTCAGATCACGATGAACAATTTTCATCCGATGCATACACATCAACCCCCTATATAAACAAAGAGAAAAATCTAGTCAGCATCACATTTTTTGTTTTACTTAAAAAAATTTATTCATGCACATACCATCAGTTCATTCATCCCAACATGACCAATTAAACTAATTATACAGGTCCAAATATATTTGAAAATAAATTGTTTTGCTACAAACTCAACAAGCTTGAGTACTCGAATGTTCAGACTCTAGGTGTAAATATAAAATTTCTGAAAAAATCTTCTTAATTGCACTATATTCCTTTCAAATATGAAGGCAAAGAAAGATATGCACTTTGTAATTGATGCACAGGCCTAACAAACCTGCAGATATCACGCAACATTTTCAGTCTCCTCCGCCAGCTCAACCGTTTTTTCTGACCACTCAGATGGATCAAAAAGTACAACGATCCTATCTCCATGTATTCAGTAATCATCGACAACTGTGGTGGCTTTGTGCATGCACCCAGAAACAAGATAACTGCAAAAAGCAGAACTCCTTGATTTACTTAATGACGAAACAAAGCAAACTTGCCAATGTTTCTTATGGTTCAATAGGAATCTTGTATATAAGAGATAACTTACTAAAGACACACTGCCAGTGTTTATTTATTTATTTTACTTCATTTTCCGTTTGTTTTATTTCCGGTCGGACTACAAGACAATCCCAGACAAACCTAAAAATTAAAATTCTAGAGAAGGCCATAGATATGTACCATTGGGATGTCGAAGTCGGCTGGAATCACAAACATGTAGAAACACAGTTGAATCAAGGATTATCAGAAAGATATTTAAACAGGAAAACATTAATAACTTTGAACATATGGACAAAAGGATACCTAAGAATGGATATCTCATTGCAGAAATCTTCCATGTTTTCTGCATTAAGATCTTGCTCCAAAAACACCTTGATTGCAACATCTGTTCCATTCCATACACCCCGAAAGACTTCTCCAAAAAACCCTGGACAATAAAAACAACAAAATGTTGATAGAAATACAACCTGCTCGGTGAGAGTTATCTAGAAAGATGGTATTCCTATGCATAATTAAGCACAAAAATATTAATGCTTTGTCGGGCAAATCAATAAAAGCAGTGTCCAATGGCTTTTCATATGGTTTTCTGATATAGTTTGCAGAGGCTATTAAAGCATATGATTAAAATTTGCTGTTTATAAGGTCTCCTATTATAACCTTCACAACTGACACCTAAAAAAAGGGGGTAAACAAAATGAACAGAAAAAATTAGACGACACTTCCTCTATTTTGTCCAAAAGCATACAAAAATTAAAAATATATACATGCATAAATATACAAAGACAAAAACCCAATTTGAAAATTAATGATGTACAAAATAGCCTCTCTTATGCATTCAACTGGAGAAAACAATTGACAATAGATGAGAAGGCCCAACTTGAATAAAAAAAAGCAACCAGAAACTCTGGAAAGAAGAGGTTCAGGACTCAGTAGACCACCACATAAGATTCAAGTTCAAGTGCAATACCAATTGAACAACTAACCTAACTAGTGAAAAAACAAAACAGGTCACATATTAAACAATTGAGAGGTTAACAAAGACCATGTACTTCAATATCATACTAAGCATCCAACCTAAAATGAAGAGTGGAGATGCCCTATATAAATATAAGGCAAAAAAGATTAAACTTCACTAAAGTGAGGTAACAGCGTTTAGTCTATAACTCTGAAACATGATAAAACCATCAGTCTAGCGGTTTCTCTAATATTCGTCTGATTCAAGTGCCTAGTATTTATAAGTTTAATTCCTGACCATTCTCGTGAAATTGATTTTAACAATCAGTATCTTCTCAATCTAATTTTCTGTAAGCATCATATCAATGTCACCATTCATTTCAAAGTTAAACTAAAGAAACCTTTAATTGGCATTATCGTCTGATTCAAATGCTGCTGCATTTAAAGTAGCATTTAGGACAGCCAGTGCTTTAGCATTTTGTTCTATACCAGTCCCCCCCCCCCCCCCAAAAACAACCCAACAGAAAGAAAGAAAAAAGAAAAAGAGGCAACTGTTCTGCGAAATATGAGAAAGAAAATGTAATGCATTAATCTAAATGAAGCAGGCGCAGATAAGTTCATAGCAATTATACCATAGAAAGTTGAGAAGAGTGCTTACCTATCCCAACACGAGTTCCGACAGTTAATTCGGAGAAATCAATATTCCATTCAGTGTAAGGTAGTAAAGGGTTATTGTTGAACATCGGAGATTCAAGAATTTTATTCCATGTTGCTACCATTTCATCATTTGCTACATAGCCTGAAACTCCAATTCTCTCTGAAGTTCGACTCCTATAGCCATGTGGAGATGATGGCAGTGATATAGCTCTTTGAGAATCTATTTCGTCCCTAGAAAGGTTATACAATGCAGAGCTCCCGCCAGCAATTTTATTGTGGCCATCAAGATGGAAGTTTGATGCCTAAGAGAACAAGAAGAAAACTTCAATGACCTATTAATTGTATTAGGCAACCACATCCTCTTAAAAGGAAAGCATGTTCCAGTTTTCTGTTTTAAAGACTTGCCACTAAACAAAGATTTTGTGGAATTAAGACAAAAAAAAAAAAGAAAAGAAAATAACAAAAGTTAATGTAACTATTTTATGGCAATTTGCATATAATCTGTGCATAGATTAGTTCTATTGCAATCACTTCTTTTATGGAATATTCGCACCATGCAAATGGTAACAAAACAGAGTATAACTTTCTTATTTTAAAACCAGTAGCACAAATTTATGACATTAGGGAAATAAACATGTGCAAGAGGAAAAAGTTTCCTGTGTTGATGTTCTAACTTTACAAACATTAGAAACAGATAAGAACCAAACATAAATCAGGTAAGGCATCAGAGCAACAATCATCAAAATGTGACTCTTAACAGAGAAGATAAAAAGCACTTCTTGTCCCTCTCCACATTTTAAGGAAATATAATTCATGTCGAAAGGAATTTTCCAACATCTATAGCAGCAAAAGTAACTGCACAAATCTGAAAGCTTCCCTATAACTAAGGAGTCCCAAACTGATTAGAGGTCTAAGCTAATACAGTCATTTTTTTTATACGTGTGTGTGTGTGTCTATATAAATACAGAGAGAGAAAGAGAGAGAAAAGAGATCCATTTACACTAATATGAAACTGTATTAGTTTTACACACCTTCATAACTTTTATATGATTAATATTTTAACAAATCAACTACTGGATTTAGCAGTATAATCATATTTGTCACGCATGTAAATTTCAAATCAATTAGATAACTCCATAATATTGATTGAGAAAACTACATTTTTTTTTTCCATATATACTTAATGGTAGGAATCTATTACATCGAACACAGACATTTTATTTACTCAAAACTCAACATGCATAATCAATGTTAATAAAACATGAATCATATAATCCATTATGAGAATGCGTAAAAACTACTTCAATTTTACACTAATGTCAAAGGATCCCACCCAGTCATATATAAAATTCTAAACCCGAAATGATTATATCAGAAAATAGAAACAAATAACATATAACAATAGATACAATGCCCCAAAAAATACAATTATTTAAAACAAAACCAAAACTGTAATTATCAAGTGAGACTCATATTATTTCCATTAAACAACATCTCCTGAAATGATTGACAGTGATGCGAAATAAATGTAACTGTATAGGCATAAATGGTAAAAGGCATGTTTGCCTTCTTGAAGGGCTAGGGAAAAAGACTTGTGCAAGTGCAGAACATCCCACCATGATAAAGTAATTTTTTTGTAAAAGAGACGTACATTTTCCTGAAGACCTGGACTCCTATCAGTTGAAGAATGGGAAAAAGATATATCTTCCTTGTTCTCTTGCAAAAGACGATTTTGCTTCAATGTTTCATTCATAGCTCTTACAGCCCTGAAACAATACAGACATAATTCAAGTTAAATAACGACATAACAGAATGCATGCCCTGCCACAGAAAATATCCCAAAAGTTTCAGAAAATATGCAGCAAAATGCACATTGAGGTAACACCAAGGAGCAAACAAATAAATATAGGCATCACTTGGTATGCTTTATCAGAATATATTAGTGGATTGAAAACTAAAAGTCCTAAGGTAAACAGCTAGACAAGGTCATTTTAAACATTAATTGTGCAGTTCAATATCTAAAATTAATATGAACAAAAGCAAGAAGCCACCTTCATATGATGCCTATAAGAGACTAGTTTTTTGGTTCATTTGATAATAGGGGTTAGGGATGCTAGGGTTTGAACCCAAGCTCTCATGCCACACAAGCCTCTTGCTACTAGAACAAAAAGTTGTTGACAAGGATAATTATGATTAATTCCAAAGCTATTACCCACGAATAACTTTTTAAAAGAAAAAGATAAACTAGATATTTCTATCCATTACATAGGGTTCAAAGCAATAAAAATACTTGATGCAATTGACAAATTAATATCTTCTATATAAAGGAAGAGAATAAAGGAGAAAAAAAAAAAAAAAAGGAAGATTATAGTCTGTTTAGAAAATGTTTCCCTTTGACATCTCCAGTTTTACCCAAGAAATAAATCAAATAAGGGTATAATAACCAAATATGAAAATCTTTGTCTACCAATTTTCTGCAAAAGAGGATATTTACATAAATTTGCTCCAACTATTCGACCATGTTGGAAAACCAATGTCCCAATTTGCCAAATGTAGTTATTTACCTTATCTTGTTGACCAATGATCATACTTAGTGTAACGGGAAACAGAAAGAAGAAAACACTTTCTAAAGCTAAAGGAACCCTAAGGTAAGAAGGTTTATGACAAGAGCGAACTGGAAAACATGAAGAGATAATTCAAGTTCATAGCATTAAATTGGTTGAATATTTTCAAGGGCTCAAAAGTTGGAGAATAACTTGTTTAGCTGACATAATTTAAAACAATTCTAGCTGTAGAAAGTAAAATTTATGCAAATCGAAGGGTCAATCTAAAGATATTGGTAGCACTAGATTTAATACTTGTAGACACCTTGCATAAAAAGAAACTGTGTAACTTGCATGATAATTACGTAGGCCATAACAGCAAGACCCATGTGCCTCATTATACTACTAATTTTGTTTGTAACATAAGCCTGAGCTAATGCAATACGCAAAGCAAATATGTTCCCAATCACTGGTTTAAGACTGCAAGAAATCAGCAATCAATTAGATTTTTATTTGATCAAATGGATACATACTATTTTTCTTTTTCTACATTTTGGAGAAAAAAGAAAGAAGGGTCAAAGGCAGGATGGCTTAAATTTTAAGATTTATCACTGAACCATCTCTCACAATTGTAGACAAGCAAACCAGAGTTAAGGAAATTTGTGCTCCCTCCCCACTAACAAAAGAATTGTATATCCACATTTTTTGTACTGTCCCCACCTTTTTTTTGGCTGTAAGAAAAATGTCCAAGAGATTTCCAGTTTGCACAAACTATATGACCCGGAAACTCTAGGGTACATGTTAGAACCTGACAACCTTAATCACATCTAATTACTCACAGCAAGTATCCTGACTACATCAATTTATGCACTTCAGATAAAGTTCATTTCAAAGATTTTCAACATATTAGCACCTTTAAGGAAGTTATTGACATTCAAGGCTCCAAAGAAACTTCTATCTGTTGGCCCTTCTTTTTAGTGAATTGTAAATTATAAATCCATTTTAATTAAGGCCCAGAATGGTTGAGCTAAACTAAAAAGAAAATCTGGGAATGCACCTTGGAAATAGAAATGAGTTATCTTAATACTAGAACCAGAAGAAAAACAGAAATGCTAGGAAAACGAGTGGGAGAAAGAAAGCTAGATCAGTCAAGCATAAGATGAAGTCATAACTCTTAACAAGAAAAATAATCAACCTTACGATATCATCACTGATCTCTGGAGTCATGCTAATGCTTCTTCTTCTTATTCTACGAGCTTCAGATGTTGATGCACCATCTGATCTATAGCTAGATCTACAGTTCAAAGATAGCACTAAAATTTGTCAACAATTTGACTTTTAATTCTAAAGTTAATTTACATTACACGGGAAAGGGTATGAAAAGAGATTAACATTAGACCAGAACATTCTTTTCATTAAAGCCAAGGTAAGCATATTAAACTAAAAACAGACATTTGAATTCAGAACATCACCAGCTTGCAAAGCAAGATAACACTACCAGATTACCTGAACAAATGCCTATACACAGAGCACAAGTATTTATCTTGAAATACTGGTATGATGAATAAAAATACAGTTATGGTAAGAAATCTGTTTGAAGGAAACTCCAAACTCAGCTCCACATCCTCTCTACATCCAACTCTAATACCCAAATGAACGAAGTTTTGCAGCAACAAAAGAGTTTGGGGGAGGGAGGATGGAGGATGGAGATTTGCATGTTTTGACATCAAAGACACAAGCATATACTGCAGCCTTATCATCACTACTCATAGCAAATATATGTTTTTCAGGAAACATAAGAACCAATTTCTGAATGAAAAAAGTAGATTAGATTTAATGAAAAATAATCCAATCAAAAGGAACCTTGATGCAGCAATATCATCACCAAAGTCTCTATGTGAATTCCTATCGCCACTTAGCTTGGACCTTGCACGTGCTCGAAAAGATGGATGCTCTGGACTGCAAAGCCATTAAAAATTTAAAAGAGCAAGAATTACTTAACACATACTCTAATACAACTTACTGCCAACATGATGCAGGAGAAAAGAAATGAATTAGCCTCAAATTCTGTTATAAACGTTCAGTTCTATTGTCCTCCTTATATAGATTTAGGCTACCTTGTCTTTTTATATAGTTATTAGTTTTAATTATTTTCCAAGTATCAGGATTTTAGGGTGATATTGGTATTCTGCTTTGTAATAGGGTCAATTAGGACGTTGAGATATTCTCCTATTGAGTTTCTTCCCTATTCTCTAATTCTTCTATTCCTCTCCCATTCCATTCATTTCACCTGAATTGTTGCCACATACCTCCGATTTTCCCTATATATTACTATTGTATTCTCTTTCTCCAACCTGTTCTACATCACTGCATTGCTATGGCATCCCATATATAACTATTTAATAAAAAGTGCAGGGACCAACAAGAATATCCGGTCATAATAAAACACAAACCATATAATAATAAGATTACACCATTCACTTTTAGCATATATCAAATCCAAAACACAAAAGAGCATGAGAGGAACCTGGAACTGGCGGTCCGCTGTTCAGCAATAACCTTTCTTCGGCTTCGACGCCAGAAAGTAGTAGCAATGTTTGGTTCACTATGTGACAGACTAAGGAAGCAAAATAAGTCAATATATAAAATTAGAAATTATCAAAAATGCTATGGCATATAAAATATTCAATCAAGCAGGTATTTTATCTTGTGAGCTTGGAAGCACAGGCACACAGATAAAACGGGTATGACATGACAACATAGAAACAGCAATATTGCAATTTCTAAAAATTTAAGATACAGGTATGACAAGACTCAGAAATAAATTTTTTTATCTAATATTATACAATAAAATAGTAACATTGATATTTTTCAATAAAACATTAATATGCAAATAGCTTTTCAAAAATTTTAAATTAAATTCCTTCAGAAAAAATTGCTCATTGTAGTTCCAAATTTGGGAAAATTGCAAAAAGAAGAAGGTTTTCATCACATTTCTAGGCATGTCAAGCCAAGTCCAAACAAGTCCAATCGTATCCTGACATGTTTCTGCCATTTATTTTATTTTTATTTTTTGATGTGTCCTCGCATCTGATATGTATTCTATCATGCTGTTGACAATGTGTCCGATACTTGGATGCTCACTTGACAGAAGTGTCTGTGCTTCATAGATTGTGAGATGTCACAAGACCTGATCTAATTTTGAATGGAACTGAAGGTTCTCAATTTTTCAGCACTGCAGCAACCCAAACTAGAATTATAATATTTTACTTATCAAAATATATTATCTTTCTAAACATCTCACAAACACTTCTGACCTAGTACATTATGTCAAACACGCTCAAAAGGATAGTACGTGCAATATTGGAATGTGTCAAATGTCTTGCTGACCTGTCAGGCTCAACTTTCTCAGAAAGTCCATAGAGAGGACTATTTGGCTCCAATGGTGAATCACAGGAATCATTTTCAGCAGAATCACTCTCCCCTGCTGCTGAAATATGGGTCATAAAAATAGCCTTTGTTGATCTAGGTATCAACTGACCCGGAAACCGCATAAGATCAACTAATAGCTCCACAGAATTTAACACAACTATCACAGACATGTGTTTATAAGAATCTGCGCACTCAATAACCCCATCATTTGGCAAACCCTGAAAGAATGACACAGGAAATTGGCACAGCCTTTCAGTCAAAGATCTGACAACCAACAATAAAGAATGCCTTGGAAAATCTTCTATATTATTAAATCTAATTTCACACAGTCTGAAACTTGAAACTGATATATGGTATATATGGAAGAGGAAATAAATCATTTAATCTAACCAGACAATTGAGAGGGAGGAAAGAGAAGAGCTTACCATCATGAGCTTACTTTCAAGCCCCACAGTATCTGCTAAAACTTTAAACAAAATGGCTCGTGGGCGACACAAACCATGTTTTATTTGGCCCAGCAACTGGACACCTTGATTTTCAAGCATGTGGGAGGTTTCATCTAGTACAGCTTTTGCTGGACTCTCCACAGTGGTACGTTTATAAAAATCAGAAACCTAGGTAAATAGCAGGAATCATTATAAACAACCAAATTAGAACTGAAAAGATGAAATAAATGCTTACAAAGGACCTCCAATAGGAATGCGCTATGTGGCTCTAACTCTTCATTTTTCCCAACATATATACACATCCAACATCCATATCTGACACATATCTGGACATGGGTATGGGTATGATTCTCCAACTATGTGGAGAAACTTAGAAAAAAAAAGAAAAAAAAAAAGCATTTTTGTATCGGATGCATACCCTTATCCGACATTCACCTCCAAGCCGGAGTAACATAGGGAATATGAGTACAAATGACAGATTAACAAAGAACATGACATTATTGCCTTGTCCCATTGTTCAAGGGCAAAACTAGCCAGCATTGAGTATAGGTTTTATCCTATTTATTTCTCATGTTAATGCAGAGAACTGAAGTTAAACTATATAAGGACCTACGAAGGTACTTTATCAACATCTGGAATAACTGAAATTTCAAATTTAGAAATTTTATTCCATGGGCAAGCACAAACAGAAACAGGCATTTTGTTATGTACCTTCTAGCCTACAAAATTCCCTTACAAAATCTTTTCATGTATGTTACAGGCCATATTTATTTCAGACTACTTAACATTTAGCAAATATCAGTAGCAAATAGCCTGCAGTGAAAGCGATATAACACTTCTTTTAGTTATCAATATCACTAGAAGAAGCTGAAATATGTTAAAAGTGGTACAGTAGGAAACTTTTGTACATAATATTTCAAATAGCATGCACCTTAAAAGCTCACAAGATAAAGGTCATTCATGAATGACTGACATAGTGTGCTTCCATAAAGAAGCTTTATTTTCAAAAGCAAAGAAAAGAAAATTTATCTGATAACAAGAACAGCATTAAATAGATGCATCTAGCCATATATTGCTATTGACAAGGCAACAAAACAATCTGAAATACAGTCAATGAAAACACTAGGTGTTGTGGGCCAGAGGAAGATCGGCTAAAGAAGAAATGAAATAATAAAACTATTCTCACCAGTCCGGCAATCTTTTTAATCATTGCAGCTGGATTTGAATTCAATCCTTTAACCAGTGCCACAATCAACTGCTTCAGCATAGATAGCTTTTTATCTTTCTCAGTATCCACAAGAATAATATCAGCTCTATAACCTTCTCCACCCAATGCCCGAAGCTCTTCCAATGTAGGAATAGTGTCAAAATGCTCCTTAAGTCTTTTATCCTGCGAGTAGTAATACTTGAACTTTAAAGAACAATCATATGAAACAAGCCAAATGAAAATCTAAGTGCAGAAATCATGCATTTGTTATTGTCAGTACACCAGCACATATATGAACCATATATCATCCAAGTAACAGCATTAAACAGGCACAAAATATATTCTGATTTTACATTTCAAGGAATTTACAGAATCCTTTGTGGAGATTCCTAGCCAGATTTCTTTGCCAGGATAAAAAGCATTTCCTGAATAGTGTAAAGAAAATATCTGCTAACGGAACAATAAAGGACAAGGAGGTAGCTACTCTTTTTTCCTTCAATAAGAAGTTTTTATTCAATAAACCAATTGCAATTAATTTCTATTTTTATGCCATTACTTTTTCCTCGGCAGAGTACAGTTACCAGTAAATAACCATCAAATCTACAAAGAAATAATTTCCTTTCTTCAAAATTCCATCACATTTCTCGGCATAGAAGCATTGAAGTGCTCTGATTCATTATTTGGTGATGTAAATGCGCTCTTTCATTCTTAAGAAAAACGAAATCTATTATCATCACACACTAACAAGATTTTGATATTAACATGTGCTCTGAAAATGCTTACAGCCCTCCATATTCTGGTCTATCCAATGTTGGCCATACAAAGACCTGAAAAATTATCTTTTCCTTCCGTGTATCTCAAGGTGTATTATTCATGATTGATTTTTTTCACTAGAGTGATGGAGACTCAGTTGATCTAGGCCAAAAGCTGACCTACATCACAAGACTCCTTCTTTGAAACACTTCAGAAGTGGCCCAGTAACAATAATGAATCAGAAAACACAAAACCATCTTATTTTACTCGAGAAAAAATGGTAATCCAATCACATCCATCCTGTTCCTGATAAATAAAGTTTAAATCCTCATAAATAAAGTTCAAAACCTTATAGATGAAAACACTTGAGATCAAAGGTACCATAATAATTTTGAAAAAGCTGTTATACTTTTCTTCATTATCTGAAATTCTTTAGAAATTAATTATCAGATATAGATGGCTCTTCATAAACTTTGAAGCAAATGTCACATCAGCCCCCCCTTATCTTTTCCTTTTGTGTATCTTAAGATGTATGATTCATGTTTGATTTTTTTCATTAGAGTGATGGAGACTCAGTTGATCTAGGCCAGAAGCTGACCTACATCACAAAACTCCTTCTTTGAAACACTTCGGAAGTGGCCTAGTATCAATAATGAATCAGAAAACACAAAACCATCTTATTTTACTCGAGAAAAAATGGTAATCCAATCACATCCATCCTGTCCTCATAAATAAAGTTTAAATCCTCATAAATAAAGTTTAAATCCTTATAGATGAAAACTCTTGAGATCAAAGGTACCATAATCATTTTGAAAAAGCTGTTATACTTTTCTTCATTATATGAAATTCTTTAGAGATTAATTATCAGATATGGATGGCTCTTCATAAACTTTGAAGCAAATGTCACATCAGCCCCCCCTTACCTCAATTGATCCTTACAACATAAAAACCAGAGTGGGGAAACTTGCAGCAAAAGCCTTCTTCGTTAATGAATGAATTTTAACCACCTCAGTTAAAAGTCAAAAACCTTACTTGAGTCAACCTCTCTTTTACATCTCACCTAACCCAAAATCTTTATATCATTGCTCTGTCATTTTAACACAGCATATTCCTATTCCAAAACATCAGCAAACAACATCACTAAATCAACTTGTGCCAACTAGACAAACAAGTGGTTAATACCTGAGTAAATGTATCTATAGTGATAATCACTAAGCATTCCCACAAATAAGTGGTAATACCTTAATGAATCTATCAATCAAAAAAATCCATTCATTTCAAATTATATCATTGACTCATCATGATATGCTTGAGGAAATTTGTTGAATCCAACAATAGATATCCTAAATAAGCCCATCAAATGTCATCATAATATCCTAAATAAGACACAAAATGAAGATGAACGTCTATCTTTGAACAAGGAGGGTGGAGAGCAATAGAAAGCGCTTTCAGACTAACAAATAGATTAAAGTGAAAATATCTACAAAAGAAAACAACTATTAAAAATCAAAATAGATAAGAAGCAAATAATGAGGGGGAAGAAAGCAAGAGGCCATTATCATATGAAAATATCTACAAAAAAAAAAATTAACTATCAAACATCAGTATAAATAAGAAGAAAATAAACATGGGGAAGAAAACAAGAAGCCATTATCATATGAAACTCAATTTCAATCAAAGAACAAGAAGAGTTGAGCAGCTAGTACAGTAAAATTAATCACAAAGTACCATATCCTCACCGGAATGACAGAATAGAAGCCGTTTGGAATTGGTTCAGAAAGCACTCCAGAGCTCCACAAAATCTGTGATGCTGTCTGAGATGACAATCCATCTTGCTCAAAAGTTCTAGGCGATTCCCTATTACTTGAACTCTCTTCATGAGAACCTAAAGAAACAGAACCAAATTTTTCAATAAAATCTGAAGACCACCATGTTGCATTAGAATGCCCTTGCTCTTCGGGACCAGCATCATCTCGTGTCTCTTCCATGTCCTTAAGTATTTAAAATGCAAAACCATATTCGCCCCTACTTCTCAACCCATAAAAGATATTTTAAATCTAGGAATAGTTCGCAGGAAACAAATCATATGATGACAAGCTTCTTTTGTACTGACTTGCTCAAGCTGGAGGCCATCAGACCTGAAGAGAAAAGATCATTAGACGAAATGGGCAAAATTCTTTGCTTCTGAATTCAACAAACATGCAAGATGTAGCACCTATTATTAAAGGGGAAACACCTACAAGCAAATAAAGCCAAGACAAAGCAGAGTACAATGATAATGTCTTCAAACTTCCCTTAAAAAGCCTTTGGTCTTATAAAATGCAAAAAATTATTATTTCACAAGCATATCAGCCAGCCTATCCAATAAATCATTTTATACCAATATAAAGATCACCAACCAACAAATATTCAGCATAAAATAATCGATCCCCACTTAATAAATTAGTGAAATTACATCGTTTCTATCTAATTCCTACCCACTAAAAAAAAAATAATATTCATTCCGACTTGGGAAAGCAATTGGAGTTCTCAAATGATTAATAATCTGATAAACAAACATACAAATAAAGCTGATTAACGAAGAAAAATTATAAATCAAATTAGAAGATCTACTAACAGAAAAACCCAATTAGACATATACTTGAAACGAATCAAAATAAGCATCGCATTTTCAAAAAAAAAAAATTACACTTGAATCCGACTCTCTTTTATCACCGACTCTCTTTTAACACGGAAAAAATAGATTATTCAATCGCAAATAGCTCGTGTCTAAACCTGTAAAACTAAGAAAATAAAAACAGAAACTGAAAGGATGTGAAATGAAAGGAAGGAAGAAATTGAAATGACGAAGTTACCACCAGCAGATCCCTGCATTTGAATCGGACACCGACGGCATTTGAATCTCAACCCATCCGTTTGTAAATTAGCCCCATCTTTTTCGAATCACGCATTCTTCTACACAAACTCAGCACCAGCCAGAAAGATACTGATAATTTATTTATTATATGTATAAAATAATAGAGGGTGAGAATAAGAATGCAAACCTAAAGGAGAAGGGAACGAGGAAATGAAAGAGAGAGAAATGAAAGAGCGATGGATGGGATTTTTTGGATTTTAATATTAAATAAGCGATGTGTAGTCGTTTATTAATTATTTCTTCTTCTTTGCTTTTGTTTGATCTATTGAAGAAACCAATGGCTTTTTTTCTTCTGAGTTTTTAGGGTAGGAGGAGAGAGGGTGGGGGAGGTGGTCAGTCACGTGCTGGGAATCTGGTGACCCCTCCCCGACAGCCAGCTGGCAATGGGGTTGGCTCTCATCTTCCTCCGCGTGAATCACCCCCTCCTTTTTACCTTTTCTTTATTTATTTCTGCTCAAATTCCCAACATAGTCCCTTTACTTATCAATTTCTTCCAATTTAATCTCCTTCTTTTATTTGCTTATATTTATTACTTCAGAAGTCATAACCTTAATTTTTTGATGAGATGGATTTCTCGTTTGGTTGTTAGTGTAATAATATAAGAAAAAAACTTTACTGCATATTATTATAACTGTTAGACATAAAATAAAGAATAATTTATATAAATTTAAATTTGAAATTAAAAATATTAGTAAAAACTCTTACAAAAAAAAAAATCTTTTCAAAGTAGAATTTTTCTCTCTTTGTTAAAAATAAGTCATGAAAGTAGTTAAATATTACCAATTGCATTAGCTTATTGCAAACTCATATATTAAAACATGCGTAAAAAATAATACTCCTACCAAACCTAAAATAAATGTTATAAGTAGTTTAAGAATTGTATAAAGAAATTACTTCTAGAAATTGAAACACTATTAAAATCCTTGAATAGACTCGTCTATGGAAAGTTCCATATCAACCCATCCATTGAACCTCCTACAAAGTTATTAAATTTCTCTCAACATTGTAACGTTTACCTCATTTATAATTTTGTAAAGGGTTAAATATAAGATTAGTACCCGTTCCATTCTCTTAGATGTATTTGGTTTATTTAGTCTTAAAAAAAAAAGAAGATGTATTTGGTTTATCATTTCCCCTTCATGGCATCTTGCTTAACATGTTTGTTAGTGGATTCTGGATTTAAGATTAGAATCTGAATGTTAAAGAAACCCAAACATGTTTTTTTTTTAAGCTCAATTTCATGGAGTAAATCAGGGATTTGGAAAAAAAAATTTGGGGGATGGGGGTTGACAGAAGAAAGATCTAGAAGAAGACCCCAAAAAAAAAAGGAAACAAAAATGAGAGAATAAAAAATAAGAGAAAAAGAAAAATGAGGTATAATAGGATGCCACATGGCAGCACGCAATTGGCCAGCGCTACCACAGTCATCAAAAAATTAACGGCATTAGTGTCAAGTACCAATATAGTGGACAGACAAAAAAAGTTCAAGTACCAATCTGGGACAAAAAAAACCATAAGTATCAATCTGGGAGAAATAGACAAGTTCAGATACTAATCTTATATTTAACCCTTTTGTAAATTACTGATTTTTTTTTTTTACAAAATTGCCGAATTTCTTATAAAATTGTTGATCCTTACATAATTAATGAATTTCTTAAAAAACAAGGTGCTACATCATCATCGATAAGAGTTGTAACTTGTGGAACAATATAGAGTTTTCCAAGTATCCTTGATGGAGTATTCGTGAAGGTTGAAATTTTTTATTATGATTTATACATGTTATAACCTTATAGTTCACTCGAGCACCAATCTTTTGTTGGTCTTCATAACTAATATGTGATTTATCTTTTCTTACCCACACTTTCTTATAAGTTGTTCTATTTGTGGTTTGCCTTGTTGGAATACCTTATGCAACATTTAAATTTTGCTCCCATCTCAAATCATTGAGGAGCTTATAACATATAGGTCTAGTGTGTCCTATAACACCACTATAATGACATACAAATTTACCATTCTTCTTGCTCCATACTTATCCTTGTCAAGATATTATTCTTTAAGATGTAGCAACATGAGATGGGACATCCCTGGTATTTCTCCCTCTTCGATCATTATTCAACCTATAGTAATGTGGTCTAATATGCCCAGCCTTTCCATAACAGTGACATGCAGGCTTTCAAGATTTCTTTAGCCTTAATGAAAAATAGTTGCGGAAGATATTTTCTCACCATTATCAATATATCCTAACCTCTATCTCCATTTCCCATCTTACAATAACTAAGATCTCATCAAGTTTCTCACTCTTATAACTCATTTTCTTTATGATGATTTAAGCTTCTACAAAATCCTTCTAAACAACATTCAATTTTGTCTTTGTGTTTCAAATTGCCTTCATAATCAATAATAATGACATCAATCTCTTTGAAAGCCTCATCGAGCTTCATGTTTGTCTTTTCAAAATTACCAATCACAACATCTTTTTCTTTAACAAGTTTCATATAACACCCATTATCTGGTCCAGTCGCCAAACCAAAACTATAGGAAAGTTACACAATTAATGGAACAATTACTTGCAAATTTTAAATCCAAAATTTAAAATTAGAGTATCAAATGAACTCATACAACCTTTTAATAAAACAAAGACTTTACATATAATTGGGCGATTTAACCTCATACATTCAAAACACCAATTTAACTAAGATTATAAGAGTTCTTCTCAAGTACAATATGAGAATTTAAACCCAATGGGTGCCCTGATATCTATACATGTTACAACAAAAGGTTTTAGGCTCACACTAGGCTTGAAGACTCTGGCTTAGTCTCTCTCAACATCGCACAACGATGTTGATTTCCTGAAACCAAAGAAGAGAATCATGGTAAGTTCATAAGGAACTTAGTGAGTTTAAAATAAGTTTTTTTTTGTATGGCTAGCTTTAAGAGTCTGCCACGATTTATACTCAGATAAAACTTGCGCATACATATGACGTTCATGGAAATACAACATGTAAAACAATTATCGCAATTAAAACTTGGACTTTATTTTATAACTACATAGTACACGACGCATGAGTGTTTCTCCCACCTATGATTATAGCGCTCATAGTCTCTACGTACAGACTTGTTGCAAATAACCTTGACAAATAACCCACCATGTGGATGGATACATTTCGGATTCACTTAGCGAATAGTCTTGCGGATTCTTACATGTAGATTCATAAATGCAAATTCATATATGTGGATTCGTACACATGAGTTATCCTATAAATTTTCATATGGCGGAGTCCCACGTAAAGCTTTAATATGAAAACTTGAAGACAAGCCCACTGGACTATCCTAACTTTGTGTATGCCCATACATTTACATCTCTACTCTGCCATAACTCCTTTGTTTTTATCATTATTCTTCTAAACAACTTTTTTAAAATTCATTGTAAGAAGAGACAATTGCTCTTACAACCCATCAATACAGACCATGGAGTCATCAGATGTGTTGATATCGACTTTCACATTAAAGGCTATATTATTATTTGGCTTGATTTTGGCTTTTTGAACTTCCTTTAGATTCTTTTTAAAATTTTGTAATTAACCTTATCAACACACGTAGTGTTGGTGCCCTTAGCCTCTTCAATGGTTGTCACCTTGACTACAAACTTCTCAGGCAACAAACGTAGTATTTTTTGAACTTAATTTTCCTCAGAATATTCCTCACCAAAAGTAGAAGCTTCATTAGTTATGTTACAAGTCTAGCATAGAACTCAAAAAATAGATTCATTTTAAACTTGGTAGCATATGAAGTCTTTTTAACTCTAGAGGTTCCTTTGCGAGTAGTTTCCAAAATGTTCTAGGCTTCTTGTGTTGAGACATCTAGAAATTCTTCTAAACTCTTGTGAACATACACCATTAAAGATAACATGCAAAGCTTTAGAGTTGCAGTTTGCATTGCAACTTTATCTTTTTTAGTTGTTTAGCTTGCTTCAGGTTTTAGAGTTTTTTCAGTAGTTTGGGGATGATTCCATCCATTCAAAACGACTTTCCCTGCTTTTTCATCAATTGGTTTGATCAATGTTCTCTTCTGAGCTTTTTAATAAACATAATTAGATGCATCCAATAGTGGTAGATGTGTAGTTGTTTCACATTCTTTCATAGACTATATTGTCGATTACTAGACACAAGATCTTAGTAGTTATATTAGGTGTGAGACTTTGATACCAATTGAAAAAATGTCTAGTTAGATTGTGATATGAGATACGACCATAAGCTTTGGTATAAGTATTGACACAACTACACAAACAAAGCAAAAAAATACTAGAATGAACATAAGCAAATTGGTAACTTAGTTTGGCACAAGTTTTGTGATTTAAATTTTTTATTTTATAGTGAGAGCAAATGAATTAAATAAAAAAAAGATTTTGAGAAATTTTGAAAAATAACACAAATTTAATTGTTTTTTCTTTTGAAATTTCATATAATTTTTAAAATTTTGTTTTACTTTTACACAAAAAAAGTAAATTCATTTTTGGAACTTTGAAAAACTTAATAGAAATGAAATTCCTCTTCCAAATCGCTTTTGGACATAACAATAAGAAATTTAAAATTAAGGGGTTTTTTTTTCTCAAAATACTAGTATTTCTATTTATTTTGTTTGAACAAATAATTTTAAAAGAAAATTTAAGTTATTGAAATTTAATGAAATAAAAACAATAATAAAAGAAGCATAATAATATATAAAAATATAAATATGGAAAAAAAAAACAATAAGTGGGTACATTAGATTTAAAAAATACATCAATATTTTTTAATGATAATATGGGAAATAAATGTTAAATTTAATAAAATATTATTATGTATAATGTAACCATGTAAATTAATGACTTTTTTTATTTAATTATTTAAATTTCCCAAAAATATGAAACAACACCATAATTATTTATCGAAATGTATTTTCTAACGATCTCGACTTGTATTAGTGTCAAGTTTACTTTAAAATTTAATGAAAATAAAATCCAAACCCCTTACCATATAAAATCACGTAAAGAGCGTCAATATTTGACTAAATTCAAGATTTTTTCTAATTGTTAGAATCAATATATATGGATTGACATCAACATTTAGGGTATAAATGAGACAATTTGTACTTGTAAGCTACTCAAATTTTTCTAAAAAAATTTATTCATTGGATTCGTTAATTATCAAGCTAATCTCTATCTCAAGCATATCAAATACCATAATCCATGGTTTAAACTACTCATAAGACTAATAAGCTTTTCAATTTTTATATATTTATTTTTATATTATTAAATTATATATTACCCTTATTATTCGAAAATTTTTTCTTCCTTTCTAAATATTCATCCTTACCCATTCAATTCAGTCTATGCCTTACCGTTTTTCCCTTTCAAGTTTAAGGGTTTTCAATATTGTTTTCACAACAAATTTAGTGTTCTTTTTTTCCAAAATCTCTTTAGTTACAATTTTCATACCTTTTGATTTGTTGATTTGGGTTTTCTTACTTAGTTTTTTAGTAAATTTAGTTAATGCACTGGAGGGTATGCCTAAAAAGTTAGAAGGTTTGAATAAAAATATAGGCTTGAAAATTAGACTTAAATAAAAAATATAGTCATTTTTTAAATGGGCCAGACCTCTTGATAGTTTTTTTTTGGTCCCCAGCTTGGCCTGAATTGCATAGGTAATTTCATATTGTAGAACTTTTGTTTTATTATTAATTTTTTTACTAATTTAGTTGCCTATCTTAGTATAAAGATTATATTTTCAATTTGTTAAGAAACATTTATTTTAATGTTTTTGGTATATTTGATATATCATATTTTTTAAAAAAATTATTTAGTAAATAATTTTTAAAAAATTCAATATAGGCTAAACTAAATTTGGACTTACACAAAATTTTAAGCTTATTTTTCGGACCAAACTCAAGCCTATCAATAAAATTTAAAATTCTGTTATGGTCTTGCCATCTCTATTTTTTAGGAGATTTTAACCTTGGACCGGTTTGAGGTATTTTTTTTTTTATTTGGGTGTTTCTTTTAAGTTTGAAGGAACCCAAGGTGGTTTGGCTTCCTTGCTTGAGGACGAACACTATAAGCAGTAGCTATAGTGAATCAGATACACATATTATTACAAGTTTTTGGTTTCTAATTTTTTTTTCAGCATTATTGGTGAATTCTTCTATTGTAGCTGTGAAAATTTTAGCTTTTAGCTTTTTGTGAACAATATCAATGAAAGTGGTGAAGGAAAGGGATGGAGTTTCAGTGGAGTAGAGAAGAAAAATATAATTGTAGGAATTATAGAAATAGATGAACTGTTATCATCCCTTCAGTTAAGGGATTCTGTAAATATTTCCTACAATCCCTTATTAGTATCTTTCTTATCTTAGAGTTTCCTAGATTAGAGACATAGTTTGTATATATAAATATGTAATATGTTCTACTGAATGATTAAGAAATTACAGAGAATTACTCTGAATTCTATATAGTATCAGATTAGGTTACGGTTCCTTTCCACCCTAGATCATGTCAGAAACTTCTTTTACATATCATTCTCCTAGTTCGGAGATTACCTCAAATCCAAAAAAAATTTCTGGTTCTGATGCTCAATCAGACTCGTCTGGTCTGAATATCACCTGCCATCGATTAAATGGCAACAATTTTCTAGAATGGTTCCAATCGGTTAAGATTTTTCTCTTCGGCGGAGAAAGATTAGGCTATGTTACTGGTGAAATCAAGAAGCCTGCTATGCCTGACACTGGTTTTGCTAAGTGGATGCGTGACAATGGTCAGGTTATGACTTGGCTCATTAATTCCATGAGCCCAAGTATAAGCAGAAATTTTCTTCTTTACAACACAACTGCTGAAATTTGGAGTGCAGTCCGCGAAACCTACTCTAGTAATGATAACATTGCCTAATTGTATCATGTTGAAAATCAAGCAGCCACCCTTAAGCAAGGAACCATGCCCGTCACTCTCTACTACAATACCCTTAACGCTCTTTGGCAACAATTAGATTTATATGCACAGCATAATTGGGCAGTTCCAAGAGATGCTACCCTTTATCAGCAAATCGTCACTCAGCGAAGGCTATTTCAATTTCTACAAGGATTAAACAAGGACCTGGACGAGGTACGTGGCAGTGTCTTGGCTATTTCTCCTCTTCCCTCCCTTCGAGAGGCCTTTTTCATCGTCAAGAAAGAAGAAAGCCGAATGTGTGTGATGCTGCTTGATGAACCAGATTCCACTCTTGAATGATCTGCCTTACTGACACATCAATCATCTCCCTCTTCCAAAAGGGGGAGACCTTGGTGTGATCATTGCAAAAAGCCCAACCACTCCAAGGAAAAGTGTTGGAAGCTTCATGGTAAGCCTCAGGACTAGAAGTCCAAGAACTCTAGAGATACTAAATCAAGTCTTGCCACGCCACATCATCTGGCCACCACCTTCACCAAAGAGCGGACTCATCGAACTTAAAAACTGCTTTGGAAAGTTTCGGGTCTTGTGAGGGTAACTGGTCATGAAAGAACCAGAAAGTAACCCTTCTTCTACAAAGATTGTTTTTTCCTCCCGCTTGACTCCTAATTGGATCCTCAATTCTGGTGCTACGAATCATATGACTAGTAATAAGGCCTTGTTTAGCAATTTTTTCCAAACATTTGGTAAAGCTGTCAAAACAGCTGATGGTTCCTTGTGCAAAATAAAAGGACATGGCACTGTTGTTCTCAATGAACAGATTGCACTTAAAAATGTTTCTTTGTACCAAATCTGGCCTGCAATCTCATTTCTGTAAGTAAAATTTCCACAGGCTTGCACTGCTCCGCAATTTTTAACGATCTTGATTGTACTTTGTAGGCACTGAACTCGAAGAAGATGATTGGTAAGGCCAGTTTGCAGAATGGTCTCTACATCCTCCATTCCTCTCCTAAAACCGAGATCTCCAAATCTTTCACTATTTTAAATAAAGTTGATACTATTATGTTATGGCACTTTCGTTTAAGCCATCCTAGTTTCCAATACCTCGCAAAATTGTTTCCTACTCTATTCATTAATAAAAGGCCAAACACTTTTTCTTGCAAAGTTTGCTCTCTTGCCAAACAAAGTTTGCTCTCTTGCCAAACATACTAAATCATCTTATTTTCCTTCTCCATACAAGCCTTCTCACCCTTTTTCTTTGATCCATAGTAATATTTGGGGCCCTTCTCGGGTGAATAATGCTGATCATTGTAAGTGGTTTATCACTTTCATTGATGATCACAGTAGGATAACTTGGACTTACTTGCTAAAAGATAAATCTGAAATTGCTGGTATTTTTGCACAATTTTATAACATGGTTCTTACTCAATTTGGGTCTAAAATCTAGCTCTTTAAATCTGATAATGGCAGTGAATTTTTTGCTAGGTCTTTGGGTAATTTTTTTAAGGGAAAAGGGCATAGTTAGCTTAGTTCTTGTGTTAAAACCCATAACAAAACGACATTGCCGAAAGAGAAAATAGACACCTCCTCGAAGTTACTCGTTCCCTTCTGTTTACTACTAATGTTCCTAAATATCTGTGGGGGGAAGCCTTATTAACGGCCACATATTTAATCAATCGAATGCCTAGTAAGGTTTTAAAATTTCAAACACCTCAATCTCTATTTTTGCAGCATTTTCCAAATTTTAAGCCTATCTCCTCTATTCTGCCACTTAAAATCTTTGACTGCACTGTTTTATCCAAAATATTGCTCCTAATAAGTCCAAGTTAGACCCTAAGTCTTTAAAATGTGTACTGGTTGGGTATTCTTCACTTAAGAATGGGCTCCTTCTAAACGATTTTTTACCACCATGGATATAACATTCTATGAACAGGATCCCTATTTCACTCAGGCTGAAATTCAGGGGGAGACATTGAGTGATTTTCAGCCACATCAGGTATCTCCTCCTAACCTTCATTCCCAACCTTCAGAATTGCCACTATTTTCGACTTTACCTCCAGCTTTGTCACCCGTGACTACTCCTATTGATTCTCCTGTAATACCTATCACTAATTTACCCATACCTGCTTTAAACACCCTTCTTGAAAATACACCTACTCCCATTGAAAGTTTTAAAAAACCACCATCACCTAAACAGCTTCGTGTCTACAAAAAAAAAAAACATATCCCTAAGACTGTTTTGCAATCTGATTATTGTCGAGAATTGGATTTGGGTCCAGCTGCCGAAATGGAAGAAGAAATCAGTAAGTATACTACTCTAGATGACTTCTCTATTGCTATTAGAAAAAGGGTTAGGCAGTGCACCAAGCATCCTATTGAAAAATTTGCTGGCTATAATTCATTGATGCCTTATTTTCAAGCATTTACAGCAACCTTGGATAAAGAACAAATTCCCACAAACATAGATGAAGCTCTAAAGGATCCTAAATGGAGAAGGGCTGTTGAAGAGGAAGTTTGTGCACTAGAGAAAAATGCTACTTGAACCATTACGGACCTTCCTCAAGGAAAAAAGGCTATTGGTTGTAAATAGATCTTTGCTGTAAAGTATAACTCCAATGGCAGTATCCAACGATACAAAGCTAGACTAGTGGCTAGAGGCTTTAAGCAAACATATAGGATAGATTTCACAGAAACTTTTACACCTATGACAAAGTTCAACACTGTTCGAGTACTCCTAAGTTTGGCTGTAAATTGTGATTGGCAATTACACCAACTTGATGTAAAGAACGCATTTCTTAATGGCATGCTAGAGGAAGAAGTTTATATGAAATTGTCACCTGGCTTAAAGTTTGTTGAAGGTAGCAACAAGGTTTGCAAGCTCAACAAGTCTCTATACGGGTTAAAACAATCGCCTAGAGCTTGGTTCGAAAGGTTCACTAAAGTCATTCTTAAAAACGGCTACAAGCAGTCTCTTGCCGATCATACACTTTTCATCAAGGTAACTTCTACAAATAAGAAAGCTATCTTAATTGTGTGTGTTGATGATATAATTCTTATTGAAAATGATGAAGAAGAGATTAGCAATTTGAAGAAGTTGTTAAACAGGGAATTCGAAACAAAAGACTTAGGAAAGCTAAGGTATTTCCTAGGAATGGAAGTGGCAAGATCAAAAAAGGGACTTGTGATTAATCAAAGAAAGTATGTACTTGATTTACTCAAAGAAACTGATTTTCTTGGTTGTAAGCCAGCCGATACACCAATGGAGGCAAACTTGAGATTCAACAAAGAAGATAGGTCTTTAGTAGATAGAGAGAAATTTCAAAGATTAGTTGAGAAACTTATTTACTTATCCTTGACGAGGCCAGATATAACCTTTCCTGTAAATGTGATAAGTCAACACATGACTAATCCTACTGAAGAGCATATGGCAGCGGCAAATAGAATTCTCAAGTACTTGAAGAAAACTCCAGGACACGGATTAATGTTTAAGAAGACACAAAATAGAACTGTTAAAATTTTTACAGACTCTAATTGGGCCGGAGATCTCACTGAAAGAAGATCCACTAGTGGCTACTGCACATTTGTTTGGGGTAACCTCACAACTTGGAGAAGTAAAAAAACAATCTGTCGTTTCAAGAAGTAGTGCTGAAGCTAAATTTAGAGCACTAACTTTGGGAATATGCGAAGGAATTTGGCTACTTAAATTACTAAAAGAACTTGACACTAATCAGGATGATCACTTTGAAATTCTGTGTGATAATCAATCTGCTATTCAGATTGCCAAGAACCCAGTCCAACATTACCGAACAAAGCATGTTGAGATTAATAGGCATTTTATTGTTGACCAAGTCAACAAAAAGACAGCCACTCTTTCATACATTCCTCCAGGAGGACAGATTGCAAACATTCTTACTAAGGCTTTATCTAAGCTTATTTTCAATAAATTTCTATTCAAGCCGGGATTATACAATGTATACCCTCCAGCTTGAGAGGGAGTGTAGGGATTATAGAAATAGATGAACTGTTCAGTTAAGGGATTCTGTAAATATTTCCTACAATCCTTTATTCTAAGGGGATTATATCTCTATTAATATCTTTCTTATCTTAAAGTTTCCTAGATTAGAGACATAGTTTGTATATATAAAGATGTAAAATGTTCTACTGAATGATTAAGAAATTACAAAGAATTACTTTGAATTCTACAATAGTAAAAATGGAGTATTTTCGTGTCGAATTATAATATATTTTATTTTATTACAATAGTCTAACAATTTGTCTTCCACCTTGTCGAAAAAAAATTATAAATTGACTCTTCTAAGACAAATTTACACGCATAGAATGTATAATTGGGAGCTTACTATATAAGTTTTAATTTGAAACTTTATTGAGCAAATTTTGTTGTCCAATAGTGGTAATTCAAGAATTAAAAACTGTATTGCGGAATACCGTGAACCGTACTTCTCGTAAGTAAAAATTTGTCTCTCACTTTGTCTAAGAAATTAGCGAGCTTTAAAAATGACAGCCGCGATATTAAATCAAGCTAACTCTTAGAAAATCGAAGGTTGCAATCTTAAATAAAGTGAACAGTAAAATGACAGTCGCGATATTAAATCAAGTGAACTGCTAAAATATAATATCGAACGTCGCAAAAGTCGTGATCGTATCTTCTCTACATAGTTATGATATGCTGCAGGCAATTGATGGGATAAGAACTATCTGGCTTAAGCATCAATGATCTACAGAACAAAAAACACCGAAGTTGGGGTGATTGTTCCATTCATTGCAATTTTCAAAGTTTTTTTATGGCTATGTTGGCCAGAAAACCTCGACCGCCGCTTCTTAACAGAGCCATCTGAATCCCAGCCTTCTGCCTTATCAAATTTCCATATTGGATCTTCATCCTATCATTAGCCATTTCTGAAAGCCTGCGACCTCACTCTTTCAATGGCCTAACTAAAACCATAGACTTGTATAATCAGAGCTTGAAATGAAATAGTTGAGGTATCACTATTGAAGAGAAGGTTTCTCAAAGCTCTTTTTTGTTTCAGCTTGCTTTTGATGCATTGTACATCTTACGTAACTCCTTAATCACATGATTGTGGAAGTTTAAAGTAGCTTATTCCAAACATAGCAGCAACTAGCTGTTATTGACTTAAAAGGATATGCCAAAAAGCTGCAATTATACACATTACTTCAGTGTCCAAGCAACATCATGACTGCCCTTTGAAGCTCATCTATCATACATCAAACTACCTAATCATCAGCTCTCAAAATCAGAACAGAATGAACATCTAAAGAGCTCATCGTTGAGCTTAGACCGGAAAGATGAACACTAAGCTAAGGTAGCAATAGCTCACCTTTTACGGGAGGCAGAAAATAAGGTAAAGGTCTCTGTTTCTCCTCACAGGTCATGGCAACAAATCCCATTTCCTACATATATACAAGACAAGCAAGATACACCTCGATAATGATAAAAGTAGTTTGTCGATCAGAAGTAAGAAGTCAATGCAAACAATTGTATAGGATCAGAAGTAAGAAGTCAATGCAAACAATTGTATAGCTTTTGAGTTCAAAACTATAAATATGAACACGTAAAGGTACTCCAAAAGTCGAGGACAGATTGTGAGGAAAAGGCACTTCAGCATTCCTATATAATCTAAAACTGTTCGTCCAAAATCATAATACTTAAATGATAGTAAAAAAAACTTGTGTCAATTATAGCATGTTTTCACACGGCAGCTTAATGATAGGATGACAGTTTTGTAGCATGACATGGGAAAACATTATGTACCTTAAGAGAGCAAAATGCAGGTCAAGATATCATAAAGCAAATACACAGTCCTTATACTCCAGATGATAGTATAGAGGGAAAAATTGATGAAAAGTGTGCTGGGAAATTATATTGCTTGGTTCATAACGACAGTTATTTATATGGAGCAATGATAACAGATATATCACCTGGTAGTAGCTCAGTTGCTCAGAAATCCAGATATGCATCCTGCAGCCGTTCATGCCTCTCTTACTAGCGATAGATATGAAACCGAAAAGCTTCAACTATAGTTCACATCATCCTATACTCGAACACTTCCAAAGTGTTCCTACTACATCCTTAAACAGGGAAGAATATAGAAGTGGTAAATGAAATAAACCAAAATGAAACAACATCCAAAAACAGTTTTCTTGCCCCATGTATTAAAACATCTGTAATAATCTGGTTCAAGCAAAACAATCTCTATCCAAAATTAGGCAAAAATTCCAAGCCTAAGGCCAAATTCTAAAGGCTAATGCAAAACAAAGATAAAAAACCAGACTAGCTGCTGTAATAACCACCCACCCAAATATGATCCACCAAGCCATAAACAAGGATGCTTCTATAATAAAAGCAGAACAAGCATAAACCTAGAACTCCAATGACTATAGCTCAGCTATTAGACTTGGACTTGCATTTAGTCTACTAAAAGTTACCATAAAATTGCTTCATCTTCCTTTTTATTATTTTATTTTGGTTAAGGGAGATTCGAAAACTGCTCTTAGCACACCGAAATCATGCACCGACTGAGCCCAGCCAAGAACAATATCAATACTAAGACACACCTATCTTAATATCTTATACAACAGGATCAAGAAAATTAAGAGATACATGCACAAACAATTCCACAAGTATTAAGGCTCCAAAGCTGCATACCTTAGTTGGTTGTCGAGTGCTTCTTTCATCCAAGCCAGCAAATCAGTCGATTTGAAGCTGAACCACATCCTTTCCTCCTCACCGTTCTTCACCTCAGCTTTCCCGAAAATTCCGCCAATAAATGGCGAACCCCATAACACAGATGATAGGAACCAAAATCACAAATGTATCCATAAATAGCTATGAAGCACTAAAGAGGCAGAAGCATGTGTTGGATATAGTATTGCCGGAGCCCTTCCCCTTGCTTGGCGCGGCTCTTGGCGGTGCATGTCTCTTCTGCCGATGCCGCTCGCTTCCTCTCGATATCCACCGTTGCCATTGAATACTACTGCTTCTCAGCTATTGCTTTTGAACCAGAGCTGGAAAACCCAAAGAATTTGTCAGTATTGGAGAAGATGATGACAAGAACCTTAGCATCACAGAGAACGGAAAACTCTTTTGACGGGTTCAATCAACGCTCACTGCATCATTGTTGATACACAGTATCAATGAAAGTGAAGAAGGAGGGGAGGGAGAGTTCTGGAAGAGAAGAAAAAGATACTATTAATGTTTTTTCATTAGAACTGATACATGATGATTCCAATTAATCAATATATTTTTTAAAATATTTAATATATAATATTAATTAGATTAGATAAACTTTAAACATAAAATATTTATAATTTATTAACTTATTAAAAAATGTTCAAATTTAAATAATGGATATTTAGTGATGAATTCTACCATATTTTGGATAACCCATTTAATAAATTTATTCTTATAAAATATATTTTTTTCCCAGGTTTTATTTTTATTGATGAATGATAATTTTTAGAAATCCTAAAAATGTAGTTTTGCAGGTCACTTTTTAAATTCTTTAAACATATTTATTGTGTAGTTTTTATACATTCCATTACTACTCATTTGTTTCTTAGTTTATTTCTGTTCTATTGGGAAAAAATATTTTCATATATCAATTCTTTTCACAACTTCTAAAATTCCTGAGTTAATTTCCTACAAATTTATTGTAATTAAGATGGAATTTTATTCTCTGAAATAAGCTTATTTTCCCCGCTTATTAACTTTATAGTTAAAATTAAAACTATCAAGTTAATTTTTTTTTAAATTCTGTGATTTATAATCGTTATACATCAGTAATCACCAACTCGAGCCCTATTAGAGAGCTGGATTTCCAACCCATGACTGGGATAGGTCCCACCAGAAAATTAAGTACAAAGCAAGCCACTAGAGGACAACAACGCGAGTTCGCGGACCCTGCTCGCAAAGCGAGCTCACAGACTTAGCTCGCAAGGCAAAGCCAATGACCCAGGTCGTAATGCAAGGCCATAGATCCAGCTCGTAGTGGACCAGGGAGCTCGTAGAAAGGGGCCGCATGCTCTGCAGGCCGCCCTAACACGTGTTCAACAAGCTCAGAACCCGCCCAAAATGACAATCCCAGGAACAGAAAGGACCGTGTGCTCCGTAGACACGTGTCCAACAAACTTGGAGTTCACAGATAATGTCAGTACTAGGGACAAAGAACGTTAGTACTAGAGGCAATAGAGTTAAAGACAAAATAATAGGGCCCTATCATGAGCTGTAATAGCATTTGTAACATGATGTATAAATACCCGAACACTCCTATCAATGATATACGAGAAAATATTACTCAACAAGTTGTTGATATGATATGTTAAGTGCATTTTAGTTTTTGATTTATAATTTTATATTACATGCACAAACTATTTTTTAGTATTATTTACATAATTTATAAATAATAAAATATTTATAATTCAATTTTGTTTATTTTTATTATTCTTTTGAGAATAAATATGATTATTTTAAAATAATATTATGTATCATCAAATTTATCATTGATTAACATATCTCATATCTTAAAATTAATTTGATTTTATTCTCAATGCCGTACGACTTATTTCACCATCTCTCCAAAAAAAAACAAAAAAAAAAACTAACCAAATTAACTAGGAATTAATGCCTTGAAGAAGTGGGACAAAATTTGCCTTTGATGCTTTGCTCACAGATTGGAATTTGAGGATCAACACAATCATATTGATTCTGCTTCTTCACCTGCTTGAAGACATGAATAAGTTAGTACACATTTAACCAAAATAAATTTAGGGTAGGATGTGCTTGAATTATACATAATAATTACATAATTATAATTTCAAAACGTATTTTAATCGATAAAGTGTAATTACATCCTAATTTTTTGTACTGATAATATAATAATTAAACGTATAATTCTCTTAATTCTTAAATTGAAATAAATAATTGAAATGCTCAAACTACACTCAATTTATATGAACTTATAAATTATAATAGTTATAAAAAAATATTACAAAAAGTACTTGAATGAGTATAACATGAGTAAAAGACATATTGTCTACAACTAATGATCACCTATAACATATAAGCAAATTGAGCATCTAAGAACATAACAATCATTTATCAACAATACACTATCAAATTGAGGATAGAGTATTTGAGTTAATCATTTCCTGTGTTAACAATCAAACGATAATTATTTTTACAAAATTTCCAATCAAACCCGAAGTGAGATATTATTATTAGAGGTGATTATGAGTTAAGTTTGGGTCGAATCGTAATAAAATTTTAAATTCGTTTGATAGGTCTTGGTTCGGCTTGAAAAATTGGTATAAATTCTATTAAAGTCTAGTTCAATCCACCTGTATAAAAAATTATTTAAAAATAAATTTAAAAGATATAATACATCAAATACACTTAAAAATATTAAAATTAATATTTTTGAACATAGTGGAAATAAATTAAAGAATTTATACTTAAATAACACTTAGATAGATACAACTTAGTAAGCAAATGCCTCTAAAATAATAGCAAAATTAATAATAAAACAAGAGTTATACAATATACAAATAATAACAACAAAATAATGGCAATACACTAGTGAAATGACATCAAAACAGTAGTAATTTTTTTTGACAAATTTAGGCCGAGTAAAAAAAAAAAAGCTTAACTGAGGTCTAATAATTTTCTAAACGAGCCTTTTTTTTTTTGTTTAAGTTCATTTTTTAAACTTATATTTTTGTTCAAACCCTCCCACTTTTCGAATGAACCTTCAAGCCAAACTAAATAACCTGAACTATGATCAGTTCTAATTACAACAAAGTTAATCGATTAATAAAAGGTAAGTGAGAAGCAACAAATCAATCCACAATTGCGCCACAGCCCTTTTTTAGACTTATTAAGTTAGTTTTGACTGGCATCCAAATTATAAAAAAATAATAATAAAAATAAAAAAATAACTATTCAACCCGAACTTAAATTAATCTAATAAAAAAAACATTTAAATTCGAATGATTCCAACAAGTAAATTAAAAAAAAAAAAGAAACCAAAAAAAAGTCGTAGATAATCAAACTGGGATTACCTTAACCTAAAACATAAGTCCAATAAAAATCACCCAAGAAATTAAAAACCCCAAATTAAACACATCCAATTGAAGGTTCAAGCCCTTTTACCCTTTCCCTATTTATCTATTCCTCGGTTTAGAGTTGGAATGAGTAAATAATTCAAAATATGGTGAAAGAAAAACAATACATTTTAGAAACTCTTTTAAATTTTATTTTCAGAAACATTACATTCAAATTAATTTCAAACTCAATTTTGAAATATATTAAATGTAAAGTCTTGTATAGATATTTTTGTTTTGATTTTTAGTAATTTTATATTACTATTTTCATTAACGTAATAAATTTAACATTATAAATAATATTTATGATTTTACTAAAACTAATAAAATGTGGTACAATATACTAATAGTATTTTTTAGTATTTCATTTAAATGTTAAATTAATATAATTATTATTGATACAGGGAGTTTTTAGGAGTAGAGAGGAAAGGATCTAAAAAACTGGTTGTCCGACCTTTTTTTTTTTTTTTTAGGTCATGAAGATGGATTTCTTTTTTAGTACTTGGGTCATGGGTATATTGGGTTAGATTATTTCTATTATAATTATATATAACAATTTGTTTTCCACTTTGTCGAAGAAGAGTTATAAAATGACTATTCTGGGTATAAGCTTACACGTGAGTTTTAATTTGAAATTTTATTGAACAAATTTTGTTGTCTGATAGTGTGGTACAGGAGTCAAAATTTGTATTGCAGAATACTACAAACTATATTTTCCGTAAGACAAAAATTGTAAATCAGCGAACTCAAAGAAAATTGTTTGATATCAGTAGCGAGCTTAAATCAGCGAGCTATTCAGAGGCTGCGATCTTAAATTAGCGAGCTTCAGTAATACCAGCTCTGAACGCAGGTCAACGAGTTATTAGGAATTGCGATCTTAAATCAGTTAACTCAAATAATCAAAAGCTACAATCTTAAATCAGCAACCCTTAGTAACATCAGTTGTGAACATAAATTAACGAGCTGTTAGAAGTTGCGTTCTTAAATCAGCGAACTCAAATAATTGGAGGTTGTGATTTTAAATCAACGAGCCTTAATAATATCAGCTGTGAACGTAGGTTAACGAGCTATTAAAAGTTACGATCTTAAATAAGTAAACTTAAATAATCGGAGATTGCGATCTTAATTCAGCTAACCTAAGTAGAATGAGCTGGGAATGTAAGTATGCGAGCTGTTTCGAAGTTGCGAGCTTAACTCAGCTAACTCAAATAATTTGGAGGTTGTGAGCTTTAACTCAACTAACCTTTAAACATTAGCTGGGAACATAGGTCCACAAGTTATTTCGAAGTTGCGAGCTTGACTTAACTAACTCAAATAATTTGGAGGCTGTAAGCTTAACTCCGTTAACCTTTAAACATCAACTGGGAACATTGGTTAATGAGTTGTTAAGAAATGCGATCTTAAATCAACGAACTCAAATAATTAGAGACAAATCAGCTAACCTTAGTAGAATCAATTGGGAACATAGGTTCGTGAGCTGTTTTGGAGTTGCAAGCTTAACTCAGCTAACTCGAATAATTTGGAGGTTGCGAGCTTAACTCAACTAACCTTTAAACATCAACTGAGAACATAAGTCTGCGAGCTTAACTTTACTAACTTGAATAATCTAGAGATTACGAGCTTAATTCAACTAACATTTAAGGAAAAGTAAGTCCGCGAGCTGCTTCAGAGTTACACTTTAAAATATTTAAAAATAAATAATTTCTTGATTGAAAATACTTATAGCAATAAAGTAATACTATAAATGAACTGAAATGTTATAATTTTATAATTCAAAAATATTATAAACTATGAAAATTTTACTAATTGAAATATTAACATTAAAGAATCTTAGTACTTTAGTACTGTATTTTGTTAATATTTTAATCTGTTTGTCTAAAAAAGAAAAAAAAATGAACATATAGTTATGACAACTATGCTATATATATATATATTTCGGAAAACTATTATTCTAATAATACATCATATTTTCCCGGTATATAATATTTTGGATAAATTTTCTTTATAATGGCTTTGGAAGTACACCACATGATGCTTTAAATGCAATTTATTTTTATAATTTTTTAAAACCCTTTATTTGTTTATTTTTCATTAAAAATGTGGCATAATACTATCAACGTACATCTAATTTTAACTCACCCTTCTCTAAGCAATTGATATTTGCTGAATTGCCATGTATACAACAACACACTTTATTTTTTCTTAAAAAAATAAAATTGAAAGGGAAAACCTCTAAAATTGTACGAATTAACTTCAATGGACAATATTATATAAACTTTTTGATAAAGTTTCAATTTTGATTCAAATGGATTGAAAACAGTTTTCTCAATTTTTTAAAGAAAAAAACTGAAGTAAAACTAAAAAAAAAGTTTTATATAAAATTTCACCCGTAAACACACCAAACCATTTAAAAAATAATTTATATCACCATTTTCTTATTAAATATAACCAATTTAAAGCAATTAGTGGTGTTTGAAAAATAATCAGAATCAAGATCCCGCACGTAAAATTACACCAATTTATAGTGCAGGTGTCGAATCAAAATTCAAATTTGACACTGCCACAGATCAATTCCTACAAGGAAAAGAACGAAAGAAAAATTCATATATGTATTCTGGCCATGAATTTTGGAACCTAATTTCTAGTTTTTAGTATATACTTCTATTTTTTTTTTATATATTTCAAAATATTATAGGCTCTTTACATATTTTTAATTGAGTATATTTTCAAAATTTATATTTTATATGTTTTTCAAAATAAATAAAAAGAAAATGGAGAACATGTAAACTAAACTATGATAAATTCGAACCAACAAATGGTTGCCCAAATCTAAATATTTCTGCTCAAGTTAGTTCTTATGAGAATGACATGTTATAATCCAATTGAATATCAATGCCACATCATCACAAATGTCATATCATCAAAACTAACGACGTTAATGCATAAATACCAAGCAGTGATTTTACTTGAACAAAGAGTCTGATTACGACTCAAACTCTGCTAAACCACAGTTGTAGTTAAACGAGGACAAAAGAGGTTGATAGAGGATCAAAACCTTCTCTCCTTCGGTCAAAGTGTCAATGAATGTGAACATGATATAGATAAGTTTGGTTATAGTTTTAACTGTTAAAGATCTGGTTTAATGAAGTAGAACCAGAATCGAGCTACCCACCCAAATTCAAAAGTCCATCTAAAATTTGAGAGAATTTCAGTAAAAATATTAAACCCCAAAAATAAACTTGCACAAAAAAATTAAACTCATTTAAGATATAAGCTAAACTTAAGCTTTAACATTCAATGCTCAAACCCAACCTGACCCAACCCGTTTTTAAATTTATAGTAATCTATAACACATTGAAAAAATAAACCTATACTAAATGTTTAATACCTCTCTAATATAAACATTAAAATAATATTAAAATGACTATATAAAAAATTTCAATAAATAAAAAATATAGAAAATATTAAATATTAAAAAATACGAATATTTTTAAAAATTCTAAAATAATATATGCGGGCCTAAAATTAACTTGAGTTAGTCTTTTGTAAATAAAAGCAGGCTTGGATAAAATTTTAAGCCCGTATTTCAAGTCAAGCCGGGCTTAGACAAATATAAAGTATACTAATATCATATCTAAACCCGGCCCAATCCATGAACACCTCTATGAAAGAGTTTCTCCTCAACTAGGATTTTCATCTTAAACAAAACTCCTACCATGCTTATCCTTGGTAGTAAGATGTGATCTTCATATTGGGAAGGTTTGACCAAGCTTTTAGAATTAGAAGTTGAGGCAATGCTTGACAAGTATCCAAAGCAATTAAAATTATTACCTTAACCCATTTAGTGAAAAAATGAGGCCGAAATTCGACATCATTTGTCAGCAAGAAGAACTAAAATAAATAATGACTAAAAACATCCCATCGGTTACCAAGCACCTACAAGAAAACTGAATTTCTAATGCACCTCTAAAATCACTCTTGCCCACTAAGTCACTATAGATTTTAAGTTTATAACTAAAAGAAAGAAAAACAAAATTAAAAAGAACCACATGCTCCAAGAGTAACATATTATATATGAGACTCCAATTCCTTTTACTCAAAAGGAAGGATATATATATATATAAAAGATTCATATCCCACTTGTGTGAACTTTTTCAGTGAATTCAGCCAAGAAAATAATCTGCTATTCAGTTTCAATCTACAAGCAAATATGCAGTCATAACCATACAAAAATACAATATTTGAAAGGTTGTGAAAATATGAAATAGCACCACACAATGAAATTGCAGTATGATAAACAAACAATGCTGGGACCAAAGAAATAACTTACAAAAAATGCTAGCTTTACCCCTTCTGACTAACAACTCTACCGCCTATCTTGTTTGAATAACTACAACAGTCCAATTTTAAGTGCATCATGTAAGAATTTTACCCTCATGTAGCTGTCATAATAAATATCAGTAAAAGGGGTATGAAATTGGGTCACTTGTGTCATAGCGACGTGACCTAGGGCGACTAATGCTATCCCATGTTGCCCCAAAAACCCTTCGACTGTATTCATAATCGATATCATTGATATGTGATCCATACCCATTAAAGTGGTGAGAAACACCAGGAGGTGGTGGCGCTGCATCAAAACAAACTTTTCAGCACTCAGGGAACTAAATAGTTCAATCAAGTGACATATCTAAAAAACATACTGAGATAATAAAAGAAACAAACAATAGAAGACATAATCACCTTGGCTGTAACGCGCAGGATAATCTGGAATCCTAGAAGGGGTTGAAGACTTCTTTGGCTGCTGAGAGGTTTCCATGTGGTTAACTACTCCATGGTAATGCCTTGATTTGTAGGATGAATTTGTAGCAGGCATGGCTGCATTGGCAGGGTTTTGAGAAGACTTGTCTTGCCCGGAGATCTGTTGGGTTTACAGTCAATATTAGATTCTTATACAAACGAACTCGGAAGTTGGACATTATGAATCACACAGGAAGGCAAATATTTCCATTTACACAGCTTAATTGCCAATATGCAGTATATTTGGTATGTGCTTGTTCAGAATAAGAAAACAAGTCAAACCTTACCCTCCGATTATAGAAGAATAACAATAATAAAACAGGGAAAAGAGCTTACCGCAAATTTCAAGGTTCGGTTATAAAGAGTAACAAGGCCAGAAAAGAGCCTGACAGCATAATCAGCAACGTCCTCGGTTTCGTATTCAACAAAGGCAAATCCTTTGGGCTTATCGGTTTCCTTATCTCGAGGGATGTACAGGTCTACTACTCTTCCTGCTTGGATAAGAATATCGTACAGAACTCTGTCGCTTACCCTCTCATCCAAATTACCTTTTATTTCAATAATTAAGAAATAATCAGATCAGAGCACAATCTAAACTAAACAATTCCAATCATACATAAATTAAAAAGAACAGAGATATTGATTGTTAAAGCACAACCGACCTATGTAGACACTGCAACTAGAATTCCCTGACATAGTTGCTGTTAATACCTACAGAATCGACGGCAAGCAATTTCCAACAAAATAAATAAATAAATAAACTTCAGCCAGCAATTTTCAATCCCAACCTCGATCAAAGAAAATCCCGCAATAAAAAATCCCAAACCAGAAAAGCCAAGAAGGTTTAGTAGCTAGGAGATGATTTCCAAAAGGAAACGTAGACTTGAGGAGGTGGCAGTACCAATTTTTCAATCTAGATCGAGGGCTTCTTAGGGTTTTTGTTTGGGGAAAATTTATCTAGGTAATGTGAAAAGAGAAGGAAACGGGATCCCCTAGATGGATTGGGATAAAGATTTCCGCTACTGGCGCCCCAAGACAGAGAACAGCGGTAGACAGCGGTTCCGGTGGCAGGTCTATGGGATTTTGGCCTGGTTTTAGCTAGGACGGGACTAGAACGAGTGAGGTAAATAAAAATAGAAAAACGAAACCGTCGTGTTTTAATGTTTCTAGAGATATCTGTGTATATATAATTTCCTTATTTTATTATTTTGTTACTAAATTTAAAATTAATTGTTGGGCCTAACAAAATAACTAAAAATACAATTTTTAATAAATCTATAATTTTTATAAATATTTTTGTTATTAGTGTATACGTTAAAAATTACGTATTTAAAATATAAATATAGATATATACAAATAAAAAGCAAAGTTTAAAACTGTAGCACATATGTAATATTTATAAAATAAAAATAAAAATAAAAATAATTTAAATTAATAAATAAATACTTTTAATTTATAATATTAAATGCATTGCAATAGTTTATCATTAAGTTAACTTGTGTTAGTAGCGTAATCCACGACATTATTGAGATATACAAATAATATGGGCAAAACAATATGTGTAATAACATTGAAATGTATAAATATGTTAAAAGAAAGCTTTGGTTAAAGTGATGAAAAAAAGAATTTTATGAATGTTGGTAGCATGGGTTCAAATATTAATATTTGTAAATTATTTATTTATTCTTTTTTAAATAAAAAAAAGACATAAATATCCTCATAATAATATAACTTATTTAAAATATGTAAAATTATTTTATTAATTTTATCAACTGAGAAAAGAAATCGAAAATTATTTCAAATTGTTTTAAATTGAACTAAATTCTAATTTTTATTTAATTTATAATTAATTTTATTTTTATAATGTAAAAATAAATACTTTATTTTAAAAATAATGAAAATAACTTAAAAATAATATATAAAATGTTATTTTCAGAAAATACTACATGAATGTTATTGATTATTTTTTATTTATTTGAAAAATTAAAATTTTAAAAACATTTTTTAGTATACTTTAAAACTTTATTTAAATAATATCTATAAGTCATAAAATAAAACTTATTCTATCAAAAATAAAAATTAAAACATCAAAACCCAAAATTAAAATGAAAAAACGAAAACCAAATTAAATTATCCCAACTAATTCAAAAAATTCAAAAATCCTTATTGAATTCGATTAAATTTAACTTTATTTCTATTTTTTTAATTTATATTTAAATCTTATATTTAAAAATATAAAATTTAAAGTAGCATTGTAAATTTGAACTGGTCCAATTCGAAAAACAAGTGACGAAACCTATTTACTTGAAGTCTTCTGAAAAATTAGGACTACTTTAATAAATAGAGAAAGAAATCTTAGAAGATTTGTAATTATAGATATTCGATCTCATTTGTCGATATAAAACTAGTTGTACCGTTGGACTTGGGGGAGCTCAACTATAAATAGAGGGCCATCCCCCTTATTTGCAATCATCCATTGTATCCTATTTTTTTGAGTTAAAGAAAATATTAAGAATATTTACTCAAAACACTTGGCTTGTTTTGCTTTTCTGTGGCTATTATGTTATTTCGAGCTTTCTTTTGTCTTTGAGTTGCTTCTGCTTATTTTCGATGTCTTGGAGAATTTTTATAAATAATTCTCACTTTGTGAGAGTTAGGCTGATTTAAGTGTATTTGAAACGAATATTTTGCCTAAAGTCACACAGATTGCGAGACGAAAAGTTTAGCCTCGTGACACAAGAACAATAGTGAGGAGCAACTATAAGTGCACGGTTATGTGCGATGAGGGAATGAAGGAGATGATGATGAAACGTGGGCAAGAGAGAAGAGAATAATTACATTTATTTAATATTAAATTTATTTGTTTTAATTTAATTAAAATTTACCATGTGTCACAGGTTTGGAAATTTTTTTAAACGAAGTAATAAGAGAATCAAAATTTAGGTACCACTTCTTAAAAGAAAAAAACTTAGAGACCTAAATAGGAAAAATTCTATAAATTGAGAGCCAATTTTTAATTTAAGCCATAGTATATATTTGCAAAAATAAATATTAACTTCTTTATACATAGGAGTGACAACCATTTTTATATAAAAAAAAATTATAGTAATTTTTTTTAATAATTTCGTTATAAATTTTAATCATATCTGCTATTTTTGACATAATATCTAGAATTATTTATAATTTCTCCCAAACCTATAAATAGGAGGAGGATAATACGCTTCAGCGCGCTCGAATCCACGTCTTCCTGTATTTTTAACAATACATTTTACATTGATTATCTCAAACTCATATCATATAGTACTAACAATAATAAAGTAGAGTTTTTGAGCAATTTAGGTAAGTTTAAGTTCTAAGTGAGTCCTCTTCTCATCTATACCAATTAAAATATATCACTGCATCAAACTAAATTTAAGCAGCAAATCAAAATACAAAAATATATTCACTGTAAAATATTAAAAAAATTTACTCTTAAATATTTTAACAATAAAGCTTGATGACAAATATTTTGGATTGATATAATATAGTGTTTTTATTAACTATCTAATATATTTTGACAAGTTATGCGTCCACCGGTGGAGTGGTGAGAAACCGGGGAATGAATTATGGGGTTTAATAATTTTTTGGAAATTTGCTCTGTCTTTGATGCCGAATTTTGGGATATTTTAGAGGATCTTGTCATTCTAAAAGAACAAAGATTGGAGAGAATGTTAATTCATACAAATAATCTCGAGGTGGCCCAAGTACTAAGAACGAACACTCTAGCTATTTCAACTTCCGCTCTGTTGAAGTAAATCCGAAAGCTACTACAACATAAAGAACATTGGGTGGTTAAACACATCCCAAGGGAGGCTAATTGTGTTCCTGACAAGATTGCTAAATTGGTCTCTGCTGATAAAGTGGGAGTTAACATGTTGACAACATCTCCTACGAATTTATTAGATCTCATTGATAGAGATAAAATAAATGATACTTTTGATATAGTAGGACGAATTTGAGTCCTTTTAATTTTTGTTTTACAAAAAGAATTAGTCGAAAAAATTTAATCATATCTCCATAATAGGATATCATATCTAAAAATTTTTCCCCTTAGGGAAGAAACAATAATAATTTTATCAAAAAAAATTAATTTTTAAAATTAGATAAAAATAAATACAACACTTAAAAATCATAGATACATGACTTGATTAAGGAATCTTGCATATAAATCAGAAAAAAAAAATCTCTAAACTGTTAGAAAATTGTTATGTATGTTTTTAGACAACACTTTTAGTAGATTAAAATTTGATGAATCTCGAATCCACCAAAAATAAATTCTACATCTAAAAATAGAATATAAAATTCGTAATATAAGAAGTAGGGTTGATCCACAGGGATGGATTTGATAGTATTTGAATTTCTCACTGGGTATTTCGTGGGCAATTTTGTGCTCACGACTCTTGCAGTCTTGCATAAAATAAATAAAGGAGAATTAAAGTAACATAAAATTAAATAAATAAAAATTGTTTTCGAAATAAAATAAAATAAACCCAATTAATGAATGTTTCAACCTTAGGTACGACGTCAGTCTCGATCTCAAAGTTGATCATGGACTATGGATGTCTTTTCGCTCATTGGTAAGCCAGTTATAGTGATTGATAATGCCTCAATCACCAATTCTTCCTTAATCGTAAATTAATTACGGGAACAACCCAACAATTAACCTTTACCTTACAGAACAAATAACTCTAAAAGACGCTTCCACGATTTAATTTGTCGACAGCCTTACAAACTAGAAGAACCTGACCCTAATTATGATCTCAACCGCACGAATCATTTAAATTAGATCACTTAATCCCATGGAGTCACCAAACTGTACTCCCAATCAAACCACACCAACTTGTTCTTCAATAAAGTATTTCGATGCCGAATTAATTGTACCAATTATGTATTGTTCCCAACATGGTACAAGGGATCCTTCTTGAAATGACACTAAAAACAATACTATGAAATGATCCTATTTATCTCTTGAACCGGAGAAAAAACGAATACACAAATGAAAAAAAATTAAGTATAATTTTGTATCTCACAACTCAAACATCAAAATTTGGTCCACCTTATATAATTGCTTATAATGGTTAATTGAATAAATGAAAAAAAAAAAGAAAAAGAAATTAATGGAATTTGGCAGTAGTACTCTTTGCAATTGAAAGCTGAAGGGGCGTCTACGTCTTTCTTAATTTTAGCTTTGAAGCTAATCTTTTTCTTAGTATTCTACTCCTAAACAAACTTGTTGTTTGCTGATGATAGCATTATTTTCAGCGAGACCATTGTCATTGGTGCACGTAATGTTCAATCCATTTTTAATGAATACGAGGCATGCTAGGACAAAAAGTTAATTTTGATAAGTTTCTGATATGTTTTAGTGCAAATGTTGATAATGCAGATTGTTCTCAGACTGGCTTTGTTTTAGGGGTTCAGATTATTTTTAATTCTGGAAAATATTTGGGGTTTCCGACTATGGTGGGGATGCGTAAGAAGGAAGCTTTTCAGCATTTTAAAGATAGTTTCAAAAGGTGTATTGACAGTTGGAGTGTTCGGTTTCTGTACCAAGGAGGTAAGGAAGTTTTTATTAAGTCAATGTTGCAGACAATTCCAATTTATGCGATGCAGTGTTTTTTATTACCGTCCCCCTTGTGCAAACAATTAGAGTCTATCATGTGCAAGTTTTTGTGGCAGAAAATCTGGGGACGGGGAGGTATGCATTGGTGTTCTTGGGCAGCTCTTTGTAATTCAAAGTTGAATGGGGGTATGGGGTTTCAGGATTTGGCTAAATTCAATATTGGCCAAATAGTGTTGGCGTATCTTGTCTACTCCTGATTGCCTTAAGAGTCGCGTAATCAAAGCTAAATATTTTCCTTATTCTAGTTTTTTAAGTTCTAGATTGGGATCTTATCTATCTTATTCCTGAAGTAGCATTTGCAGTTCGCGAGGATTACTGGAAAAAGGATTGGATTGGCGTTTTGGAAACGAGAATTCTATCTCCATCTGGAATGACTGCTGGCTTCCGGGAGCTGGTTGATGTAAGGTTGTAGACACGAATGTTAATGGTTCTGTTTCTTGGGTTAAGGACCTTCTGTAGCTAGGTTTGAATAAATGGGATATAGGTTGGGTCCGTACTCTTTTTGTAGAGGTTGAAGCTGACAGAATTCTGTCCATATCGTTGTCTAAATTTGCTCATGAAGATGTACTTGTTTGGAAGGGTGATCCAACTGGTGTATACACAGTGTGTAGTGGATATCGATTACTGTTCTCATCTACGGATATGGACCATTCCCATGGTTTACATGATGCACATAACCCAAATAATGTTTCTATACAAAATTGTGGAAAGCAACAATGCCTCTTAAAATCTGTATTACAAACTGGAGATTCTGTCAAAGCTATATTCCCACTCTCTAATCTCTTCAACAAAAGGATTTCTTTTACTTAGTTTTATCCTAAATGCAATATAATTCCAAAAACTATTGCCCATGTAGTTCGCGATTGTATAATCGCAGTTGCGGTGTGGCAATCTCTAATTATTTCTTGGCCTGCGAAACACAACAATACTGATGTTATTGATTGGTTATCATTTCTGTTCAACAAACATTCTACGAATATTGTTAATCTCATTCTAATTGCGATACAGGCTTTATAGTTGTCGTAGAACAAAGGTTATCATGAAGGGGTTGTTCAAACGACCTCAGCTTTGGTGGCTCTGATCTATTCCTATTACGGAGAAGTTCAAGTTTTGGGTGAAACTTGTAGTCTTAGTGTTGGACATCACGAAAGGACATCCATCGGCAAAACCATATGTTAAGGTTGATTTCAATGCAACCTACAGGGTTCATTCCTGCCAGTCTTGCTCAGGAGTTGAGGTGACAAATCGAAATGGCCTAATTTTAAGGGAAAGTAAACAACTCCATCATTACGTACCTAATGCTTTTGTTGCGGAAGTAAAGGTGTTTATCCAAACGGTGTCTTTTGCTGATGATCTGGGCTTAAGGTACGTGGTGTTTGAGGGCAATACTTTGATTGTAATCAAGAATATTTGTTCCACGCATGAGGACCGGTCTGAAATCGCGCCTCTTATAAAAGAAGGTAAGCATAAATTAACGATTTTTTTCTCATATTTTATTGTCAAACAACTGTTATAGAGAAGATAACATGGTTTCTCACCTTCTTGCTGCCGTAGGTTTTAATTTGGGGATGGATCATTTCTGGGTGGAGGTCGAAGTTGCTGTTGCTGCCAACATATGATGGGTGGATCCGCCGGATTAATTTGTTATCGGGTTGGCTTTTGGAAGCAGGAATTTATCAATTTTATCCTGCTTAGCATTATGTTTTTCTCCTCTGGTGTTCGCTCAATGTCATATAATCCAAATTAGGAGATTTTCCTGGCTTTAGTGTTTGTGATTTTCAGTAGGGAGAAGCTGTGGGTTTTTTCTTGGTTCTTCTGGCGTTTAGTTTGCTTTTTCACCAATTGATTTTGGTATGCTTTAAATTTTCTTTTGTTTGTTCTCTATTTGCTTTTATTTCACATTTATTGTTGTTATTTCCAATAGTTGTATGTTCTTTCCCCTTTTTTTAATGAATGTCATCTTTTATAAAAAAAATATTTTAATCCTATTTTAACTCATAATAAATATATTTACAAATAATATTTAAATAAAAATAAAATAATCATAAATTCTAAGAAGCCTTGTACTTCAAATTAATACTCCCATACTCAAATCTTTCGCGTGACTTCATATTTTCACTTGTTCTCCAAAATTTTTGGACTTGCATTGCACCTACATAGAAATTAAGCAATAAACAACAAAATTAGCATCGTGCCCAAAAGTTCATCAAAATAAATCACATAAATCTGTCAATTTGGCACAATATCAATTTCTCCCTACTTAGTCCATGCTTATCCTCAAGCATCTCATGCATTTATCAATCCAAGCATACTACGATCATTCAAGTCAACGAAATCACTACAATCCTCAATCATATCAACCAAATATACATTAGTAAAATCTTGATCACATAACCGTCTCCCTCAAGCTAACACGTCGATTCACAATTCAGTTAAGTACACAATTATCAAATATTCTTATAATAAGGCTCCATAAAATCAATTCATGCTAAATTGTGAAAGCACCAAAATTAAACAAAAATTTGCAACCATAATTAACCATTTGTCCCATTTCTTATCTTCAATTTTTTTTCTTTTTTAAATAATTCTTTTTCTAAAGTGTCACTAAATATTTCTATACGAAGAAGGATGACAACCCAAGCACCCCACCCCAGTTACTCAATTCATCACATATCTAGATGGCTACTAGCTCCACTCATAAATTTTAAAATTAGCGGAGTAAGTGAATAGCTTAGAACGTCATTCAATCTTTTGACACGAAAACATATGACAACCCAAAGCACCTGACTCTAGTTACTCAACCAGTCACAATTCTAAGACTTTACTCATAATCTAAACAAATTATTGGAGTATTTATTGAATTTTTTTCTATTTTTTTCTTCAAACACAAGATAAAACAAAAATTTATTTACGACAAAAAAATTCATGCAAAAAAGGTGTGTAGACCAATTTAGCGCAAAATTAACATCATAGATCATTCAATTTTACACACATATTTATCTCAAATAATTAAGTGAATCTACGTGTTTTATTATCATAATCTAATTATAGAATCAACATTTTCCTAACGTCTAGATGCTTCAAAGAATTGACAAAGTAATTTTTGAAATTTTCCAAATGAAATTAGCATGCAAGGGCCAAAACACAATTACTACTTAAGGACAAAGCAAACAACAACACAATTTACCACAAACAATTAGAATATATCAATTAACGATTCAATTTAAACTCCCCCACTTAATTCATACATTATCCTCAATGTATCACAATAAAATGAAATGAATGAATCAAGTATGAAGAGGAAACTTCCCTGTGGCTGTATAATGTGATGGGACAGTGATGCGAGGTATCATATGAGTCCAATCCTATTGAAGAAAAGAAAAGAAATTAGAAATAACTAGAAAAAAAAAAATAAAGAATATTACTCAAACAAAAAAGAAAATAAAATAAAATTGGGTTGCTCCAAAAAGAGCATTTGTTTAATGTTGTTGACTCAATATTTTTTATTTTTCAACTTAAGTCGGATATTTAATCCAAATTTCTTCCAATCTTGAGGTAAAAGATTTTGATGAACTCTTGACAAGAGGTAGTTGAGATAATTAAGTATCAATGCCTTTTAAAAACCAACCTGTTTCTTTCTCATAGTGCACAATCTTTTCAAAAACTCTGCATGGCGAGGTACTTGTTTAATGACGTCTAGTAACGGTATCTTTACCTTTACTTTGTGAAGAGTTTCGAGGTTCTCCTTTTCTTCCTTCATTTTCTCGTTTCTGATGGCCCTTCAGGAGATGGAGATGGTACAAAAATCGATTTTGGTAGTCCAGATTCTCTCTTAGTCGCTGGTTCGTCTTTCTACTTTTCTCGCCCAACGTCATGCCCACGGCTCTTGCTAGGTGCAGGTTCCAATACTGTTCCGCTTCGTAAAGCCACTGTGCTTGCATTTTGCCTTGAGTTTGGTTTTTGGGACGACGATTTGCCTTGGGATTCGAGTCCACCAACCATCATGGAAAGCTTGCTCACTTGATTTTCCAAATTTTGAAGTGTTGCTTTCGTGTCCTGACATTATTGAAGAGTACTAGAAGCAAGTTTATTGACAATGTCTTCTAGAGACATACTTGAAAGTTGAGGTAGTTGAGGAGGAGGCCTCGGTTGGTAATCCAATTCATACATTGAGATGAAAAGTTGACTCATTAGGGTTCCCAATTTCGCCATACTTGTCTTTGTTTCCTAATAGAATTCAAAAGTGTTTGCAGCTAAGGCATTGACAAGTTATTTTAAAGATATACCTAAAGATCGTGGTTGCTGCATTAGTGGATTAAATTGATAATATGGATTGAATTGGGGTCTTATTCCAGAGCCTAAATCAGAGTGATCTCTTCACCCATAGTTGTATGTCTCGGAGTATGAGTTGTATCGTCCTTGAGGTAGTTCATAGAAATTTCCAAAGATGCTAAATTGTCCAAGATAATTATCCTCCCAGACAGGACACGATTCTGTCACATTGTTGGGTGCAATTCATATACCACACACCATGATCAGTGTTGTATTTTTCGTACAAATATGATGAAAAATATTAGCAATATTAATAAGTTTATTTTCCATGGAAGATACATTTACCTCTTATGTTTTCATTGGGTAATTAGGCATAAACCCAAATAGTTGATAATTCGCAATAATAGTAGAATCCATTCGATCGTTCATCAAATTTTTTTTGCATGAGTAGTCTTCTCTATTCTAGATTATGCTTGAGCGGTCGGTATGTCTAGACCTGGTTATAAAGAGAAAAAAAATTAGTAAGCATAAACCCCGACAATGGTGCCAAATATTGATGGGTGTCAAATCTACCAAAAATAAATCTTAAGCAAAAATATATATATATATAAAATTCTTAATATAGTGACCTACCATAATTTGACGTGTCAAATTAGGCTCCCGTGTTACTTAACAAGCTTGTTTTTAAGCAATTTAAGTGTATTTTTAATAGTTTAGCTTAATTTTAGTTTTTGCAATTGAATAACTGTAAATACCTCTTTCTCCTCATTTTTGTGATCCAAATTGGCCAATTATGCCATTGGGGACACTAATGGTTGATTGAGTGTTGTAGAGGTTTGTTAGTGGCCTAAACTTGAGTGAAAACATCACCAAAGGGAAGGGTATCGTGACATCAAAGCATGAAAGTCGCAACACCTTAGGCATGCCTGAAATGAAGAGAATGAAGACCACCTATAGTGGTATTGCGACATCCTCTTTGGGTATCGCGATATCCAAGCCTTAAGGAAACCCCCATTTGGAGACTATCAATGATATCACAATATCTTACCTGTCGCGACAAAAAATTGACTATAGGGGTAGTTTTTGTCCAACACTAACACGATCAAAATTAAGTGCTTAAGGACATTTTGGTATAAAATTTTGGGTTGTAATTAGCTATTTAAAGCCACTATTGGCTGAATGAAAGGGAGACTTTTTTTGCTTGAGCTTTTTTTATCATCTTTTTCCTTAGTTTTAGGTTAGGGTTAGGGCTCTTTTCTTCTCTTTTTCTTTTCTTTTTTAGTTTAGGTTTTCTCTTTTCCTTTTTAGGTTAGATTTTAATTTTATTGTTTCATTTCTTCCTTATTGTTAAAGATTTTGTAAACAAAGATGGACTGTAACACCCTTTACCTGGCCCAGTTGTCGGATCCGAGCTATAAGATGCTAAAATAGTAAACAAAAAAAATCATATACAATTTGCTAAATAATATTCACTAAATCAACACATGCGAGTCAAGTCTATGTTTAACATGCTTTACAAACAAATCCGAGTATCAAACGAGCTTACGAAAGCTCTTTGTAACACCCCAAACCCGGCCTAGACGTTATGGCCGAATCTGGCGATGTCACATGATAGTGCTTTAGAAATCGCAATGACGTTAAGACCATTTCTCCGTTTATACCACTTTTCATTATCTTATGCCACCTTAAAAAACGTGCCATTTATTTTCAATCATTATCCATTTTCAAAACGTTATACTTTGCAGAAGCTTTTAAAATAGTTTGCGAATTTGTGTGTATTTTGATAAAATATTTGTTTGTATTGAAAACTCGAGTTTTCTTACTACTAGTGGTAAAACCATAAATGTTGCAAATCCCAAATTAAACAAAAATACGTAATGGCCATAATTACATAAAACTTTTCCTAGATATAATCAAAAACATAAATAAGTATAAAAACTGTAAATCTATCGTGAAGCAAAAGTAGTAGTCACCATCGAGTCCTTCGCTACACCGATTCATCTAGTGCTGGGGATTACCTGAACAGATTAAACAGAAAAGGGTGAGTTTCGCAACTTAGTGTGTAATCCCCATAGATATCAAACGTACAGAGTAATCACCAGAAATTAGAAATCACAGACTGGGCCGGAGCCCATTACAGAAATAGTTTGGACCTTAGCCCACTCGGATGTAGAATCAGATATATATATAAATATAACAGGGCCTTAGCCTAATCAGATATAGAGCCAGAAATATATTAGGGCCTCAGCCCAATCAGATACAGAATGCATATCAGAATATTAGAATCCTACCCACCAGCCTCTACACACCATCTCCGTCCAGCCCTACACACCATGTGGAGATATAATCAACCCACCCATTCCTACACACCATATTGTACTAAAATGCGACACATAAACAGAATAATGTAGCTGAGCTGCTAAATAACAAGCTTAAAGCCTTTTAGACACTTCCTCCGAAATATCATCAACCCTTCCCGATGCAATGCAACATACCAAATATGACATGCAACATGTAAATAACTGACCATACACTCAGTTTAGTACAAATATCAAGCTTAGTCAAACACCATATAATCAGATCACATAAATAGGGGTCTAAGTAACGCTTACTGACCCTACGGTAGGTTCATAGTTGACTTGGGCGACCCGTGCAACCTTACAGTTTATTTCAGAAAAACGGGCTCACATGCCCATGTGGCCGGTGCGTGTGGGCTGACACGGCCCAAATTGGCTTTGGCTGTATGGATCACATGGCCTGGCCCAAAATTCCACACGTCCGTATGGCCCACACGGCCCAATAGGTCAAGCCCATGTGTCGCATACGGCCTTGCCAGGCCATCACACGGCCGTGTTGTGGCTCACAGCCTTGTACACGGCCTACCACATGGGAGACCACACGCCCGTGTGGTGTCGACAGTTTCATTTTTTGGCTTTCACCGATTCTCACTTTTTGTGCTTTTGGGTACACACCTCGTACTGTTTTGCAGCGAAAACACTCCCGAGCCTTCAGGAACCTATAATTGACATTCCAAAACCAAATTTTAGTGTTAAAATGAGTCTTAAACGAAACTAAACCGAAATATTAAACTCAAAACCTTCATCATCCTTACCTTCACTTGAGTGATAGCGTATCCACACCGCTTCAACGTTAACCGATATATTCCAGCCCTTAACTTTCTCCCATGAAATAGTAGACCCAGTCACCAAAAATCCATAAACCAAATTTACACTACAGTTACGAAAGACTTACCAACAATGCACGAAAGAGCAATAGAGAAGACGAAGACTAGAGGTCGGCAGCAAAAATTAAAACAGTAGATGGGGGCGGCAACAAAAGAAAAGTGGCGTGAGAACAGAGTAGGAAGAAACTGAAAATTTGGTGTTTTTTTGGAAAGAATTGATCAAAAAAGAAAAAATGTTAACCCCCAAAACCACATCCCTTAATTCTTTCTACCAAATCCCCACTACTTGGAATTTTATCGCCACTCAAACTCCTCCTTATAATCGTGCAAAAATAAAGCCAAAGCAGGGAATCAAACTCAGGACCTTATGCAATCAAACACTCCACTTAACCACTAGACCAGCAAGCCGATTCTGATATCATTTTACCAATAATAACTTAAAAGCCTACTGACCCCAGTGGGAGCTTTATTCATAAAAATGATAAAATTTGCCCAAGTAAGGCTTGAACTTGAGACCTCACACACACACCTAGAACACATAACCACTGAAGTACATAGACATTGTGTCAATTAATTTCAGAAACACATACATATATTTTTGTGCTCCAAAATCACATAAGCCGGAATTAAAGAAATTTAGGGCGTTACACTCTTAAACCGGCTCGAAACCAAATTGGGACCATTTTGAAACTTTTACAAAAAAAAAGGATAGATAAAAAGGAAAAACAGGGGTCAAACGGCCGTGCGGCCAGGACGTGTGATAGTTTGAGGCCATGCGGGGCTGCATTACACAATCGTGTCCCCAAACCGTGTAACAGATTAATGTTGTGTTATCCAAGGTCACACGACCATGTAACTAATTATGGCCATGTGAAACCCAAACCAACCTGAACAAACATAGCACATGATCATGTCATCAACCCTGTGGGACACACAGCCATGTGGTAGACCATGTGCAGCATAATTGACTATTTTTGTGCAAGTTTCATACCATCCATTCAAAATGACCTATAATGTCATTTTATACCATTCAAAGATACTCTAAAACATACATATTTTAAGGCCAAAACATCATTTCATATTCCTAATTAAACGTACAACCAATATGCCCTCATTAACACCATTAAAACATTAAACTCAAATCAAATGCAAATCATGTTTCAACCATCGCATACCACAACTAATTCATATGAATAACATCATTCAAACTTGTCAATTTCATTAACTTTATTAACACTATTTAGCAACCAACCAACATCATTTGACAAACCACAAACATGAGCATATATATAGTGCTATTATAACAAAACACATTATCTTGGATAAGTTCATCCATCCTATGTACATGCCACAAGTAACCAAGTTGAAACATCAAAAGTCTACCGAAATGAGAGACGGTAGGTGTGTGCTTCTCGTTGATCCGATCGACACGTTCTGGACATCCAAAATCTATAGAAAAGTAGTAACACGAGTAAGTATTTCTTAGTAAGCTCATACAATATAAACATTTACTTACCTCAATCACTTGTGATGACTTTTTGGATGGGATTCAGGTATTTTTGGGTTGAGATGTCTTCATGATGTTCGAATATCTATCTTTTAACTTCGAAACGCACTTTGAATCGTTCGATATTAAGTTTAAGAGCTCAAGTTATGACCGTTTTAGTCAAGACTGCGTGAGTATAATTTATGGACAGGATTATGACGGGAATTACGAGTTTCAGGCTTTTAATTCAAGTTTAAATCATATTGGTTCGGGTTTTTGGCTTAATTTTTATTATATATGAGATAAATATTGTATTTATCATATCTTATTATTTTATTATTCCTACTTTTTAATAATTATTAAGTAGTTTAAGTTATTTAGGAGTTTTACGTCAACTATTTAAACTACTTAATAATTATTAAAAATTCAAAATAATAAAATAATAAGAGATGCTAAATACAATATTAGGCTCATATATAATAAAAATTAAGCCCAAAATCCGAACTCAATATGATTTAAACTCGAATTAAAAGCCCAAAACTCGTAATTCCGGTCATAATGCCGTCCAGAAATTCTGCTCACCCAGTCTTCACTAAAACGGTTATAACTTGAGCTCTCAAACTCAAAATCAAGTTTCGAAGATAAGAGATAGATAGATCTTTGAACACCATGAAGACATCTGAATCCAGAAATGCCTAGATCCCATTGAAAAATTTGTTGTAAGTCTGTTAATTTCCCAAACTTGAAAATTGGTAACTTCGATGAATGGAATTTAATAAATTTCACCTTATCCGTGCATGTATCATTCCCACTTTCCTTGAAAAAATTCGTCCTCAAATATTTACTTTGATCGAATGTTGGTTTGATTTGCTTGGCCTTTAACATTGTTGTTGGGCCTTAAAGTTGTGTGAGCCCATTACATTCATGGGTCTAAAATTGGGCCTTGAGACTTGCATAATAAACAATTCATCCTGTATCTTTAATATCAATGTACATATCATTCTGCCAATACCTCTTCACTCCAGTCTAGATACAGAGCTTATGCACCAAGGAAGGAGTACTCATACTTTTTATATATACCAGGTCATCAAGTCCTTTTTATTGTGTTTGACCATGCATGAAACTGACTCTATGAACATATTCCTCTAGACATGAACACCAGTGATAACGGACAATGCCACTTACCTTGTTAAACGATGAAAATTGTTAATTGAGACAATATAAACTATAACTCTAGATAAAGAGGAACTCACCAGAATACTTTATTCTAAAGCTTTATCTATTCTATTAGTTCCTTGCCCTTTGTACTAGGGCATTCTTTTATGTCTTTAGCTAAAAAAATGAAACAACTCCTTTAATTATCAAGAACTACTACCAAAAAGGCTATGACCTAGCAAGAATCTATAGACATGCAAACAGTAGAAGTTTCTTTCATACCCAGTATTCAAAATATACTACCACCTTTTTTATGTTAGCATCTATCTATCTATCTGGTAAAAATTAAAGAAAGGTTTAAGAATGTACCAGCAAACAACTATCGTAAAAGTTATCTTAGGATTTAACAGTTAACACCTTAGTTAGCAAGGAAGAATTCTAGTTTCTTTGATGATAATAAAGTCTAGTGGAGAAGATGATTCAGAAGTCTTCTCTCCACTACTATTTTATCCTATTTATAGCTAACTCACGGGCAAATACTAATCAAGATTATCTACAATCATCACTAGCTTTTGCACGCTTCAACTAATTAATCACATCTTACCTTGCCTCCAATAGGACGTTAAATGAAGGCTATTTTACTTACTTTTGCTACTATGTAAAAACATGGGTGGTGATCTTATTAGCGGAAATGTCCGCCTAATATGGTACCCGCTATAATCTTTACCTTGCCATTACACCAATATACTCGCCATATTGGCGAAGTTCTACTAAGTACTTCTCCATACAGTCACTAACTTTCATTGGGCTAAGTCCAGCAACCTAGGTATTCTTTATTGGCATAGTCTTCCCAATCCAACCCGATTCTCCAAATTACAGTGTTACATTGATCATAGTAAATGAATAACCATATGTGCCTATAGATGACAATGTGAATTGATTAAGTTGTATAAATTTGAATGAAAACGAGATTAAACATCATATTGGTACATAGATGAATACATAAGCAATTGAATTAGATATGTTACATCTTTGCTAATAAAAGATGATATAAATGTGATTATCAAATGGAATATTGTAGGAGAATGATATTCTTGTATTGAATATGCAAATTAATTTAGTTGATTTGTAGCATTTTTGGATTGAATTCTTATATTGCATATGCTTATTTTGTGACTTGTAATATGAAATTACCATTGAGCGTAATTGCTCAACCTACGGTTTGTTTTCTCTGTGGCAGGTATAGTAGATTCCAGGAAGTTTGAGCAGTTGGTCCAACGTCCAGGAAGTGATCCTTGACTCAGCAAAGTTTGTAAATTTCGTTTTGTTTTAAGTATGATATGTACCTAGGTTGGGTTAAATTTTGGTACAGTATGATACTTATAAACCTTAGGAATTGGAATTGGTATTTTGGAAGTGAACATATGCTTGAATTGTGCAAATTAAGTTGTCATAATATTTGCTAAGGTATAAAGTGTGGGATGTTGCTAGTGTATATGGTAATGCATGTATATATGCATGTATGCTTATGTCAAGTAGATTATTGGTTAGTCAATGAAGTTGCTTATGTTTGGATGAAAATGATTAAATGAATGGAATATATACATGTATGAAAGGTATTATGATTCAAATATGAATTCATTGGGGATGTATGTTTGGTTGAAAAATGTGTTTGGGTTGTTTGGAACTTGCAAGTTGATATCTAGTTAACACTATTCAAAAATAATGTGTCATGTTAGGACGTCGAGTAAATGTCGTCGCGATAAGATCAGGTCACCATGCCACGACGTGTCGTCGAGTATGGGTCGTTGCAAAGATGAGCCAAATCAGTATGTTGTGTTGCAACGAGAAACCCCTTGATGTCACGGTGTCAACTTGAAATTTTTTAAACATTACAGTTTAATCCTCATTCAACCTTGGGTTAGCATTAGAGCTTTCGTAAGCTTGTATAAGACTTAGAAATGAATATGTATCATTTTATATACTTGTTTTTACTTATAATTAAATGTTTAATTTTGTGATCAGATTATGATTTGATCTTAGTTGCTCTGGCAACGAATGTGATACCTTGTAACTCAGACCCGAAAATTGGGTTGAGTAATGAGTGTTACATTTGAACTGGTTAAATTGATTGTTTTGAGAACCAATTGACCAGACCAATTCGAAATCAGTTCAAACGATTTTTAGCTTAGTTCAATCAATTTGTATCAATTCATGGGTAGGGGTGTTCAGTCGGTTAACTGACCTGAAATAGCATTAACCGAATTAACCGACCTTTCAAAATTTTTAATCGTTAACTGAACCGAAATTTTTTCAAAAAAATTAACAGAATTGAAATTTTTTCGGTTAATTCAGTCGGTTAACCAAATTAACCGAAAATTATATGTTTTTTATTTTTGGTTAAAAATTAACCGAATTAACCGAGTTAACTGAATTACCCGAATTAACCGAATTACCCGAATTACTTGAAATGAATCACTACATAATTAAAAAGATTACATAATTTTAGTTTTAATTTTAGAATTTTATTTTTATTTATTAAATTATTTGTAATTTTTATGATTGGGTTGGATTGGGTGATTGAGTTGGGTTGGATATTTGGGTTTGGATTGGGTTTAGGGATTGGGTTTAGGTGAATAGTGGGCCTATTTATATATTATAATTTTATTTATTAATTTTTTCGGTTAAACTGAAAAATTTGGTTAACCGACCAGTTTCGAACCGAATTAACCGTTAACCGAAAAATCACAAAATAATTAATCGACCCCCGACCGAAAAAATTCGATTAACCGACCGATTAACCGAATTCGATCTGTCAACCGAATTTTTTCGGTTTTACCCAAATTTTGCACACCCCTATTCATGGGTCCACCATTTTTTACCTCTCATTGGATCAATACCCTAGTTGGTTCTCGGTCCAATCAATTCAATTTAGAGAACAATGAATGTTGGAATTTTTAAAATTTTTAATCTTTTTGAATTGTAAAGTTTTTTTTTTTATTTTCCATACTTTTTGAAATTATAAATTTTTATGTTTTTTATCTAAAATATGGAAAAAATAATTTTTAAAATTTTTAATATGTTTTTAAAGGGAAAGGACCAAATTGATAAAAAAAAAGGTAAATATTAAGGGTTGAAAAAGTTATTTTACCTTTGGCATAAAATTAGACGGAGAGAAACTCAATGTAGAGATTAAATTTTAGAACTTGAAAGATTACAACCTTTAAAAAATAGCGTATCGAAGTTTTAGCTGAAAAAAGAAGCAAAAAAGCACGAGAATTTTAGGCAGAGGGCAAATTATGTAAAATCAAGCTGATATTCATTCATATAAGCTAAGCGCAGCCCCCCAGACTCCCCAACGATCCTCTTCCTTCCTATTTCTCACTGTTGTGTTGCTTTCAGCGATCCCTTTCTCTCCTTATTCTGTTTTCTTTAAACGAAATAAATCCCTCCTTTGTTCTTTATTTTGACTCTTTCGAACATTTCTATTATCAGTTTGATGGATCTCAAATTGGGTTAGTTCCTTTTTTATCCGACTCTCCATGTTTTCTGGTTTTAATTACACGCATATTTTTCATTTTATATTTTTGTTATCCTATCCTATTTTATGTTTATCGTAATTTGGATTCCTTATTGTTTTTTGTTTTCCTTTTCTGCATATCTAAACCCCAGAAATTTAGATTCAATTGTAGAGAATTATAAACCGAGAACTAATGGGAAATTTTTCAATGTTTTAGCATTTGTTGTATTTGCCTGCATTGTCTGTTTTGAGTTAGCTAATGTTATACTAGTAGCAATATTACTGGCAAATAACTTGTGTTGCTTTAGTCATTGTTTATATCAAGTTCTGGGTTCGATTAAAAAAAACTAATATTAGCAATAAAATTGTGCATTGAACTATTGAAATTCGTAAGAAGGGAGGCTGTGCTTTTTATATTCATTTAGTCTCTGTTTTTGTTGTAAATGAATTATGTTGATTTACTTTGGGTTCTACCTTGTCAGGTGGGGTGGTTGTATGTGAGATTAGCAGGGAGGGATGATGAAATAATTGCCATGCAGATCTACTACCGTCGGGTTACTTCGCAGATCCAGTTGTCTCCAAATTGTATCTTTTATCGTACTATCAATTAGTACCTTACTTGCAAAAAGGCGTTATCAGCTTACTGATATAGAGGCTTTTGGTCCATTCAGTTAAGTTGGTATCGTCTTTTCAAACATGCCATATTATATACAGAGGCTTTATAACACTTGCAAAGCAGCATTTTCGACCAATGGCCCTGTATCTGATGAAGCTCTTGAAAGAGTTCGTACTATGCTAGGTATTCACTATTTGATTCTTCTTTCTTCATGTTTGTTCTTTGAGCTTATAGTTGAACCAAGTGGCTATGCTTTATTAGTATTATAATTGAGATAAAATCATGTTGAAAGTAATTCTTAATTTTCTGCATGTTTCCAAAATTAGTAGTTAGTAAATACAATGGAAGCTCTTTTTTGTAGAATTTAGCTGTTATTTATTTTTCAATCAAAATTGAAACATATGAATTTACTCTTAGGTTAATTAATTTAAATAAGTTGTTTCTTTCTTTGGATGACATCAGCTATTGGAAGTTGCCTCATGCTACTCCTATTATGTTAGTTTCTTGGCAAGTTTCCACGTGGCCTGATTGTTAAATCTGAAAGAAGAAGAAAAAATATTATCCTTCATTGTTTGGGATGTTAAGCTCATTTTTGTTTAAGTTCAACTTTTTGTCCTGTAGGAAGAGGCCCTGACATTGTTTAATTGGCAAAATTTTTCCAGATTTTCACCAGCTTTAATTACAAAAGCAAGAACTTCTTTTTACAAAGTGAGTTTTAGTAGAACAAGAAATTTGTTATCTGGCTCACCAAGACCTATTTCAGTACTTCATTATGCTAGTTGCCCAATGCCTTTAGCCTTTAAAAATCAACCTTCAAAATAATAGCTACTAGCCATCTTTGAAGTACTTTTATCTTGAGCATAAAAGCTTGCTGTATGATGAGTTAAAAGTTCAAATTTTTCTGCTTTCTTCACATTGAGCTGTTGCTCCATTGTTGTGGAACAATCTATGTTTTTTACTCGCTAGACGCCTTGATAATTCTTTAGCATTTGGATGCCTTCTAGATATAAAATAGAAACCAATGATTGGGGTTTCTGTATTTTCCCTTTTTTCTTATGTGGTCTTAGAATCTATCTACACTAATTCCAATTCTTTTTTCCTATCCTCGTGAGTATTGAAATCTATTGGTATTCTAATGGTTTCGGATCAACATATCATTTTGAGTGGTTACGACTATTCTAATTTAGAGTACTAAGTACAAGGGTATACCATAACATTGAGAAAGTGCTTTTCTTTGTAGAGTTGATCATTACAACTTTGGTGTTATTTGATTAACCATGCAAAATTTTAAACCACTGTGTATGTAGCTCCAAGCATTTTCTGTTTTCATATGAAGTGAAGAAACCAAGTTTCATAGCATATTTGCTGCTTTTTAACACAAAATGTTAATTTTATTTCAGAGAAAATGAAGCCTTCTGATGTAGGTCTGGAGCAGGAGGCACAAGTGGTATGTAATTGGTCTGGTCCTGTAAATGAGCGGAATGGAACCCATCAGTCATTGCCACCAATTAAGTATCTGCACTTGCATGAGTGCGACAGCTTCTCTGTAAGCACAAACTTTATATAACCTATCATTTTTATTGCTAAAGATATCACCTATCTTGAGGACCTAAAATTTTAGAGTTTTAAAGCGAGGATGTTGAATTTAGCTGAAAGTCTCCTAGAATTTATTAAAACAAACACTTCCATTGAAATCAAATTTGAACTTTTGAAAATTGTAGTTACATTACCAGCTACCATCGGGCCTTCATTTTTCTGATTTCCTCTTTCTCTGCAGATAGGAATTTTTTGTATGCCACCTTCCTCTCTCATACCTCTGCACAATCATCCTGGAATGACAGTGCTGAGCAGGCTTATCTATGGCTCATTACACGTTAAGTCATATGATTGGCTTGACCCAAAAGAGCCTGAAGATCCACTACAAGGTGTGTTTTAACATTTCCATATTTCTTTGATGAATGCTAACTAAACCATAATAAGGATGTTCATAGAAAAATATGTTCTTCCGTATAAATTTGATAACAAATCAATATATTTGTATCCTATTGAACCAGTAATGGTATCGTCCTTATTCCTTGAAACCTCATGAGTCCCATTTTTAATTATTTCCTTTTCCTAATAACTTTGTTTCAGGAGTTTTCTCTTTTAATTTGTTCCAGAGGATCTAGTACCTTTATAGAGTTCTGTTAATCTTCTGATGTTAGAAATCCTATGCAACTGCTGTTCTTGCCATTTATATTATAGGATTAGCATTCTTGTAAGACAGAGAGAAACGGACCTCCTTTTAAATTTATATTTGCTTTGTGATATACAGTTTTTTGTGTTACTGCATTTAATTTTGTTATGAATGTGCTGGTGGTTTGTTTAAAAATGACAGAAAATACTTTTAGTATGAATTTACTTGATCGAAAGTTGGTGAGAATGGGAGAAAGAAGACCTAGGTAATACTAAATGTACTCATTGGTGGATGTCTCTATGTTACAGCTAATGCCTCTCAATAGGGTAGATGTAAAGAACCTTTTGGCTAGCATCTGAGGAAGTGAGGTCTGTTCAATTTCTCATCTTGTGTGGATGTAGTTTAGGTTATCGAGAATGCTTGTGACATAACTGATTTGCTGAAATATTTGGAGACTACTGTACTTAGCTAGGGAAATGCACAGTTAAATTTGAATGGAACTTTTGTCAACAAAAAAAAAAAAAAAAGTTTGAAAGCAAACCAGACAAAATGAATGGTCATAGAAGCCAAGCATATCTTTTGACCTTTGATGAGATTTTAATCGAGTTCAGCTTGGGTTTTTATAATAACATAATAACAAATTTTAATTGGAATTTGATCCCATCCAAATATTTTGACCCTCATTCAAATAGGAAATTATTCAGGGAAACAGGGATACAGACTTGTTAATGAAATGAAGTAACTATACAATCTAGGGGTTTTATGGTAAATTTAGGGATCATTCAAATAGGAACCATTAGCTGTAAATTTAGAACTGAAGCATTCTTCATGGGGTATATTTATTTGGTTTCAACTTGGTGCTCACAAAGTAAGTGTAGGAAGTTAATCAACAAACTTGTTAATGAAATAAAGTAACTATACAATCTAGGGGTTTTATGGTGTAATCTGACGTTTCAGGGATGTGCTAAGGAGGTTGCTCAGTGAATGCTTCTTTTATTTATTTATTTTTATTTTTATGCATTATGTCTGGCTTGCCTGTAGCATGAGCAATGAAAAGGAACTATTGAACATATGAGGTCAGATAAATATGACTTACTAAATGTGGATTAGATTTTTTCTGATTAACAGAAGTGAGTTTTGGTGGCCTATGGCAGATAAACCTGCCTATCTGTCACCAATCACAACTGAAGTAGTTGCTAGTTCAACAGAAGTAATAGTATTGATAATTTATTCATAGACAAAGTGGTGATGTATCAGATTTTAAATAATGCATTTCCTCTTCACCCTTCCTAGGGTATAGGGCTCTTATTATATATTCTTCAATCTTTGACTTTGATTTGCTTATTCTTGGTGGTTTGTAGCAAGAGCTGCAAAACTTGTCAAGGATACTGAGATGACAGCCCCTTGTGCAACAACAGTACTTTATCCCACAAGTGGAGGCAACATGCATTGTTTCAGGGCACGGACTCCCTGTGCTATTTTTGATATTTTATCACCACCTTACTCCTCAGAGAATGGGCGACACTGCACTTACTTCCGGAGGTCCCCAAGAAGGGATTTACCTGGTAAGAAATGTAATTTTGAACCTAGTATTAGATGGTAGCTTCTATGATATGTTGTAACCTGAAGAGAAATACTGCATGCTATTTTCTTATTCGTTTCCTCATTTAAAATGAAGGTGAGATTGAAATGAATGGAGAAATGTTCTCGGAAGTGACTTGGTTAGAAGAGTTTCAGCCCCCTGATGACTTTGTGATTCGGAGAGGGCTGTACAAGGGTCCTGTTATTAGAAGATGAAATATTCTTGTAGCATCCATCCAATATTCTAATGAATAACAAGGAACATGCATGGGGTTGTAGAAGTTAGGCATTTGGCGTTGTACATATTACTACACCAATGTAATCCTGTGATTTTACTAACCTTACATTTTATTAGTGGGATAGAGTGGGAATTGAGAGGAACTACTCGCATAATGACTTACTTTTCATTTTGTTCTTTTGGATTTTGTTTGCTGAATGACGATTGGGAATTCATATTATCTTGTTTGTTGCCCAGGTGTGGTAATTTTGGATACTTATTTCATTGTGGAGCTTTTATTTTCCTGCGATGTGTCAATGGCATAGTCGCTGCCTAGGAAATGTAAAAGCTTGTCAAAATGCAAAAGATTGGGTTATATCTATGTATTGTTCAAGAGTTGCCAATTTATTATTGGGGAATTTTAGTTCCATTTAATGGGATTAAATGCCGATTTGAGGGCATGTGAAGGATATTCTTGAGTTTGTAGCACTTTGTGCCAATTTTGATGTCCCAAGTAAAGCAAATTGCATGGTCTTTAAATATCATCAAGGTTTTTTTTTTTTTTTTTTTTTTTTTTTTTGCATTGTTGGCAACAAGGATTATGAAAGCCGAGTTTCATTGCCTCATCCTGGCCATGGTAGAGGATGTCAGTTAGAAAAAAGATGTGAAATTATACTTGAATATATTATATTGTAATAAGAGGATTCTGGTTTTCACTGAAGCTAAAGGCTTCAGCTTCAGTGATGCAACAGTTAAGCTACCACTGACACGCCAATTAAGATTGAATCTTCTTTTAAATCTAATTAAATTTTTGACCCAAAGGGATTTGTATGTGTGTCCAATTTATCTTTAGTTGGTATGTTCTAAGAAAAAAGTCTCTTGATGAAATTACGCAACTAGTCTTTTTATTTGTTTTCATTTTTATACTTAGAATCCTTTTAGATACAAACGTAGCTATGTTAACAGCTTTTAATGCAAAATTCCCCTCAATTGAGTTTTAATATGCTGTTTGAATATCACAATTGAGGTGAGATTAACGCAATGCGTTGTTTATTTTTTTCACTGAAGTTGAAGCCTCAGTGGATGTTCAATTGGTTTATCAGTTTTGGATCGTCTTTTCTTCCATATAAGTTTTAATTAGCAAATTAGTATACTTTCTCATTTATTTAGCAAATCAGTAAGTTTGTAGAGGGTAGAGTGTAGTCGGCACCTTGAAGGATCAATTATTGTCACGGTTGCGGATCAAAGTCTGTGACGAATGCGTATAGAACTCCCCATGGAGTCTACTAATTAAATGAGGCTCATTCAATCCATTTGAACTAACCTGATTTGTGAAATACATGGAGAAATTTATCTACTTGAAGCTTTGGTGGCCTAGTGAAACACTCCCGTAAAACTAGAATTATTACGGTTCATATAAATCTTAAGGGATAAGATTGTATAGAGTTTAAATCTCTTAGGACTATTATATAATAGATAGGCATTAATCCTAACTGTTGATGTAATTTGATTTGTACTGTTGGATTTGGAGAGCTCAACTATAAATAGAGACATTCTCCCTTATTTGTAATCATTCAGTTGTAATATTTGAAAGTAATACTTTTGAGAGCACTTACTCAAACACTTGGCCTGTGCTATTTTTATTTGACTTTTCTATTTGTTTGTGGCTTCTTTCTCTTTCAAGTTTGCTTCTGCTTTACTTTGATGCTTTAGAGAATTTCTACAAGAATTTTCGTTTTTTGATAGTAAGGTTGACTTAGGTGGATTTGAACATAAGAAATTGCCTAAAGTTGTACGGTTTGCGAGATTACAGCTCTAGCCCTGTGACAGTTGGTATCTGAGCTAGTGTTTGAAAGCATCGATTGAGATGTTGATAGAAGGAGATGAGCAAATTGAGCCGATGGAGAACTATAGGAAGACCCAAAAAAAAAAAAAAACCCAAATCAAGGGATATGTTGTCGGCTTTGGAAGGCCAGGTGATCAATATCGAGGAATCCATGGGTAATGTGAAGGAAACACTCAATGTAGTTGAGGGACAAACCAATGAGTTGGATTCGAAGAGAGAGCAGCTCAAGGACTATGCGGTGAAGGCTTTTAATTCCAATCAGGATGCAATGAGAGAGATCTTCAATGCCGCCATGAATGACAAGACCAAGAAGCTGACTAAGAAGAATGATGCTTTTGAAGTTATGGTCATGGCTTTGAAGGAGGAAACTGATGCCATGATGTCAAACATTGAGAAGCTTGAGAGAGAGAGAGAGCTGTGTGTAGACCTGCTGTAGGAAAATGGATGTTGGCTTTGGTCCTTAAGCAATGTAAAATGGATGTCCTAAAGCCGAAAGAGTTCAAGGGGACGAGGTGTGTAAGGGATGTGTACAATTTTATTTGGGAGATGGAACAATACTTTCGTGCTATAGGCATCGAGGATGATGCCATTAAGTTAAACACTGTTGCAATTTTTTTTTTATTGACGTTGCTATTTTATGGTGTTGTTTTAGGTCCATTAATGAGGTGAGATCACAATAGTTCTAAAAGTAGTTTTACCCACAGTATGCCTATAAGGAGGCTCGGGCTAAGTTGCGTCGGTTTATGCAGTAAGACACTGTTTGAGAGTATGTCAAAGACTTAAGTAAATTGATGCTTCAAATCTCCAACTCGTGTAAGAAAAAAGCATTTTACCTGTTTGAAGATAGGTTGAAGCTGTGGGCAAAACAGGAGTTGCGTCGACAGGGTATCACTAAACTTACCATAGCCATTATCGAGAAAGAGTCCTTCGTTGAGCTTGATTCGAGAAAAGATAAGTTCGAGTCTTCCAAGCCCAAAGAGATTGATAATGGTGGGGAAACCATAATGAAGAGGGACAAGTTAAAAATGACAATAGGGGAAATGGTGAAAATGGTGATAATGAGAAACCACATAATGGGAAGTGGAAGCCCAACAAACCAAAGGGGCCAGTGAAATGCTTCCTTTGTGGCGGTCCGCATATAGTGAGGGATTGTCCAAAAAAATCTGCATTTTCAGCCATCGAAGGGGATGAAAAGCTAGTCAAAGCATCGATGAAGCTTGGTTTGATCTTGAGTTCTGTCGAAGCCAAAAGGATTAGAGAAAATGAAAAGAAACCAATGAAGTGTTTCTTATGTTGTGGCCCGCATAGGATGCGGGACTATCCAAAGTAATCTAAGTTATCCACGATCAGTAGAGAAGATGAAGTGGAGCTAAAAAGGGAGGCGTTAAAGCTTGTGTTAATAATACTCAATTCTGTAAAAGTGAAGAGAAGTCACAAAGTAGAAATGGTTCATGTTTGTGGACATCAACATCACAGGCCGAAAAAGGAATGCTCTTGTTGATACATGGGCGTCAGACTTGTTCATATCAAAGAAAATTGTGGGTAAACTTGGTCTCCCAATTAGTAAATCAACTAAGATCAATACGATAAATTCCAATGAGATCCCAACTGTGGGAGTAACACAAGGAGTTGAGATTCAAATCAGTCAAAAAAAAGATAAAAAAGACTTCGAGGTAATTTAGTTGGATGATTACAAATTTGTGCTAGACTTGAATTTCTTTGACAAGATTAATGATCAACTAGTTCTTTTTTCCGATTTTATATGTATCTTGGGTACTTGACAATAGCAATGTGTTGTGTTGGTGAGTCGATACATGAGAGGTGGAACCAAGGTATTACCGGCAATCCATCTAACTGAAGATGTTCATTGTGATAAGAAAATTGACTTGGTAGATGAGAGTGCTACAAAGATCCCCTTGAAAATGCTAGAGGGGCAGGTAATTGATATGAAGCCTGTTGAGTTATTAGTGGGCACTTATAAGAAAGGCGGATTGTGCATTAGACTTTGTGGGAAAATTAGTGATGCAAATTGGACAGTTAAATCAAGTAAATGCTACAAACAATGTACATCTCAAACACTTTCCTAGTATTTTACATTGTGACTTATCCTTGTCTTGGCAAAGACACAATAACCATTTTAGAGTTATGAAGCGGGTAAGTCGAGGGGCTTACAAACCAGAGTTAGTGGCAAAACCCAAGGTCAACCTGATGTTCAATATGTGTGTGTTGAAGCCTATTTGTGAGGATCAAGGGGATCTCAATAGAGGCAAATCACAATGGGGGCAAGTAAGAGCAGTGACCTCTTACGATCGAGATGTCAAGAGAAAAATACAATTCGAGTTAAGCGACGACGGAGACATAAGTCGAGGTAAATATTCTGATGGGAAAATTACCCAACAGAGAGATTAGTTGGGAATTTGTCGAGGCATTGTGAAAGTTTCTAGATGAGTCAAACTAGTCATTCCGAGAACGCAATAAGGGCGTCGCGACAGTGGGGGGAGAATGTCACGGGCTTCGGATCAAAGCTCATGATGGATGCCCACAGAACATCCCATCGAGGTCAATTGATTAAATGGGGCTCATTCGTGAAACTAACCCAATTCATGAAACACATGGAGAAGCCCATCTACTTGAAGCATTGGTGGCTCAGTGAAACACTCCAGTAAAATTAAAGTTACCATGGTTAATGTAAATCCTAAAGGATAAGATTGTATAGAGTTTAAATCCCTTAGGACTCTCATACTGTAAATAGGCACTAATCTCAGTCGTTGATGTAATTCGATCTGTATCATTGGATCTAGGGGAGCTTAAGAGGTCTTCCTCCTCATTTGTAATCACTCAGTTGTAATAAAATACTTTTGAGAGCATTTACTCAAACACTTAATGTGCGCTATTTTTTGTGGCTTTTTTTGTTCGTTCATGGTTTTTTTTCTTTTTCGAGTTTGTTTTTGATTTGCTTTAGTGCCTTAGAGAATTTTTTCAAGAATTCTCATTTCTCAATGGTAAGGTTGACTTAAGAAGATTTGAACCATAGAAATTGCTTAAGTTCGCGTGGTTTGCCAGACTAAAGTTCTAGTCTTGTGACACTATAAAGTCATTACTTGGAGGTGCTGACTTTGAAGTTGGTCTCTCAAGTGCAAACTTCACATTGTATAATTTCTTTTTTGAATTTCAGTCCCCAAATGACATGCATGCAGATTGCATGGATTCACATGAGTATTGTAAAATTAGTTGAAATTATGTCAAAGTAGGTTACGAGTGATTAACCAAGAGATGTGGTGTTGTGGTTACTCACCTCATCCCTTAGCCACAAGGTCGAGGGTTCGATCCCTACCCATGAGAATGGAGCACATTTCATGGTCAGTCGTTTACCTCTTCAAAGAGCACCTGCGGTGAAGGGATTAGTAAATGCACCCAAAAAAAAGGTCACGGATGGTTGGGGTTCTAATTGCACAAAATGAGTTTATGACACATTTAGTTAAGTAAGTTTAAGATTTTTTCAATTAAGTCCCTCTATTTTGTGTGTAGATATAGTCACATGCAATCTCTCATTCTCTTTTTCTATAAAGTTAATTTTGTTCTTTAAAAATCCATCCATAATTTTCAACAACCTCTTAATAAACGAAGTATGCATCCATTTTGAAACTTTTTTTTAGATAATTAAGTTTATTTTCTTTAAATTAAGAGTTATTTTTTTTAATTTCATGTATGATTTATATATTTTATTATTTTTCACATGTAATTATCTTATTGGGTTACTTAAGTAATAAATCATCTCATTAAAAATACTCTACGTATGAAATTCCACATCATCCCGTTAACTTTTTAATGGTATTTTCATCAAATCGGTTAAAAACAGTAACTTGAAAAAAAGAACAAAGGTTAATGGCTAAAAAGGGCTCAAAAATACAATTAAGATCATTTTGACAAAATATGTAAACGTTAGTGGCCAAATTTATCATTAAGCCAAACTAAATCTATAACAATCTACCAATATAATATTTAAACAAACAATAATCTAAAAAGTTTACTGATACTTTAAGAAAAAACAACAAAATACTAACATTTAAGCAAACAATAAACTAAAATTTTACACACTTACAAATATTATAACAATATATTAACCTTTAAACAAGCAATATACTAAAATATGTCGATATAACAAAGTAATGTTCTAAAAAGAAGCTCAAGATCATATATGTTTTTTTTTTGCACAATGCCTAAAATTACCCATAGCCCCTCTCCAATCCATAAATAGAAGTATAATGCATTTCAGCGCACTTGAACCCATGTCCTCTTATATCAGAAGCAATGCTCATTTCTATCGAGTTAAGACTCAATCGACAAACTAACTCTTATACTTGAAGAAAACTTGTATATATTTTATTAAAACACTTTAATAAAAATACAAATTTAACCGAGTAATAAATTATAAAAAATTAATAATATTTAAACTAATAATAAATTAAAATTTTACAAATCTAAAATCTAAATTTACTTTAAGGAAGTTGAATATTATAGATGAGAGAATAACCAAAAAAAAAAAAAAACATTTGATTCAAGAGTTTTATATGCCGCTATGAAATGCTAAAGCACCTATATAAACCATACTTTTTGAGGAGTAAACTGATTAACATATGAAACTATTGTTCAACAATTTTAACTTGTCCAATTTTTTAATTAATACTTTCACTAGTTTGCACCTACTTATCAGGCTTCTTTTAAATTCATTTGTTGTTTCTCGATAGCTTTTACAGATTGATTTGATTTATACACGACAAAGGGCAGGGGTATAGCTAGGGGGCTGGTAGGTGCCCTGCCCCCTTATTAGAAATTTAGGCCTTTTAAAATTTTTAAAATTTTAGATTAGTGAAGGTAAAATTGTACTTTGTCCCCTAAAAATGATGAAAATGTATTTTTACTATCATAAAAATTGTAATTTAATTTCGACCCCCTAAAAAATTTTCTGACTTCACCTCTGGCAAAGGAAGATGTGCCATTGCTGCAAGTGTCGAAGTCATTGTTGTTTCCCAATAGCATTTTAGGTCGCCAATGTAACGACCCAAAATTTACGGGTATCAAAAAAGTGCATTTCAGGTCACTGTTTTTGTAAAACGAATTCGTAAATATTTATTAAAAATATTTATGAAGTTAGTTGTGTGGTTAATTAGGTTTTAGTTAGGAGAATTAGTTTGAATCTAGGTTAAATAGGTATAAGGATTAAATTGAATAAAGTGTGAAAGTTAATTATAGATTAAAGAAAAGTTAAAGGATTAAATAAGTAAATAAACCAAATTGTGACAATTGTGTGTGTCGTAACCATTTTTTGGAGAAAACGGAAATCGAACTTGGGCCTCGAAAAAATAAAAACGAGAGTCGCCACCGACCTTTTATTAGGTGTGATCGGGTCACCCTTGTTTTAATAAAACATTTCAATTTACTAAAACAATATTTTCTTGGTCTACGAGATTTGAGAAAAACAGGTTCGGGAGTCGGTTACGTGCGAGGAAGGATTAGCACCCTCGCAACGCCCAAAATTGGTACCAAATTGATTAATTAATGTCCCAATGTCGAAAGTTTGAAAATTTTGAAACGAATTTAGAAATTTGGATCTTTTTGGAAATGTTTGAGTCTTCTTAAAATTGAATATTAAGATTTCCTTGTTTCGTAGGGACCAAATATCACATCCAATAGGTAGGACACGATAATTTCAATCCTCAAATCCAAGGTCGTCTCTTAATCCCTAAGACTCATTTATTAAAATAACAAAAGGTTATTCGATTATTTGGTCAAGCAAGAGAACCGAAACCCAACACATAGGGCACGGTCCCTCGCATTTCCAAACACGGAATATTGCCTCAGTTTGAAAAAATTTTAGTTTTTAGGGTGAAATTGATGAAAAACTAGGTTATGTTTTAAAGAAACGTTATTCAAAACGTTATTATTTGGACAAGATAATAATAGCAACGATAATAATACAAAATATATACAAGATAATAATATAGTAATAACAATAGTAAAAAAACTAAAATAATAACATAGTAATAATAATAATAGTGATGATGGAAAATATATACAGTATACTAATATAAATGTAGTAGTGGTAATAATAATGATACTAAATATGTACAATATAATAATAAATATAATAAATATAATAATAATAATAATAATTATAATAATAATAATAATAATAATAATAATAATAATAACAATAATAATAATAGTAAGTAAATATATGCAAGTAATAGTACAATAATAATAGAAATAATAACATAAGAGAAAAATAAAGCAAATAATAATAAGAAGAAGAACAAAAATTTAGTGAAATAAAATAATAATAAAATATGTATATAATAATAATAATAATAATAATAATAATAATAATAATAATAACAATAATAATGATAACAATAATAATAAAAATAAAACTAAAAGATTGCCAAAATAGCTAAAGAAGGGATTCAATTGTATTCAAAACGAAAGTTTGAGGGCCAATTTAAAATAAAATAAAAGGAGAAGGACCAGGTTGAAACGCGTGAAGAAGGGGAGGGACCTTGCACGCAATAAACCCTTCTGGCCCAAAATACATTGCATCAGGTGGACCCAATTGAAATACAAAACAAATTTTTGGGCCAAATTAAAAATACCAGAAACTTAATCGCGAAGCCAAGAAAAAGCGGGAGGACCAAAAGCGCAATATACCCATTAATTAAAAACACGCGGATCCTCCTTAGAGGGTCGGGTCAAAAACGGGTCATAGTCAAAACGACGTCGTTTTGGGTGTTTTATGCCAGCCCCAAAACTACGTCGTTTTGATGGGCTATATAAGGCCAAAAATCCCAAAAAAAAAATCATTTCCTCACTTCTCTTTTAAAAAAAAAAACTTTTCTCTCCCTTTTCTCTTTGCAGGGAAGAGGGCTGGAGAGATTTCCGGCGATGAGGATCGTCGCCGGCCACCGCCGCCGGCCGCCTCCGGCCACCGCACACCGTGGCCGGAAAAGGTAAAAACTTTATTTTTTTATTATATTTTTTTTAACCTTTATATATTTATATATATTTGCAGATGAAAAAAAAAGGAGATAAAAAATAAATAAAAATAAAAAAATAAAAAAATAAAATACCTTCAGATCTGAATATTGGCCTTTTGTGTTTTTTTTTTTTTTTTTGCTTTTGATTTGATTCGTAAAAATAAATAAATAACTAAATAACTAAATAAATATAGCAGTAAATAAAATGAAATCAACCTTTCTCTCTTCGCTTATTGATTTCTGATAATGCGTAAAAATTTCGGAAGATCCTCTGTGTGTATTTGATTTTTTTATGGGTTCGAATTCCTCCCCCCTCTCTCCTTTTTTATCTGATTTCTCTACAGTTTTTTTTTATATCCCCGTAGATTGAAAGCAAAAACAAAATATAATTGATTCCTCTTAGCTGCCATTGTTGTCTGTTTGTTGCTACATGTTTTCTTCTGATTTTGCAGGTCTTGGGCAATGGAGCAAATGGTGGCAATGATGGTGTCGGTGGTGGCCAAAAGGCAGGGCAATTGGACTAGGTTGCGGCGCCACTTGTATTAGGAGTCTAGGGTTACTGTTTCTCTTTTTCTTTATTGGGTTTGGGCCAATTGGGCCACTTGTATTTGGGCCTATTTTTTAATCTTTGTTTGGATTGTAAGTGGACCTGGTTAGCCCGGGCAAATTTGGGCTATGACAGTGTGGTAAAAAAATACATGTGTAATAAATACATACATAAATACATACATTTGTAATACATATATGTATTTACTTATTATTTAAGAAATAATAAATATTATGTTAATATAATATTAAATTAATATAATAAACATAAAGTAAATAAAATAAAATAAAGAAACAAAAGTATAGAAAAAGGAAAGAAATATAAAACGAACCAGAAAAGGGAGAAAAGAAAGAAAAAGAAAGGGAGGAAATTAGGGTTTAAGTTTCAAGCTTAATTTGGTAAATCAATTTAGTCCAATTTTTTATAATTTTGATATTTTTGGAATCCTAAAACAAAATACTACTTGAATTATGTTGAAATTTTGAAAATGAGTGAATTTTTTGATGTTGTTCATGTTGAATATATTGAAGAATTAGGGGTTAAATTGATAGAATTTTAAGTTAGAAGTGAGAAAGGGATTGAGTTGTAAAATAAATAATAAGTTGTGTATAAATTGAAATATTCAATTTTAAATTGTGTTGTATTGATGATTTTAAATTGTTTTAAATTTCGTAGCTAACGTTGAGCCAGAGACCTCGGCTAGAAAGGAAAAGACAAAGTCAACAAGGATTAGCTCGGAAACTACGGTTTGTATTTCTATAATCCGAACCTAATTATTATTAATTGTTGTATTTTGATTAATAAGTATGGTAAGTGAAATGAGGTAAGTATTGATATTATGATGTTGAAACTGAATGCTTGAATATATGTGAATGTTAATTTGTAAGGGATATTGATTGAAATGGAAAAAGTGATTATTGGAAATATGTATTGTTGAAAATTGAAAAGTGATGTAAAACCTTATTAACTGTATCGGGCTGAGTCAGATATAGTTGGCATGCCATAGGATTGGAAGTGTTCAGGTATACTTCGACCACGAGTCGATGAGACACTGGGTGTCACATTATTACTTCGGATAAATTTGATGAGGTACTGGGTACCAACTTACTTCGGCAAGGCCGATGAGACACTGGGTGTCAACTTATTACTTCAAATTATTTGATGAGGCACTGGGTGCCATACTGGTGTGTTTTGGTTGGATCCCTGTATCCGCCAAAGTTTGTGTCGTGTTAATAGGGTAAATAAATGAATTGGCAATAAGATTGATATTAAATGATAAAGAATGTGAATTTTGAAATTGGATATTGATTTGGATTGTACAGTTGAAATATATGAACCAAGAGTTCATGAAAAAGAGTATTGTTATTGCCAAATGATTTGTGAATCAAAGTGAGAAAGTTATTGATGAGAAATGAAAGCAAAAATAGATGAATTGATTTATTGATTAGTTAATGTTTATGTATAGTTAAAGTGTATATTTATGTAATGTTATTAATTTAAAGTATTCAGATTATAGAAATACCACTGAGCTTATACTTAGCGTATGATTGTTTTTCGTGCACAGGTTAGGTTAAAGTCAAATTGTTGAATCAGCATCCAAAGCTGATCCCAAACTCAAAGTGGTGAAGTATATTTCTTTTGGTAATGGCATGTACCTAGGTAGTCATATGTATGTCATTTTGAGAAATGGTTGTAAGTGATGATATAAGATGATAATAGTTGGTTATATGTATAAGTATATGAGTTATATTGAAATTATAAAATGGTATATTTTGGTTGAAGTATGAATGAATTTAACATATGCAAATTTTAGGTTGAAATTTGGTATAAAGTTTGAATTGGTTTAAATGAAATTAAATGAATTGAGTTAGTAAGTATTTGTAAAATACCTATGTTAATATGTTGGTTAGATCATTAGGTTGATTGTTTGAACATGAATTAGATGTATTTGATTGTGATTTGGATTGGTTGAACAATTGATTTTTTTGAGTTGCTTGTTGTTCAAGATTTGCAGGGTTGGTAAACTTGATGTTAAAGGCTTATTTTTAGTTCACACGACCTGACACACGGGCATGTGACTAGACCGTGTGAGACACACGGTTTACACATGGGCGTGTGGATAGGCCGTGTGTCCCATGCATCTTAAAAATTTAAAACAGAATGCCCAGGAAATTGTACACGGGCAGAGACACGAGCGTGTGTCTCAGCCGTGTGAGGCACACGACCTAGCACACGGGCGTGTGGCTGGTCGTGTGGCCTAAGTCAGAGAGTTACGCGGGGTTAGGACACAGCCTAAAGCACGGGCATATTTAGGGTCACACGGGCGTGTCCTTGGGCCATACGGGCGTGTGAGCCTGTACTTAGGAAAAATTTTGAAATTTCACAAAAAAATTTTTAGACTTCCGATTAAGTCCCGATTTGTTTCTAACACATGATTTGGGTCTCGAGGGCTCAATAAAGGGACATTATGATGAAATTATGATGTGTATGTTACATTATTATATGATTTTTCGTATTTGTTCTGAAATGTTCGGTAATACTCCCTAACCCTATTCCGACCACGGATAAAGATTAAGTAGTGTTACAACCAAAGCCATTCAGAGGGACTGAGATTGCCAAAGGAGAAGTTGGCACTTAGGGATCAACTTCATAGTCAACATTTTTAACTAATGGCTTCTATCGAATTCGATTCTTAAATACGCCAACTTTGAAGTCAATCTCTCAAAGTACCGACTTCAACCAGATAACTAATTAAACAATAAAATTAACTCATTTGTTATTTTTTAAAAAAATTTAAAATTTTTTCAGTGAAAAAGTTGTGTTTTAAGGGTTTATTGGAAGATCATGGAGGGACTTCTTTCCATGCTCAAGTAGTTTCACTAAATAATTAATAATTTTGATATTTTGCCTAATACATGTCTTCATCTTTCTATCTAATCATTGCTAAAATTCATTGAACTGAATTATATCCTTTAATTTTGAATTTTTTTTAATTAACATGATATCATTAGAAATTTATATATTAATGTAAATAATTATTTTTTATACTAATTTAAAGAATTATTAAAATAAATAATAAAAAATTACATATTATTATTTCATTAATAAAATAATATTTTGATATATTTTTAATAATTTCATAAAAATAAATAATTTAAAACCTCTATTCGATACAACTTTTAGTCTAATATCCTTTAGTAGTAATTTTTTATTTTCACATTAATTTTACAGTTATTTCTAAATCTAAACACTTTTTTTTATTGATTTCAATCTTATCACTATAATAATTAATTTTACCATTTCCTCGAAATTAATCTCAAACATTAAACTTTTATTTGATTAAAAGAAAACCTAGAGTGAAAGAATATACCTCCTTTACTGCTATGAATTTTCACTTCACTAGAGATTGAAATCTTGACATCAACTATATAGGTTGGATATAGAGCTCATAATCGGCTGGGTTGGATCTCAACATAATTTTAGTCTTGTTTTTTAAGTTTGGGTTCGGTTTGATTTAAATTGGGTTTAAAATTTTGTTTAATCTTGACCAAGATAAAAATGTTAAAATCTATACCCGGTTTATCCATATTAGTTTTTTTTATATTATTATTTTTATATAAAAATAAATTTAAAAAATATAATACATCAAATACACTAAAAATATTAAAATAAATATTTCCCAACAAATTAAAAATAAATTAAAAAGGATTGAAAATAAATGTTATTGTTTGGATATTGTATAACTATTCTTTTTTTATTGTTAATTTTGCTACTTTTTTAGAGACATTTGTTGGGAATATAATAGAAAAATTAACAATAAAAAAAGGGATAAATACCAAAACTATACATGAATTTTGATTTTGTGAAATTTTATACATGAAATTTTGATTTGATTCAATTCTTGTAAATTATTAACACAATTATTAATATAACATCATTTTATGTTTATATATTTCATACATAAACAATTATATTTATCTAATATAAAAATAAATTGATGTATTTATTTCTTCAAATGTGAATTGTAAGCACCAATTTTGGCCCGGGTCATTAACCTCGGGCCCATTACAAGCAAATTAAACCCAAATACAACCAGAAACCAGAGCCCAATTTACAAACGGCCCAAAAGGCCCAAACACTTAAAATTTTGGAAAGCTAGGGTTTCTGAAACCCTAGCCCTTAGCGCGCATGATACTCATCTGGCCCTACCAGTACCAGCTCGCCATTCTCCACAGTACACCCTCCACTATCCTCTGCTCCCCACAACCTGCAAGATAAAGACAAGACAAACAGCAACAATGGAAGCAATAGTGGCAGAAAATTGGGAAGGATATTGTATTTTTTTTTTTATTTCTCTCTTCAAAGATCGGTTATAAAAACCGAATACCAATCTGTAAAGGGGATTTTTTTTGGAGGATACAATCGCTGAATCAAAGTCAATCAGAAACAAAAGGTTTATTGTTTTTTATATATTCAAAACAAATTGATCAAGAGAATACAGATTTAAAATCAAAAAAGGAGAGAATACGGGCATTCGGAAATAAAAAAAAACTACCAGCAATAAAAGAACACAAAATCAGAGAACAAGGTGATTTCGAATCTTTTTTATATTTGTTGTTTCCTTTTTTTTATCGCTCAAATACCACGTAAATATATAGATCTATATATTTTTTATTAAAAAAAAAATAGAGAAGAAAAACCTGCGTCCACGCGGTGGCCGGCGACGGTGGCCGATGGCGAAGCTTCCTCGCCGGAAATCGCAGCAGCCAAGCCCTGCAGAGGAAAGAAAAGAAGAGCATCAGTTTTTTTTTTGGAGAGCAGAAAAATGAAAGAAATTTTTTTTTTTTGCCTTATATACTAAGGCAAAACGGTGCGTTTTGGCACCCTCCATAATGCGCCTAAAACGGCGCCGTTTGGGAGCAAACCGGCCTGACCCGACCCGCCTGCTAGGTCCGCGTGTTTCTTCATTGGAGGGGCTAATTTCACTTTTAGCCCTTCCGTACTTTTGTAGTTTTTAATTAGGTTTCCGTTATTTTAAAATTTAGCCCGAATATTTAGTTTGTTTTTTTGATTTGGCCCCCCAGCTGTTATGCGTCTTGGCCAAAAGGATTTATTGCATGCGGGGTCCCTCCGCTTCCTCCATTCGTATAAATTGGCCCTTTTCTTTCATTTTTTGTTTCAATTTGATCCTAACACTTTATTTTATTTCGAAACCACCCCAAAATTCCCTTTTAAATTCAATTGGATCCTTTTTAGTGTTTTATAGTTATTATTATCATTATTTACACATTTTTGCATCGTCGTTTCTATTATTTTATTATTGTTATTATTACTATATTTATATTAGTATATTATATATCGCTTATCATTATTAGTATTATTATTATTATCACCAATTATTAATTATTTTATTATATATTTTCCATTACTACTATTATTATTACTATTATCGTTATTGTATTATTATTTGTACATACTAACTTTATCACTATTATTGTCACTAATTCTACTATTATTGACTTTAATGTCATATATTACGTGTATTATGTGGTCGTTATGCCAAATTCGTGTCCCATCATCATTATTCATCGCATGACCTTATTCACGTTTTGAATAACGTTTCTTTAAAACGTAACCTAACCTTTCATCAATTTCACCCAAAAACTAATTTTTTTAAAATAAGGCAATATTCCGTGTTTGGAAATTCGAGGACCGTGCCTACGTGTTGGGTTTCGGTTCTCTTGCTTGACCAAATAATCGAATAACCTTTTGTTATTTTAATAAATGAGTCTTGGGGATTTAGAGACGACCTTGGATTTGAGGATTGAAATTATCGTGTCCTACGTATTGGATGTGATATTTGGTCCCTTCGAAACAAGGAAATCTCAATATTCAATTTTAAGAAGACTCAAACATTTCAAAAAAGACCCAAATTTCTAAATCCGTTTCTAAATTTTTTAAAACTTTCGACATTGGGACATCAATTAATCAATTTGGTACCGATTTTCGGGCGCTGCGAGGGTGCTAATCCTTCCTCACACGTAACCGACTCTCGAACCTATTTTCTCGAATACTCGTAGACCAAAAGCATTTGTTTTAGTAAATCGAAATGTTTTACTAAAACAAAGGTGATCCGATCACACCTAATAAAAGGTCGGTGGCGACTCCCGTTTTTATTTTTTTTCGAAGTCCAAGTTCGATTCCCGTTTTTTGTCAAAAAATGGTTACGACAGCTTGGCGACTCCACTGGGGACCTTGAGAGTCAGGCCGTAAATTGATTGATTTTTGTCCCTTTGATTGAAAATTTGGAAAATTGTTTTGAAAGAGCGTGTTTCTCTTTGATGTATTTGCTTGTGCTGTAGTGTCGAGTCTCGTAAAATACTTTGGCATTGCATTGCATGAGCATTGCGGTCACACCCCTAAGTGGGAGTGGGAAGCTACTCTTTCGTGAGGTTTTTACCTCCGTGCAAGATAGTGGATCACTTTCGGGATACATCCGTACCTATGTCTTCGTGAGATTTTTATCTCCGTGCAGCCATAGGGAAATGTATTCCCCTGAACCGAACTCAGTCCATATGAGCCTATAATGGGTGAGGATCGAGGAATCCGCTGGTTCAGGTACCCTTACCTTAGAACCAAACCACATGTAGAAAGACCTAGGAGCCTACCCTAAATAGAACCATACCAAACCTCTAATGGTCACCTTGATAATTGTTTTGTGTTTGCTTATTACTCCTGCGCTAACGTGTTTTATTCTGTTTTGATTGCATTGCATTGCATCATCAAAGAAAGAGAGGTGTCGATTAATATTTTGATTCTTTGAATAGGAGAGTTTGTCAAAAGGAAATGTGTTACTTGATGAAGTGGATTATAACACGGTTTTGCCCGAAGATTCAAAGCCTACAAAGATTGCTTGGGGGTCATCGGAAGACCGACTTGGACCAAGCAACAAAGAGCTAGAAGAGACTTCTATTGAGAAAGTTCAAAGGGTGTATCCATAAACACCCAGATACGAAGAAGAGGATTTACCTGAAGGTTGAAGCTGACAAGGATTGCTCGGAAGTCATCAGAGGATTGCGAGTATCGCAGAGGTTAAGCAAATGACGAGGTACGACCCAGACCAAGCCATAAGGAGCCAGAAGGGGTATCTACGAAGAAAGCGCACAAGATATGCGCTTAGACTATGAGGACAAAACCGTGTATTTGATCCATTTTATGAAAAGAAATGTATTTTCTAGAGAAGTTCTTCTAATGGAATTGAAATCATGATCAAAGCCTCTTTTTCTTTTTGCATTCATCCCGCGCATTCGCATTGCATTTCATGCATTTGCATTGTATTTCATGCATTTGCATTTCATCCATTTACATACATTAGCATCATATCACCTTAACTATTCGCTAAACTTAAAATCACATAATCCGCAGCTACGGCATTACGAACCTGGAATCACATCATCTCTATAGGACACGCTTAAGAACTAGAGCTATGGACGCCGAACTTAATGAGAGGATCAAAAGGATGGAAAGAACCCAGAAAGAGTTGCAAGAACAGCTAACCAAGTCACAGCAGGAAGCAAGGGACCTAATGATGAGATCCCGCGAGGAATCATGAGAACATAAAGATCAAATGGATAGAATGTTGGAGATGTTGACGGCCATGGCCAAAGGAAAGGGACTCGCGCAAAGTCCTGACATTACGGAGCCCCATTCGGGGAATAATCAAGATCCGCTCTATCCCCCAAGATTCACGCCACCTCACGCCCATGCAACGCAAAGAGGATATCCTCAAGGGAACCCAGTAGGTCTGGAACAACAACCCATCCCACCTACCCATCTGGGGCAAGGTATATACGTATCAAACCCTGGAGATAATTCTACTAATCCGATTGTTCCGGATTTGGACGATCCGATGGAAATAGCCAGATTAAAGAGGGATGACCGTGATGCTGAAGAAAAATATAAGAGTCTAGAAGAGAGACTCAAGGCGGTAGAAGGTACTGGAGCCTTCTCTGCACTAAGTGCCAAAGAGCTTAGTTTGGTGCCTGATCTGGTTCTACCTCTAAAGTTTAAGGTGCCAGATTTCAAAAAGTATAAGGGAACGAGATGTCCGAAGGCACACCTTATTATGTTCTGTCGAAAGATGGCTGGACACTTGAATGAGGACAAGCTATTAATACACTGTTTCCAGGATAGCTTGATCGGATCAGCCCTCCGATGGTATGACGAGCTTAGCACAGAAAGGATCCGGTCATGGAAGGACCTGGCAACTGCATTCTGCGAACAATATAAGCATGTTTCTGATGTGGCTCTCGACCGACTGACGCTACAAATGTTGGAAAAGATGCCAGCGGAAACCTTCAGACAGTATGCTCAGAGATGGAGGGATATCTCCGTCCAAGTCGAACCCCCACTAACCAAAAGTGAGGTAACGGTCCTTTTTATCAATACTTTGAGGGCGCCGTTCTACGACAAACTGGTGGGAAATGCCACAAAAGACTTCACCGACCTCGTAATATCGGGCGAACTCATCGAAACTGGCATCAAAAGTGGAAGAATGGAGGGCCCTGAGAGCTCGAAAAAACCAACACCTGCAAAGAAAAAAGATCCCGAAGCCCATATGGTGGGGACCGAGAGCCACTATACCCCTAATCCATATCCACTCTAGCCACAACCTCCATTCCGCCCACCTCCAAACGTCTATTTTCCTCCCCAAAACGTCTACTATCAAACCCCTCCCCCTTATCCCGTCTATGCCACCGATGTTCAAAGACCACTCACCATATTCTCACCAAATACCATGACCGCTCCAAGCCAACCCAAAAATGAACCAAGGCCGACGAGACCTAATCCCGAAAAACCTCAGTTTGCCCCTATTCCCATGAAATATGGAGAATTGTGCCCAAAATTATTAGAGGGACAATTAATAGCACCGCATTACATAGCACCATTAAAACCTCTATACCCTAAATGGTACGATCCCAATGCTAGCTGCATGTACCATGCGGGAAACCGAGGGCATTTCACAGATAATTGCCTAGGCTTCAAAAGAAAGGTTCAAAGTCTTATTGATGCGGGCATTTTACGATTTGATGGGGTCAACAATTTGGCTGGAAATCTACTCCCAAACCAGGCTGAAGGGAACGTAAATGCAGTGACGAAGGGATGATGCAATTAATGAAGTTTCACCGATACGCCCTCATCCTCTCGGGTTTGTTTCGAACAATGAGACCGCGAAGCGATCCATGTATTTTAATCTAGAGTAATGTTCAAAACATGCTTGTTGCTTTAAGCCTAGAGGCAACAAGAGTCCTTTTGTGAAATGGGCTTGTTTCCAGATTTGTTATTTCAATAAAATGCATCTTCATTTTCACTTCTCGCATTTCTTACTCTACATCCTTCTTCATACCTTTAATTTTCTATCTTCATACCCATAATGGGTCCCCCAAATATCAATGATATGAGCAACGCTGTTACCAACTCTCTTTTAAACGAGATATATGTTTAGAGGGATCTAAGAACTTGGAAGATGACAGAAATTGCAACTTATTCTCGAACTCGGTAAGAATGATGGATCCCACCCTACGAAGTGTCAGCGGACAATACGAGCTAACAAATGAGACGAAGATGGAAGCTTAGCTTACCGCGAGACGAGACAAGGAACCATTGAATTTAAAGATATTTTCATATGATCGCATCGGGACTACTAAGGCACAAACATGCTGTCAAAGCTAAGGAGGTCATGATATAAAAAAAAAGGGGGGTCCATAAGGACATCTGAAGATCGCATACTGATGGTTCTACCCTGACTAAGCCAATCAAGAGGTTCGAGCTCTTTGGTCTACCCGAAGGAGAAAATTGCATCAACCGCCAAATCAAGGAGGGCAGAACATGTGCCACTTCCTTGTCTACACGTGGGGCAAGGACGTTATCAAGCTAGTCTCCTCAAAAGCTTTAGCCAACATTGATTCATGTTCATGGTCGTGGGTTATCCCACTGAAAGGGTAAAGGTCGCTTCATATGCCAATATTACAAAAATCGATGGTCAAAAAAAAGGAAAAAAGAAAAAAGATGAAGAAAAAAGAAGAGGAGGAAAAAATATTAACAAAGGGCAAAAAGATCATATCTAACCGCACAAAAAAAAAGATCAAAAGTTTGCGGTCATCAAGTGCCATGTCATGGAGTAAAAAAAAAAAGAGAAAAAGAAGAAGAAGAAGAAGACAGGGGGGCAACAAGACAAAGTTTGTTAGGAAGATAACCTGAACTTGTGGATGTTGGCATATAGAAGTCACGTTTACCCTCTTTTGCTCGTTAAACATCGATCGAGACCTTCGTTGGGGCAATGACCCCTCGTTAGGTTTTGCCTAGTAAAGTCAAAATCCCCTTTTTTTCGGGCACGGGCTGAGCCAAAGTTGGATGAGACGAAATGGATCCAATACCGATATGATCAAGTGAATTTGAAGAGACAATATTAAGAGCTATTTGTCACGATCAGAGGAAGCGAGTTCACAACGAAAAGGATCGCCTTAGAAAATTTCATGATAGGGCCTTGAAGAAGAGCTTTTCACATGCAACAAGGACCCCAGGAGAAAAGAGATGCCAAATCAGGAAGGACCTTAGGCGTTAAGGAAGGCCTGCTCTGTGATATGGTGCGAGATAGACAAAGACCTGCCCAATCCGGTGAAGTCAAAAAAAAAAGAGAAGAAAAAAAAGGGGGGAAACAAAAAAAAAACAAAAACACAAAAACAAAAATGAGAAAAAAGAAAAAGAAGAAGAGGCCAAAGTGAAAACCTGCAAAGGGTGCTTTGAGGCCAAAGGTAGGTTTGAGTTGAAAACCCGAAAAGGGCGGCTCAAATTTTGATAAAGACGGGCATACTGAGAGTCTTACTACGCTCTAACAATCAAGAGGAAGATTGCACCTTGGGGCATCGATAAAGTACTCCGGATCCCCTAAACACATATTGAGTTTAGAAAGGTCCTCAAGAAGTTTGAACCGAGAAGCTCAAGCTGCGATATCTGGGGCACCTAATTTCTATTTTTTGAGTCAGCTATCTTTGTCTTTCCAAAAATACACTCTAAATAAATTGCTTCTTCATTACACATGTTGGCTTTGATTAACTTGTTTGATTCAAGCTATACTCCTAATAAATTCCCATCTCGTCCATCATGATGGTCCCTTTTGAGCATTTTGCATTGAAATAACGATTGTTGGACTAATAATACTTTCATGAAAGGAGTTTCGCATATTACTCTGGAAACCTCTGAACAATACAGGAGTCTGAAGCAGGATCATTGTTTAAGATTCACCGAGCTTAAGAGTTGGAAATGTCTGAGTCCGAATTATGTTGATTGAACAGAATGACAAGGTACCACGTCAGTGACACAATCCTGACGGAAAATGGGCATTGTTAACCCAAGTGCAAAACCAGGATCGTTCTTGAAAAAAAATGGCATTCGGCATTCATGCGAGCATCACGTATATACATTTGGTTGGGCCACCTAAAGAGTGATTGTTAGAAGAAAGCTGATACCGATCCTGTTGAATAACAAGAGGGTAGGCTGAAGAAAAGACAAATCCTATGTTTTAGAGTCGCAGTGGGACAAATGGAGGATATTCAAGTCCTACACCCCGGGCCACAATGAGATGAACCCTGAAGCTACAGTGGGGGCAAAATGGGTGATATTTGAGAAGTAAGACCACCCGTAGAACTTGAGGACGAGTACAAAACCTGAAAGGAAAATCAAGAGTCGAAGCAGTGAATACGAGTCAACATGAAGGTTATAACGAAAGATACATGACAAACAAACCCCGAGCACATGGCATAACCATGTAGGCATAAGAGCATTTAAGACAAACACGTGCATATCGTGATAACATCCCGCATGACATATACAGGTACACCAATAAAGCAAGAAATCTTGATTGTTGTACCAAATCGAGGAAAAGAAGAAATCCGAGTTTCACCAGATGATAAGTCTTTAAATTTCTGTTCAAAAACCAGCTCATAATACGAGAGGTGAGTTGAGCCTCGGGGCACGCCGAGGTATTTAGTTTCTGTCTTTTAATTTCTGTTCAAAAAAATCAGCTCATAATACGAGAGGTGAGTTGAGCCTCGGGGCACGCCGAGGTATCTAATTTCTGTTTTCAAATTTCCGTTCAAAAAATCAGCTCATAATACGAGAGGTGAGTTGGGCCTCGGGACACGCCGAGGTATTTAATTTCTGTCTTTAAACTTCTGTTTAAAAAATCAACTCATAATACAAGAGGTGAGTTGAGCCTCGGGGCGCGTCGAGGTATTTAATTTTTGTCTTTAAATTTCTGCTCAAAAATCAACTCATAATACGAGAGGTGAGTTGAGCCTTGGGGCACGCCGAGGTATTTAATTTCTGTCTTTAAATTTCTGTTCAAAAGTCAACTCATAATACGAGAGGTGAGTTGAGCCTCGGGGCACGCCGAGGTATTTAATTTCTGTCTTTAAACTTCTGTTCAAAAATCAACTCATAATGCAAGAGGTGAGTTGAGCCTCGGGGCGCGCCGAGGTATTTAATTTCTGTCTTTAAATTTCCTTTCAAAATATCAACTCATATTGTGAGAGGTGAGTTGATGCATCGGGTCATACACTGAGGTGTTTTCAATTTCTGCTTTTTAATTTCTGTTTTTATTTTCAATTTCTACTTATGAAAATTAGTCCATATTACGAGAGGCCGAAGTATTTTCAATTTCTGTTCTTCAAATTTCTGTCTAAAAAAAAAAAGTGGTTGAGCCTCGGGTCACACCTTGAGGTGTCTTTTAATTTCTTTTCAAAATATCAACTCATATCAGAGAGAGGTGAATTGAGCCTCGGGTCACACCCTAAGGTGTCCACTATCCTAATATTGTGAGAGATGAGTTGATGCATCGGGTCACACTCTAAGATGGAAGACTGAAGTCGCCTTGAGCAAATCGGACGAAGAAATTCCAGTGGACAAAGTAGATTGAGCAAGAGCAAATTGAAGCTACAGACCATATCTATCGGGAGTAGCATTGGAGTAGATTGAAGATCAAAGCTACAAATTTCATCGAAGCCGATCAAGGCGCTAGTTACTGTGGGATAGGAAATGTTGTCTCCCTGAAGATATAACGAGACGGGGAAGTGGATCAAAGCGACAAATTACAGTTGAGTTTGAACCTGATTGAAGAAGACGAAGACCAACAAGTCCAGGTTTGGCCAAGACCGGGCAAAATTGGTTCTTTTATTTGTCTTTGCTCTATCATCGTTTCACGACAATGAGCAAAGAGGGGCAGCTGTAAGCACCAATTTTGGACCGGGTCATTAACCTCGGGCCCATTACAAGCAAATTAAACCCAAATACAACCAGAAACCAGAGCCCATTTACAAACGGCCCAAAAGGCCCAAACACTTAAAATTTTGGAAAAGCTAGGGTTTCAAACCCAAGCCACGCGCGCGCGACCACTCATCTGGCCCTACCAGCGCCGCTCGCCATTCTCCACCAGCGCCGACCTCCACTATCCTCTGTTCCCCACAACCTGCAAGATAAAGACAAAACAAACAGCAACAATGGAAGCAATAGTGGCAGAAAATTGGGAAGGATATTGTATTTTTTTTTTATTTCTCTCTTCAAAGATCGGTTATAAAAACCGAATACCAATCTGTAAAGGGGATTTTTTTTGGAGGATACAATCGCTGAATCAAAGTCAATCAGAAACAAAAAGTTTATTGTTTTTTATATATACAAAACAAATTGATCAAGAGAATACAAATTTAAAATCAAAAAAGGAGAGAATACGGGCATTCGAAAATAAAAAAAAAACTACCAGCAATAAAAGAACACAAAATCAGAGAACAAGGTGATTTCGAATCTTTTTTATATTTGTTGTTTCCTTTTTTTTATCGCTCAAATACCACGTAAATATATAGATCTATATATTTTTTATTAAAAAAAAAGAGAGAAGAAAAACCTGTGTCTTCGCGATTTCCAGCCACCGCGTGCGGTGGCCGGCGACGGTGACCGATGGCGAAGCTTCCTCGCCGGAAATCGCAGCAGCCAAGCCCTGCAGAGGAAAGAAAAGAAGAGCATCAGTTTTTTTTAGGAGAGCAGAAAAATGAAAGAAAAAAATTTTTTTTTTGCCTTATATACTAAGGCAAAACGGTGCGTTTTGGCACCCTCCATAATGCGCCTAAAACGGCGCTGTTTGGGAGCAAACCGGCCCGACCCGACCCGCCTGCTAAGGTCCGCGTGTTTCTTCATTGGAGAGGCTAATTTCACTTTTAGCCCTTCCGTACTTTTGTAGTTTTTAATTAGGTTTCCGTTATTTTAAAATTTAGCCCGAATATTTAGTTTGTTTTTTTGATTTGGCCCCCCAGCTGTTATGCGTCTTGGCCAAAAGGATTTATTGCATGCGGGGTCCCTCCGCTTCCTCCGTTCGTATAAATTGGCCCTTTTCTTTCATTTTTTGTTTCAATTTGATCCTAACACTTTATTTTATTTCGAAACCACCCCAAAATTCCCTTTTAAATTCAATTGGATCCTTTTTAGTGTTTTATAGTTATTATTATCATTATTTACACATTTTTGCATCGTCGTTTCTATTATTTTATTATTGTTATTATTACTATATTTATATTAGTATATTATATATTGCTTATCATTATTAGTATTATTATTATCACCAATTATTAATTATTTTATTATATATTTTCCATTACTACTATTATTATTACTATTATCGTTATTGTATTATTATTTGTACATACTAACTTTATCACTATTATTGTCACTAATTCTACTATTATTGACTTTAATGTCATATATTACGTGTATTATGTGGTCGTTATGCCAAATTCGTGTCCCATCATCATTATTCATCGCATGACTCTATTCACGTTTTGAATAACGTTTCTTTAAAACGTAACCTAACCTTTCATCAATTTCACCCAAAAAACTAATTTTTTTTTAAAATAAGGCAATATTCCGTGTTTGGAAATTCGAGGGACCGTGCCCTACGTGTTGGGTTTCGGTTCTCTTGCTTGACCAAATAATCGAATAACCTTTTGTTATTTTAATAAATGAGTCTTGGGGATTTAGAGACGACCTTGGATTTGAGGATTGAAATTATCGTGTCCTACGTATTGGATGTGATATTTGGTCCCTTCGAAACAAGGAAATCTCAATATTCAATTTTAAGAAGACTCAAACATTTCAAAAAAGACCCAAATTTCTAAATCCGTTTCTAAATTTTTTAAAATTTTCGACATTGGGACATCAATTAATCAATTTGGTACCGATTTTCGGGCGCTGCGAGGGTGCTAATCCTTCCTCACACGTAACCGACTCCCGAACCTGTTTTCTCGAATACTCGTAGACCAAAAGCATTTGTTTTAGTAAATCGAAATGTTTTATTAAAACAAAGGTGATCCGATCAGACCTAATAAAAGGTCGGTGGCGACTCCCGTTTTTATTTATTTTCGAAGTCCAAGTTCGATTCCCGTTTTTTGTCAAAAAATGGTTACGACATGAATGATTAAATCAAAATTAAAATTTCAAGTATACATTTGAACCATAATTAGAGTTTCACGTGTATAATTGCACCAAATTAAAATTAATGTATACAATTGCACATTAAATCAAAGTTCATATATAATTTTAAGATTTATCCCATAAAAGAATAGTTATACAATATCTAAACAATAACAAACAAAATAGTAACAATATAATAGCGGAATGACAGTAAACAGTAATAAAACAACATAAAAAAAGTGGAAACGACAACAATTTTTTTATTTTATTTTGCAAATTCAAGTTGAGGCAGGCTCGGGCAAAAAACTTATTTGGGGCAAGGTCGTTTCTTTGTCCAACCCTATTTTTTGAACCTATATTTTTGCTCAAACATTCTCACTTTTCGAATAGGCTTTTGGGTCGGACCAAATAAACACCTCATTATCAAGTCTAGTTGGATAGAAATTTAGGGATTTTTTTTATTCCCCTTTTAGTTATTTGTATTATTGTTTTTCTTACTTTTCAGTCAACGTTTCTTCATCTCCATTTTGTTATTTTAGTATTTTGTATAAAAACTTTTACTACTATAAATAAAATTATAATTTATAATAAAAATGACTTTATGTATAATTATTTTTATCAAAAAATTTATTATTTTACATAAAAATAGTTTTGATAAAAAAATTAATTATTCATTATATAATTATTTGATATAAATATAAATTTAAGGAGAATATTTGATGCTTTGTTAGTGTATAAGTTTCATGTGCTATCGGTAATAATAATATAATACATCACCATTAAATAAAACAAAAAAAATAGAGGAAGACTTATAACTAAATATTGATAATTTTATTCAAACATAATTAAATATTAATTAATTATAAATAAATACTAAACCCTAAATCTTAAACATTTAAACCTAATATCCTAAATTTGAGATATATTAATATTTATTTATAATAGTTATGATTAATGTTTAAATAAAATTATTAGTATTTATTTATAAGTCCCCCAATTTTTTTTTCAATTTAATGATAACGTGTTATATTATTATTCATTGATAGTGCATGAAACTTATACACCATGAGTACATCAAATATATTTCCTAACTTTAACAACATATAATTTATTAAACCCCATGTGATAGCTTGATGGTCAAGGGTGTTCATTGCCTCAAGTATGACCGGGATTCGAGTTGTGCTAATCCTGTTTATTATTCAGGATTTACCTTATTATTATACTTCAAAAACAACAACAACATATAATTTATTTATTAGTTTCATAAATCAAATAAAATACAAATTTTGTTATATATTTACACCTTTTGAGTAATGCTTGATGTTTTCATTGTTATCTTCATCGTATTCTAAGTCTCAACGATTTATCTCTTCATATTCTTTTATAGTTATGTTGATATAAAAATTAAGGTAAGTAAAATTTAATTTTATTCAAAAAATTCGATAAAAATTTAAATTTTAAATTAAATAGTTTGAGTTATTCGGATCAAATCGAATAAAAAAAATTAAAATTTTTGGTTTAATTCGAATATGAATTACACAGTTCGAGTTATCCGAAAATCCGAAAAAGAAAAAATAAAACTACGTCATTTTGATAAATGTTTACCCATCAATCTTGCTTATGTAGTTAAATAATCTTGTATTTCGTCTACTAGTTAAATAATCAGTTCATGTAAGTACAATATTTAGTATAAATATAAGATACATTAACTCGATCCCTAATCAAAACTACTCATAACCCCTCCCAACATTTAAAATAGAAAAATAATACGCTTTAACACACTCAAACCTATATCTTTTTACATTGGTAACAATATTGATACCAATCAAACTAGGAATCAATTCTCATATACACTTTCTAAATTAACAAAAAACATATTGGAATTTTAAAAAAAATGAAATCCAAAAAGGAATACTAAAATCCAAAAGGAGGTAGATGGAGTTTTTGGCGCAATGATAAGGCCGTAGAGTAGGTAACCGCGTATAAACCACTCAATGGGACAATGGAATGCACGCGCATTTTCCTTAATTTAACCAAATCCTTTCCTATAAATTCAAATTAAATTATTTATTTCAGATATTATTTGTCTCTACCAATAAAATTTAAATAATAGAATTTAATGGCGATAGATATATTTTTTTAAAAAATAAAAAATAAAAAATACATATAATAATATTTAAATTTTATTTAAAAAAATTTCACGACTAGCGATCAAATACTGAATCATAAAATACATACCAAACTCCAGAAAACTCAGAAGGATGAATGGAAACCAGCTGCATGCCAATTCCCATGCACTCCCCCACTTTAGTTGACTCTTTGTATTAACAATAATTGTTCTTACATTTTTAACAAAAAGAATTTCTTTTACAACCTTTTATTTTTCTTTATTAGTTAATTATTTCTATTCTTTCTAATCTTCATCGTTTTAATTTTCTTAATGTTATTCATCTATTGACGTCTGAATTATAAATATTGTAGTAAAAATATAAATAATAAAGCTGCGATACCTACAAGTATACGGGTTAAATTATAATATAATATAATGTTACAACGAAACACTTTGGGAAGTATTCCGAGAATCGTATCCAAGGGATTGAGAATTGGAGAAATTTTATCATTAAATTAACTATAAAAATAATTACTAATCTAATTGAATCACAAATCAGTAGTGTTGATGCGGAAAAATATTAATTAAACTAATAAAAGTAATTAACCTAAAATAACTTAATGGAATTTTCTATTCCTAGTGTTGATGATGCGAGTTTCCGGCCTATGATCAATTAAATTTCTAATTATCAATTAAATCGCTAATTACCTTCAATTGAGTTATTTACCACTCTTAGCTAAGAATACACTTTCGGTCTCATCTTCACTAAGGATTACCACCTAAGTCACCGTTTCGGTCTCTTCCTAGGCATACAGATACCCTTTCGGTCTTACCACTTGACACAAGTTATACTCGACAAGATACCCTCTCGGTCTCACCTGTTTAGATATTCTACTAGGGGCGTCACTCACTAATATACTAAGTACTCTTAAATAAACACCTAATTTTAGATAAATAATTACTTAATAAATAAATTAATTCCATAACTGAATCATGCAAGATATAAAATACGCACAAGATTTATCCCAATTTTCATACAAATGTTAGTTGATCAAGTTAACAAAATAAAAGAATAAAGAAATAAAGAAATAAAGAAAAGAGAATGCTCATTAATAATTAATGGAAGCACGGCTTTAGAACAAACTTTGCTCACAATCGTCTTCACATCGGAATAGAACAATTCTAATTAAGCGAACATAAGAAAAACTAAAATAAAAACTAAAGAGAACTGAAAATTAAAAAATATGAAAATATTGTTTGACGGCTCCCTAGGGCGAATCCTTAGGTTGACTTCCCTCACCTAACGAGATTATAAGGTTGTTTATATAGACCAAAAAAAAAACTAAGAAAAAATCCAAAAGGCTAAAGTGCTCGTTCAATTATAATGTCAATTAGAGTTTTAGGTTAGAAAAATACCCTTAATTGCTCTAAAAATCGTAGCCACTGTGCGCAGGAATTTTTGGCCGCATAGAAGTTAGTGTCGCGACACTAGGTTCCGGTGTCGCAACACTGATGCCTGTTTTGTTCCAGAACTTTGTTTTTTGCTTTGATCTTTGGTGTCACGACATTGGGTGCCTATGTCGCGACATGACTCTCGTCCTTTGTATTTTTGGACTAGAAATGGCACTTTGCACACTCAAATAGCCTATTAGTCATTCCCTAGGTCCAAGTTGGCTTAATGGATTGTTGAAACACTAGAAAATGCATAAAAACACTTATTTTGCAAATAAATAGGCCTAAGTTACTAAAAAGGAAAACGAAACAAAATGACATAAAACTACTTAAGATCAAACTCATTAAGTACCGAAAAAACTTTAATTTGCCACAACAAATTGTGACAGATACAATTCAAAAATATAATTTAAATGAGCTTAATACATTCACCATTAGTTTATTATAATAAACATTAATTGTAGAAAAGGTGATGAACTAATTATGCAATTTACTCCAATTTTGGTCTCATAGTAACTTGGAATTAAAATATGTGCAACAATAATTTTGTTTTAGCAAACTTAACCATACTAAATTAGGAAAGAAAAGTTGTAATTCTAACATGCATTTCAATAGTTAAGTCTGCTTCATGTATCTACTTCCATGCTTTAAACACTTAAATGGCACTTGATATCCACAATATGTATGGTGTATTTCCTAAAGATGTTAAATGGTGTTATCTTGCCTATGTTAAATATTAAAATTTAATCTCTTCTAATTGGATGCTTAATAGAGAAAAGTTAACAACATACCAAATGGGAATTGAGAAAATTAACTAATTAAATGCATGATGAAACATTTAAATTTTAGGATAAATTACACCATTAATTACTATGTGTAAGTTTTCGTTTTAGTCACTTTATTAAGAAAAGTTACAATTTGGTCACTGAATTCTTTAAAAGTTTTCATTTACGTCACTAGGCTGTTAAAATCGAGGTTATATGAATTTCTTTGTTCGCACTTCTTGTACCAATCGGAAGTTCTCTTTTCCCTTTTCTTTTATAGTTTAGTTTTTTTTTTCTCATTAAACAACTTTGGATGTTACAAATCTCGAACCAAAATTCAAATAGTTTTTTCCTACCATTTTCGACACTAATTGTCAGATTGACTTTGATTTAAGGTATGTTCTTTTACTTGCCGATGGGTACTGATCCACCGCACCTATCATCGAATGATTGCTTGGAGCTTGCTGGCGAAACTTTTTTTTAGAAAAAAAAAACCTTAACATCCCAGTGACTCAAATAAAAACTTTTGAATATTTCAGCTAAAAACTTTCAAATAATTGAGTGACCAAATTATAATTTTTTCTAATTAAATGACCAAAATAAAAACTTACCCATAGTTTACTTAAACTTTTAATTTATTGTAGAGGCATTATATACACACAAGTGGGTCAAAACGAAGGGCAAACTTCAAAGGGAAGAATATGTAAATCACCACAATGTATATATATGATAAATATATAAAATGAGACAAGAGTCCAGTCTTTTAGGTGAAAAAAGAAAAAGCAAAGAGAAAGGACAATGATTTGGTGGAGTCGTTTGAGTTTTATATATGTAGGCCATTTGCAGCCGCCCACCCCCACTAAACCATAGAGAAATAGGAATTGTGCGGAGGATGAGGTTAATCATGTCTTCTCACAAATTTTCCGCTCAGCATATGATTTGTTTGGGAAGTGGGATTTTGATTTGGATCATGTATATATGTTTCTCTAATTAATTACTCGTTGATTTTGTAAAACATTAATGTTTGACTTTAGGTTTCCATGTTTGACCATCTTCAACCTATCTAGTTATTACATGAGTCCTGTTGTTGCCAGCCGTCATTAATATTGGCTAAGTTGGATTTCACAATCAATTTAGTGAATTTGTCTACGTGTCCCTCTTACGTGCAAATCAACATGCAATTAACCCATGTAAAGATTAGATTATCATATTCATTAATGAAGAAATTTGGTGGATGAAGTGATAGACCACCACTATCTTCAACAAAGTTAAAAAAAGGTTTGCCGATTCATATGTGGACCAACTTTATGTATATACATCTTATCATGCATGTGTGTATATATATATGTATCTCCAGCTCGCCTTGTAGCAAGCTAAGTGATCTCTCTTGAAGTAGTTGGTCATTATATATACATAATGGTGTTGAACTTAGTGAAGATGACAACGATGGCTAATCTGCTAAGTATGTTTATTTTACTGGAGGTGGTGGGTGGGTTTCGATTTGGGGTTGATGGTCTTCGCATGGACTACTACATAATGAGTTGCCCATTTGCTGAATCCATAGTGAAGAACACTGTTAATAGAGCTTTGCAAGATGATCCAACGTTGGCAGCAGCTTTGATTAGGATGCATTTCCATGATTGCTTCATTGAGGTATCTCTTTTCTTCCTTGCTTTTCAACTTTCTTTTTATTTCCCAATTTATAGTAAAGTTTCAGCTTAAATGGCATGGTATAAATTTGTTTACTATTGGTAATTTGGTGGGATTAGGGATGTGATGGTTCCATTCTGATTGACTCGACCAAGGACAACACAGCAGAAAAAGACTCACCTGGAAACTTGAGCTTGCGAGGCTATGAAGTTATTGATGATGCAAAGGAGCAGCTGGAAGATCAGTGCCCTGGCATTGTCTCCTGTGCTGATATTGTTGCAATGGCTGCGAGAGATGCCATTTTCTGGGTAACAATATATCTATATAACTTTATGGATAGTCAAATTGTATTCTTTTGTCTCCTCTATTAAAAAAATGGATAAATTAGTTTCTAAATGTTAAATCGAATAACAAATTGGTTATTTTTTATTAAAAATTTCATCTATTTGCATTGTTAAAAACTGACGTGCTTGACGAAATAATCAAATAGTGACATATAGCTTCGTGTACTTCATGCTATCAATTTACTCTTTCATCAAAGATTAATTTGTTCATTTTTTGAATAAAGGGATTAAAATATAATTCTACTCTTAATAAAGAGATGTTTATGATACTTTTACTCATTATGGACATTATGGGTTGGGTGTTTGAGTTAATTATAATTATAATAATATGACAGTCAGGGGGACCTGTGTATGATATACCAAAAGGAAGAAAAGATGGAAGGAGGTCCAAGATAGAAGACACCATAAACCTGCCATTCCCCACCTTCAACACCTCAGAGCTCATCAGCGCCTTCAGCAAGCGAGGTTTCAGTGCTCAAGAAATGGTTGCTTTATCTGGTAACTAAATTGTGTTATATAAAAATTAATTTAAGTGTGGTTATCACACTTGATACACAGCTAAGACATCCATCCAACTCGCTATTGGTGTGATTGAATGTAATGCAGGGGCACATACGTTAGGAGTGGCAAGGTGTTCGTCCTTCAAAAACAGATTGAGTAACGCAGATGCTACCCTGGATTCGGAATTCGCCAAGACGTTGTCCAAGACATGCAGTGCCGGCGACAACGCGGAGCAACCGTTCGATGCCACGCAAAACATCTTCGACAACTTCTACTTCAACGCATTGATAAGGAAAAGTGGGGTTCTTTTCTCGGATCAAGTACTGTATACGACGCCGAGAACAAGAAACATTGTGAATGGTTACGCCATGAACCAAGCTATGTTTTTCTTTGATTTCCAGCAGGCAATGGTGAAAATGGGGAAGGTTGATGTTAAGGAAGGATCTAATGGGGAAGTTCGACAAAATTGCCGCAAAATTAACTGAAGTTTATTATACTAGTTTGAGTTCTACAGCTTGATTTTCTGTAATCTAAATTGTATCAACCACAAATTCTGCCATTTCTATGTTTATGGTTAGATAAAAACTAAATAATCCATAAATTACTTTACCTACTTCTCACTCTTTCACAAAATATTTTTAATTTCACCCCTAGGTTTAAATAACTACACACATAGTCACCCAACTATCAAATTTTTTTATTTTAGGTAATTATAATAAAAAATTTACAATTTAGACACGTAATCATTTTGGTCTCAAGTCTCAAATGAAATCTGACATGATATTTTTCTTTTAAATTCTGACTATCCACGAAATAAATAATAAAATTCATGTCATTATAATTCATTAAAAAATATTATCATTTTCATCCCAAACTTTTAATTTAAATTAAATATGGTATAAACCTAAAAAATTTGGGAGATCTGGGGTTCTGGGCATCTGATTTTCTAAGAGATCTACCCGATTTCCAGTTCTTTTCTCTTGCTTCATCCATCTCTATTTGTAATTGAAGTTTGGACACCAGTACCTTTAATGCCCAAAGCATCTATACATATTTGTCCCATACTTTATTTAATACTTAAATCTAATGAACTTTAACAAAATTAGATTACTTTTAATTTGAGCTAATTTTTTATGATAACAAATAGTAACATGTAATTACTCTTATTATATATGTGATGTCTATATTTTTCAATATTGTCCCCAGTACTCCATAAAAGGCCACTTGATAGACCAAATAAAAACAAAAGATAGAGAGCCCAGAACTCCTAAATTTTTTAAGATTATACCTTATTTAAATTAAATTAAAAGTTTAGGGAATAAGATGATAATCTTTTAATAAATTACAATGATATGAATTTTATTGTTTATTACATAAAAACTCAAAATTTAAAAGAAAAATGTCAAGTCAATTTCTCATTTGATATTTTAAGTAGCAACCAAAATGATTAAACTATATAATATGGATATCTAAATTACAAACTTGTGTTTCTTTCATTTAGCATTTTACCGTAAGATTATATATATATATATGAATAATTTCATTATAGGTTCTTATCATATTTATTTTTTTAACACAATAGCTAGAACTACTCATAACCCCTCACCAATACCCAATCCAATAAATAAGAGGATAATACACTTCAGCACACTCGAATCCACGTCCTCTTGTATTGACAACAATGACTATGACAATTAAGTTAAGACTCAATCATCATTTTACGGTAAGAATGTTGAATTTAAATCAAATTTAACTTTTATCTAATGACTTCTTAACCAATTTGGTTTAAAAAAAATGAATAAATGAATTAATAACGAAAAAATTAAAAGTCTAAAATAAAATGGTTAATTTAAGGGATTAAGTTATCGTTATAAATGGATGATCCTTCTATTATTAGGGTCACGTACACATAAAAACTAGGTTCAAATATGCTGTATTTATCCAAAATTGTTGAATCTAAAATTTTTTGTTTAATCATTATGTTGTTTATAATTCCAGTCAAAGTTTGTTGATTTAATATGTTTGTTTTTTGTCAATAAAATGTTGGTCAATTTTGACAAAAAAATTGAAAGGTTCTTATTTGTCACATCCAGAGATCACAGAATACTGTTGTTGATCATATGGAAAGTCTATGGCATCATGTTTTACAGGGATCCAATGGTTTGAAGAACCCCCACTGTCAGTTTGTGATTTAGTTGAGTTGGATTATGTTAAAAATGTGAGAGATTAATGTAATCTTTTGATTTTGCCTTAGACTGTTTTTATCTACCAAAAACAAAATAATGGCAATAATAATAATAGGATTGAGGTTTTTAAGTAAGAAAAGTAAGGACTTCATTTAAAATTTTTTAAAATTTTAAATACATGAATTAAATTTCAATTTTTGTCTAAGTACAAAGACTAGCAACATATTTTAAATCAAAATTCTAATCATCAATTATTAGGATTTGCGTAACAAAAGAAAAAAAAAAGTATCAAGAGAGGAAAACCAATTTATCATAGCGTTCTTCATTGATTCTAATGACCCGCTCTAATTTTGCAAATAAGTAATTCTTTATATTTATAAAAATTATATTATTTTAAAATTTTAAAAATATTTAAAATTTGATTGATAATAAAAATATGTTTTTTTTCGCTTAATTCATCACTTTAAAATAAATTATCTACCCTACACATCCAATAAAAGAGTCGATAGTAATTTACAGATGATCTCACTTAAAATCTAACTATCTAGACAGTATCTTTCTATAATGTAATTTAATAACACAATATATCACTACAATAATATTACAAATAATGAGATGGAAAAGTTGCCTCACAAAGAATATGGTAAGTTTTTGGATGATTCCACTATTTATTGTACTAAAAGATCTCCACAATTTTATGAATTTTAATTGTGGAATTGAGCTATTTTAATAACAACGTACGGGGAAAGGATTATATGAAATAGTGACACCACGTCATCTTTATTCCTTTTCCAATAGTTTTATGCCACATCAGCATTTTCATCCTGAATTTCAGTATTTTCATCCTAAAAAAATCAAATCCAAATTAAATCCTGAAATTCAGGATAAGAATAATGATGTGGCATAAAACTATTGGAAAGAGATAATAGCCCTATTTCATACAATCCTTTCTCCAACTTACGTGCGTTGTTTGTATATTTGTGATGGGAGTTGCTATATGTTTGAATCACTTTCACTTTAGTCCCTGCTTGCTGTTTTGTTTTATCCCATTTATTTCCTGGTGATTTATGAGAGGGAATAAGATGATTTGATAATGTGTATTATTACTATTATTATTTAACTACAGTTATGATTTGTTTTATGATATATTTGTATAAATGTGCTAAGTGTGAGTTTGGATGTACGGTACATTAAGTTTATTTATAGTATATAATATTACCGTTACCACTATTTTTATATTAATTATCGATAAATAAACCGCCTATCCAAATTCACCTTAATTCTAATATATGTAGTCAATTCGTGTGTTAGTTGGAAACATGATCAATCTGATGCGCTTAAATTCTATAACATTATTTTGTATTTTAAAGTAAACTGATTTTTTTATTTTAAAATTTCTTTTTAAAAGATAAAAGGTGTTGGATCCCACCTTAAAAAAACTTAGGGATCCATGGGTTGGGTTGGACTTAAATTAGGCCTTAACAAACTTTTAAGCCCATTTGATAGGCCCAAATCTCGGGTGAGCATTCGTTCAAATCAAATGAACAAATTTTGAATTAATTGAATTGCGAATCCTATTTGACTTAATTTGAAATTCAATTCAAATTAAATATATTTGTTCAAATTAAATTAAAAAAATTACTTTGGATCCCTTTAGCTAGACTTGTTCATGGGTCGGGCTACCCGACTCGGCTCGAAGACCTGCCCGAAATGTGGAAGTGTTTGGACAAAAATATTAGCCTAAAAAATAGACTTGAACAAAAAAATAAAGCCTGTTTAAAAAATGGGTTAGGCCTCAGGTAAGGTATTTTTGGCCCCAAGCCTGACCCAGCCGGGCCCGAATTCACTAAATGACAAAAAAATCTTTTTTTTTTCTTTTTTAATATTATTTTCTCCCTATTTTACTACCATTTTACTATTATGTTGTTATTATTTTGATTTTATTGTTTGGATATTGTATAAAACTTATTTTATTGTTAATTTTGTTATTATTTTAGAAACATTTGCTTGTTAAGTTGCATCTATCTTAGTGTTATTTAAGTATTACATATTTTTAAAAATTTATTTTCAATTTGTTGGGAAATATTTATTTTGATATTTTTAATATTTTTGATGTATTATATATATTTTAAAATTATATAAAAATTAATATGGCCAGGCTAAGTTAGGCCAAGGTTTTAACATTTTTATTCGAGTCAAGCTTGGACAAAATTTTAAGCTCATTTTTCGAGTTAGGCCAGGCCCAAACTCAACAAACGGCCTAAAAATTTTTAGTTGAGTCCAACTCATGCACACCTCTACTTGTAGCCACTGTCACCCAAAGGTTAACTTCTTTACTTGCTTAATTGCTTCAATTATCTTTTGATTCTTATCCCCATGTGTTTTGAAATTAAAATATATATTAAATGTAAAAAATATGATTTTTAAAAAAAAATTATGTTAAAGATAAAATATGAAATTTATACCAACAAAAAATTTTAACACAAATATTTTAGGTTATCATCAATAATTCAATCTTAACAGAAATTGATAAATATCTAGCATAGTTAAACAATTCAACAAAATGTGAAATTTAGAGTTTAAGAGGAAAGTAAAAACAATTCAACAAAATGTGAAATTTAGGGTGCGTTTGTTTGCTGGAAAATATTTTCCGAAAATTGTTTTCCCAATTTTCCAGTGTTTGTTTGCCGGAAAACATTTTCCATTTGGAAAAATCTTTTACATCACACGGGTAAAATGGCTTCCATTTAGGGAAAATGTCTTACTGATTTCTTTTCCGTAAGACATTTTCCGGTTCTTTCCCCTTCATCCAAGTAAGTCTTTCTCCTTCTTCCCTTCTTCATTCCTTTTCCTTCCTTCATTCTTTCTCAACCAACAAATCTCTTTCTCTCTTTCTCAGGCTTTTTCTGTTCCTCCTTTCGCTGGGTCTTGGAATCTCTTGGAAAAATTCATCTCTGATCTCCTCCAGGTATCTGCATATTTCTCTAATGTCTCATCTCTGACTGATTATTCTATGTTTTCCTTCTTTTATTCTCTCTAATTTTTGTTTCATGTAATACATATTATTTTTTTAAATAATAAAAAAGAAAAATTGAAGCCCTTCTTTTTTCAACTTTGTCTTAACCGATCAATTTAAGCTATTGTTCTGTGTTGCTTGATAGCTTGGACTCAACTGTTAGTAAAAGATGATTTTTTTCCTTAATTTTTCTTTCATTTGTTTTTTTGACCGTAGTTAGCCCTTGAAGAAATTATTGCTGAATAAACAAGGTTGGTTTAATTCTAAAGCAAAAAAATAAAATCAATTCTTTTCCTCGCCTTTATTTTTACTTTTGTTAGGATTGAGCTTCGATTAGAGATTTTGTTTTGGGTTTTGTTGATTCATTTTTTTTTTTCTATTATTTCCTAGCAACTCCTTTGTTAGTGAATCTTGTTTCCATGTCTAGTTTATAGTACATTTTAGAAATATAAGAAATCAGGGAGCTAGCTAGTATCAGTTTAGATTACTATAGCTAGCCATTATCTCTGTAACATGAAGCAGAGAGCTGCAAATAGTTGCATCTGGGCCACTTAAGGTCAATGAGCTTGTCTTTGGATTTTTTGCTCTTGTTTTAACATGCACATGTTCTGTACACAGATTTGGTACATGTAGAAACGGAGTGATTGCGAAATAGGAAAAGGCCATAGGTCCAAGTGCTTTAAAAGTCAGAAGCGTCACTATTTTGTTGGGTTTTGATTTTCTTTTTCTTTTAAAGAATTGAGAAGAGAGGCTAGAAAATAAGAGAAGAAAAGAAGGGAATATGAGTTTGTTCATGTACAGTATCTGATAATAATTCCTTAGCTAACAACTGAAAGTAATGGCCAATAAGAAATTAAGACTTGGCCAATATATGATCTGTGTGGTTAGAAAAAAGAATTTAAGCTATGCCTGATTCTCTCTCACTTTAGCTCCTTTTGTCAATTTCCTTGTTTATCCAGCTCCTAACGGTTCTAATTTCTTTCTATGCGTGACCTCTAGCTATACATTTCTTGCTGTAGCTCCTTTCCTAGCCTCTCTCTCAACATTCTTACTCCAGTTAGTGGCCTTGGTTGATATTTTCATAAGAGGTTGGTGTTGAGCGTCTTTGGAATGTCTTCTTTCTTGATTCTGGTTTGCCAATAGCTAGATCTTAAATCTGTTTTTGCGAAAAATGTATTACCCTTTAGCTGATCTAGCAACTACACCTTGGGAATTAGATTAAAGATCAATTTTTAAATCATGTCTCATCTTTTTTCTTCCCCAGCAAGTAAAGATTAGCAAACGGAGCTCTTTTTGGTTTGTATTATTGAGGACGACATCATGTCTGCAACTTGTTTCTGCTCTTCGACCTTATGGTAGTGAGGAAGTCTGTAAGGTCTGAGGTTTACAAGTTTAGGGGTTAGGTAAATAGTAAGGTAATGTAACCTTGCAGGTGGTAATTCTGAAGGTTCCTTCAACTCATCTAAGTAGGAAGGCAAGTACTGGCAGTAACTCTGCTGGTATTTCTACTGATTGTGGCTCTTTTCCCATCAGCTTTTATAATTTCTCCCCAAAAATCAATTTGATTCTGTTCAGTCATAATCACTTAATACAGAAACTATACATATATAATATCTAACAATAATTCCTTGCTAAAAGTTGAAAACAATAGCCAATAAGAATTTAGTACTTGAACAGTATATGATTAGTGTGGTTTGAACAGTATATGTTTTTTTTCTAACTTTTCTCATGTATTTAGAGAATCTTTGGAGGGTTATATCAACAACCCTGTATGGGTATTTCAAGGGAAACAAAAAAATTCCGAGTAGCATAGCTTATGATTATCTGATAAATTTGCTTACACTTTGGCTAATTAAGATTTGTAATGGGTGATAGGTATTCCCCTAACATAAAGGAGATCTACCAAATAACAAAAAAATATTTTATACAGATTTATCTAAACAGTAGAAAAGTAAATCATTTCAAAAAAAGTAAATCATTTTCCGAAAATTATTTTCCGAAAAACATTTTACTGGCAAACAAACGGAGCCTTAGAGTTTAAGAGAAAAGTAAAAGTTTTCAAGGAAAAGTAAACTAAAAAAGTTTGAAAGGGTTTAAGGGAAGTTAAATTTTTTAAGGAAAAAAGTTTACCCACCCTTAGATTAGACTTGAAAAATAGCATAAAATTTTGTTCAAACCAACCTGAATAAAAAAATACTAAAACCTAAGCTAGACCCGTCGTATTAAAATTTTTTTATATACATCAAAAATATTAAAAATATTAAAATAAGTATTTTCCAGCAAATTAAAAATAAATTTTAAAAAATTTTTATTATCCATAAAATAACAACAAAATTATAAAAATATAATAGTAAAATAATAGCAAAACAATGAAAAATGCAACAAAAAACAGCTAACAAAAAAAACAGTTTTTTGTTTTTAAACAAATTCCAGCCAAGTCTCAACTAAAAAACATCTTACCCAAGCTTGACTCGTTTCCTAAACAAAATTTATTTATATTTCTAAACTCATTTTTCAAACTTATATTTTTATCTAAATCATCTCCCTTTTCTAATGGACCCAAAAAAGATCTTCGGGTCCAGTGGGATGACCAACCTAAGTACAGATATATTCTTTTTCATGTTGTTTTCACAAATATTGTCAAGCAAATTTTTATTTAAACTAAATTCAAGCCTAGTAGAACCAGCCAATCAACAAAATCCTTTTGTCGAAGCTCAACCAAGATGAGGCTAGGCCAATTGAGCTAAGTGAGCAATGGACAGCTCTAATCTCGACAACAATATCACTCGCTACATTTTCCCCTGTTCTACCAATTAACTTTCTATTCAAACAATCAAAAGACAAATGTTGCATTGATTCAAAATAGAAAATGAAATCAAGAATTCCAGCTAATTCACCCTCTTCAGAGCCTCTACTTGTAACAATAACAAGCATCATATTCACTAAAAAAATGGCCTCTCACAAATCTTCTTTCCAAAACAATCTCAGCAGCTATTACGTACCAACATTCAAAGCATTGTTCATCAATAAGCAACAGCTTAATAGAAAAAAGAAGAGCAATTAAGGCAAAGAAAAGAACATCGTTCTCTGGTTATTTTAAAAAAAATTAAAGAATTAGAAAAGAAAATCAAGATATCTTTATTATTTTGCCAAAACTAGAAAAAATAATTTGGCATCTGAAATCAAAAGAAGAAGAGATCATCAGAGACTTAAAAACGAGGAGGAATCATGGGAATGAATCCATCATGTTGTTGGTCTTTCAGACTCATCATTTGATCCTTTTTTTTATTATCATCCAATCACTAAAAACCATGTAAAACGCTATCTTCTTCTTCCGAAAAGAACACATATAATAGCTTACCCAATGGGGAAAATGCGATTGGAGTGCATTTATAGACTCGAAGCCGACGGCCACACCCTAAAACCCTGGAACTTTTGGAAAAGATGGAAACCCTAGCATTTATTCATTTAGATACCACTAAACGCAGCGTTCCGTTCCCACTCAATAGTCTAAAAGAGTAGGTCAAATTTAATTTTAGTTTTGGTCCCTCTATTATGCACAAAGTATAGATTTAATCCTTATACTTTAATTTTGTATAAATTGATTTTCCGCTGTTATAATGTAATTAGTTAGTCCAAATAGTTATTTTTCTTAATTCCTTTTTCAACTGACATGGTTTCTTTTAATTAAAATTGTTAACGCTACTCATAGTTCTTCTCTAACTTATAAATAAGATGGATAATGCGTTTCCGTGCACTCGAACTTATATTTTTCTGCATTGACAATAATACCCATACCAGTTGAGCTAAGACTCAAAATATTATAATGTATTTTAATTAAGTTTTGCATGTATTTATTTTGTGTCTTAATTAAATTTTTTTAATTATTTTGAAAATTATGAACTAAGCACGAGTGATAACATTTAACAAATCGCAATTTACTTACAAACTCCCCGTCTCTGTGAAACAGAAATAAGTAGAATTGAACAATTTGCCAATATGTTTTTTTTTTTTTTTTCTAGATATGCGATATAAATTCAAAATGGCCGTGAATGGCCTATTAGCTCAGTTGGTTAGAGCGTCGTGCTAATAACGCGAAGGTCGCAGGTTCGAAACCTGCATGGGCCAGTTTTATATTTTTTTTTCCCTTTTACGATTTTTTAAATAGATATATTTACTCTGCTTTCTGCTCATTTGATACCTGCATGGGCCATTGCACATTTCACTTTGGCTTGGTGGACTATTTTGCTGTCAAAATCTAATTTTAAATTTAAAAATAAATGACATTTATAGGATAAGAAAATATTATTATTTTATTATTTAATGTCGTCTCTCTCTCACTTATATATACCAATCACAAATTGAGACATTTCCAAAAATTTGTGTGGTAAATATGCTTTGAAAATGTTCAATGTGGTACTTAAATTATAAATTTATATATTATTTGATATTTTTACTGTTAAAGTTTTTGACTAACTTATGTTCTATTTGAACAAGAATGAATTTTCTTCTTGGCTATGGGGAGCATTTGTTTATGGCCTACAAAATTGTGACATACTTGACAAAACAACAATTTGATTCAGTTATGACTCTCAAATGTTTCAATCGATCCTTGTGATGGTCATGAGTTTATTGGATAAGGATTAAGTTCTTATCCTTATCTTTTAAAGTATTTCAAATTGTTGGGGAACTTGTTTATGAAGGCTATTGTGAGATATATATTAAAGATAATTAATGAATAAAATCAGTCTCCTTTAGCCTATCAAACCATTAGTTGATGATCACTTGAAGAGACCTATAAATAGGTTGTTCATCATGTGGGGTGTCTTAGACACTCCCTGTTTAGAGATATGTTATGAAGAGAGTGATTTGTACAATTGCGGGTGGGTTGCAATTACTTCTTTGTGTAAAGATAGATTGGACTTAAGCTAATAGGTGATCTGGACAATTAGTAAACAAAATCATTCTCTAAGCGAGGCTCCGTAGATGTAAGATTGAGGAATCCGAACTGTGTTAACAAATGGCATATGTCAATTCTCTTTTTACTTATCTCTTAGATTCACTTGCGTTTTGGACTGATTGTGCAAACTCTCTAATTCTGTCCAGATCCTATTCGATTTAGTTTGGTTAGTTTTATCAATGAAAGTATGTTGGGTCGATTTTGATGTGTTCAAGTCGATTAAGCCTATTGTAAAAAAATCGACTGAACAGACCAACTAAACCAACTGCTTTAAAGCTGTGATTGAATTCAAATACGTATTTATTTTATCTTTTTTTTTTAAACTATATCATCCTTTAAAGTTTTTACATTAACAATTACTTCTATGTCTTCTATTCTATCAACTCTCTCCAACATAAATTATCACCTCATCAATTATGTTTATATTTTAATATTGGAGTTTATTTGAGTTTTTAATTTATGATATTTTCATATTTAATATTACAATTTATTCAAAATATTTTGTATTTATATTTAAAGTCAATTTAAAATTTTTGACTTTTTCTAAAATAATCTATAATATATTCAAAAAAATAAGAATAAAAACATAAAATATAATTTAAATTTTATATTTATCAAATAATTTAATTATATTCTTTACATAATTTAAACTAATATGCTAAATATATTCTATAATTTAATTTACTAATTAATTTTTCAATCTTTAATATTCCACACTTAATTCAACTAAACCCTAACTAATATTACTATTGTTATAAAATAAAGAAAGATGGAGAGAATAAAGAACAAAGAAAATATGAAAACAACAGAGAATGGACTTTATTGATCAAAAGGGATAATTATAATGCTTCATCAGAGTCTCTATTTATAGGGATAAAAAGTATAAAAGAAATAGAGATCTAATTCTAATAACTATTAGAATTCAAAGTATATCAAAACTTTTATCTTTATCATCATGGACATCCACGTAATAAGATATTCATAACACTCCCCCTTGGATGTCCATTGGTAGATAATGTGCCTCATTAAAACCTTATTAGGAAAAACCCTGTGTGATAAAAAACCTAATGAAGAAAAAAGAGTACACAATCTTCTATTACAAGTTGCCTCGTTAAAAACTTTTACCAGGAAAATCCAATGAGATAAAACCTTGATTAAAGGAAAAGAGTACAACTTGTTTTTAGACTCCCCTTAATGGCAACATTACATTACATCTTTGAGTTGATGCATTCCAATCTTGTGTAGTAGTTTTTCAAATGTTGAAGTTGGCAATGCCTTAGTAAAAAGATCTGCTAAATTCTCACTAAAACGAATTTGTTGAACATTTATATCACCTCTTTTCTCAAGATCATGGGTGAAGAATAATTTTGGTGAAATATGTTTCGTTATGTCACCTTTGATATAGCCACCCTTCAATTGAGCTATACATGCTGCATTATCTTTGTATAAGATAGTTGACATCTTTTCCTGTAAAGACAAATTACATACCTTCTAGATATGTTGGGTCAATAACCTTAGCCAAACACACTCTCGACTTGCCTTATGCATTGCAATTATTTCTACATGATTTGAAGAAGCAGCAGCTAATGTTTGCTTTGTTGAACGCCATGATATGGCAATATCCCCATATGTAAATAAATATCCTGTTTGTGATCGACCTTTATGTGGATCCGATAAGTATCCAGCATCAACATAGCCGACTAATAGGGATTTTGAATCATTTGAATAAAATAACCCCATATCAATAGTCTCTTTGAGATATCTAAATACATGTTTAATTCCATTCCAATGTCTATACATGTTTAATTCCATTCCAATGTCCATGTTTTGGAGAAGAACTGAATCTTGCTAACAAGTTTACAATGAAAGCTATATCAGGTCTTTTGTTGTTTGCAAGATACATCAATGCCCCTATGACACTTAAATATGGTACTTCAAGACCAAAAAACTCTTCACCATCCTCGTAAGGATGAAATTGATCTTTATTCACATCTAACGATTGTACAACCATCAGAGTACTTAATGGGTGTGCTTTATCCATGTAAAATTTCTTTAGTATCTTTTTCGTATAAGTTGATTGATGAACATGAATTCTATCTTTTAAATGGTCGATTTGTAAGCCAAGACAAAACTTTATTTTTCTAAGATCTTTTATTTCAAATTCTTTCTTTAAACAATTTACTGTATTTTGGAGCTCTTCAAGAGTTCCAAAACCAACAATTATCACAAAATTTGATGGAAACCTTTTTATAAAGACACATGGACAAATTGGATCGTTTTTGTAACATTCTTTTAACAAGTATTCACTAAAACGATTGTATTACATACGTCCAGATTGTTTTAATCCATATAAACTTTTCTGTAATCTGATTGAACAATTTTCCCGAGAAACTCTATATCCTTCAAGGATTTTAAATCCTTCGGGGATTTTCATATAAATTTCACTATCAAGTGTGCCATACAAATAGGCTGTAGCAACATTCATTAGATGCATGTCAAGTTTTTCACGTACTGCCAGACTAATAAGATATCTAAATGTGATTGCATCCACCACAGGAGAATATGTCTTTTCATAATCAATGTCGGGCCTTTGCGAAAATCCTTGTGCTACAAGCCATGCTTTATATCTTACGACTTCATTTTTTTCCATTTCATTTTTGCACAAATACCCATTTATATCCTACAGGCTTACACCTTTAAGTGTTTGGACTACAGATCTAAAAGCCTCACCTTTAGAAAGTGAATTCAAGTCTGCTTGAATTGCATCTTTCCATTTTGACCAATCTTTTCTATTTCTACATTCATCAATAGATTTAGGCTCAGGATCATCATTTTCTTTTTCTACTTGAATAGCAACATTATATGCAAAATTGTTGTCGACAACTATATTTTTTCGGTTCCATCTTTTCCCCGAAGTAACATAATTTATCGAGATCTCTTCGTTATCATCATTTTCAGGTACCTGAATTCCTTCTGGGGTTTTATGATTATAATTAGTTATATCTTTGGCCTCTTCTTGGGAATTTGTCTCCATAATATAATCACCTTGAGTATTTGCTCCTTTTCTTTTACGTGAATTTTTGTCTTTGGAACCAACTGGTCTTCCACGCTTCAGGCATGGATTACTTTCTTTTGCACTAACAGTTTGCCCTATTGGGATATTAATTCGTATTGGAGCATTTTCAGCTGGTATGTGAGATTTTGTAATTCTCTTTAGGTCAGTAAATGAATCTAGCAGTTGATTGGTGATGTTTTGCAAAGTATGATCCTTTGAACTTCTTGTTCACATTGACTTGTACAAGGATCTAATTGAGATAATGATGATGCTTTCCATGTAATTTCTTTTTCCAAATGTATTTTCTCTCCCTATAATGTTGGGAATATTGTTTCATTAAAGTGATAATCAACAAATCATGCAGTAAATAAATCTCTAGTTAATGGTTCAACATATTTAATTATAGAAGGAGATTCATAACCAACACATATTCCCAACCTCCTCTGAGGACCCATCTTTGTTCATTGTGGCGGAGCAATTGGAACATATACTGCACATTCAAAAATTCTAAGATGGGAAATATTTGACTCTTGACCAAAAGCCAATTGCAATAGGGAGTGTTTATTATAACTTGTTGGCCTGATGCGCATAAGTGCTGCTGCATGCAAAATAACATATCCCCAAGCTATAACAGGGAGCTTTGTTCTCATAAGTAATGGCCTAGCCATTAGTTGGAGGCGTTTGATAAACGATTCAGCTAAACAGTTTTGTGTGTGAACTGAGCTACATGATGTTTAACTTTTATTCCAATTGACATGCAATAATCATTGAAAGCTTGAGATGTAAACTCACCAACATTATCAAGACGGATAGTTTTTATTGCATAATCTGGAAATTGTGCTCTTAATCGAATTATTTGAACAAGTAGTCTCACAAACGCCAGGTTGCAAGTCGATAATAAACATACATGTGACCATCTACTAGATGCATCTATTAATACCATAAAATATCTAAATGGTCCACATGGTGGATGAATAGGCCCACATATATCACCTTGAATACGTTCCATAAATGTGGGAGATTCAATCCCAACTTTAGCTGGTAATGGTCTAATAATCAATTTACCTTGAGGACAAGCATCACAAGAGAAATCTTTGAATTCAAGAATCTTCTGGTTCTTTAATTGATGCCTAATTGAATTCTCAATTATTTTCACATCATAATAGATTCGGGATGGCCTAACCGGTCATGCCAAATAGTAAAAGTATGTGGTTCTACAAACTTCTGGTTTGTAGTAACGTGTGCCTCAATTACACTAATATGTGTATAATATAAATATGATGAAAAAGCAGGTAGTTTTTCCAAAACACATTTCTTTCCATATTTAACATTTGTAATATATAGATATTCAATATTTTTCTCGTTCATAATCTCAATATGATATCCATTAATACGAATATATTTAAAACTCAATAAATTTCTTTGAGACTTAGTGGAAAATAAAGCACCATCAATGAAAAATTTTGTACCTTTAGGTAATAATAAAATTGCTCTTCTGAAGCCTTCAATAAGTTTTGAACAACCCGAGATTATATTAATATGAGCATCACTTATTGTTAAATAAGAAAAATATTTTTTTCTCTTTGAGTATCGTATGTGTTGTAGCACTATCAGCAAGACATATGTCTCCATTGATTTTGGATCCAACAAAATTTTGTTGAACATTCATATTCTTCAAAAAATATATATATAACATTAGAAACATTGCAAATATTTATTGAATATGTATAACTTGCAAAATAAGTAAATAAATAAACATACTTTTTTTTTTGAATCAAGAAAATGAACATATTTAAAATAACATAATAACACCAACTTATTCCTCAAGCAAGAAAACGGAACATATTTAAGAAACAATATAAAATGCTAAAATAACACCAACTCTTCTAATGATTCTCAAAGAAATCTGTCACATCAAGGTGAGTTAAATCATTAAGGCCATGAATTACATCACCCTCTTTTTTTTGCCTCAATTTCATCATTTTTAGATATAAAATTTGTCTCAATATTATTCTTCTTCCCTTTAATATATGCTTGATAAAGTTTCACTAAATGTTCAGGTGTACGACAGATACGTGCCCAATGTCCCCTCATACTACATCGGTAACATAAATTCTCAATAACCTTTGAAGGATTATTTTGACCACCTCTTTCTTGTCCTTTATTGCTATTCTTTTTTGATGGTTAGAAATACCACTATTATGAACACCATGATAGCGGTTACTAGTACGTCCTCGACCACGTCCCCCACTACATCCACGACTACAACCACAATCATGACTTTTATATTTTTCATTTCCATATTTACTATGTATTGTAGCATTCACTTCAAGGAGTGGTGCAGTACCAGTGGGACGAATTCCATGATTTTTCATCAACAACTCATTATTTTGTTTAGCCACTAAAAGGCATGAAATCAATTCAGAATATTTTTAAAAACCTTTTTCAAGGTATTGTTGCTGCATGAGCACATTAGTAGCATGAAAGGTTGAAAATGTTTTCTCTAATAAATCCTTATCAGTTATGTTCTCTCGACATAATATCAGTTGAGAACTAATTCTGAAAAGTTCTGAATTGTATTCACTTACAGTCTTAAAATCTTGCAACTGTTAGCGCATCCAATCATAACGAGCTTTAGGGAGGATCACCTTTTTCTGCTGGCCAAATCTTTCTTTTAAATTTTTCCACAACTCAAGAGGGTCTTTCACGGTGAGATATTCCACTTTTAGTCCTTCATATAGATGATGAAGGATGAAAATCATTGCTTTTGTCTTGTCTTGGTTAGATGCTTCTTTATTTTCTACTATAGTATTCCCTAGACCATTAGCATCTAGGTAAATTTTAGCATCTAACACCTATGACAAATAATTTTTGCCTGAGATGTCTAGGGCGGCAACTTCAAGTTTGGCAAGATTTGACATTATAATCACAAAAAAAAAAAAAAACACTTAAGTCGATAGAGAAATTATCCCAAGAACTTTAAGAAAATTGCTGCACAAGCTTGAGCCCGTCTTTTTTCGTCAATTTTTGGGTAGCCAATCAACCAATTTGAATGCTAAGTGAGAAAAATAGTGAAAGTATTTCAACCGGGGATTAGAAAAGGATATAAAGCAATTGAGGTATGGGTTTCAAATTGTTTTTTTTTTTTGGGTGGGGCTTATAAATGAAAAATAAGAACGAGGTGGGTTTAGAAAAAAAAATATTGATCAAATAAAATAAAGAAAGATGAAGAGAATGAACAATAAAGAAAATATGGAAGCAACAGAGAATGAACTTTATTGATCAAAAGGGATAATTGCAATGCTTCATCAGAGTCTCTATTTATAGGGATAAGAAGCATAAAAGAAATAGAGATCTAATTCTAATAACTATTAGAATTTAAAGTATATCAAAACTTTATATTTATCATGATGGACATCTACTTAATAAGATATTCATAACAACTGTTACTATTGTTGAGTATTTTTCTCTGTCTCATTTGGATAGTGGTATTTGTCTATTTATATGGTCAGAGGCGAAGCCAGGGGGGCTAGCATGGGCCCCGGCTCCCCTAAAATGTAAAATTGCTATTTAGACCCTTAAATTTTTTTTAAAATTTTAAATTAGTAAAGGTAAAATTGCACTTTGGTCCCCCTAAAATTATAAAAATTCGATTTAATCCTTTACAAATTATAAAGATATAAACTATAAAAAATTAAAATTTCATCCGGCCCCCCTAAAAAATTGTTCTGGCTTCGCCCCTGTATATGATATAAGTATTGTTCATTGATGTGACGTGTTGGGTAGGTTCCATGCACATCAACACGTATTCTACCTTAGACTTAACACGTGTTTATGTAGTCTTATACGTGACTTCGCACGAGAACATAGGTACCTAGTCTACGAACTCAATTTGTGAGGTCGATGCGTGAACTCAATAGAAACTGGTCCATCCTACTCAAACCCAATCAGATTTTGGGCCGATGATAACAAGTTTGAATAGCAACTATTATTTTTACATGATTTTGGTAAATGATCCAAGGTAGATCCAAAGTTTGCAACACTGCCCATTATTACAAATAATTTTATTTTCACCATCTCTTAATAATATATGTATTTACCATTAATGTTGATTTATATACATGCAGGTGCAGTGGACAGAAAAGCTCAAAGTACTGACAAATGAAAGAATAAGAAATGATTTTAATTGAAAAAGGTGCATTTGCTATCCTCCATAGCCTGAGCTAAGCTAAGTGATTGATTGTGCAAGCAAAGCAAGCCCTACCCATATTATAATTAACCTTAAATTTGGTGTCTCCATGTTAGATTCTCTCTTTGTGTCTCTTGCGCTTTAATTTTTATAAGCTACTACTGGTTGTTCCTCTACTACTTCTTTATGTCTTCGCCCACCACTTCCCTCTTAATTTATAAATATATTTCCCTTTATTTGTTGCTTCACTTGTAAAACTAACCATATAAAAAGCTGTCTCTTTGCTTGTAATGTTCTTCCTCTAATTTGTGAGGAAAGGTAGCCCCCATATTTATACTTGTTAAGTTTGTCATTAATTTGCAGGTGGATGGTTTTTTTGGGGGAGAGATGAGTGATAATAAGCCAATCTCAACAAGCGGCGATGGAGGAGATAACTGCAACAAAGTGGTGGTGAGGTACAAGGAATGCCAAAGGAACCATGCAGTAGCCATTGGAGGGAACGCCACAGATGGGTGCGGGGAGTTCATGCCAAATGGAGAAGGCGGCTCCCTCGAGGCGCTCATATGCTCGGCTTGCAACTGCCATAGGAACTTCCATCGAAAAGAGACAGAATGCAGTGGTTGCTGCCCCTCTGAGTATGGGGGAGAACTCATGTTGGGTCATCTTCAAAGTTACATGTTGAGGTCCTCACCGCAACCGATGACAGCATCGTACAAAGGTGGAGGGTCGATCCCATCAGAAACAAATGAGAAAGAAGATGGGAAAGTGAGGAAAAGGTTTAGGACCAAGTTCAGCCAAGCACAAAAGGAAAAGATGTTGAGCTTTGCAGAGAAGGCTGGTTGGAGAATTCAAACGCTGGATGAGAATGTGGTGCAGCAGTTTTGCCAGGAGATTGGCATCAAGAGGAGAGTCCTTAAGGTGTGGATGCACAATAATAAACAAAGCTTTGCAAACAAAAACAATATCTCTGCTGTTTGAATTTCTTTCAGCATTATCTACATCTTTCCCTATTATTCTTATAATTTCATCTTAGGGTTTCTCTTCTTACAACTATAATTTCCCATCTATTCTTTATTTTAATATTTTTATTTACATCCTACCAACCTATCAAATACACAATGATGACTAAAAAAAAATGGTTTTAAAAAGTAGAGTTCGTTCATAATTAATACCACCATAAATTTCAAACGCCTATACAGGTATGATCGGTGGCATTCATTAATAGGCCAAACTAAGATAAGCTTCTTGGTTCATCTTCATAAAGTTTTGCATTAAAACCAAACAACTAATTTAGAAATTATATTTTTCGTAAAAAAATTAGATTATAAATCAAAGCTCAATAAATGCACGAATCAAAATAAATCACATCTGAAATAATGAACACTTTAACTATGAGCTCAACACACGAGATTCTAATAAATAAAAAATTTGATAGAACGAATAACAAGCGTTGCAACAATTGAATAGCATTAATTTAGAGTTATTAAATGATTGGATTATTTCTGAAGGCCTATCAAGGAAGAGTTCCAGCAAAAATATTAGGTAAAAAAATGGATTTAAGAAGCAAACTATTGAGGAATCTAGTTTGCTGAGCATGAAATTGATTCTCTCCTTGAAAACAATGGTTTAATAGGATCTATAAGCTTTGTCAAGTCCTATGTTAGACAAATGGTACTTTAGCTTTATGCTAATATGTTGAGAAGCATCAATGATGGTCAAAACAAGGTGTACATCAAAGGAAGATGGTATGACTTTAATCTTGAATTGATTAGGAAGGTGATGAATTGCTACTACCAGAACATGGTTGAACTGGATGAGTATTTGGATAAATTACTTCGATTATCACCAACAATGTTCACCTCGCATGGCCAACAAAGGGTAACATTCATGCATCGTCCCTTGCCACAAGGAACTGACTGCCAAACAGTCAAAGTGATTGTCAGCAAGAAAGCTATTGTGTTGATCAGAAAGGTAGTAGAAATGGTGGAGCTTCCATATTTGTCTATGAAGAGGCAATCAAACACGATAAAAATGTTCATGCTAGGTACCTTCAAGTATTTGTGAAGCAAAATCCAAAACTAATTCGAGCCACTAAACATCCTAGAAGAGCTATTGCCGAGCTCAAATTTCCCCCAAAATAGATCGAGGAAAAGCACACATCGACTAACCTTGCAGATCAACCTGATGAGGATAAAGAAGAACCTGCTGGTGAGTATGCATCAGTGGCTCCTAAAGTGCCCACTGTCACAAGCCTTTCGAGTAACCTTGAAGGGTTCAAAAAAAGGATGGTTGATCATATCACTGCTTTCATTGAATCTCATAATCGAGTCATAGCAAAGCTTCAAGAGAGATTAAGGTTATCTAGAAAATTAGGGACCGCGAGATAGCTTTGCCCAACAATTTGCTCAGTTGGTGTAGGTGCCGAGATGATGGTGCTGCTGCTTGTTGAAATATAGAAGATATGTGGAAGAAGTTCTGTATTGAATCATGAAAATAAGAGAGTCTACATGCATGTATTTAATGCAGTAGGGTTTGCATGTAGATCATAATTATTCTTTAACTAACAAGCTAACAACATTACCAGACTAACAGTTACCTAACTATTTCATAACATTCCCCGTGCTCTACTAACTTCCTTCTTTCGAGAGCTTCATCTTCATGTGCAGCAACCTTGAGCTTCCTTTTGAACTTGTTAAACATTATTGCGGACAATGGCTTTGTTAAAACGTCAGCAATTTGATCGTGACTGGACACGTGACCAACTTGGAGCAAACCTGCAGCCACTTTCTCTCGTACAAAGTACGCATCCAACTCCACATGTTTAAACTTTGAGTGTAGGACTGGATTTCCTGCAACAGCAACCGCAGCTGAGCTATCGCACCACACCAGTGCCTTGGGTGAAAAAAGAACACCTAACTCAGTCTACAACGACCGGAGCCAGACCATTTCGGTAGTGACATTGGCTAAACTTCTATATTCAGCTTCAACAGTAGACCTGAAGACAACCTGCTGCTTCCTCGAACTCCAGGAGATTGGATTTCCTCCTAGGAAGACACAGTAGCCTGATGTTGATCTTCGATCATCAAGATCAGACCCCAGCTAGAATCTGAGTAGCCTACAAGGACAAGTTTAAAAGCACTACGGAAGTGAAGACCATGATCCAGTGTGCCTTGTAGATAGCGTAAAATCTGCTTGGTAGCTTTGAGATGCCTGTCTAATAGTTTGTACATGAATTGACAGGACGTTGTTAACAGAGAAAGCAATATCCGGTCTAGTGATGACAACATATTAAAGAGCACCTACTACGCTTCGAAAAAGACTTTCATCTTCAATCAGACTTCCTTCATAAGTCGACAACCGACAAGTAGACACCATAGGTGTAAGAGAACTATTTGACTTGTCCATAGAGGCTTTCTTAAGTAACTTCAGTATGTATTGTTTCTGATTAAGAAAGATACCATTCGGGGTGTATTGAACTTCAATGCCCAAAAAATAGCTTAGGTTTCCCAAATCCTTCAGAGAGAACTTGCTATGGAGCTCCTTGACAAACTGGCTTATAGCACTTGAGTTGGAACCAGTAACGATGATATCGTCCATATACACTAGTACATAGAGTAGCTGAGTGCCAGACCGATTTATGAAAAGAGAATTGTCAGCTTTCGATATCTCGAATTTGTTGGAAAGTAAAAACTCTTTCAGCTTGTGGAACCAGGCTCGAGGAGCTTGTTTGAGGCCATACAAGGCTTTCTTTAACTTGCACACTAGTTGCTGCCCATTTGGTCCTGTCTGTTCAAAACCTGGTGGTTGCACCATGTATATCTCTTCATTTAAATCACCATTCAGAAATGCGTTATTGACGTCCACCTGTCGGAGGGACCAGCCCAGGGAGACTGCTAAAGCGAAGACCACCCGAATTGTTGTAGGTTTCACCACAGGGCTGAATGTCTCATGAAAATCTATACCAGCTTCCTGAAGATAGCCTTTGACCACCAACCGCCCCTTGTAGTGAGCTATCGAGCCATCAGCATTTCTTTTAAGCTTGAAGATCCATTTACAACCAACAGCCCTCTGATCCGTAGGTAATGGTACCAGATCCCAAGTATGGTTTGAAAGTAAGGCTTGGTACTCAGCCTGTGTAGCTGCTATCCATTGAGGAGTCCGAAATGCCTCAGTTATAGATGTTAGTTCCTTCTCAGAATGACAGAAGAAAATAGTTTAGGCTTATAAATGCCACTCTTGGACCTGGTCTGCATAGGATGACCATTCTGAGGGAAATAGCTAGGAGGAGCAACGAGAGGAGAAGAGGAAGGCACAGGAGTATCAGCAGATGGTGCACACGATTGAGGTGTAGGTGAACGGGAATCAACTAGAGCACAAGTGTCATGATGAGTTGAACTAGAGCTAGCCACAGGGTTCAAAGAAACTGGTATTGTAACAAGAGGAACATATGACTGCTGATGAGTTGGTTGAACAGCAGCAGGATGATCTTGACAAGTAAAACCATACAAGAACGGGAACTGAGTTTCATCGAAGACAACGTGCCGAGATACAAACACTCGACCAGTGTCATCAAGACACTTGTAGCCCTTGTGACTCGAAGTAAGCCCAAGAAACACACACTTCTTGGATCGAAACTAAATTTGTGATGATTATACGACCTTAAGGAGGGAAAACAGGCACAACCAAATACTCGTAAATGAGAGTAAGAAGGTTTAACTTTATACAGCATCTCATAAGGATTGCTATGTTGAAGAAGACGTGTTGGGAGCTTGTTAGCGATATGAAAGCATAAGAGAATGCAGAGGACCAAAACTTCAAAGACATGGAAGCTTGAGCTAAAAGAGTCAACCCCATATCAACCACTTGACGATGCCTCCTTTCAGCCACACCATTTTGCTCCGAGGTGTGAGGGCAAGTGATCCGATGTTGAATGCCACGTTTGAATAACTCAGCAGAGAGAGAGCGATATTCACCTCCCCAATCTCTTTGAAGAATCTTGATAGAAGAACCAAATTGAAGTTGATCCATTCGGTGAAAATGAAGAAAACAAGTCAATACTTCAGATTTAGTTTTGATAAAGTACAACCAAGTATATCGACTATGCATGTCAATAAAAGACACATAGTAAGAAAAACCATTTGATTTAACATGAGAAGGTCCCCAAACATTAGATACAACAAGTTCAAACGATATAAAATATACTGTTGTGGAGGCTTTAAATGGTAGCTTATGAGACTTGCCTAGTTGACAAGCTGAGCACACTGGAGGCAAACTATCAAGATTGAACGAAACATTACAAGTGCACACGATAGGTGCAAGAGTATCATGATTTGGATGGCCGAGTCTGTTATGCCATAGTAAAGGAGTAGACGAGAGTCGAGCATGGCACACATGAATCGAGTGAGATTAAGGGACTACAGGTGAGACCTTATGACTACCATGTCGAGATACATCAAACCGATAAAGACCATCATGCATGTCACCTATCCTTGTCTAAATATCTTTGACAAACCACAAATAAGGGTGAAACTCAAAATAAACACCATTGTCTTTTGCAAATTGACCAACTGACAAGAGATTCTTGCACACAGTAGGTACATGAAGAATATTCTTAAGATGTAGTACTCTTGAACCAGTCAACAAAGAAGAATTTCCTACATGAACTATAAAGACAGAAGCACTATTTCTCATAGATACTTGATCCGTACCTGTGTAGGAGGAAGCAGTCGAGAGAGTTGTCATGTCTGGAGTGATATGATTTGTAGCTCCAGAGTCAGGGTACCTAGCTTGAACTGATGGTCTGGAAGAAGAGGAGCATGAAGTCTGTTGAATAGAGGGAGAAGATATTTGTGAATGAGAGTTACAGTAAGAAGTAGACAAATCTTGACTATTGAACTGATGATAGTTGACCGTCTTGGAAGTGACAGAATTCATACTAGAGAAATTTTTATCAAAACGATAATAACAAGATTGAACTACATGACCCATCTTGCCACACAACTGACACTGTGGTCTGGAGCGATACCAACCTCTACCAGTACCACGATATCAGCCACGAGACCAACCTCTACCATACCATCGTTGTCCTGATCTGAAACCTTGAGAATAAGTATTAGGAACATCAGCAGGTTTTGAAGGATTCTTGGAATAAGAAGACATATTAGCCTGCATAGGAACTTCAGTTAATACAGCTAGTTATCGTGCCTCACAGTCAAGCAGCATTTCGGTCAGTAAGTCAATAGACATAGGAGTAGCAGAGGCTATGACCCGAATGGACTCATACTTAAGTGAAAGACCAGCTAAAATAATACTGATTTGTTCTTGTTCTGTAATCATATTCCCTGCTGAAATAAGACTATTACTCAATTGCTGAATCTTTGACAGGTATTCTTTATTTGTGAGGTTCGCTTTCTTGAGAGAATACAGATTACGTCAATGCTGGAAATTTTTATGTTGGATTTAACTCCAAAATAGGTTTCAACAGCAGACCAAATGGCAAAACTAGTCTTGGCAGTAGTAAGATGGACTAAAATATCATCAGAGATTGTGGTTAGTAACCAAGAGGCCAGAAACTTGTCTTATTTCTTATGAGCAAGAAAGGATAGATTATCAACCAACTGACCATCAGTACCAGGAAGAAAAGAAGAAAGAACTTAAACAGTACATTGTACAAAACCTTCAAGATTGTATGCCTCAAGAATGAGTAGCAATTGATGTTTCTATAACAGAAAGTTATGCTCAGTAAGCTTGATAGTATCATGCTTGGTGAAGTAATGAATTATGAGCAACGTCAACCACCCGAATCTGTTGACTAAAAGGCAGCCGCCGTGTTGGATGAATGACGAGGAGTTTCAACTCCAGGCGTAGGCTCCGTAACCATCGAAAAAAAATTTTTACAAAAGAAAGGAAGTGGCTCTTGATACCATGTTGAAATATAGAAGATATGTGGAAGAAGTTCTGTATTGAATCATGAAAATAAGAGAGTCTACATGCATGTATTTAATACAATAGGGTTTGTACGTAGATCATAACTGTTCTTTAACTAACAAGCTAACAACCTTACCAGACTAACAATTATCTAACTATTTCATAATATTGCTTGATTTTTTTGTTACCCCTTCTTATAGGAGTTATTTTGTTTTGTTTACTTTGTTATTATAGAATTTTCGTTACTTCTGTACTACAAGCTTTGCAACTAATGGATATTGGAATTTTTTTTGGTGATTGGTTTTACTCTACTGCACATTTTCTTATCATCTCACATAGATATAATTATAGTATTTTTGTTGATAATGCAAATTCAAACAAGCATTAATGGTTAATTTTCTCAGCTAAGTTTGATGTATTAAGGGAATTGTGCTGAGGGGAACCCATAATTATTTGTTCTGATAATAAGATTTTTTATTTGTTTAGTTTTGTTCAAAATATTCTTGATGGCAATTGTTGAGGTAAATGATTTGAAGTCATTATCCAAATGTTAATAGAAGTGACCACTACGACTATCACTACTACACACCAGTTTACTTGTCATATTTGAAGTTGACAATTTTTAAAGTACTATATTTGAATTTTAAATGATATTGATATTGTGGAAGTATAAGCCTAACTATGAAGAATAACCCATTTGAAGTAACTTATCTTGAATATTGAATTGGATTATATTAGATCAATCAAACAGACCTTTATATTGTGGATATTGAATCGAGATAGCATTTAAAGACATATCTCCAAATGTCCATTTTACATTAGTTTTTATTGTTATATATTGTATCTTGCTATTTAAGCTGTTGATTAATAAGAGACTGAATTGTAATTGATTTCTCTATATTAACAAGTCTGAAACTTTTATGTATTAAACGACTTGTATATGCTTTGTAACTGAGTATTGAAAGCACTTATCTGTTAATTGTTGAACGATTTTTTTAAGAGTACATTTGAGAAAATAAACATGTTTTGCTTACTGCCTAAGTTCTTAGTGTTGAGTGATATTACAAAAGTGAGATAACTATACTAGGTGTGATAGAATTTAAATTATTTGTTATATTAAGATTAAAGATAATGGATTTACTCACTAAACTAGACTCCACCAATGTAGGGAAACCAAACTATACAAACAATATTCTGTGTATTGTTTTTCTCTGTTTTATTGCAGTGATCATTACAACCATTACTTTCATGGTGTTTCTTCAATGAAAAAACTCAATGATACTCCTGAAAAAAACGTATTCTGAAAAATAATATTTGAAGATGTTTAGTTTGAGAAATAATATAAAAATTGTCCCGAATTGTGCTGCAACCAAGTCTTTGCCCACAAGGACATAACACCAACAGAACAAAAGCAGGCTGTTGTAAAACAAACTTTTCATGCTTCATATTTAATTGGAACAAACTAAACACAATTCAAGTCGTTAAACGTGTAGATATACATACTGCATAGATTGAACAAAGGGCTTGTATTTTATCTTTCTTGTATATACTTTATTTAAGATAAAATAGATTAAATAAATAGGTGTTATTGCAACACACTTGTTGAATGAAACATCAGTTGGATGAGTTGAACTGGTAAGAAGCATAGGAAAGAGAACCAAGTTGCCAGCTGTGATGGATAAGTTTGGCCTTTGCATTTTCACCAGCAGCACCCATGGCTACATGCAACGGATAGAAGTGGTCTGGCCATGGGTGAGCCATCTTCACATGTGGTGCCTTCTCTTGATAGTGGTTCACATCTTCATATCTATAAAAAGAATCAAATGAAGAGACAACAACAAAAAAAAAAAACAAACAAAAAACATTCATCAGAAACATCAAATGCCAATTGCTATCATTGTTGCCCCAAAGAACAGAGTAATAGTAAGTTGGAGATAAAATGAATGTCAGCCTTGGTTCATTAAAAGTAATCCCTTTCTTTTACGTGCAATTTGCAATCATGAGCCATGAATCTTCTCAAACAATATACTTCCTTCTCAGTTAAATATACATTTGAGGGGGCATATATTTAGGATCAGAACCATAATCCAATCAAATTCATAACCTGTAGGAATTATCATCCCTTTAGTAAAGGGATTCTATAAGATTATCTTTCCTTAGTTAAGGGATTCTGCAAATATTTACAATCCCTTATTCTAAGGAATCATATCTCTATTAATTTCTTTCCTATTTTAGAGTTTCCTAAATTAGAGACATAGTTTTGTATAAAGATGTAATTTGTTTTATTGTATTAGAATAAGAAAATATAGAGTTTTACTCTAAATTCTACATCGTATCAGTTTAGGTTCCGGTTCTTTTCCACCTTAGACCATGTCAGAAACTTCATATATCTCTCCTACTCTGGAGATTACCTCAAATCCAGAAAATTTTTCTAGTTCTGATACTCAATCAGACTCATCTGGTTTGAATATCACTTGCCATAGATTAAATGGCAACAATTTTCTAGAGTGGTCTCAATCGGTTAAGATTTTTCTCTTGGGAAGAGATAGATTGGGCTATGTTATTGGTGAAATCAAGCGACCTCTTGGTGTATGACCTCGGTTTTGCTAAGTGGATGCGTGACAATGGTCGAGTTATGACTTGGCTCCTTAATTCCGTGGCCCCAAGTATAAGCGAAAATTTTCTCCTTTACAACACAATTTCTTTGAAATGCAGTCTTTCTGCGAAACCTACTCAAGCAATGATAATATTGCCGAATTATATCATGTTGAAAATCAAGCGTACCACGCTTAAGCAAGACACCGCACTGCCGTCACTCTCTACTACAATTCCCTTACCTCTTTTTGGCAAAGAATTAGATTTGTATGCACAAACATGATTGGCGCTTCCCGAGAGATGCGCCTTTTATCAACAACTTGTCACTCAAAGAAGGCTATTTCAATTTCTACAAGGCCTAAACAAGGAGCTGGATGAGGTTCGCTGTAGGATCTTGGCTATTTCTCCACTTCCCTCCCTTCGAGAGGCCTTCTCTATGGTCAAGAAGGAAGAAAGTCGACGAAGTGTGATGCTTGATGAAACGGAGTCAACTCCTGAAAGATCTACCTTAGTGACACACCAATCATCTCCCTCTTCCAAACAGGGGAGGCCTTGGTGTGATCATTGCAAAAAGCCTGGCCACTCCAAGAAAAAGTGTTGGAAAATTCATGGTAAACCTCAGGACTGGAAGTCAAAGAACTCCAGAGATAATAAACCCAGTCTTGCTTGCTGCTACATCATCACAAGCTTCTCCAAAGAGCGCGATTCTTTGAACTTCAAAAATTGTTTGGAAAGTTTCAGAAGTCTCTAGTGTGGGTAATCGATCATGAAAGAACCGAAAGGTAACCTTCTTCCACGGCATTGTTTTCCTCTCAGTTCACTCCTAATTAGATCATTGATTCTGGTGCTACAGATCATATGACTGGTAATAAGGCCTTATTTCACAATTTTTTCCAAACCTTTGGTAAAGCTGTCAAAACAGCTGATGGTTCCTTATGCAAAATAGAAGGCCATCGAACTGTTATTCTCAATGATCAGATTGCACTTCCTAATGTTCTCTTTGTACCAAATCTGGCTTACAATCTCATTTTCGTAAGTAAAATTTCTTCAGACTTGAGCTGCTTCGGAACCTTTAACGGTCTTGATTGTACTTTATAGGCACTGACCTCGAAGAAGATGATTGGTAAGGCCAGCTTGCAAAATGGTCTCTACATCCTCTCTTCCTCTCCTAAACCCGAGATTTCCAAATCTTTTACAGCTTTAAATACAGTTGATACTGTTATGTTATGGCATTATCGTTTAGGCCATCCTAGTTTCCAATACCTTGCTAAATTGTTTCCTGAGCTATTTATTAATAAAAGGCCAGAATCTTTTTCTTGCAAAATTTGCTCTCTTGCTAAACATACTAAATCTTCTTATTTTCCTTCTCTATACAAGCCTTCTCACCCTTTTACCTTGATCCATAGTGATATTTGGGGCCCTTCTCGGGTGAAGAATGCTGATCATAGTAAGTGGTTTATCACTTTCATTGATGATCATAGTAGGCTAACTTGGACTTATTTGCTAAAAGACAAATCTAAAACTGCTGATATTTTTGCACAATTTTATAACATGGTTCTCACTCAATTTGAGGCTAAAATCCAGCTTTTTAAATCTGATAACGGCAGTGAATTTTTTGCTAGGTCTTTAGGTAATTTTTTCAGGGACAAGGGCATAGTTCAGCTTAGTTCTTGTGTTGGAACCCCACAACAGAACGACATTACCGAAAGGAAAAATAGGCACCTCCTAGAAGTTACTCGTTCCCTTCTATTTACTACCAATGTTCCTAAATATCTACGGGGGGAAGCCTGATTAAAGGCTACCTATTTAATCAACCGAATGCCTAGTAAGGTTTTAAAATTTCAAACACCTTAATCTATATTTTTGCAGCACTTTCCTCGTTTTAAGCATATCTCCTCAATTCTGCCACTTAAAATCTTTGGCTGCACAGTTTTTATCCAAAACATTGCTCCTCATAAGTCCAAGTTAGACCCTAAATCCTTAAAATGTGTACTGGTTGGATATTCTTCACTTAAGAAGGGATACAAATGCTTTCATCCTCCTTCAAAACGATTTTTTACCACTATGGATATCACTTTTTTATGAACAGGATCCCTATTTCACACAGGCTGAAATTCAAGGGGAGACATAGAGTGATTTTCAGCCAAATCAGGTATCTTCTCCTAATTTCCATTCCCAACCTTCAAAATTGCCACCAATTTACCTTTACCTACAGATTTGTCACCTGTGACTACTCCGATTAATTCTCCTGTTATACCTATCACTACCTCATCCACACCTACTTTAAAGACCCCTTCTGAAAATACACCTACTCCTATTGAAAATATTCAACAAACATCACCACCCAAACAGCTTTGTGTCTACACAAGAAAAAAGAAAAATATCCTTGAGACTGTTTTGCAATCTGATTCTTGTCGAGAATTAGATTTGGGTCCAGCTGTTGGAATGGAAGAAGAAATCAGTAAGTTCTCTACTCTAGATGACTTTCCTATTGCTATTAGAAAAGAGGTTAGACAATACACCAAACATCCTATTGAAAAATTTGCTGGCTATAATTCTTTGATGCCTTCTTTTCAAGCATTTACAGCAACCTTAGATAAAGAACAGATTCCCACAAGCATAGCTAAAGCTCTAAAGGATCCTAAATGGAGAAGGGCTGTTGAAGAGGAATTTGGTGCACTAGAGAAAAATGCTATTGGCTGTAAATGGATCTTTGCTGTAAAATACAACTCCAATGAAAGCATCCAACGATACGAAGCTAGACTGGTGGCTAGAGGCTTTACGCAAACTTATGGGATAGATTTCACAGAAACGTTTGCACCCGTGGCAAAGCTTAACACTGTTCGAGTACTTAAGTTTGGTCATGTAAATGCGATTGGCAATTACACAAACTTGATGTAAAAACGCATTTCTTAATGGCATGCTAGAGGAAGAAGCTTACATGAAATTGCCACCTGACTTAAAGTCTGTTGAAGGTAGCAACAAGGTGTGCAAGCTCAACAGGTCTCTATACGGGCTAAAAAATCACCCAGAGCTTGGTTCGAGAGATTCATTAAAGTCATTATTAAAAGCGGCTACAAGCAGTCCCTTGCCGATCATACACTTTTCATCAAGGTAACTTCTACAAATAAGAAAGCTATCCTAATTGTGCATGTTGATGACATAATTCTTACTGGAAATGATGAGGAAGAAATTAGCAATTTGAAAAAGCTGTTAAACAGGGAATTCGAAACCAAGGACTTGGGAAAGCTAAGATATTTCCTAGGAATGGAGGTGGCAAGATCAAAAGAAGGACTTGTGATAAATCAAAGAAAGTATGTATTTGATTTACTCAAAGAAACTGGTTTTCTTGGTTGTAAGCCAGCTGATACACCAATGGAGGCAAACTTGAGATTCAACAAAGAAGATGAGTCTTTAGTAGACAGAGAGAAATTTTAAAGATTAGTTGAGAAACTTATTTACTTATCCTTGACGAGGCCAGATATAGCCTTTCCTGTAAATGTGATAAGTCAACATATGACTAATCCCACTGAAGAGCATATGGAAGCAGCAAATAGAATTCTCAAGTACTTGAAGAAAACTCCAGGACACGGCCTAATGTTTAGGAAGACACAAGACAGAACTGTTAAGATTTTTACAGACTCTAGTTGGGCGGGAGATCCCACTGAAAGAAGATCCACTAGTGGCTACTGCACTTTTGTTTGGGGTAACCTTACAACTTGAAGAAGTAAAAAACAATCTGTTGTTTCAAGAAGTAGTGCTGAAGCTGAATTTAGAGCACTAGCCTTGGGAATATGCGAAGGAATTTGGCTACTTAAATTGCTAAAATAACTTGGTACTAATCAAGAAGATCACTTTGAAGTCTTGTGTGATAATCAATCTGCTATTCAGATTGCCAAGAACCCAGTCCAACATGACCGAACAAAGCATGTGGAGATTGATAAGCATTTTATTGCTGACCAAGTCAACAAAAAACAACCACTCTTTCATACATTTCTTCAGAAGGACAGATTGCAGACATTCTTACTAAGGCTTTACCAAAGCCTGTTTTTAATAAATTCCTGGTTAAGTTGGGATTATACAATGTATATTCTCCAACTTGAGAGGGAGTGTAGGAATTATCATCCCTTTAGTAAAGGGATTCTGTAAGATTATCTTTCCTTAGTTAAGGGATTCTGCAAATATTTACAATCCCTTATTCTAAGGAATCATATCTCTATTAATTTCTTTCCTATTTTAGAGTTTCCTAAATTAAAGACATAGTTTTGTATAAAGATGTAATATTTTATTGTATTAGAATAAGAAAATACAGAGTTTTACTCTAAATTCTACATAACCTTTACACATACTATGTGAATTCTACTGCCAATCATAGCCTTTTGATAGTCTGATTATTGAAGTAGAAAAGGGAAGAGTCACTAAACAACCTAAACATTTTTTCAGCCTTCCAATTGATACCATTGTCTAAATTGATTTGCTAGTTTTATCATCACTCGTTAAAAGTTACATCAGCCACCATGTTTAAACACCAATTGCATATTGTTGTCAATCTAACGTGTAAAAACATAAAAAAAGAAAAATGAAGTTACAAGAAAAGAAAGAATGTTTTACCTTCCTTGAAGGAGAGCATCTTTAAGCCAAGTATCAAACTCCAAAGCCCATGGAACAATACCATCTTCCATTCTAAGGGCCCTCATGTTATGAGTGGCGAATCCAGAACCTATGATAAGAACACCTTCATCCTTGAGAGAGGCCAAAGCCTTTCCCAAGTTGTAGTACCATCCCTTTTTGACTGAACAGAGAGTTGGCAAACTGGAATATCAGCCTCTGGATACATGAGCATGAGTGGAACCCAAGCACCATGGTCCAGCCCACGTTCTCTATCTTCATCCACCCGCTTGAAACCGGATGCCATCAGCAATTCCTTCACTCTTAGTGCCAACTCTGGCGCCCCTGGTGCTGGGTATTTCAGCTGTTAACCGAAAAGGAAAAGAAACTGATTACGACTATCATTTTTTCCCTAAGAAGCTAGAAGCATAATTTCAATTACAACCGCTACACATCCGAATAACTACAATCTGAATCAATTATTACGATATTTGATCAGATTGATAACTAGAATATCCTGAGCTAAACTATAATAAATCCGGATTGGCTCCACAAATAGTAAGACTGAAACCAGAATAAATCTAGTGAGAAGCCGGCCTCAAAGCAGGGTTCTCAGACTACCATTTTTTGCTCAAATTGACAACACCCAATGGCCGAAATTACTTTTATATTGAAGAATCTCATTAAAAAAACAATCATTTTCATAGCTGATATATAGAACACCTCATTCAAATGAATAAAACATAATGGCATAAATTCCAGTTATATTGAAGGACCTCATTCAAATTAACATCCCCAGTCCCTTGCTTTTAATTTTCAGAATCGAAATACGATAAACCAAAGTCCGAATTAAACAAAAAATAGAAAAGTTAGGAGGGTTAGGAAAGGCACCTTGAACATAGCGTCAGGGAAACCATAGAAATCATAGATTGTATCATTGCGGTGAACGATGTTAACGGCGGGAAAGGAAGTGTCCCAATGACCAGAAATGACGAGGATGGCTTTGGGTTTTTGGGGGAACACTTTGTCCTTCCATGACTGCAAGAAATGCCTGGCGGGAAGCGACTCGTCTATGGACAGCGACGGTGATCCGTGTGATATAAAGAAAGTATCCTTCATCGTCAACGCCATCTTTACCGATATCCGTATTTCTTAAGCAATTAAAACGGTTTTGCAGATCCCAATTCCGAGTCTAACATTGATATTATATACTGTATATATACCTAACTAACTATATATATTATATATACCTAACTATATATATATATATATAACCCCTCCCGCTCGTTGTTGGTGAAGGAAAGGAAAAGCAGGGCCGCTTCCCCTTTTTCCATTGCACCCGTCTTTCAATTGATTCGTTGAAACTAAAAATTACGTTGAAATCCATTACAAGTCTCTCCTTTATTTGCAAGTTAGTCCCTTTATTTTTATTTTTTTATTTCAACTTTCCAATTTAAAAATACAAGTGTAATTGGCAATATTGTAAAATTCTTTTGTTAAATTCAAGTTAATTATAATGTTATTTTTTATCGTTTCAAAATTTCACACCAAATAATTTAAATAAAAAATTTTAACCGTGTTAACAATTAGACTTAAATTTTAAATTTAATAAGTAAATGGACTAGATTTAAATGTGTGGATACTATAGAGACTTAGAGCATATTATAACCTAAAATTTATGTCTATATTTTTATAGGGCAAATCTTAAATTTACACACCAACAATATATATACGCAATATGATATATGAATTTTGATTCAATACAATTATATAAATAATCTTTTAATTTTGGTTAATATATGAAATTTTTATTTAATTATACACATTTTAAAAAATAAGCATATCAATTTATTTTCGTATTAGATCATTATAATTATTTGTGCATGCAATATGTAAATGTAAAATAATCTTATGTTAATATCGGTGTTCGTAGTTTTACAAAAACAATTAAATTAAATAATGCTTTAATGTATAATTATACAAATTTTAAAGTTCATATATTGGACCGAAGCTCATGTGCAGTTTTGATAGTTATCAATATTTATATTAGGTATAATGATTTGTTTGGCCCTCCAACTTTACAAAAATAATAATTTTAGTCTTTCATTTATTTTTTTTGCCTCTTTTAGCTCTTGAACTTGTATTATTTATCAAATCACCTAAAAATAGATAGAAAAGTTATCGTTTGTTAACTTTGCTTACAAGAATTGCACTAAGGAGCAAAGTTAATATATAAATTTGATATCCCTATTTAAAATTGCATATAAAAAGCGAGGGTATTTTAAAAATAATACTTAAAAAATATTTTGCTAAAAAACAGTATAACTAATAATTTTATTTATAAAAATAATAATATTTAAAGAATATTTAAGAAAAAAAAGGTAAATACACATTTTGGTACTTGAACTTAGCTTCAAAATTTAAATTGGTACCTAAGATTTTTTTTGTCCATTTACATACTTGAACTAAACTTTAAGGTTTAATTTGATATCTAAAGTTAACTTCGATCCAATTAGATATCTAAAGTTTATTTTGGTCCAATTTGAACTAAGAAGCCAAATTCACTTACCAATTTGAGCCAAAAAGTCAAGTTTAGATACTTAATTGGACCAAAAAGAAGTTTAGATATCAAATTGAATATTAAGAACAAATTCAAGTACCAAAATATATATTTATCCAAAGAAGGTGGAGTGCCGTTTTAGTGTCTTCCCAAAATCCTTCGGTTTTCGTGCAATCCACCAATAACTTATAATTTACTCTTAATAAAATATTTTGTAACTAAAATTAACTAAAATTTTGCTTTTTTAGAAATTTATTTTTATTACATAAAGTTAATTAATAATATATTTATTTATTTTTTATATAGTGATCTTAACATTATTTTAATTTTTACATTAGAGTAATATTATATATTTAGTATAGGTTTATTTTTTAATGTGTTCTAAATTACATAATATAAAGTATTATAAACCTAAAAAATGGCCTAGTCAGGCTGGGCTCAGGCCTTAATATTCAAATTCGAGTCCGACCCATATTTTAAATGAGCCTAATTTTTTTATCTAAACTCATTTTTTGGGACTACTATTTTCGTCCACGCCGTATTACATTTAGATGAACCTTCGAGATTAGGCGGATAATTTAACCCATGAAAAAATTAAAAAGCAATTTGTTGAGTCCTACTAGCCCATACCCCCTTAGGAGCCTATTGAGTTTTGTAATTACCAAAGATTATTTTTGCCATTGATTGAAAATTGACCACTAAAAGACTAAAAAAGCATGCTTCAAATTTCAAATAGGTCTTAAGGTGCTTTTGGATGGGCGGTGCATTTACTTCTAATAAGGTTAAAAATAGCGGTGGCGATGAGATTGGTTACTGTAGCTATGAGGTAAAAGATTTCACTGTACCACAGTCACTGCTCATCCAAAGGCACCCTTAGTTAAATTATAAGGTTTAAGGTTTGAAACTTTGCAATTTCAAGTTTGGTTCGTATTATGTATAATTTTATGCAATATCTCTCTAGACATATAATTATTTAAGTTTTTTTATTTGTAAATTTTGTCTAGATATATATATTTTAAATTTTCAATACATTTTTATTATCAATTTTATTGTGTTTTATAATGATTAATTCTGACTTGATTATTCATATGTTTTATTTATAATTACAATTAAGATTGTATTGTAAATTTTTTAAAAATTACTACAATAAAAAGTCTTGATTTTCCAAAAACTACAATAAAAAAACTTTACAAGCCAAACTGAGGGAAGAGGGTTTAAATAACCTTCAACTACTCCAAAAAAATTAATGAAGTCCCTCGTAACCTCTTCTGTCAAAAAAGTTTTTTGATCATTTTTAACAGTTATTTTTGTAACATGGTCATTAACGGTGCTGACATGGTGCTCCATGTCAGCAATAGTTGTTGATGTGGCACTAGTCGTCACGTCAACAACAATAAAAGAAATTAAATTTTTACTGGAAAGAACCTCAACAAATGGTTATTCAAATTCATTTTAAACTTAAATTTTTTAAATTATAAAAAAATTAACAATTTTATAAATTTCTAAAATATTATAAAATCTTATAAAAATATTAAAAATAAAAATTTTAATAAAAACCATTTAAAAGTTAAGTCCACGATGAAAAATATTCCCACTTAAAAAAAAACTTTACACATGTTTTCTATTTTTTTATTTTTATAAAAAAATGAAATTCAGTAATTAGAAATTTAATATTTTTTTAAAAAATTAAATTTTAATTTTTTAAATAATTTTGAAACAAACATGAACGATAAATTGTTTAAGTTCATTCCAGAAAAAAATTAAATATTTTAATTTAATATTTTGAATTTTTTGTTTTTTGCTAATGTGGCACTATCATGTTTGTGCTGTAATGGCCTAAATTCAAGGTTATCGGAATAATGGTTTCGCAACCATAAATCCGATTTAAATAGAAATTTATTTCAATATATTTGCATGAATATTTATATGATAGGAAATATTTTTATAAATATTTATAAAATGTTAGTAATGTGGTATTAAATTTTTGTTAGAAAATTTTATCGTTTGGGTAGGAAATTAAATGAAAAGGACTAGATTGAAATGAAAATAAAAGTTAAATTATAGATTAAAAGAAATTATGAAGGACCAAAATAGAAATTATACCATTTTGTAAAGTTGAGGCGATTTTAAGTATGAAAATATGAGATTTTTTTAAAGTATATTATATTATTATATTATTATATTATTATATATATACAAACAAACTAAAGGAAAAAGAGTTAGAAACAGAAAAGAAACAGAGAGTAAAGACGAAATAGAGAAAGAAAAAGAGAAAAGAAAGAAGAAAAAGGAAAAATAGAAAGTTTGGAGCTTGGAGTTTAATTTGGTAAGTTAATTTAGTCCTTTTCTTTTAATTTTGATGCTTTATAAGTTTTAGAACAAAGTTTTGATGAATTTAAGTTGAAGTTTTTGAAGTTTTAGAGTTTTTGAATATAGCATATGATGAATAAAATGATGAATTAGTGGTTTAATTGAAAGAATTTGAAGTTAGAATTGAATAAAGGACTTAATTGTAAAACAAGCTATAAGAAAACAGTTTTGGGACAGCAGCAGTAGAGTAAGTTTGAAAATTCACCAAAAATCGTAGAAGTGGAATTAGAAGTTGAGTAAAATATGAAATTAAACCTTATTGAGTCTATTTTCATATAAAAGAAACAAGGAAAGAAAAGAAGTTCTGTATTTTGAGATATTTAGAATTTTGTAAGACTGGTTCAGAATAAATTCGGGTTCCTCTGTTTTGACTTTAGAAAATCATCAAAAATTGAAGAAAAATAATTAGGGGCTTAAATTTATATATTTGGAATTCTGAATGAATTTATTTTCAATAGAAATAAATGGAAACATCATCCGAATCCTGTATAAAGAGATAATTAATTTTTAGTGAAGAAGGGTCAGAACTGTCAAACAGCAGAACAGGGGTAATTTTAAAGAATAAACTGTACTTATTGGATAAACCAAAAATTCTAAAAATTTTATGGGAAGAAGATATGTGAGTCTAGTTTCAGAGAAAATTAACGGATCTAAATTTGAAGTTCTGTAACTCAAGATAAAAATAATTTAGTGACTATGACTCAAGTAGACAGTTTTGAATGAACTAAAAATAATAATAGAATTATAGAAAATGCTACATGTGAACATGAAATGTATTGAATTGATGATTGAATTTATTTATTTAGATTCGGAAAACTCAAATACGAAGCTAGACCGAGGAAAGGAAAAGGTCCCGGATTAGTAGATTTTGTGTACGAACAAGTATCGAGGTAAGTTCATGTAACTTGAATTATATTCTTAAATGCTTGAAATGTATGTTATTGATGTGAATATAATTTAAATGTTCATTGTATGAAAATTGATGAAACATTGATATATTTGGTAAAAAGGGGAAGAAATCCCGGTTGAATGAAAGGAAAATTCGATGGATCTCTGAAAAGGAATTGACGGTAAAAAAGATCTAACCCGGACGGGTGATCCTATCCTGATATAGCCCTCCCGAAGAATATGTGGAAAATGGATTTAGCCCGGACGGGTAATCCGAATTAGGGTCCGAATTTAGCTGGACTGTAATTCGATCCAAGCTCATTAGAGTAATTGTCGTTGTAGGGGATTTAGCCTGGACTGGTAATCCCGCTGTAAAGATGAGGTTCGCGGGAGTGTGCTGTCTGAAATGGAAATATGCGCACATGAATATAAATTGACGGACCCAAATTTGTACACTAAAGTGTACCTCTGAAAATCCATCGAAATTCCGAGTAATTCAATGGGATAAATATAAAAAAAAATGGAAATCATGGTATTGATGAGCTCATCAATCATAATATAATATTATTGATATATGGAAATTATTGGACTGACTTGAATGTTGAGTTTGTAAATGTTAGGGTAATAATGCATTGAATGGGTATATGAATGTTTATCGCTTGTATTGTAAATATTAGGTAAGTATAATTCTTGTTACATAGGCTTACTAAGCACAAAGTGCTTACCCTATTTTCTTTTTCCCTGTTTTGTAGTGTTAAGAGCTCGGAGGTCGGATCGGTGGGAGACTCATCATACTATCAACCCCAGTATTTCGGTATTTAAAGAAACTTTAGTTTGGAAATGAATGGCATGTATAAGCTAATAAAATAAATGTTAATATGAAATGAATGTAAGGTCAGCCATTGGTATGGCTTATGTGTTAAAGTTATCTTATAAATATGCATGAATTATTTTGAAAATATGTTGAATTGGAATGGTCTCGGTTTTTTAAAAAAAAATTCGTAAATTCTGGTAATGTCTCGTACATTATTTTGACAACGAATACGGGTAGGGGGTGTTACATTTGTTGGTATCAGAGTTACGGTTTAGCTTGTTCTAGGACCGACATAGCGAATACGGAGTAGCTATACATGCCATTTAAATTATTTTTGATAGTGTGATATCTCCTGACCATTTAAATTGTGTTTACCTTATAGTAATGTCATCTGACCGAGCTCAATCTGAGAAAGCTGGGAGTCATGCTCCGGCTTCAGTACAAAGAGAAGAAACTAGCAGTAGAAGGCTCGGTATAGAGGGTCAAGGGGAGGAGGCAAAAATAGCCTTCTTTCAAATGATGAATGAATGGTTTACCTAGTACATAAGAACTAACCCTATAGTGCAGCAAACTCAAGCTCCCCCTCCTGTTCCTCCACCGGTTCCTGAGATTCCACAGGGTACAGGTACCGAATCTATCAGAAATGAAAAGCTCCGATTGATAAAATCCGAAAATATGGGGTCAAAGAATTTCGAGCAGCAGTTGATGATGATCCCGAACGAGCTGAATTTTGGTTAGAAAATACTACTCGGGTTTTTGAGGAATTATCTTGCACGCCAGAAGAATGTTTGAAATGTGCCATCTCACTGCTAAAAGACACAGCTTACCATTGGTGGAATACTAAAGCTTCAGTTGTTCCGAAAGAAGAAATTACATGGGAATTCTTCCAGACCGAGTTCAAAAAATATATCAGTCAGAGATTCCTTAATCAGAAAAGAAAAGAATTTCTTGAGTTGAAACAGGGCAATAGATCAGTATCTGAGTATGAAAGAGAATTTGTTCGGTTGAGTAAATATGCTCGAGAATGGGTACAGTCGGAAGCTGAAATGTGCAAACGATTCGAAGAAAGGTTGAATGAAGAAATTAAGCTACTTATTGGAATTCTTGAAATTCGAGAGTTTGCTACACTAGCAAAGCGAGCTTATAAAGCAGAAGAATGGAGCAAAGAAAAGAAACAGGCCGAGAGGGAAGCTCGAATTTTTAGTAAAAGACCAATGGGAAAATCTCAGTTTTCTGCTCCAAAGAAATTGAAGAAGCACCAGGATCGTTCTACCTCAACCACTGGGTATTCGGATAGAGTCACGAGGTTCACAAATTTCTAATTCAAGATCTTCCACTCCTCGATGACCGGTGTTGGCGGTGTTGGTACCCCTAAGCCGAGGTGCCAGTATTGTAATAAAGCTCATTTTGGTGAATGTCGATTTAAGACAGGGGCTTGTTACCGATGCGGTTCTTTTGACCATTTCCTCAGAGATTGTCCAGAAAGAAGTGAAAAAGAAGCTGAATATATATCGAAGCCAAGTAATCCATCTTTGAGGGGTAGACTATCTCGACCATCCGGTAATGTCAGTAGTAGCCGAGGAGCTACAAAAGATACTGCAAGTAGGCCTGAGACACGAGCGCCTCCTAGGACATATGTCATTCGTACCAGAGAAGATGCCTCGGCACCTGATGTTATTACTGGTACATTTTCTTTACTTGATACTAATATTACTGCATTAATTGATCCCGGTTCTACGAATTCATATATATGTGTAAAATGCGTTAAAGATTTATCTGTTGAACCTACTGAATTTGCGGTTAAAGTGTCGAACCCCTTTAGCCAATCTATTTTGGTGGATAAAATTTGTAAAAATTGTCCACTGATGGTAAGAGGTTATTGTTTCCTAGTTGATTTGATGTTACTGCCATTTGATGAGTTTGATGTGATATTGGGCATGGATTGGTTAACTCAGCATGATGCAGTAGTAAACTGTAAACAGAAATATATTGTGTTGAAGTGTTAGAATGGTGAATTATTTCGGGTTAAATCCGATCGATTGGAGGGATTATCGATGTGATTTCGCTATTACCGCTCGCAGGTATGTCAAAAAGGGTATGATGCTTTTCTTGCTTATGTATTAGATACCAAGGTATCTCGAGTCGAAGATTCAAGCGATGCGGTGGTATGTGAATTTTCGATGTGTTTCGGAGGAGTTACGTGGTTGCCACCGAGAAAGAGAAGTGGAGTTTTCTATAGATTTGATTCCGGAACTACTCCGATTTCCATAGCTCCGTCATCAATGGCTCCTACTGAATTAAAGGAATTAAAGACACGATTCAGAACTTGTTGATAGAGGTTTTGTCCGACCGAGTCATTCACCTTGGGTGTGCTCGGGTTGTTTGTGAAAAAGAAAGATGGGTCTTTGAGATTGTGTATTGACTATCGACAGCTCAATAAGGTAACTATAAAGAATAAGTATCCGTTGCCTCGGATTGATGATTTATTTGATCAGTTAAAAGGTGCTACTGTATTTTCAAAGATAGATCTCTGATCGGGCTACTATCAGTTACGAGTAAAGGAGTCAGATGTGCCAAAGACAAACTTTTCGAACCGAATCACGGGCATTATGAGTTTACGGTTATGCCATTTGGGTTGACTAATGCACTGCAGTATTTATGGATCTGATGAATCGAATATTCAGACCGTACTTAGACAGATTTGTGGTAGTATTCATTGATGATATTTTGGTTTATTCTCAAGATGAAGAAGAACATACAGAACATTTGAGAATTGTGTTGCAAATTTTGCAAGAGAAACAATTATATGCTAAGTTCAGTAAATGTGAATTTTGGCTTCGAGAAGTGGGTTTTCTTGGACATATTGTATCCGCTGAAGGCATCAGGGTGGATCCAAGTAAAATTTCAGCTATTGTCAATTAGAATCCACCGAAGACTGTATCTGAAGTTAGAAGTTTTTTGGGTTTAGCTGGTTATTATCGGAGATTTGTACAGGGATTCTCTATGATAGCTTTTCCGATGACTCGATTATTGCGAGAAAGATGTAAAGTTCGAGTGGGTGATGAATGTCGTGAGTTTCAACTGATTAAAAGATCTACTAACGAAAGCACCAGTATTAGTGCAGCCTGAACCGGGTAAGGAATTTGTTATTTACAGTGATGCCCCATTAAATGGTTTAGGTTGTGTCTTGATGCAAGAAGGTAAAGTAATAGCCTATGCTTCAAGACAACTTAAACCATATGAAAGAAATTATCCGGTACATGATCTTGAGTTAGCTGCTATTGTTTTTGCATTGAAGATATGGCGGCATTATTTGTACGGTGAGAAATGTCATATTTATACTGATCATAAAAGCTTGAAATATTTGATGACACAGAAAGATTTGAATTTGAGACAGCGCAGGTGGCTTGAACTGATAAAGGACTATGATTTGATTATTGAATATCGTCCGGGTAAGGCTAATGTTGTGGCTAATGCTTTGAGTCAAAAATCTCTGTTTGCTTTACGAGTTATGAATACCCGATTGTCACTGACTGATGATGGTTCAATCATAGCTGAATTGAGAGCTAAACCGACATTTCTACAGCAAATATGTGAAGCTCAGAAGAATGATGAGAAGTTACAGGTTAAACGGGCACAATGTGAGTTAGGTACTGATTCTGAATTTCAAGTTGGGGTTGATGATTGTTTATTATTCAGAGGTAGGGTATGTGTACCCAAGAATTCAGAGCTCATACAGAAAATTTTACACGAGGCTCACAGTGGTACTATGTCTGTACATCCGGGAAGTAATAAAATGTATAATGATTTGAAGAAGATGTACTGGTGGCCAGGTATGAAACGTGATATTTCTGAGTTTGTATCAAGATGTTTGATATGTCAACAGGTCAAAGCAGAACATCAGGAACTTTCGGGGTTACTTCAGCCAATTACTATACCAGAATGGAAATGGGAAAGAATCACTATGGATTTTATATCGGGATTACCATTGTCTTCGAGGAAAAAAGATGCTATTTGGGTGATTGTTGACCGATTGACAAAGTCAGCACACTTTATTCCGGTACGTATGGATTATTCTTTAGATAAACTGGCTGAATTGTACATATCTGAGATTGTCAGGCTACATGGAGTGCCTGTCTCCATTATATCAGATAGAGATCCCCGATTTACGTCTCGTTTCTGGGATAAATTACAAGAAGCTTTGGGTACTCAGTTGTATTTCAGTACTGCATTTCATCCTTAGACAGATGGCCAATCTGAACGTGTAATTCAAGTATTGGAAGATATGCTCCGATGTTGTACACTAGAGTTTAAAGGTAATTGGGAGAGGTATCTACCTTTGATTGAATTTGCTTACAATAATGATTATCATCCAAAGATTAAAATGGCTCCATACGAAGCTTTGTATGGTAGAAAATGTAGAACACCATTGTATTGGACAGAGCTCAGTGAAAAGAAGATACATGGGGTTGATTTAATCCGGGAAACAGAAGAAAAAGTGAAGGTTATTCGGGATAGTTTAAAAGCAGCTTTCGATCGCCAAAAATCATATGCCGATCTTAAACGAAAAGAGATTGAATTTCAGTGTTGGTGACAAGGTATTCTGAAAAGTGTCTCCTTGGAAAAAGTTCTCGGTTCGGTCGAAAGGGTAAAATTGAGTCCAAGATTTATCGGGCCATATGAGATCATAGAAAGAATTGGACCGGTCGCTTACCGGTTGGCATTACCACCAGAACTTGATAGAATCCATAATGTTTTTCATGTGTCTATGCTACGACGATATCGGTCAGATCTTTCACATGTTATTTCTCCGATCGAAGTGGAGATTCAACCGGATATGAGTTACAGTGAAGAATCGATTAAGATATTGGCATGGGAAACAAAGGAGCTTAGAAATAAAAAAAATAAATTTGGTGAAAGTATTGTGGCAAAAACACGGGATTGAGGAAGCGACATGGGAACCGGAGGAGGCAATGAGGAAACAATATCCAAACTTCTTTACTGGTAAGATTTTCGAGGACGAAAATCCTTAAAAGGGGGGGAGAGTTGTAATGGCCTAAATTCAAGGTTATCGGAATAATGATTTCGCAACCATAAATCCGATTTAAATAGAAATTTATTTCAATATATTTGCATGAATATTTATATGATAGGAAATATTTTTATAAATATTTATAAAATGTTAGTAATGTGGTATTAAATTTTTGATAGAAAATTTTATCATTTGGGTAGGAAATTAAATGAAAAGGACTAGATTGAAATGAAAGTAAAAGTTAAATTATAGATTAAAAGAAATTATGAAGGACCAAAATGGCAATTATACCATTTTGTAAAGTTGAGGCGGTTTTAAGTATGAAAATCTGAGATTTTTTTTAAAGTATATTATTATATTATTATATTATTATATTATTATATATATACAAACAAATTAAAGGAAAAAGAGTTAGAAACAGAAAAGAAACAGAGAGTAAAGACGCAAAGCAGAGAAAGAAAAGAGAAAAGAAAGAAGAAAAAAGGAAAAATAGAAAGTTTGAAGCTTGGAGTTTAATTTGGTAAGTTAATTTAGTCCTTTTCTTTTAATTTTGATGCTTTATAAGTTTTAGAACAAAGTTTTGATGAATTTAAGTTGAAGTTTTAGAGTTTTTAAATATAGCATATGATGAATAAAATGATGAATTAGTGGTTTAATTGAAAGAATTTGAAGTTAGAATTTGATAAATGACTTAATTGTAAAACAAGCTATAAGAAAACAGTTTTGGGACAGCAGCAGTAGAGTAAGTTTGAAAATTCACCAAAAATCGTAGAAGTTCTGTATTTTGAGATATTTAGAATTTTGTAAGACTGGTCCAGAATAAATTCGGGTTCCTCTGTTTTGACTTTAGAAAATCATCAAAAATTGAAGAAAAATAATTAGGGGCTTAAATTTATATATTTGGAATCCTGAATGAATCTATTTTCAATAGAAATAAACGGGAACATCATCCGAATCCTGTATGAAGAGATAATTAATTTTTAGTGAAGAAGGGTCAGAACTGTCAAACAGCAGAACAGGGGTAACTTTAAAGAATAAACTGTACTTATTGGATAAACCAAAAATTCTAAAAATTTTATGGGAATAAGATATGTGAGTCTAGTTTTAGGGGAAATTAACGGATCTAAATTTGAAGTTCTGTAGCTCAAGATAAAAATAATTTAGTGACTATGACTCAAGTAGACAGTTTTGAATGAACTAAAAATAATAATAGAATTATAGAAAATGCTACATGTGAACATGAAATGTATTGAATTGATGATTGAATTTATTTATTTAGATTCGGAAAACTCAAATACGAAGCTAGACCGAGGAAAGGAAAAGGTCCCGGATTAGTAGATTTTGTGTACGAACAAGTATCGAGGTAAGTTCATGTAACTTGAATTATATTCTTAAATGCTTGAAATGTATGTTATTGATGTGAATATAATTTAAATGTTCATTGTATGAAAATTGATGAAACATTGATATATTTGGTAAAAGGGAAGAAATCCTGGTTGAATGAAAGGAAAATTCGATGGATCTCAAAAAGAATTGACGGTAAAAAGATCTAGCCCGGACGGGTGATCCTATCCCCGATATAACCCTCCAAAGAATATGTGGAAAATGGATTTAGCCCGGACGGGTAATCCGAATTAGGTCTGAATTTAGCTTTGGATCGTAATTCGGATCCAAGCTCATTAGAGTAATTGTCGTTGCGAGGATTTAGCTTTGGACCGTAATCCCGACAATACTCTATGAGTTTATATTACAGATTTAGCTCGGATCGTAATCACGCTTTGTAAAGATGAGGTTCGCGAGTGTGCTCTCTGAAATGGAAATGTGCGCACATGAATATGAATTGACGGACCGAATTTGTACACTAAAGTGTACCTCTGAAAATCCATCGAAATTCTGAGTAATTCAATGGGATAAATATTAAAAAAAAATATGGAAATCATGGTATTGATGAGCTCATCAATCATAATATATATTATTGATATATGGAAATTATTGGACTGACTTGAATGTTGAGTTTGTAAATGTTAGGGTAATAATGCATTGAATGGGTATATGAATGTTTATCGCTTGTATTGTAAATATTAGGTAAGTATAATTCTTGTTACATGGGCTTACTAAGCACAAAGTGCTTACCCTATTTCCTTTTTCCTGTTTTTGTAGTGTTAAGAGCTCGGAGGTCGGATCGGTGGGAGACTCATCACACTATCAACCCCAGTATTTCGGTATTTAAAGAAACTTTAGTTTGGAAATGAATGGCATGTATAAGCTAATAAAATAAATGTTAATATGAAATGAATGTAAGGTCAGCCATTGGTATGGCTTATGTGTTAAAGTTATCTTATAAATATGCATGAATTATTTTGAAAATATGTTGAATTGGAATGGTCTCGGTTTTAAAAAAAAATTCGTAAATTCTGGTAATGCCTCGTACCTTATTCTGACAACGAATACGGGTAGGGGGTGTTACATTTGTGTTAACAGCCACATCAACGGGGTAACGGTCAAAGACAACCAAATGGCTTTTTTGATGAAATTCACCAGTTCGAGGGCTCAATTGAGTGCAAAAGATTATGTGGGGGGGTTAATTAATTTTTTTGGAATAGTTCAAGGGCTATTATGGGGGGAAGTGCTCAAAAATACCCTCTTGTTAGTTAAGAAAAGAATTGGTCACTTGAATAATACTGAAGCAAGGGAAGGAGAAATCATCCTTCTTGAAGTCTATCAGTTTTATTTGCTATCCCATTTATTGTATGATCATACCTCTTTCAACTTGGGTATTTCTTTGAAAGAAGTAACAAGGGTAATTATGCTATTTTCTAGTCTTAGATAAGCAACTCAAAGCCTTTCACTAAAGGACTCTACTCACTAAGGCTTCCTTTGGATTGGATTTTACCTATGGTGAGATGGAATATTGGGTGAATATTCCTTTTCACTGCATTGGTTTCTTGTTTGGAAGATTTGAGATGCAGTGCAATTGAGCACTCTCACCACACTGTTGCTCTCAATTTTCACTGGAGCCAAATGTGCCAGTGGAAAAAAGCTGAGGTCAGTTTCTTTATTACCATTGTTCTTTGTTTTTTTTTTTTTGAGTTTTATAGAAAGTAAAATATTATTATATAATTTTTATATAATAATTTAATAAATATATAAATTTATTTTCATAAACATATAAGTTTAATTATTATTTAATATAAATTAATTTAAATGTATTTTATTATTTATTATGAATATAATTTTGAAATATTTAAATTTTATTGCATATGATTTTAATATTTTAATTATCATTTTATAAAAATACAATTTTATTATTAATATTAAATAATATTATTAATTTGTATTTTTATAATTATAAATTTAAATTTAATAGTAAATTTCAAATAATATTATTAATATTATTAATATTAAATTTAATATGTATTTTTTATAATTAAAAATTAAAGATTATTTATTATTTTAACTTTTCATATTTTGACGTAAAGGTTTTCAATATTTTTATTTGTTATTTATTATATATAATTTCTAATCTGATGTCCTTAATAATCATTTTATATTCTCACCTCACCGCTACAGCTGCGTTTGAATCCAAACACACACTCCACCATTGTTTCTAATCTCACCGCTACAGTATCCAATCTCACCGCTACAGTAACTAATCTCACCGCCACCGCTATTTTTAACCTCACCGGAGGTAAACACACCGCCCATCCAAACTAAGCCTAAGTCATCTACATTTGCTTACAATAATAGTCAAGATAATAATCGATTACACTCAATAGGTATTGGGAGAAGTTTTCATACATCGTTTCTTTCAATCTAATTTAGCTCTTCTTGCATGGTTTGAATCTAATTTTCATTTTTGAGAGCTCTTAATCTTTTTTGGACTTCACAGAGGAAATATAGCATGCCAATCTAACAATATCTTGATAATTAAGCTTAGACTTATGTTTGGTCTTGACTCCTTCAATATCACCAACAACATCATCCAATGAATGATTCTTCTTTACTCTTAAGGATGGTTAAGGTTAAGAAACATCATCCTCATGTTGATTATTGACATATTTGTAGTTATTGTGATATGCCAAAAGAAGTGCCCACTTCCTTCACCACTGCGACAAAACAACAACTTACCATTTTTGGAAGATTTGACAATTTTTTCAACCAAAATTTTAAACTATGCTAATATCGTGGAACGATTTAAGCCCATCAATGAAAAGCAATTCACTTGGAGAAACATATACTGAGAATCGGATCGGATTGAATCCAGTATGTTAAATCCTTTGGATCAAGAAAGTTGGATTAGTCGAAACTTAAAGTCTTATCTAGCATAAATCCATTTTACTTTGGTCATTAATATTATATTGTATTTAGCTATTTTAGCTATTGTTTAAAAGGTATCATGATTGATCTTCCTTATGTTAGCAAGTCTCAAAAAAATTTATATAATCGAAAGTCTTCTATAGGTTGTACTAATTATTTAGAGTACTTATATATTGTGGAACGTTATTTGTAAGAGTGCATTTGAATTGTAAAAACTTGTTTATAAGTGGTTTTACAAGCTAAGTTTTCGAAAGGAGAATTTATTAGTGAGAGATATAGTCTTTGAGATATAAGTATGGGGATTCTTTACTGGGGTGTGTTAGAACTAAGATCACTCGTTGTATTTGTTTCAAAGATAATGGATTCATCTCACTAAGCTATGCTTCGCAGACTAAGGGAAACTAGCTGCATAAACAACTTTGTTGCCCCTGTTTTCGTTGTGGTTGTCACAATTATTGTAGAAGTGCCCACTTTCACAGTCACTTCTGCTCATACTATGTTTCGTGTAACATAGCAATTGGTTCAAGTCAACAACTGGTATAAGAGCTTCCACTTAACATAGCTAGTAGAGAATCCTAGTATTGTTAATTGCAAGTTATGGAAGGATCATTAACCACTAGTCTCCCAATGTTAAATTGTAACAATTATGTTTACTAGAAGGCACTCATAAAAGCTGTAACACCCCTCTCCCATCCTTGTCGATGGAATCAGGTTACGAGATGCTACAACAAATAACAAAATGAGAGCTTGCAACTTTAAATAAAAAATTATTTAAAACAATAATTTAATCTCATACATGATGTTCTAAAATCATTTAAAATGAACTTATGAAAACCCTAAAATCAACCCAGAATCAAACAATGATTGATTTGAAACTTTTCACAAAAGAAAGGCAAAAGTCCAAAACAGGGGTTACATGACCATGTGATAGGCTAAAATCGTGTAGCAATGGAGTCACACGACCATGTAACTTATTGATGTCGTGTGGATCAAAGTGCAAAAATTCAACAAAAGTCACACAATCGTGTAACTAATTGTGACCGTGTGACAATTTAACTTACCAAAACTATAGTACTCACACAAGCGTGTGGACAGCCTATGTGGCAATCAGAAATCGTGTGACCTAAATGCAGCCTATTTGCCAATGGTACACGACCGTGTCACAATCTCATGTGTGACACACAGTCGTGTGGCTAACTGTGTGACATCACAATATGCCATTTTGGTAATTGAATCAAGCCAAACATTAAGGTAACTTTCAAGTACACATAGACAACTTGAAACCTTATTCTAAACACTGCAAAACCAAGCTAAAACATGTCACATAACATCCTAATAGTGCCTAACCAATATGCCACATTGGCACCATCACAAACAAGTTATAAACGATTTAATAACAATCTTTGTAGCCCCATAATGTTTTAATTTATACTCCTACCCATTATCTGGATATACCAGGAAAGATATATGGTCTAATGAGGCTACTACGAAATATTTACTCATGAGCGGGGCAAGCTCTTCTATTCTAGTTCATCGTTTCTCTTGGCTATATGGTTTATTTAGGGGAGAGATCGAGCTTTAAGAAATAATGATATCAATACACAAATGCATAACTCCCTAGGAATTTCAATTGCGCTTATATTCATCACTGTTGGAATTGGGTTCAAACTCTCCCCAGCCCTTTCTCAAGACTTACAAGATCATGCTGGGGAAATGGGAGCAAGTATGTGATGTCAATGCCTATTGTTACAAAAAATGGTCATTTGAAATAAGAAAATTTAAGGTTGGTCAAGCAAAATGAAGCTAAAGAGTACTACTCGCTAAAGAACTTAACAATCTAGTAAAGACCCAGAAGGAGCTTGTTGCAATCAAGCTTATGCTTAGAAAATTCAATTTCAACAGTAGCAAGCTTAATGAAATCCTTACCATAGGAAAAAGAGATCCAGACAAGGGAGGCATTGGATATGTAGACAAAGGAAAGACAATCATTAAGAGTCTCACTGGTTTTCTGAAAGCTTCAAATCATAAATCATGAAGAACTTGGTGAATGTTCCACCAAGCCTGTGTTAATCGAGGTTGTTAAGAAGGTAAAAACTTTTCATAGAGTGATTTGTCATTATTGTGGTGCCTCCGAACATATTAGACCTCAATGTTTTAAGATGTTTTATAATCTGATATGGAGATGCACAATGCCAATGGAGATGCATAGTGCCAACAGAAGTTTCCAGTTCTTCTGACACATTGCTTTTAAAAAAGTTGAAAAATGTTTGGATGAAAAAAAGAGTCAAAACGTTTGCTCGTTGCACGTCGATCCTTGAAGTTTACCATGAATGATGTATGGTATTTCGTTGCAAAGGGACGGTTGGGGGAGCGGGAGAGGGACAGTGGGGATGGTAGAGAAGTTTTTTTTTTTTAAATATTAATAATAATTATTTTTATTTAATATTAATATTAATATTAATATATTGACACTTTTGATTGGTTGATATGGGTTTTTTTAATGAAGTGGAACAATAAATTTTAATTTTAATTACGGAATAAAGTTTAAATACTTGCTCCGACAAAAAAAAAATCAAATTTCTAAAACAAATGGAATAATTTAATTCATATAAGCTAATCGCAATTCGCAGCCCCCAAAACTCCCCCACCCAACAAAGATCCTCCTATTCCTTCCTCTTTCTCACTGTTGTCTTGCTTTCAGCGATCCCTTTCTCTCCTCTCTCTCTCTTTTTTTAAACGAAATAAATCCCTCCTTCGTTCTTTATTTCAACTCTTGCGAGCATTTCTATAATCAGTTTGATGGATCTCAAATTGGGTTAGTTCTTTTTTTATTCGATTCTCCATCTTTTCTGGTTTTTGCTTTTAATTAATTGCACTCATATTTTTCATTTTATATTTTTGTTATCCTATCCTGTTTCATGTTTATCGCAAATTGGATTCCTTATTGTTTCTTGTTCCTTTTCTGCATATCTAAACCTCGGAAATTTAGATTCAATCGTAGAAAATTTAAAAAAAAAAAGGAAAAAATAATGGAAAAATTGTTCAATATTTTAGTATTTGTTGTATTTGCTTGCATTTTCTGTTTTGGGTGAGCTAATGTTATTCTAGTAGCAATATTACTGGCAAATGACTTGTGTTGCTAAAGTCATCGTTCATATCAATTTCTGGGTGCGATCAACAAAAGTAATATTACCAATAAAATTGTGTGTTTTTTATATTTATTTAGTCTCTGTTTTTGTTGTAAATGAATTATGTTGATTTACTTTGGGCTCAATGTGTACCTTGTCAGGTGGGGTGGTTGTATGTGAAATTAGCAAGGAGGAATGATGAAATAATTGCCATGCAGATCTATTACCGGCGGGTTACTTCGCAGATCCAGTTGTCACCGAATTGTATCTTTTATCGCACTATCAATTAGTACATTACTTGCAAAAAGGCGTTATCAGCTTGCTGATATAGAGGCTTTTGGTCCATTCAGTTAAGTTGGTATCGTCTTTACAAACATGCCATATTATATACAGAGACTTTATAACACTTGCAGAGCGGCGTTCTCGCCCAATGGCCCAGTTTCTGATGAAGCTCTTGAAAGAGTTCGTACTATGCTAGGTATTCACTATTTGATTCTTTCTTTCTTCATGTTTGTTCTTTGAGCTTATAGTTGAACCAAGTCTGCTATGTTTTATTAGTATTATAACTGAGATAAAATCATGTTGAAAGTAATACTTAATTTTCTGCATGTTTTCAGAATTAGTAGTTAGTAAGTATTATGGAAGCTCCTTTTTCTAGCATTTAGCTGTTATTTATTTTTCAATCAAAATTGAAACATATGAATTTACTCTTAGGTTAATTCATTTAAGTAAGTTGGATCTTTCTTCGGATGGCATCGGCTATTGGAAGTTGCTTAATGCTACTCCTACTATGTTAGTTTCTTGGCAAGTGCATGATCTACCAATAAATAGTGCCACGCCTTTGGCTGATCTGAAAACCTTGTTTCCATGTGGCTTGATAGTTAAAACAGAAAGAAGAAGAAGAAGAAGAAGAAGAAGAAGAAGAAGAAGAAGAAGAAGAAGAAATATTATCCTTCATTGTTTAGGATGTAAAGCTCATTTTTGTTTAAGTTCAAACTTTTGTCCTGTAGGAAGAGGTCCTGACATTATTTAATTGGCAAAACTTTTCCAGATTTTCGCCAGCATTAATTACAAAAACAAGAAAATTTTTTTGGCGAAGTGAATTTCAGTAGAATGAGAAATTTGTTATCCAGCTCACCAACCTATATCAGTACTTCATTGCTAGTTGCCTTTGGCCTTTAAAAATCAACCTTCAAAATAATAGCTACTAGTTATCTTTGAAGCACTTTTATCTTGAGCATAAATCAAACCAGCAGCTCAATAAATAGATTATAAATCAAAGCTCAATAAGTGCACGACTCAAAACTAAATCACCTCTAGAACGATGAACACTTTAACCATCAGCTCAACACACGAGATTCGAATAAATAAAAAATTTGATAGAACGAATAACAAGCGTTACAACAATTGAATAGCATTAATTTAGAGTTATTCAATGATTGGATTATTTCTGAAGGCCTGTCAAGGAAGTGTTCAAGAAAAAATATTAGGTAAAAAGATGGATTTAAGAAGCAAACTATTGAGGAATCTAGTTTGCTGAGCATGAAATTGATTCTCTCCTTGAAAACAATGGTTTAATAGGATCTATAAGCTTTGTAAAGTCCTATGTTAGACAAATGGTACTTTAGCTTTATGCTAATATGTTGAAAAGCATCAATGATGGTCAAAACAAGGTGTATATCAAAGGAAGATGGTATGACTTTAATCTTGAATTGATTAGGAAGGTGATGAATTGCTACTACCAGAACATGGTTGAACTGGATGAGTATTTGGATAAATTACTTCGATCATCACCAACAATGTTCACCTCTCATGGCCAACAAAGGGTAACATTCATGCATCGTCCCTTGCCACAAGGAACTGACTGCCAAACAGTCAAAGTGATTGTCAGCAAGAAAGCTATTGTGTCGATCAGAAAGGTAGTAGAAATGGTGGAGTTTCCACGTTTGTCTATGAAGAGGCGGTCAAACACGCTAAAAACGTTCATGCTAGGTACCTTCAAGTATTTGTGAAGCAAAATCCAAAACTAATTCGAGCCACTAAACATCATAGAAGAGCTATTGCCGAGCTCAAATTTCCCCCAAAATGGCTCGAGGAAAAGCACACATCGACTAACCTTGCAGATCAACCTGATGAGGATAAAGAAGAACCTGCTGGTGAGTATGCATCAGTGGCTCCTAAAGTGCCCACTGTCACAAGCCTTTCAAGTAACCTTGAAGGGTTCAAAAAAAGGATGGTTGATCAAATCACTGCTTCCATTGAATCTCACAATCGAGTCATAGCAAAGCTTCAAGAGAGATTAAGGTTATCCAGAAAATCAGGGACTGCGAGATAGCTTTGCCCAACAATTTGCTCAGTTGGTGTAGGTGCCGAGATGATGGTGCTGCTGCTTGATTTTTTTGTTACCCCTTCTTATAGGAGTTATTTTGTTTTGTTTACTTTGTTATTATATAATTTTCGTCACTTCTGTATTACAAGCTTTGTAACTAATGGATATTGGAAATTTTATTGGTGATTGGTTTTACTCTACTGCACATTTTCTTATCATCTTACATAGATATAATTATAGTATTTTTGTTGATAATGCAAATTCAAACAAGCATTAATGATTAATTTTCTCAGCTAAGTTTGATGGATTGGGAACTGTGCTGAGGGGCAACCATAATTATTTGTTCTGATGATAAAATTTTTTTTATTTGTTTAGTTTTGTTCAAAAAATTCTTTAAGATGGCAATTGTTGAGGTAAATGTTTTGAAGTCACTATCAAAATGTTAGTAGAAGTGACCACTACGACTATCACTACGACAGACCAGTTTACTTGTCATATTTGAAGTTGACAATTTTTAAAGTAATATCTTTGAATTTTAAATGATATTGATATTGTGGAAGTATAAGCCTAACTGTGAAGAATAACCCATGTGAAGTAATTTATCTTGAATATTGAATTGGGTTATATTAGATCAATCAAACAAACCCTTATATTGTGGAGATTGAATCGAGATAGCATTCCGTCCATTTTACATTGGTTTTTATTGTAATATATTGTATCTTGCTATTTAAGCTGTTGTTTGATAAGAAACTGAATTGTAATTGATTTCTCTATATTAACAAGTCTGAAACTTTTATGTATTAAGCGACTTGTATATGCTTTGTAACTGAGTATTGAAAGCACTTATCTGTTCATTGTTGAACGACTTTTTTTTGAGAGTGCATTTGAGAAAATAAACATGTTTTGCTTACTGCCTAAGTTCTTAGTGTTGAGTGATATTACAAAAGTGAGATAACTATACTAAGTGTGATAGAATTTAAATCATTTGTTATATTGAGATTAAAGATAGTGAATTTACTCACTAAACTAGACTCCACCAATGTAGGGAAACCAAACTATACAAACAATATTCTGTGTATTGTTTTTCTCTGTTTTATTGCAGTGATCATTACAAACATTACTTCTAAGCAATTAGCAAATATCCGTTTTAACATGTATATATGTCTGTGTGTATATATATATATATATCTCTTTCATGGTGTTTCTTCAATGAAAGAAAAAACTCAATGATTCTCCTGAAAAAAAAACGTATTCTGAAAAATAATATTTGAAGATGTTTAGTTTGAGAAATAATATAAAAATTGTCCCGAATTGTGCTGCAACCAAGTCTTTGCCCACAAGGACATAACACCAACAGAACAAAAGCAAGCTATTGTAAAACAAACTTTTCATGCTTCAAATTTAATTGGAACAAACTGAACACAATTCAAGTCGTTAAACGTGTAGATATACATACTGCACAGATTGAACAAAGGGCTTGCATTTTATCTTTCTTGTATATACTTTATTTGAGATAAAATAGATTGAATAAATAGGTGATATTGCAGCACACTTGTTGAATGAAACATCAGCTGGCTGAGTTGAACTGGTAAGAAGCATAGGAAAGAGCACCAAGTTGCCAGCTGTGATGGATAAGTTTGGCCTTTGCATTTTCACCAGCAGCACCCATGGCTACATGCAACGGATAGAAGTGGTCTGGCCATGGGTGAGCCATCTTCGCATGCGGTGCCTTCTCTTGATAGTGGTTCACATCTTCATATCTAAAAAGAATCAAACGAAAAGACAACAAAAAAGAACAAACAGAAAACATTCATCAGAAACATCAAATGCCAATTGTTATCATTGTTGCCCCAAAGAACAGAGTAATAGTAAGTTGGAGATAAAAGGAATGTCAGCCTTGGTTCATTAAAAGCAGTCCCTTTCTTTTATGTGCAATTTGCAATCATGAGCCATAAATCTTCTCAAACAATATACTTCCTTCTCAGTTAAATATACATTTGAGGGGGGCATATATTTAGGATCAGAACCATAATCCACTCAAATTCATAACCTTTACACATACTATGTGAATATTACTGCCAGTCATAGCCTTTTGACAGTCTGATTATTGAAGTAGAAAAGGGAAGAGTCACTAAACAACCTAAACATTTTTTCAGCTTTCCAATTGATACCATTGTCTAAATTGATTTGCTAGTCTTATCATCACTCGTTAAAAGTTACATCAGTCATCATGTTTAAACACCAATTGCACATTATTGTCAATCTAACGTGTAAAAACATAGAAAAAGAAAAATGAAGTTACAAGAAAAGAAAGAATGATTTACCTTCCTTGAAGGAGAGCATCTTTAAGCCAAGTATCAAAGTCCAAAGCCCATGGAACAATACCATCTACCATTCTAAGGGCCCTCAAGTTATGAGTGGCGGATCCAGAACCCATGATAAGAACACCTTCATCCTTGAGAGGAGCCAAAGCCTTTCCCAAGTTGTAGTGGTAATTACCATCCCTTTTTGACTGAACAGAGAGTTGGCAAACTGGAATATCAGCCTCTGGATACATGAGCATGAGTGGAACCCAAGCACCATGGTCCAGCCCACGTTCTCTATCTTCATCAACACGCTTGAAACCAGATGCCATCAGCGATTCCTTCACTCTTAGTGCCAACTCTGGTGCCCCTGGTGCCGGATATTTCAGCTGTTAACCGAAAAGGAAAAGAAGCCGATTACGACTACCATTTTTTCCCCTAAGAAGCTAGAAGCATAATTTCAATTACAACCGCTACACATCCGAATAACTACAATCTGAATCAATTATTACGATATTTGATCAGATTGATAACTAGAATATCCTGAGCTAAACTATAATAAATCCGGATTGGCTCCACAAATAGTAAGACTGAAACCAGAATAAATCTAGTGAGAAGCCGGCCTCAAAGCAGGGTTCTCAGACTACCATTTTTTGCTCAAATTGACAACACCCAATGGCCGAAATTACTTTTATATGGAAGAATCTCATTAAAAAACAATCATTTTCATAGCTGATATATAGAACACCTCATTCAAATGAATAAAACATAATGGCCTAAATTCCAGTTATATTGAAGAACCTCATTCAAATTAACATCCCCAGTCCCTTGCTTTTAATTTTCAGAATCGAAATACGATAAACCAAAGTCCGAATTAAACAAAAAATAGAAAAGTTAGGAGGGTTAGGAAAGGCACCTTGTACATAGCGTCAGGGAAACCATAGAAATCATAGATTGTATCATTGCGGTGAACGCTGTTAACGGCGGGAAAGGAAGTGTCCCAATGACCAGAAATGACGAGGATGGCTTTGGGTTTTTGGGGGAACACTTTGTCCTTCCATGACTGCAAGAAATGCCTGGCGGAAATCGACTCGTCTATGGCCAGCGTCGGTGCTCCGTGTGATATATAGAAAGTATCCTTCATCGTCAACGCCATCTTTACAGATACGGTTTTGCAGATCCCAATTCCGAGTCTGACATTGATATTATATATATATATAGCTCATGGTTTTTAGTTTGTACCTAACCCCTCCCGCTCGTGGTTGGTCAGGGAAAGGAAAAGCAGGGCCGCTTCCCTGTTTTCCATTGCACCCGTCTTTCATTTGACTAGGGGCAATATTATTAAAATTCTTTTTTAAATTCAAGTTAATTATAATGCTATTTTTTTATTGTTTTAAAATGTCACACTAAATAACTTAAATGAAGGTTTTTAACTGTATTAATAATTATACTTAAATTTTAAATTTTGATAAGTAAATGGACTAAATTTAAATGTGTGGATACTATAGAGACTTAGAGCATATTATAACCTAAATTTTATGAGTGTACTTTTATAGGATAAATCTTAAATTTCCACACCAAAAATATATATATGTAATATGATACACGAATTTTGATTCTATACAATTATATAAATAAACTTTTAATTTTGGTTAATGTATGAAATTTTTATTTAATTATACACATTTAAAAAATAAACATATCAATTTAATTTCGTGATAGATCATTATAGTTATTTGTACATGTAATATGTAAATGTAAAATAAGGTACACGCTATTTCTAGACTCGTACACGCTACGTTTAGTCCGAGAACTGATTAAATCGTAGCTCTGATACCACTAAATGTAACACCCCTAACTTGCATCCATCATAAGAATAGGGTTACGGAGCATTACCATATAAACGTAATATAAAAACATACATTTCCAAGCATTGATATAAACATAGCATAATCCATTCATAGACATGTATATCATCCCTTAATCGAGCCCTTGAGGCCTTAGAAATACTTTAGGAACGGTTTGGGACTAAATCGAAAATATTTGGAACATTTGAGAAAAAGTTGAAAAAAATTGAACTACAAGAGTCACACGCTCATGTCTCATGCTGTTCACAATCGAAATAGGGACACACAGTCGTGTCCCAGCTCGTGTCCGTGCCCGTGTAACTTTCTAAGTTGGGTCACACGGTCAAGCCACACGCCTATATGCCAGACCGTGTGCTAGGCCGTGTAACTGCCTGACTTGTATATCTTAAAATTCTACAAGGGACACACGGTTGAGACACACGCCCGTATCTTAGGCCGTGTAACTGCCTGACTTGTATATCTTAAAATTCTACAAGGGACACACGGCTGAGACACACGCCTGTATCTTAGGCCGTGTGGACATGATATAATCCAACCATGAACATAACTTACCATTTTAATGCATAACATGAACATAACTTACCATTTCAATGCATAACATTAAAATTAAGCATGATATAATCCAACCACAAGCTTGGCACAAGCCTAAGCACTATCAACAACATATGTTAGTTCATCAACTCACAATTCACTTGCGCTATCATAAGGTAAGTCATTATACATGAACAATTTCATTAGAAATCATCAACTTCATGAACATAAGTATACTTATATTAAACATTTCCTTTTCAATTCTTTTCATAGATTCATGACATAAGTCATTAGGATACTTATCATTCCTTTCCTTTTTCATGCCCATTGAACCATTTAGAATAACATTGGATATGCGGGAGAGCTCACACGAAGTGTGCTAAACATATAACATTTCATTTCCTTTTCCTTTACATCGTTGCTCACTCGAGCCGTAAAATGGGTTTGCTCACACAAGCTGACGGTCGAAATGTAAGCTACACGATGCTGCTCACACAAGCTGTTGAGTATCCGCAACAAATGCCAGACCTCAACCATCGGTAGGACATTCAGGACTAGCACCCGAAACATAGTAACCCTAATGACATGTCATTTGAATCCTATATATTCCTAAGGTTCAAATGGGGCTGGATAATCATTGTAACATCGTTGGATTTCTGCATTTATTTACATGATAAATAGCACAATGACGTATGAATCGAGATAACATTAAATGTTATTTAAACATATGAACTTACCTCGACAAACAAAACGCAAAAACGTAGTCGATCAATCCGAGGCTTTCTTTTTTCCCCAATCTAAATCCGTACGAGGTTTATCTTGAACAAAATAAGAAAATTCAATCCATTTAATACTAATACTACTTAGTTTAGTCCAAAATTCATACTTTTTAAAAATTACAATTTTGCCCCTAATATTTTAACTTCTTTACAATTTAGTCTTTAAGCTCGTAAATTGAAATTTAAGCAATCTCATCCACATGTCATGCTAGATGAATGCATTAGGGACCTCTACTGATCCATAAAAATCATCATTTCAAGAATTAAACATAAAATTTGATCATTTTTACAAATAGGTCCTTAAATAACAATTTTATCAAAAATCTATTTACAAAAATTGTTTATTTAACAAAAAGAATTTAAAATCTTCCATTAAACTTCAAAAACCATACAAACATATTCATGTAAAAATCCTAAACCTTTAACAGCTTTGCAAATTAGTCCATGAGCTAGAGCTAGCTAGATTAAGCTACAACAATCCTAAAAACATAAAAATCATTAAAAACGGAATTGAAATACATACCATGCAAAAAAAATGAAATGGTCAAACCCTAGTTATGGTCCTTTGATAATTTCAATTGAAGAAGGAAACAAATGGGAGATGATATCTCTTTTTCTTTCTTTTGTTTTTATAATTTTAACGTTTATTTACTTAATTGCCAAAATAACCTTTAAAACTTTAAAAAATTTCAATAAAATCTTGCCATATAATCCCACTACTAATCTATTGGCCTAATTACTATCTAAGTCCTTTCACTTTAAATTTCTATAGCTAATTGATACTTTTAACTTATAGATTGCTACTTTTGCATCTTTTACAATTTAGTCCTTTTTACATAATTAAGCATGCAAACGTCAAAATTTCTTAATGAAATTTTTATATGACCATACTAACATTCCGTAGACATTAAAATAATAATAAAATTAAATTTTACTCGTCGAATTTATGGTCCCAAAATCACTATTCCGTTTTAATTGAAAACGTATTGTTACAGCATGTCATTTAAGACTGCTTGTAGAGAAGACAACAACAACTCAACCTTGTGAGACTCCTAAAGAAGCTTGGATAAGTTGAAGGAGAAGTTTCAAGGAAAGTATCCGAGCTGTCCAAAGTGCAAGTGGCAAGCTTGAAAGCAAAATGTGCAAGCTCAGCAAGTGGTACGAGCTCATCAAAAGATGTGAGCCCTGTATAGTTGTGAGCCTGTTGAAGGCAATATGCAAAGTGCGAGTCTGTCAAATGTGAGAGCTCAGCAACATGTGGAAGCTTACTGTAAGCTGTAAAGGTGCGAGCCTATTGAAGACACCTGTTGAAAACAGTATGCAAATATGTGAGTCTGTCAAAAGTGCGAGTTTAGCAACATGTGGAAGCTTAGTGTGAGCTGAAAAGTTGCGAGCTTGTTAAAGACAGTAAGCCAAACGTGTGAGCTATCAAAAGGTGCGAGCCTTGTAAAGTTACGAGCATGTTGAAGATAATAAGCAAAGTGCGAGCCTGTCAAAGTGTGAGCCTATCGAATTGCAAGCCGAAATGGCAGATAGTTAAAATGCAAACTCGAACGGGTGCAAGCCAAAATGGCATACTGAAGGCAAGCAAACTATACTCACGAACTATTTATGCAAGAAGAAACAAGATTGTAATGAACAAGGGAATAAAACAAGATGTGTTTAAAGGAAAATTGCCAACTAAGGTTGTGAAGGAGGAAATACTTCATTTTAAGAACAAATCTTTGGCACAAAAGACTGGTATGGTCAAGTGTGTGAGTCAAATTTGGTTGAGTATGAGGCCATGGTTGAAGATAAGTTGAAAATGAAGTGCTTGAGCAAGGTCAGCTTGAAACAAAGTGTTTTGGGATTGCGAAGCTTAAAAATTGTTGAATGATTGGTTTTCGCAGCACAGAGTCCAAAGAAGAGTGTTGAAAATTGGTCACCCATGCTGCTGTCATATTTTTGGTTGAAGTACATGCAGCTTCTAAACATGTTGCAACATGTATGCTTGCTCCATAACAGGGTTGTTGTTTAATTATTTTGTTAAGTTACTTAGTTGAAAGTGAACTAAGTTGGTATTTTTTTTATGTTTTTAGGTGTTGATTGACATAATCAACTTGTGTGCAAATTAAGTTTTACTTGTTTCAAAGTATGATTAGTGGCGTCAGTTGAGTATTTGGTAATGTAGTATGATTAGTGGCGTCAGTTGAGTATTTGGTAATGTATTTTGTTATAAATATATTTTTTTTTGATTGAAACTATGAGAAAAATGAGCTATCAGCAATAAGCTCCCTTGTTGAACATCTGTGAGCAAGTAAAAATATTTCTTGGATCTTGATGTCTTGTTCTATTCTCTGTTTTCTTCCTCTGCTCCTCCAAATAGCCAACATGATAAAAAAGGTAGTAGAAATGGTGGAGTTTCCACATTGCCTATGAAGAGGCAGTCAAACACGCTAAAAATGTTCATGCTAGGTACCTTCAAGTATTTGTGAAGCAAAATCCAAAACTAATTCGAGCCACTAAACATCCTAGAATAGCTATTGTCGAGCTCAAATTTCCCCCAAAATGGCTCGAGGAAAAGCACACATTGACTAACCTTGCAGATCAACCTGATGAGGATAAAGAAGAACCTACTAGTGAGTATGCATCAGTGGCTCCTAAAGTGCCCACTGTTACAAGCCTTTCGAGTAACCTTGAATGGTTCAAAAAAAAGGATGGTTGATCATATCACTACTTCCATTGAATCTCGCAACTGGGTCATAGCAAAGCTTCAAGAGAGATCAAGGTTATCTAGCAAATTATGGATTGCGAGATAGCTTTGCCCAACAATTTGCTCAGCTGATGTAGGTGCCTAGATGATGGTGTTGCTGCTTGATTTTTTTGTTACCCCTTCTTATATGAGTTATTTTGTTTTGTTTACTTTGTTATTATATAATTTTCGTTACTTCTGTATTACAAGCTTTGTAACTAATGGATATTGGAAATTTTATTGGTGATTAGTTTTACTCTACTGCACATTTTCTTATCATCTTACATAGATATAATTATAGTATTTTTGTTGATAATGCAAATTCAAACAAGGCATTAATGGTTAATTTTCTGAGCTAAGTTTGATGGATTAAGGGAATTGTGTTGAAGGGCAACCATAATTGTTTTGATGATAAGTTTCTTTATTTGTTTGGTTTTGTTCAAAAAATTATTAAAGATGGCAGTTGTTGAGCCAAGTGTTTTGAAGTGACTATCAAAATGTCAAGAGAAGTGACCATTACGACTATCACTACGACAGACCAATTTATTGTCATATTTGAAGTTGACAATTTTTAAAGCAATATCTTTGAATTTTAAATGAGATTGATATTGTGGAAGTATATAAGCCTGACTATGAAGAACAACCCATTTGTAGTAACTTATCTTGAATATTGAATTGGATTAGATTAGATCAATCAATCGAACCCCTTATATTATGGAGATTGAATCGAGATAGCATTGAAGACATATCTCCAACTGTCCATTTTACATTTGTTTTTATTGTTAACTAAATTGTAATAGATCTTGTAACACTGAAACTAACCCAAATGAGCAAATTCAAGTCATCACAGCTCAAAATAGTGAAGGGTTCGATGAACCAAACCTGAGGCAAGAACCTGTGGTAAGGGAAGGTAAGGTTGAGGTAAGCCAAGAAAAACCAAAATTGGTAATTAAAGAGCACCAACCTCACATACTATATCTCGAAGCGATGAAGAAAGACAACACAAAGGAACAGTTTGGTAAGTTTCTTAAACTTTTAAAGAAATTACATATTAACTTACTGTTTCTCGAAGCTTTTTCGCAGATGCTAGATTCAAGGAAATTTTTAAAAGAGTTTTTGACAAATAAACGGAGGCTAGACGAAGCATCACATGTGGAGCTAAACGCAATGTGCTCAACAATTTTACAAAATAGACTACCACAAAAATTAAAAGATCCAGGGAGTTTTACAATTCCATGTTTAATTGGTAGTTTATCAATTGATAATGCTTTAGCTGATTTAGGGGCAAGCATCAATGTTATGCCTTATAAAATGTTTAAACAACTAGGTCTAGGGAAACCTAAACAAACTAGGATGAGCATTCAATTAGCTGATAAAACTATTAGAATTCCTAGGGGTATAATAGAAGATGTACTCGTGAAAATTGATAAATTCATATTCCCAGTAGACTTTGTTGTTTTAGACATGGATGAGGACAATAATATTCCTTTAATTTTAGGAAGACCCTTTTTAGCAACTGCTAGAACAAAAATTGACATTGATACAGGTGAACTTATACTTCGTGTAGGTGATGAGACAGTCACTCTTCAAGCCCTTGACTCGTCTAGAACGCAATTGATATAGGTGAGAAAGTAAATTCTATTGATAATCATTTGGTTCAACCTTTTCTACAGGAAGCACCACGAAAGCACCTAATTAAGCCAGATCTTAGACCTTGTACCGATAAAGAAGTAATCTATGAGGAACTAAGGCTTCAGATCGATGAACTAGACGAATGGAAAACACACTTTAAGGAGAAGTCGAAGATACAAGAAGTAAAACCGAAGGAACTTCTAAACGAGATTAAAGAAACAAAAAATCACTTCAAAATAGGAGATCAGGTATTATTTAATAAGGAAGACCCTCAAATCGCCAACTTAGAGCTCAAGATAAACGAAGAAATCACTTTTGAGATACTTAATGTCTTCCCATATGGAACAGTCAAGGTAAGCAATCCCGCATTCGGCACTTTTAAGGTAAACGCTACCCGACTCAAAACTTATCGTGATAATAAAACTGATAGCATGAGAAAGGATGTTCAACTCTTCAAACCACCCTGATTATGCAAATGAGAGATAAGTCAAGCTGAAGACTTTAAACGAGCGCTTTTCGGGAGGCAACCTGAGCACTAACCCCATTGATTTTTACATTTTTATTTTTACTTTTACTTTTATTTTTCCTTTTAAGCACCTAACTATAAACTAACCAAAGTGCAGATTCCCATACCACACTGCCTTGCACACGGCCGTGTGGATACTACGGATTTTTGTACTGACATGGCAGAGATAGTACGACACAGGACGAAAAAATATCTTCAAGCCACGGGCACTGACAAAACACCACGGCCGTGCGATGCGGCTGTGGTCGACACTGTTTTATCAAACACGGGCATGGCAACCTGCACAAAGGCGTGAGAGAAACGAACGAAGCACAACACGGCCGTGCGATACGGTCGTGTGCCATAACACAGCCACGATCCATGAGCGTAGGGATGTACCAGGCATCGAAACTCTATTTAAACACCCCTCTTCCTCTCCCCACCTACCCCAATTCCCCTTCTTCTATACACTTTCACCCTTTCCCTTTCCATTTTTCCCTCATTTTCCTGCTCCAATCTCCCCATTTTTCACCACCCCCATGTCAAAGAAGTGAAAAGATCTGAGCACAGTCTCCCTGTGGGAGACCGATTTACATAAGTTCATGTCGGCCGCTTCATTCACTCGACACGCCAAGAACACTTGAGGCCATTTAGTTTTTCTTTTACTTTTCTCTTCTTCTTTATTTTCCTTATCTTTATTTCTCTTATACTAACTTTAGTTTAGTTTATTTTAGTTTCTTGGTTTTAGGTTCTTCACTTTAGCTTGCTTTTCTTTAAATACATATTTAGTTTACTTTGAATTTTTCTTATTATTTCCTGGCTATCTCTTCAGGAGATACCCAATTTCTTCATCTGGCACAGTGACTGTTGGCAGCCACCACGGCACCACCGCCTCCTCCTCCAATTTGGCACGGGAATTGTGACCCCATAAAAAAATTCAAGAAGTGGCACTTTTCTCCCTTTATCTTACGATCTGTTACTATATTATGTTTATCTATTTTTGTACATTGAGGGCAATGTACATCTTAAGTGTGGGGGGTAAATGCCTAACTTTTTTCATTTTTCTCAAATCCCTGAATTAGTTTTTGGAGAGGTGTAAACGATACTTTCCTAGAAGTAGTCTTGTTCTCAAGTAATTCTCTCATATTACTAATTAGAATGAAATTTCCTTTGATCTATGATTTTTATTGATAAGTTTTGAATTAAGTCATGTTTAATTATGCATAGATGATTTAAACTTTGAGATACTAGAGAATCAAGCATGATAAGTCTATTTTTCAGAAATAGAAAAATTTGCTAGTTTGTTGACTTAAATTTGAATATTATCTTGAAGTTTGAAATTGACGAGGATGACGTCAAAAACCATAATTTTTGTGAGACTTTGAGCCTTTTAGAGCATATTCTTCTTCGTGCTTACTTTTTGATTATGAGTGTGTCAACATTGATCTGTTATTTTAGAACTTGCTTCGATTATACATGTCGAGACCACACCTTTGATTTGATATACATAGATGATAAAGGCACTTAAGATTTAACCCATTTACTCCATAAAAAGCCGACCTTCATAATTAACCCCTAGTGAACCCCTTTGATCTTAACGATCCTTTTTATTAACTCACTCGCTAATATAAACCCAAAACTTATTTCGTATTTGTTATCACCTTTCCTTTTGACTACCCTTATATCGAGATTTGGTTTGATCAGTTGCTTAATTATTTAATTTTAATAGATAAATTTATCTTGTATTATGTACTCATAAAAAAAAGAATATTCATTACTAGTTCGATGTTCTATGAGCTTAAACAGTAAATTCACATCTTTAGAAGAAGCTCTGCTATTAGTATTAGCATTACAAGTTTTCAATTGATGTAATTATTTATCAGTTAATATTTTTTGTTAGTCAGGTAAATTGTCAATTCAAATCTCGATTCTAACCCTCTAATTTAGCCTTTATCCACACCTTTAACCTAAGCCGCGTTACAACCCTTTTTAAAGACCTTTTTATTTGTGTATCATCTCATTTTATAGTGGTGGAGATTTGATTTTCATGCAGGCCTATGGGATTGACTTTTCATGTTCGACTTATGAGTGCTTTTTCTTGAACCTTAAACACTTCGAGTGATTTGAGTGAATCTTTAGTGAGGATGTCAACCCTTGTCGATTTTGAATCAGAGGTAATTATTTAGAGGAAGGAAAACACCTATGTTTTATGCCACAAAAATGTATGACTTAGATTGTTCGAATCTCTAGGACTCTTTGAATTGAATTATCCATGTATGAATTATCTATGAATTATGATGAAGCATTATCGATGAATATTATGAATTGAAGAAGTTTGTTTTAATTGTGAGTTGAAAATTTTGCTTGAGGACAAGCAAAAGCTTAAGTGTGGGGGTATTTGATAAACCATAATATGAACATATTTTAATCTCACATTTAGCATACTTTTGGATGATTTATCCCCTGAATTGTGTAAATAGTGCTCCTAATCCTTTATTTTCATGTTTTATACTCAGGAGAGCACCGGAGGATGAAAAGAATGAGAAACGGGCCAAAAACAGACCAATTGGGCCAAAGAAAGAAGTCAACATGGCCTGGGCCCAAGCCACACGGCCGTGCCCCTTTTAGCAGGCTCGACTACGACCTTGCCCCGATTCATACGAGCGTGCCACATGGGCTTGTCCCTGCCATGACAAAGAATAATTTCATTTGGATTAGGATACTTAGAGACAAAGAAACACATCCCAAAAGCCTATATAAACACCCTAAAGGCTGATCTTCAGGGGGAGCCAGAGAGGTCAGAATTGTGGGATTCACTTGAAGAAAGCCAGTTGATTCATCTCAAGAAGCCGAAATTATACTCAATACGGAGGTTCTCTCCTTCAATTCTTTCAGGGGGTTTTAGGGTTTTCTTATGTTTTGTTTTATATTTTCTTCTGAGATGTATTCTTTTATGTTTATAAACTAAACCCCTCATATACCTGAGGGGGATGAAACTTAAGACGGATCTTGTTATTATTTTCTGAACTATATGATAAATACTTGATTTGTTCTTAATTATGTGTTCTTAATTCTTGTTTTGATAATTCCTGGAAATTAATTCAAGTTTTGATGTGCTTAGGCAGAGGAGGAATAGACCCTGTCTAAGAGTAGATCTAGCATAGTTAAGCGGAGTTGCTCGCGCGCCTAGAGATAGGGTGACGAAAATCTGCCGGATTAGGGTCAAACCTAATATGGGAGTCCATAGATCGAGTTAATGTAATTCTAGGGGTTTTAATTAGAAAGAGATTTCAATTAATCAACCTAGGGTTAGACGTTAAATGAATAAATCGTCCGGTCCAGTGTTAGATAACAAGTGAAGTCTAGGTGGATTCTTCCTCGGGTATTGTCTTAATTAATTGGTTTTCCCCATAAGTATTTTCCCCAATTCATTCTTTTTGTCTTCACATCTTTAGCTTAATAGTTAGTTACTTTTAGATTAAACAACGATTCTCTTAATTTTTAGGCTAGATAATAAAAAGAAAGTTAGTATTAGTACTTTTGGTTCCTTTGGGTTCGACAATCCGGTCTTGCCACTAAACTATAATACTGTTCGATAGGTGCACTTGCCTCAATTGTTGTCATAGTTAGTTTCTAGGCTCGATCATTCTCTTTACAAATTTTAAGACTCTGACACACGATCAATGATTTGTGGCGTTGGTTGAGTATTTGGTAATGTATTTTGTTATAGATGTACTGTTTTTCTAATTGAAACAATGAGAAAAATGAGCCATCAACCATAAGCTCCCTTGCTGCACATTTTTGAGCAAGTAAAAATATTTCTTGGATCTTGTTGTCTTGTTCTGTTCTCTGTTTTCTTCCTCTGCTCCTCCAAATCACCAACATGATCAGAAAGGTAGTAGAAATGGTGGAGTTTCCATATTGCCTATGAAGAGGCGGTCAAATACGCTAAAAATGTTCATGCTAAGTACTTTCAAGTATTTGTGAAGCAAAATCCAAAACTAATTCGAGTCACTAAACATCCTAGAATAGCTATTGCTGAGCTCAAATTTCCCCCAAAATGGCTCGAGGAAAAGCACACATCGACTAACCTTGCAGATCAACCTGATGAGGATAAAGAAGAACCTGTTGGTGAGTATGCATCAGTGGATCCTAAAGTGCCCACTGTCACAAGCCTTTCGAGTAACCTCGAAGGGTTCAAAAAAAGGATGGTTGATCATATCACTGCTTCCATTGAATCTTGCAACCGGGTCATAGCAAAGCTTCAAGAGAGATCAAGGTTATCCAACAAATTAGGGATTGCGCAATAGCTTTGCCCAACAATTTGCTCAGCTGATGTAGGTGCCTAGATGATGGTGTTGCTGCTTGATTTTTTTTGTTACCCCTTCTTATAAGAGTTATTTTGTTTTGTTTACTTTGTTATTACAGACTTTTTGTTACTTTTTTATTATAAGCTTTGTAACTAATGGATATTTGAGATTTTATTGGTGATTGGTTTTACTCTACTGCACATTTTCTTATTATCTTACATAGATATAATTATACTATTTTTGTTGATAATGCAAATTCAAACAAGGTATTAATGGTTAATTTTCTCAGCTAAGTTTAATGGATTAAGGGAATTGTGTTGAAGGGCAACCATAATTGTTCTGATGATAAGTTTCTTTATTTGTTTGGTTTTGTTCAAAAAATTATTAAAGATGGCAATTGTTGAGGCAAGTGTTTTGAAGTGGCTATCAAAATGTCAAGAGAAGTGACCATTACGACTATCATTACGACAGACCAAGTTACTTGTCATATTTGAAGTTGACAATTTTTAAAGCAATATCTTTGAATTTTAAATGAGGTTGATATTGTTGAAGTATATAAGCCCGACTATGAAGAACAACCCATTTGTAGTAACTTATCTTGAATATCAATTGGATTAGATTAGATGAATCAATCAAACCCCTTTTATTATGGAGATTGAATCGAGATAGCATTGAAGACATATCTCCAACTGTCCATTTTACATTGGTTTTTATTGTTATATATATTGTATCTTTCTATTTAAGTTGTTTAATAGGAGATTGAATTGTAATAGATCTAGTAACACCCCTTAACCCTTATCCTTCGCCAGAACAGGGTTACAGAGCATTACCAGACATTTCAGATCAAATACGAACAATCATATAATAATATAAAATACACATCATAATTAAATCATAATGTCCCTTTATTGAGCACTCGAGGCCTAAACATGTTAGAAACAAATCAGGACTTAATCGGAAGTTCAAAAAAATTTTCGTGAAATTTTAAAATTTTTCCTAAGTATAGGGCTTACACACCCGTGTGACCCTATGACATGCCCGTGCTTCAGGTCGTGTCCTATCCTGTATAACTCTCTGACTTACTTACACGGCCAAGTCACACACCCGTGTGCTAGGCTGTGTGGTTAATTTTTTTTTCAAAATTCAAGTGCAGTTTTCACACAGCCAAGGCACATGCCCATATACTGGGCCGTGTTCCTCAAACGGCTGAGATACACGCCCGTGTCTCTGCCTGTGTGGTAGTACCTAAGCATTCTGTTTTATTTTTTTAAGTTGCAGGGGACACACGGCCTATCCACACGTCCATGTGTAAGCCTTGTGTCTTACACGGTCTGGTCACATGCTCGTGTGCCGAGCCTTGTGTGAAACACCCCAAACCCGGCCCACGAGATTTGACCAGATTTGGTATGTTCCTCAAGAAAATCGATTTCAAATTCTTTTGTTACTTAAAGAAAACTTGTGCGATTTTAAAAAAAATATTGTTTGGGTTGGGCTTGTGTTGAAATAGACTCGATTTTATTTTGGAAACCCCTTTTTAATATTAAGTGATAAAACATTTAGGATTTAGTTTAAAGAAATTTTTACTTAGACTTTAATAAATAAAGTTCCTAAACATAATAAATAATAATAAATGTAAAATGATTCAACTATGGCCTTATGGCCTTATTACAACAAATAATTTCCAAATAATTCAAGTACTTAAAAACTAATAGTTCCATAAAATAAAGACTTCGTGTTGAGCATGGCCACCTCAAGTTCGCCATCCCGATCCATCACTGCTCATCACCAAACATGGTCCCACAACGAGGTGAGTCAAATGCAGACTCAATGTGTACACGACACTAAATCATAATAGAATTAGGCATACAAGAGTTACACATTCATAACAATGAATACAAGTTATGATGCATTCCCAAACCCAAACCTAATTGTCCATCCGCTACACACCCCCGTACCTGCCAGTCACACCGTGGGGACTACTAAGTCGACCCTCCTTCCTCTACACACCAATTTGCGGTCTTAGGTCACCGCATTCGTGGTCTTAGGTCACCACGTTCAGATTACTGTGGTCTTAGGTCACCACTTTTCAGATATCACGGTCTTAGGTCACCGTGTTCGTGGTCTTAGGTCACCACATTCACTTCCCCTTTCAAACATACCCATATGCCCCATATAATAATATGCATAAATATGCCAGAGTTCACATTCTTATCATATTCTCATGTTATAACTAACATATTTCATAATCCTAGTAGGAGTAGAAAACGTACCTGAGTACTTAGTACCATAACATGATACCTTAGCCACTTTCATATTCTTAATGTCACATATTTTAATTAAACATGCCATAAAACATATTATGAAATAGTGTGGGGTACACACCTGATTCGCTTAACAATTTCCTTGAGATCTCGAAATCTGATCTACCGCTTAGATCCTTAAACCCTACATTTGATTCATTACTTATTACCTTAATAAAAAGCCATTCGGCCAAAATTCCAAATCCTAGTAGGATTAGTATTCTTACCTTGTTGCCGATTAGAACACCAACAAATCCCGAAACTGTTCCTTGTTTCCCTAGGAATGTCGAAATCCCTAAAACCTTACGTTGAACTTAATCTTAATCATCGAAACATAAATCAAGGCCTTTGGCCAAATATTCACATGTCTTACCTTAATCTTAGAAATCCCGAATACTTCTCCTTTTAGTCGACTACTCTGATAATCCCAAAAGATCCTTCCATATTCGGCAACCATAATATGTATGGGGTTAGATTATCTCTCGGCTAATCTAAAAGAAAAGAATGGAAATCAAACTTGTTCTTACCTTTGAAGAAATCAACAAAGACTTTATGCTTGAAGCCCTTCCAAGATTCGGCTTTTGAATGGATTGGTAAGAAGAAATAGGAAGAAAAGAAAACTTGAGAATTTTAACAATGGTGGACTATAGATTCGGCTTGACAAAAGAAAAAGAGAAGAGAAGAGAAAAGAAGAGAGCACTCAGAAATTCGGCAGAGAGAAGAGGAGGAAGAAAAATTGATCAAGAGTAGCCTATTTTCTTCCTTTTATAGCCAAAACTACTACTCGTAATCCCTTACTTGGCCACCACTCTTCTTTATTGATAAGTTTATCTCCTTAATTTAAAATAATTAGAGAATAATCCTTTATTATCTCTTCAAAAATAATCCAAATTAAATCCCTTATTTATCATCTTATTAATCGAATATTAAAGAGAATAAAACTCCTCCTTTCTAGAAGGCTTGTGCCGTCTACCTCAGGCTTCTGGAAGCAAAAATAAAACTTCCTTTATTTGCTTCCCAAGTGACTCGAACTTAGGCCCATACCTTGCATGTGGCGCCATTTCCATAGGCCCTAAGTGACATCTTCAGGCCACTTTTCCAAGCCTGTTTGTGTGTCAAATTTCACCAACTTTTTCTTTAAGGCTACCTTGCCTTAATTTCCTCTTTTAAACTTTAAAACTCGACATTTCTAAGTCATTTCTAAGTTTCCAAAAATTTTCGTTCGGCTCTGTAAACTTGACATTTCCTTACATTTCCAAGTTTCCAGAAATGTTCACTTTCCTCTTTTGAATCATTTCCAAATCATTTCCTTACATTTCTAAGTCATTTCCTTACATTTCCAAGTCATTTCCTTACATTTCCAAGACAAGACATTTCCTTCCATTTCCAAGTCATTTCCTTATATTTCCAAGACAAGACATTTCCTTCCATTTCCAAGTCATTTCCTTACATTTCCAAGACAAGACATTTCCTTACATTTCCAAGTCATTTCCTTACATTTCCAAGTTTCCAAAAATGTTCACCATACATTCATAACACATAAGACATGCCATTTCGTATAATTAAATCAAAAATGCATAGGCCCATTTCCAGGATGTTACATTGTGAACTAAAAAATAAGCCTTATACATCAAGTTTACCAACCCTGCAAAACTTGAACCTCAAGCAATACAAAAACCAATTATTCAACCAATTCAAAACACATTCAAATACCTCTAAAACTTGTCAACATAGACATTCTAAGTACCTAATCAATAAAATCATCATAATGCATTACTCATATTATCAAAATCATCCAAACATTTATCAACCAAACCAATTTCTAACTTTTACCAATTTAACTCAAATCTTGGCCTATTACATACTCATTAATAAGGTTTAAACATACCATTTATAGCATTAACATGTTATACATATATTCATGTATATAAAGTAACTAACATCATCTTATATCATTATTATAATCATTACTCAAAATGACCTACACAAAATAACCTAGGAACATGCCATTATCAAAAAGTAATATGCTTCACCACATTTTAGGTTCAGGATCTTGAATTGATGCTGATTCGACAATCAACTTTAACGCCTAACCTGCGTACGGAAATAAACCGTACACTAAGTATGAACTCAGTGGTATTTCTATAATCCGAATACTTTAAAGAAAATAACATTATAAACATACACTTCTACCCACATATATAACATTAACCAATCAATAAGTCAATTCATTCATTTAACCTTCTTTTCTCATCAATAGCTAATTCAAATAGCTTTCTCATTTTGATTCACATAACATTTAACAATAACAATATTCTTTTCATGAACTCTTGGTTCACACATTTCATTTGTACAATTCAATTCAATGTCCAATTTCAAATTCACATTAAATATCAATCTTGTTGCCAATTCATTTATTTACCCCTACTAACAGGACTCGGACTTTGGCGGATACATGGATCCAACCAAAACACATCAGTATGACACCCAGTACCTCATCGGATAATTCAAAGCATTAGATTGACACCCAATGTCTCATCGGGCATGCCAAAGTAAGTTGGTACCCAGTACCTCATCGAATTTATCTGAAGTAATAATATGACACCCAGTGTCTCATCGACTCGTGGTCGAAGTATCCCTGAACATTTCCAATCCTATGGCATGCCAACTATATCTGACTTAGCCCGATACAGTTAATAGGGTATTCAAATCACTTGTTAATTTCTTAATTCATTTTCAATCAAAATCCACACCAATCACAAATTCTCATAATTTCAATTCAACTATTCACATGTGCTCATAAAATTAAATTCCATTAAATTTTCAATATCACAATATCAATTAATTACCTCAATCTACTGACCATACACATTAAGTAATAAATTTAATAATTATTATTAAATTCGGATTACAGAAATAGAAACCGTAATTCTCGAGTTACTTCTCGTCAACTTTCTCCTTTGCTTCTTAGCCGATGTCTCCGGCACAACGTTAGCTACATAAATTAAAACATTATAAAATCATCAATGCACACAATTTCACATTGAATATTTCAATTTATACTCAACTTTTACTTAAATTCCAATTTAGTCCCTAACCAAGACTAACTTTATTTTCTTCACAATTTATTCTATATTTTCATTCAATTACCACTTAAAACTAAATTTAACTCTCTAATTTCACCATAAATCTCTAATTTTGAAGTTCTCTCAATTTAGTCACTATTACTTAAAACTTATGATTTATTTTTGATGATGATTCACTTAACACTAAGAACATGATGAAGGCAAGCGCACCTATAGAATAGCAGTATAGTTATGGTGAGTCGGGAATATCGTATCCACGAGGACTAAAAATACTAGTAATTACTCTCTTTTTATTATCTAGCCGATAAATTGATGGAATTGTTTTTAATCTAAAATTATCTAAACTAATTATTAAGACGCAACAGAGAATTAAGTAAGAAAATATTCGATTGAACCAATGAGAGAGATAATACCCAGGGAAAAATCCACCTAGACTTCACTTATTATTCTGAATCTGAATTAAACGACTTGAAATTGCATAAAAAAATGCATAGAGATGGGAAAATCGCATAAAATGCTTCTATTCTAGAACAAAAAAAAACAATATGATATAACCCTTGTTTTATTTGTATTCCATACACTATCCAGAAAAAAAAGAAGAATTTGTATTGAATTTATTGGTACCTTTCTTTTTTATATCTCCATTCAAATCTATAGGATAGATTAGGATCTATATCTATTATGATATATAAATCGAATTGATGAAATCAAAAACGCAAAAAAAGTCTTTCTTTTTCTATCTCCGCCAGATTTTTGTTGTCTTACATTTATAATTTATGCATCTACATTTATACATGAAAACTACATCAAAATAAAAAGTGTAAAACCCATTTTATCTACCTATGCAAACTTGAATTTTCTTTTTTTCCATAAATTGGTAATTGGTCAAGCTCGAAGAGAGGGTATGCCCAATTTTCATTTTCACCCAAATTCGAATGAGACTCGTAGTTAATCTCTTAAAGGATACATAATTTTGAAAAAAATTTATTATATTAATAGTCATTTTTCTTTTAATTATATGTAAATATAAAGAAAATATCGGATAGCCTTTCCTACAAGATCCTACAAGAAAAGGTTCATTTATTGTAGTGGAAGACAATCAATCGGTTCATGATGAAAATGAACTAGTTAATAAGTTCGAATAAACAAACTCAAATAATTTGTTTTTCTTTTAAGTTCTAGGACATCCTATGATTTATATCATACTTTTTGGAGGGAATTCTTTGTATTTTTGATCGATGTATCTAACTTATTGTAAATATCAATTATTGTAATAATAAAAATAATAATTGATATTTTCAGAAAAAATATTACTATAATTAAAAAAATAATTCTTTTGTTTTTCATTATAGTAACTCATGAGATCATTTGATTACTTCTAACTTAGAAATTTTAATATTTTTGAAATAGTTATAAAGATTAAAAAATTAAGAATAGAAAATTACAGCTAACTTTGTAATCTCTCGATTTTTTATTGCTCCTTTTCAATCAAAAGAGATAAGAGCTAGGTGAATCGAAACGATTAATTAAGAAAGAATAACAAAAAAGTTTTTATGGAGCATGCATATCAATATTCATGGATCATACCTTTTGTTACACTTCCCATTCCTATTTTAATAGGAATGGGACTCCTACTTTTTCCGACGGCAACAAAAAATCTTCGTCGTATGTGGGCTTTTCCCAATATTTTATTGTTAAGTATAGTTATGATTTTTTCGCTCGATCTGTCTATTCAAAGAAATAAATGGAAGTTCTATCTATCAATATGTATGGTCTTGGACCATCAATAATGATTTTTCTTTCGAGTTTGGCTACTTTATTGATTCACTTACCTCTATTATGTTAATATTAATCACTACTGTTGGAATTTTTGTTCTTATTTATAGTGACAATTATATGTCTCATGATGAAGGATATTTGAGATTTTTTGCTTATATGAGTTTGTTCAATACTTCAATGTTGGGATTAGTTACTAGTTCGAATTTGATACAAATTTATATTTTTTGGGAATTAGTTGGAATGTGTTCTTATCTATTAATAGGTTTTTGGTTCACACGACTGGCATGGCAAACGCTTGTCAAAAAGCGTTTGTAACTAATCGTATAGGCGATTTTGGTTTATTATTAGGAATCTTAGGTTTCTATTGGATAACGGGAAGTTTCAATTTCAAGATTTGTTCAAATATTTAATAACTTGATTTATAATAATGAGGTTCATTTTTATTTGTTACTTTATGTGCCTCTTTATTATTTGTAGTCCAATCCTTGATCGATTTCGCTTCATTTAGTTCGGTTTTAATTTCGGTTTATGAAATTTCAATAAAATTCAAATTAATAAGGAGTCCTTATGTCACGTTACCGAGGCCTCGTTTCAAAAAATACGCCGTCAGGGGGCTTTACCGACTAACTAGTAAAAGGCCTAGAGCCGGAGCGATCTTAGAAACCAATCGCGTCCCGAAAAAATCTCAATACCGTATTCGTTTAGAAGAAAAACAAAATTGCGTTTTCATTATGGCCTTACAGAACGACAATTACTTAAATACGTTCGTATTGCGCGAGAAAAAAGCCAAAGGGTCAACAGTGTCGTTTTACTACAATTACTTGAAATGTCACGAAAAATGATAATAAATCTCGTCGTTAATATTATTATAATTTATTATAATAAAAAAAAATAGAGATTAATTAATGAATTCATTAGTGAGAGGTAAACTTTATGATAAAGATAAAGAAACACAGAGGAACCCATATACAACTTCTCGATTTAAGTATACGCTTTAGGTCAACATATATGTATGTCTGCTCACAAAGCACGAAGAATAATTGATCAGATTCGTGGACGTTCCTACGAAGAAACACTTATGATACTAGAACTCATGCCTTATCGAGCATGTTATCCCATTTTAAAATTGGTTTATTCTGCAGCAAGAAGAAATGCTCGTCACAATAGGGGTTTCAATGAAGCGAGTTTAATCATTAGTCAAGTCGCAGTAAATGAGGAATATTTCTTTCGAGAGTAAAAATAACTGATTCCGGGTTGATTAATTGAAATCTCTTTCTAATTAAAACGCCTATTGTCACATTAAGTCGCCCTATGGATTCCCCTATTAGATTTGACTCTAATCCGGTAGATTTATGTCGTCCTATTTCTAAAATTGCATGCAACTCCACTCGATTATACCATATCTACTATTAAACAGAGACTTTTGCTCCACTGGAAAAAACACATCAATCATGAATTAATATCCTGAAAACATTAAAACATGGAATAAGGACACATATTTGAGATCAAGAAATCAAGTATTTATCATGTAATTCAGAAATTAAATAACAAGATCCATCATAGGTTTCATCTTCCTTAGGAATCTAGGGAATTTAATTCATACTTTAGAAGGAAAACATCTCAAAATTAGGAAAACAACAAAACATAAAGAATCCCAAAAACTTTTAGAGAAGTTAAGTAAAGATCTTCAATCTTGAAGGTGATCCTGCTTCTAAGTTGATTCTGACGGTGTTCTTCGAGTAATTTCTTCATTCTTCTCTGCATGTTCCCTTAAGTATTCTTCTAGTATGTATTTATAAACTTTAGAATCCTCAAAAACCCTAAAAATTGGCTTTTTTGCGTATTAGGGAAACAGGGTTCGAAATCGACACGGGTTGGCACATGGACGTGTGGCCGCTCAGCCCGTGTGAGAATGCCCAGGCTGTTTGGTTGCTGAAAATAGCTCGTTTTGTTCGGTTTTGGCCCCTTTTCCGCTTCTTTTGCTCCCCTATACTCTCCTAAATATAGAAACATGAAATTAAGGGATTAAGAGCATCAAATTCACTAAATTATATAATAAATCATCCAAAAACATGCCAAGAATGAGATTAAAACATGTTACTTTTATGCTTTATCAAATATCCCCACACTTAAGCGTTTGCTTGTCCTCAAGAAAAAATCCTCAACTCACAATTAAAATTAAACTTTCTCAATCCATAATTCTCATCAATAATGTTTTATCATAATTCACCAATAATCACATATTGATAATTCAACTAAAAGAGCACTAAAGATTCAAACAATCCAAATCACACATTTTTAAAGCATGAAAACATTGTGTCGAAACCATTTTTTTTAAGTTTTGGAAAAACGGGGATCGACTTTGAAAACGAAAAATGGAGTCGCTATCGACCCCTTTTTGAGGTGTGATCGGATCACCTTGAAAATGAAAACTTTGATTTATTTAATCATATTTTGGTCTATAAAAACTCGAGAAAATGGGTTCGTGAGTCGGTTACGTACAAGGAAGGGTTAGCACCCCCGTAGCGCCCAAAAATTAGTACTTAATTGATTACTTAATGTCTTAATGTCAAAAATTTGAAAAGATTCTAGATTACGATTTGTTTGCTTAAGATTGGATGCCAAAACTTCTTATTTCGAAGAAATAAAATGTCGTACTCAGTAAGTTAGGGCACAACATCTTATATTCTCAAAATTAAATTCATCTTTTGATTTTTAAAAGCCACGTGAGAAAGTTTGAGAAGGGTATTTGATTATTTGGACTTTAAGAAAAATTGGAACCTAGTAAGTTAGGGCACAATTCCTCAAAATTCCCAAATACGGAACATTACCTCTTTTTTTTTTTTTGAAATTCTTATCTCGAGATGATAAAACATCACACCCAGTTAGTTAGGGCGCAATATCTCAAATTCCCGAGAATAAGTTTGTTCTTATTTAAAATATTTCAATTTAAGAAAAATGAAAGGGGGACACGGTTGCTAGGTTTTAACGAAAAGAATCAGAACCCTGTAAGTTAGGGCACGATTTTCTCAAAACCTCTAAACACAAGCATCGCTTTATTAAAAAAACTTTGAATGATTTTGAAATTTGAATGACATTAAATTCGATTTTCTTTAACAAATAAATCGTAATGAAATGATAATATACAAAGCAAAATAGCAATATATACAAAAAAATATTACAATGTTGAATCACAAATAATTAACGGTTACAAAATTAAGAAATAAAATCCATACAATAACAAACATGTAGCATCCTAAAATTTTGGGTTCTATATTTTTACATTATTTTATGCGTTTGGCTAGCTATGCTTATTATTTGGTTATGTTCGGGGGTCTTGGGAAGGCTCGGGGTAGAGCCGGGACCCTGGTGAAATTTTGGTTTTAGGGCACCTTGTGAGGGTGAGCTAGTAGAGGCAGGACTTAAGTATAAAAGTTGGTATTGTTTTAACAAAAGGAAGCAGAGTGGCCTAGTGGAGTTGGCGTCACATGAGAAGCAAGGGAAGGAAGGTTCGAATCCCACCTGCTGCACTATGGAGTTTAATTTTTGTGCTCAAGGTGGGGAAGAGTTAGCATTCGGCTGGGACTCTACCAGGTGAAGATTTGAATCTGTCAAAAAATTCAAAATGGATGATGGGGAATGGATTGAGGAGCAAGTTGAGGAGCAAATGATTGGATTGAGGTGTGAGGGAGAGTTTGGCCGAAAATGGGAAATTGTGAGGGGGTGAAAATTCGGCTAGGGGTGTTGGGTAGTATATTCGGTCAAGCGGGGGGGAGTGCCGAAACTTTCCTTTGGTATTGTACCGAAATTCCCTAGTGCATCTTAGGTTCTTTGTTTCATTTTTTTTTCAAGTTCTGTTCATCTTTTCTTTCATCTTGCCGAACCCTCCCTAAACTTACTTTCATTTATCTTGCTTATTCGTACATTGCTTCCCCTGCAAAGTTACCAAATCACTCTTGACCAAAGTAGTCTTCCACACCCTTCCACTTTCTTTGACTTCCCTACACCTAAGCCGAATCTTGTGTCTTCTTCTTTGCACCATCACTCTTCTCTGTTCATTTTTTTGTGTTAGCCGAATCTCCTTTTGTACCAAACTAAATCCGTTATTTCATCTTTTGCTATTAGCTGATCATCAAGGAGTAAAGTACCAGGATCTTTCTTAATTGCTGAAAGTCCCTCTTCATCTGATTTTGCTAGTTCTAGGTAATAGGACCTTCTATTCCTGTGATTTTCTTCTCTTTTCCCTTCTCTTAGTGGTGGCCAAATAGGTAAGTCTCCAAGACCGAATTTTTCTCTTTCTATATCATTCTTCTCTTGTGGCCGAATGTGTGATATATTCTTTTTTTTTTTGTTGTTTTCCTTCTCTAGTGATGTTATAAGCCTAACACTCATTACCTCGACTTTGCGTGGTGTAGATTATCTTTGGGTAAGGGTTCAATTTTTGATTGATCAAGAACCTACTTTTGTCGAACTAAGGGAACCCAGTCAAGAGGGTTGAACTGAGTAGTTTTTGGTGATTAAGGTAAGGGGTTTCTCTCTAGTTTCTATATGATCAGTCTCTTTTCGTGGTACTCTACCGTAACCAAACATCTTTGTTAGACAATCGCTGAATTCACTGTGGTACCTTACTAATCGAACTCTCTTCATGATTATGACTGCTAGGTATTCTAAGGAGGCACCGGCAAGGGAGCCTAAGGGGAATGGGCTCGTATCCTCTGCTCCTAATTTCAAACTGCGTAGGGTATCAGCCATTCGAGATTTCCCACCGGGTTGTGGAAGAGAGGCGACATCGAATCTGAATAGACAGGTCGTAGTTATTCGTGATAGTGAGAGTGACAACTTTCAGGAGTGTTTAGTCATTCGCGTAATCATGTGTGTAATTCACACACTTTCATTTGTTTGTTTAGTATTAATATGTATGTTGGCTAAAAGCCGAAATAACCGCAATGGCAATGGAGATACCCTAGTGGGTAAGGTTGGAGATGCCAAGTAAGTAACACTTATGACTATGCCATTCGAATAACTTAGCATAATTTATGTGTGATCTAATTATCTGATGTACATTGATATATATGTCTTGCGTTTATCACATTATGACAATATGTTGCATGGGATTGGGTTATGATATTTAGGAAAGGGGCAGTGCATTTCGGTGACTCTGTCACACTATTTCGGTAGCTATGCCACATATTCAGTGACCTTGTCACATTATTTCGGTGGCTAAGCCACATATTTCGGTGACTCTATCACAACTTCGGCGATGAGCAGCATGACTGCCATCGATGGTGTGTAGCAGATGAGGGTTGATTGTAGAAATCCCCACCGGTATGTTTTGGCTGGTCGGGTGGTGTGTAGCGGATGGATCACTAGGCTAGGCTGGGTTGCATCGCATTGCACTCATTATCTGTTATACTATGCTAATGGAGCTAAGGCCCAGTTTGTTTGTTTCGTAAGGGCTAAGGCCCAGTTCGTTTCGTAAGGGCTAAGGCCCAGTTGGTATCTGAATGGGTTCGGGCCCAATTATTGATCCTGTGGGGGATTATACACTGAGTTCTCATAACTCACCCCCACTGTTTAACATTTTGCAGGTAATCCCTAGCTTGAGGATTTGGGCCGAGGTGGACTCTGTGGTGGCCATGCGTTATCTCTTTCATAAACTTCGTTTTCATTACTTTAAACTTGCTTTATTTTGGGAATTTGTTTTGTAATAAGGCCACTAGGATTTTATTTTGGTTTTTATTTAAAGCGTTGACTGCCTATTATGAAATGTTCAAAATGGAGTTTTCTTAAAAATGTAAATAACCAATTTTCAAAACCCTAACAAACGGATTACAAGTTATAAGCAATGAAACTCGGGATTTTCTTTAAACTAGAATAATTCTTTTCAAAAACATCACATCCTAAAATCCACCGATTTCGATTCTCGTATTATAAAACAAGTTTCGGTACATTTTGTAAGAGAACTTTAAAACAAATGATGGAACACCCCAAACCCGGCCCATGCGTTATCAACGGATTTGGCATGTCACACGAGCAAAACATGTTAAACCCTTTTTATTCGTACTAAAAAAAATATTGCTTTGTTAAAATCAAGAAAACAAGTTTGATTTGATAAAATACTACTAACCTCGAAGATTTGATTGATAAATCGATAAATTTGAACTAATGATCTTACAAAACCATGACTTTTGAAAATAGCGTTAATAGTTCGAGAGAAAATATCCGTGTTATAAATGTTTGTAAAAGTTTATTTTGAAAATTCATTTGTTATTTGATTTTGGAAACCATTATTTAAGTTTTCAGAAAATTCCTTTTTTAAACAATTTAAGAAAAATAATAAAAACATCCCAATCATAAAGCAAAATAAAAATAGTCCAGAGGCCTTATTACAACATTTAACCCAAAATAGTAAAGTAATAAAATAAACAAGAAAGAAGTCTAAAGTCCAAATAAACCATTTCTGAAGTATGGCCTCCCTTGAGTCATCCATAGCCTAAGTTCGTATCATCAAGCATTACGTACAAGGGTTAAGAGAAAGGGGGGTGAGTTACAAAAACTCAGTGTGAAATCCCCTTACCATTATCCATTGGGCCGGAACCCATTAGAAATATTTTGGGCCTAAGCCCATTTACAATAACAATAATGTATCAAATATAACATGTGTATGAAATGCAATTCCCAAACCAATCCTAATAATCCATCCGCTACACACCACCCGTACCAACCAACACACTTGTGGGTGATCATCAGTCAACCCACCCCGCCAACACACCAAACGCAGGCATTAAGCCATTTATAGCAAATTTAGTTGTGGACAAGCCACCAGAGTAACAGAATTTACGTGGCATTGCCACTATACAAATTTGTGGCAAAGCCACCAAAACATGTGGCAGAGCCACCGGAACTTCTCTTCAATGTTATCCCATCCCATGCAAAATCATGTATATAATGCATAACAAATCACAATATAACAACAGTAATTTATTCGGATATTTATTACAAAATTATGGCCCATTATCTCAATTAATCAAAAAGGCCCATTAAGCAAAATATCAGATTTGTCCCATTTAGCAAAATATCAGATTGGCACATTTAGCAAAATATCATATTGGCCCATTAATCAATATGTCCATTCGGCCCATAAGCAATTTCGTATTTTGGCCCTTTAGGGGCATTTCCATAATTCGACTCGTAAGGGTAATTTCGTAATTCGGTAATTTACCCACTAAGGGTAATTCGGTAATTTTGCAATCCAGACTTAACTACTAATTTCGGCATAACAATTTAAAACTGTCCATCTGCATCGTACTAACTAAATTGACTATAACTTGAGTTAGAAATCTCGAAATCTAAATCCGTAAATTCTCCTTGAAACTAGACTCATATATCTTCTTAGTACAATTTTTCCATAATTTTTGGCTTAACTATTTAGTATAGTTTATTCCTTAAAATTTCCCTCGTTTCACTGTCCAACAATTCTGACCTCTCTTAACTTAATTTCAGATATCTCACTATACGGTTTTCATATATTTCCCACTTGTTTTTAATAAAAATAGGATCACTAAGGAATCCATACATATAAATTATAACCCATAATTCACTTTTTACAATTTTATATGATTTTTCCAAAACAGATCAGGGAACCACGAAGTCAATCAGAACCAGTCTCACTAAAATTAACATATCTCAGAATATAAAATTCCTTTTCCTTCTCCATTTCTTTCATATTAAAGTAGACACAGTATGCTTTAATTTGATATCTTATTCATTTTCTAATTCCCTTTCTCCTATTTTTCGTGATTTTTCAAAAACACGTCACTGCTTCTAACCGAAACTATTTTATTACAAAATACGATTACCACTACGATCATACGCACGCCCGAGTGATCACAGATGCCGATTTTTGGTTTTCTTCGGTATTTCAACCGATTCACAGAATACTTCATACAAACTTTCAGATAAGTGTGAGATTACACACCATTTCAAATATGCATATGGAAGGTACGAGATTACACACCTGATTTTGATTTCCTAAAGGACCACTCGTCGATGACCTAGAACAATACCAACCAAAAGTTTGCCTCGGATTTCCAAAAGATTTCGTATCACTTACACTGGAATCACTTACCACTATGTCCGAAGGTAGAATATATCGAGTGATTTGTCCCTAAAACATATTGTCGATTATTTCAAAGTATTACTCCGTTAGCAACCAATCGAATATTGAATAATATCAATAATCCATAAGAACTCCTTACCTTATTAATATTGGAACCGATTTCTCCGTTCGACTTAAGGCTAGAATGATGTTCAGCTTCCCGTTAGAATACTACAAAAGGGAAAAACAATCTCGATTGAGAAAGTAGAACAAAGTGATGGTCTCGATCAATATGGCCATCCTACACCAAGGCATAGATTCGACCCTAAGAGGAAGAAAAAATAAAATGTTGAAATGAATCACTTATCGATTGATCAAAGTATGAGTAGTAATACGGTTGAGAAAAAAATATGGATGAGATGAAAGATTCGGCTATAAGGGAAAATGAACAATGATATTCGGCTATGGGGTAAAAACAAACATTAATATTCGGTTATGAAAAATATTGATTTGAGAGGAAGAAGAAAGGTGTTTGGAAAATTTTGTAAAAAGAAAAGAGAGCAATATGGTCTCAATGGCTTAGGTACATTCGGTAAGAAGAAAGAAAGAAAGAAAATATGCACACTCAAGGCTTGAAAATTTGGCAAGGAGGAGAAAGTTTGGAGAGAAAAGAAAATATGACACAAAAGTTGCATAAACGAATTTTGGCCAAAACAATACCAAAATATTTACCAATTGCCAAAGACAAAATTTGGCTATCCCTCCTAACACACAAAACCGTCCACATTCATGATTAAAATGGTCAAAATTAGCCAACCATACTTTCCATAACATTTCCCTTGAAAAAGGCCACTTGTTCCCCCCACTTTCCCCTTTTTCTTGATTTCTTTCCTCACCTTCATTCTTTCCTATTCTCCTTAGCCATCTTGCCAAAAATAAAAAGTCCACCTTGTTATATTTACATGCTTGGCCGACACTTAAGGAAAGAGTGCAAAAATAATAGTCAAAATTTGCATACAATAAGATTTGAACCTCTTCACTCAAGTTACTTCATGTGGCGTCATATCCTTCTTACCAATAGCTCATTTATGCTAGCAATTTACTCTTTTATTTCGACAAGCCTTGATGCCACTTACTATCTCTCCTTAATAGGCTTAAACACAAAATTTTACTAAGGCCCAACTTGAACCCAGAACTTCATAGAACCCCGTAACTTTCTAAAATCACCTTTCTAATAAGTCCAACTTGAAATAATGTCGTTCTCTTGTTCTCAAAAATTTTAAACATTCCTACACCCAAGGCCCATTGGGCCCAATCCTACTAGGCCCAATTTCGGGATGTTACAATTCTATCCTCCTTAAAGAAATTTCGTCCTCGAAATTTCTGACCAACTACTAAACACACCGTTCAAATCACACCACTATGCTTTCGCTGCGCACTCTGATCTTAAAAACACTAATGTACCTTTAACATAATCTTGAATCCTCTTTCACACAACCAAACGTCTAACCACAGAAGCAAACAGTTATCTACCATTTATACTTAGAATTTTCTACATTTAATCATCACGTCCAACCAAAACGTACCTGACTTGATGGTGATGAAACAATCCCGAGCCTTATGCTCCTTAGACCCGCATCTTAAGCATGCTCCTAACCTTCTCCAGCATTCTCCCGGATGACGCCTTCTACATAATCGAAAGCCGAAAAGTTTGGACGTGCCTTGATACACTTCACGGAACAAGACTGCGACCCAAAAGAACCGCAATCTCTTTTCTTCTTACAGTCCACAGACCCAACTCGAAGTGCTTCACTGATCTCCTTAACCTCCTTCAATACCTTCTTAACTATCTGAGTCAGCTCATTAACCCCAGCTCAATCATGAGATCCCGTCTCAGCCACTGGCAATGCCAATGTCTCCCTTTCAGAAACAAGCCCCGATGCTGAAGATTTAGTCCTAGCACCTCGACCTCTAGCACGTCCACGTCTACCGCGTCCACATCTTCTAGCGTTCATGTTCACTAAGTCAATTTAATCTGGATTACGAATTTTATGAATCAATATACTATTTGATGTTTATTAAATGATTTTTTATGGAGTATGAGAAGAAAAGTTGTTTTTGTGTGTCAAATCTGCATCCTAGAGTCTCAGTCTCTATAGTTTCAACTCCTAAAGCTAAGAGTTCTAGAGTATTCTATTTCGTAGAATTTTCGTACCACAGTAATAATACAATAATCATAAAATGAAAACAAATGCTTCCTTGACTTGGTGCAGGATACTCGTGGTGCTATACTTCCTTTAGAACATATATTTATAAATCAAAATTCTAAACAGCTTCGAAAAACACTTTTAAACCCAAACCAAGGCCGAGTTTTGTAACTGGGCTCTGATACCATAAAATGTAACACCCCAAACCCGGCCCATGCGTTATGAGCGGATTTGGCATGTCACACGAGCAAAATATGTTAAACCCTTTTTATTCGTACTAAAAAAATATTGCTTTGTTAAAATCAAGAAAACAAGTTTAATTTGATAAAATACTACTAACCTCAAAGATTTGATTGATAAATCGATAAATTTGAACTAATGATCTTACAAAACCGTGACTTTTGAAAATAGCGTTAATAGTTCGAGAGAAAATATCTGTGTTAAAAATGTTTGTAAAAGTTTATTTTGAAAATTCATTTGTTATTTGATTTTGAAACCATTATTTAAGTTTTCAGAAAATTTCCTTTTTAAACAATTTAAGAAAAATAATAAAAACATCCTAACCATAAAGCAAAACAAAAATAGTCCAGAGGCCTTATTACAACATTTAACCCAAAATAGTGAAGTAATAAAATAAACGAGAAAGAAGTCTAAGGTCCAAATAAACCATTTCTGAAGTATGGTGTCCCTCGAGTCATCCATAGCCCAAGTCCATATCATCAAGGATTACCTACAAGGGTTAAGAGAAAGGGGGGTGAGTTACAAGAACTCAGTGTGAAATCCCCTTACCATTATCCATTGGGTCGGAACCCATTAGCAATATTTTGGGCCTAAGCCCATTTACAATAACAATAATGTATCAAATATAACATGTGTATGAAATGCAATTCCCAAACCAATCCTAATAATCCATCCGCTACACACCACCCGCACCAACCAACACACACACAGGTGATCATCACCAACCCACCCCGCTAACACACCAAACACAGGCATTAAGCCATTTATAGCAAATTTAGTTGTGGACAAGCCACCAGAGTAACAGAATTTACGTGGTATTACCATTATACAAATTTGTGGCAGAGCCACCAAAATATGTGGCAGAGCCACCAGAACTTCTCTTCAATATTATCCCATCCCATGCAAAATCATGTATATAATGCATAACAAATCACAATATAACAACAGTAATTTATCCGGATATTTATTACAAAATTATGGCCCATTATCTCAATTAATCAAAAAGGCCCATTAAGCAAAATATCAGATTTGGCCCATTTAGCAAAATATCAGATTGGCCCACTTAGCAAAATATCAGATTGGCCCATTTAGCAAAATATTAGATTGGCCTATTTAGCAAAATATCATATTGGCCCATTAATCAATATGTCCATTCGGCCCATAAGCAATTTCGTATTTTGGCCCTTTAGGGGCATTTCCATAATTCGGCTTGTAAAGGCAATTTTGTAATTTGGTAATTTACCCACTAAGGGTAATTCAGTAATTTCGCAATCCAGACTTAACTACTAATTTGGGCATAACAATTTAAAACTGTCCATCTGCGTCGTACTGACTAAATTGACTATAACTTGAGTTAGAAATCTCGAAATCTAAATCCGTAAATTCTCCTTGAAACTAGACTCATATATCTTCTTACTAAATTTTTTTCAGAATTTTTGGCTTAACTATTTAGTACAGTTTATTCCTTAAAATTTCCCTCGTTTCACTGTCCAATGATTCTGACCACTCTTACCTTAATTTCAAATATCTCACTGTACGGTTTTCATATATTGCTCCCACATGTTTATAATGAAAATAGGCTCACTAAAGAATCCATACATATAAATTATAACCCATAATTCACTTTGTACAATTTTATATGATTTTTCCAAAACAGTTCAGGGAACCATGAAGTCAATTAGAACCAGTCTCACTAAAATTAACATATCTCAGAATATAAAGTTTCTTTTCCTTCTCCGTTTCTTCCATATTAAAGTAGACATAGTAAGCTTAATTTGATATCTTATTCATTTTCTAATTCCCTTTCTCCTATTTTTCGTGATTTTTCAAAAGCACGTCACTGCTTTTAACCGAAATTGTTTTATTACAAAATACGATTACCACTACGATCATACGCACGCCCGAGTGATCATGGATGCCGGTTTTTGGTTTTCTTCGGTATTTCAACCAATTCACAAAATATTTCATACAAACTTTCAGAGAAGTGTGAGATTACACACCATTTCAGATATGTATACGGAAGGTATGGGATTACACACCTGATTTTGATTTCCTAAAGAACCACTCGTCGATGACCTAGAATAATACCAACCAAAAGTTAGTCTCGGATTTCCAAAAGATTTCGTATCACTTACACTTGAATCACTTACCACTATGTCCGAAGGTGGAATATATCGAGTGATTTGTCCCTAAAACATATTGTCGATTATTTCAAATTATTACTCTATTGAATAATATCAATAATCCATAAGAACTCATTACCTTATTAATATTGGAACCGATTTCTCTATTCGACTTAAGGCTAAAATGATGTTCAGCTTCCCGTTAGAATACTACAAAAGGGAAAAACGATCTCAATTGAGAAAGTAGAACAAAGTGATGGTCTCGATCAATATGGCCATCCCACACCAAGGCATAGATTCGACACTAAGAGGAAGAAAAAATAAAATGTTGAAATGAATCACTTACGATTGATCAAAGTATGAGTAGTAATACGATTGAGAAGAAACTATGGATGAGATGGAAGATTCGGCTATAAGGGAAAATGAACAATGATATTCGGCTATGGGGTAAAAACAAACATTAATATTCGGTTATGAAAAATATTGATTTGAGAGGAAGAAGAAAGGTGTTTGGAAAATTTTATAAAAAGAAAAGAGAGCAATATGGTCTCAATGGCTTAGGTACATTCTACAAGAAGAAAGAAAGAAAGAAAATATGCACACTCAAGGCTTGAAAATTCGGCAAGAAGGAGAAAGTTTGGAGAGAAAAGAAAATATGACACAAAAGTTGCATAAAGGAATTTTGGCCAAAACAATACCAAAATTTTTACCAATTGCCAAAGACAAAATTTGGCTATCCCTCCTAACACACAAAACCGTCCACATTCATGATCAAAATGGTCAAAATTAGCCAACCATACTTTCCATAACATTTCCCTTGAAAAAGGCCACTTGTTCCCCCTACTTTCCCCATTTTCTTGATTTCTTTCCTCACCTTCATTCTTTCCTATTCTCCTTAGCCATCTTGCCAAAAATAAAAAGTCCACCTTGCCATATTTACATGCTTGGCTGACACTTAAGGAAAGAGTGCAAAAATAATAGTTAAAATTTGCACACAATGGGATTTGAACCTCTTCCCTCAAGTTAGTTCATGTGGCGTCATATCCTTCTTACCAATAGCTTATTTATGCTAGCAATTTACTCTTTTATTTCCATAAGCCTTGATGCCACTTACTATCTCTCCTTAATAGGCTTAAACACAAAATTTTACTAAGGCCCAACTTGAACCCAGAACTTCATAGAACCCGAGTCTCCGGAACCAAATCCGTAAGTGCTCTGGCTTTGTTTGTTATTATGAAATGATGTTGGAATTAGTGTTTTATGACTGCTAGCTATAGGAGTTCAGGCTTTAGAGACTGAGACACTAGGAAATTCGATTCGCAAAAACAACTACTATACCCACTCTGCATAAGACATTGCTAATAAACATTGAAATAAAATACTAATCCATAAAATTTTAATCAGATTAATTCGAGCTAGCGAACATGAGCTCTAGAAGACGTGGACGTGGTGGATGCGGCTGAGGTAGAGGCCGAGGTACTGGGGTTGGATCTGAGGCATCTGGGCACATGCCCGAAATAGAAGCACCTGAGTCACCAGTGACCGAGGCGGGGTCTCATGATCGAGCTGGAGGGGACGATGCTTTGTCCCAAGCTATGCTACGTGTTCTGGAGCGGGTTGCTGGGGCAAGCACTGGATCGGTAGCCTAAAAATTTATCCCGGAGCGACTTCGGGCAAATGGGGCTGAGATATTTAGGGGAGTTTCTGGCATGGCCCCAAATTTAGCTAAATATTGGTTGGAGGCCGTAGAACGAATCATGGATAATATAGATTGCACAGTGGAAGAGAAATTGAAGGGAGCAGTTTCTCTCCTACGTGATGAGGCGTACTAGTGGTGGCTCATGGTAAGGGAGGGTACACCAGCAGACCATATCACTTGGGACTTCTTTAAGACAGTGTTCCAGTGAAAGTATGTTGGGGCGAGTTATGTGGTCGCCCAGAGAAAGGCATTTTTTAACTTGGTTCAGGGGAATAAGTTCGTGGCTGAATATGAGGCGAAGTTCCTGCGCCTAAGCCGTTACGCTCTGGGCATCGTCGGAACTGATTACTAATGTTGTGTTCGGTTCGAGGATGGTCTACAGGATGAGCTGCGAGTACTGATAGCTCTGTAGCGAGAAAGAGATTTTTCTATATTGGTGGAGGAGGCAAAGATTGTCGAGGAGGTGAAGGTTCTAAGAGGCAGAACCGAGAAAAAGACAGGGGTAGAAATAAGAGAAGTTTTGGGACGTCAGGGTTTACTGGGAGTTTCTAAAAGAGGCTTAAGTTTGATGGGCCAGGCCGAGTTGCGATGCCTGTTGCTGTTGGTCAGACTCGACCGTGTGCTTTGTGTGGGAAAATACATCCGGGGAGTGTTGGAGAAGAACTAGAGGATGCTTCAGGTGTGGATCTAGAGATCATTTGATAATGGATTGTCCACAAGAGGTGACTAGGGTAAGGACGGTAGGTGAGGGAATTGTTCAAGCAAGAAGAGGTGGTCAGCAGCCGTCGAGGGGTCGTGGCCCTGTCGGAGAGAGAAATGGTTTTGGTCAAGATCGTGGAGCATCGGGCAGAGGTGCTGGTAGTATAGATGCAAGACAGTCGGGGTTAGTCTATGGAGCTCGACGGCGAGAGGACGGTGATGCACCGGACGTTATAACCAGTTCGTTTCTTATATTTGATGCACCCTTTGCAGCTTTGATAGATATTGGGTCTACAAATTCATATGTTGCTTGTGCTATGTCTAGGACTTTGGGTATAGAATCTGAGGTTGCTTCCAGAGAAATGATTGTGATTAGCCCTCTAGGATAATCTGTAGTAGTTAACAAATTATTTAGGAATGTGCCTTTAGAAGTGCAAGGGATTGTTTTCCCAGCAGACCTGATGGAATTGCCGTTCGATGAGTTCGATTTGATCTTAGGCATGGACTGGTTAGTTAAACATTGAACGAACTTGGATTGCGCTGCCAAGCGTATGGTGTTAAGAACTCCAGAGGATAAGGAAGTAATTGTAATAGGAGAAAGGAGGAACTACCTGTCCAATGTGGCGTCGGCACTAAAGGTTAAAAGGATGGTGCGAAAAGGGTGTGAGGCATTCTTAGCTTTCATCAGTGCCTTGGAGGCCAAGGAATTGTCTGTAAGGGATGTTAGAACGGTGAAAGAGTTCTCGGACGTCTTTCCAGAAGAGCTTCCAAGGTTACCTCAGGATCGAGAAGTGGAATTTGGCATTGAGTTATTGCCAGGAACGGCTCCGGTGTCTATCGCCCCATATAGAATGGTGCCGAAGGAGCTGGTAGAACTTAAAGCTCAGATTCAGGAGCTGTTGGACCGTGGTTTTATCCGACCAAGTGTGTCTCCGTGGAGAGCGCCAGTATTATTTGTTAAGAAGAAAGATAGGTCGATGCGTATGTGTCTTGACTATAGGCAATTGAACAAGTTGACGATCAAGAACAAGTACCCGCTACCAAAGATTGATGATCTGTTCGATCATCTACGAGGAACTTTGGTCTTTTCGAAGATAGATTTGAGATCTGGATACCATCAGCTAAAGGTCAAAGAGGCGGATATCCATAAGACTGCGTTCAAAACTCGGTATGGGCATTACGAGTTTCTAGTGATGCCGTTCGGGTTAACAAATGCACCAGCTACTTTTATGGACATGATAAATCGGGTCTTCCAACCCTATTTAGACCGGTTCGTGGTGGTGTTCATATATGACATCTTGGTGTACTCAAGGACTAAGGAGGAGCATGATTCGCATCTTCGGGTTGTTCTGCAGATATTGAGAGAGAAGCTACTTTACGCTAAATTTAGTAAGTGCGAGTTTTGGCTGAAAGAAGTGACGTTCTTGGGGTATGTGGTGTCTGTTGAAGGGACTAGAGTCGATCCCCAGAAAGTTGAAGTTGTGTTGGATTGGAAGCAACCAAAGTCAGTGTCTGAAGTTCGAAGTTTTTGGGTTTGGCTGGGTACTACAGAAGATTCGTTGAGGGGTTTTCGCTGATTGCTGCACCTTTAACCAAGTTATTGCGAAAAGGAGTACCCTTTTTTTGGGCTGATAAGCAACATGAAAGCTTTGAGAAGCTAAAGAGGATTTTGACTGAGGCACCAGTGTTGATTCAGCCTGAGGCTGGGAAGGGGTTCGTAGTTTATTGTGATGCATCGCATACAGGTTTGAGATGTGTGCTAATGCAAGAAGGGAAGGTAGTAGCGTATGCATCTTGTCAACTAAGGCCGCATGAGATGAATTATTCCACTCATGACTTGGAGCTAGCTGCCGTGGTGTTCTCCATGAAAATATGGAGGCATTATCTGTACGAGGAGAAGTCAATTATCTACACCGACCATAAGAGTCTGAAGTACCTCCTTACTCAAAAGGAGTTGAGTTTAAGGCAACGAAGGTGGATTGAGTTGCTGAAAGACTATAATTGTTCAATTGAATATCACTCGGGTAAAGCTAACTTGGTGGCAGATGCGTTGAGTCGTAAGGTAATAATGGATTTGAGGGTAATGTTTGCTCATCTCAGTCTGTATGAAGATGGTAGCCTGTTAGCCGAACTTTAAGTGAAGCCGGCATGGGTAAGTCAAATTAAAGAGAAGCAATTGTTAGATGAGTTGTTAAGTTCTTGACTTCAGCAAGTGGAAGGTGGTGAGACAGGGGTTTTTGGTCTGAACAGTGAATGGGTATTATGTTTTCGCGGAAAGGTTTGTATGCCGAAAGACTCTGTGTTGAGGCAGATGATTCTGCGGGAGACGCATAGTAGTTCTTACACTACACATCCCGGTGTAAGTAAGATGTATCGAGATCTACGGAAACAGTACTAGTGGCCAGGGTTGAAGCGTAAAGTTATCGAGTTTGTGAGTAAGTGTTTGACATGCCAGCAAGTGAAGGCGGAACATCAGTTACCTTCAGGGTTGCTGCAACTGGTGAAGATTCCACTTTGGAAGTGGGAGAGGATAACGATGGACTTTGTTAGTGGGCTGCCCCTAATGCCTACTAAGAAAGATTCAGTGTGGGTGATTGTTGACCGGTTGACTAAGTCTGCACACTTCATACCGGTTCGTATCGACTCTTCGTTACAGAAGTTAGCCAAGCTGTATGTGGCAGAAATCGTGCAAAGCAGAAATCGTGAGGTTGCATGGGGTACCCATGTCTATCATATCAGACAGGGATCCTAGATTTACATCACGGTTCTGAAAGGCATTACATGAAGCCTTGGGTACGAGGCTAGATTTTAGCACAGCGTTCCATCCGCAGACTGATGGTCAATTGGAAAGGGTCATTCAGATTTTGGAAGACATGTTAAGGGGCTGTGTAATCGACTTCAGAGGTAGTTGGGAGGATTTTCTACCATTGGCAGAAATTGCGTACAACAATAGCTATCAATCCAGCATTTAGATAGCACCCTATGAGGCGTTATATGGACGTAGTTGTCGTACCCCTACTTACTGAACAGAATTGGATGAATGACAGTTGTTAGGTTCGGAACTGATCTCAGAGACTAAGGTGTGAGGGAGAGTTTGGCTGAAAATGGGAACTTGGGAGGGGGTGAAAATTCTGCTAAGGATGTTGCGTAGTATATTCGGTCAAGTAGGGGGAACGTTGAAACTTTTCTTTGGTATTATGCCGTAATTCCCTAGTACATCTTAGGTTCATTCTTTCTTTTTTTTTTTTCAAGTTTTGTTCATTTTTTCTTTCATCTTGCCGAACCCTCCCTAAACTTACTTTCATTTATCTTGCTTATTCGTACATTGCTTTCCCTACAAAGTTACCAAATCACTCTTGACCAAAGTATTCTTCCACACCCTTCCACTTTCTTTGACTTCCTTACACCTAAGCCGAATCTTGTGTCTTCTTCTTTGCACCCTCATTCTTCTCTGTTCATTTTCTTATGTTAGCTGAATCTCCTCTTGTACCAAACTAAATCCATTATTTCATCTTTTGCTATTAGCTGATCATTAAGGCGCAAAGTACCAGGATCTTTCTTAATTGCCGAAAGTCCCCATTCATCTGATTTTGCTAGTTTTAGGTAATGGGACCTTCTATTCATGTGATTTTCTTCTCTTTTCCCTTCTTTTAGTGGTGGCCGAATAGGTAAGTCTCCAATACCGGATTCTTTTCTTTCCATATCATTCTTCTCTTGTGGCTGAATGTGTGATGTATTCTTTTTTTTTTGTTGTTTTCCTTCTCTAGCGATGTTATAAGCCTAACACTCATTACCTCAGCTTTGCGTGGTGTGGATTATCATTGGGTAAGGGTTCGATTTTCGATTGATCAAGAACCTGCTTTTGTCGAACTAAGGAAACCTAGTCAAGAGGGTTGAACCGAATAGTTTTTGGTGATTAAGGTAAGGGGTTTCTCTCTAGTTTCTATACAATTAGTCTCTTTTCGTGGTACTCTACCGTAACAAAACATCTTTGTTAGACAATCGCTGAATTCACTGTGGTACCTTACTGATCGAACTTTCTTCACGGATGCGAGTGCTAGCCGTTCTAAAGAGGCATCGACAAGGGAGCCTAAGGGGAGTGGGCTCGTATCCTCTGCTTCTAAGTTCAAACGACGTAGGGTATCAGCCGTTCGAGATTTCCCACTGGGTTGTAGAAGAGAGGCGGCATCGGATCTGAATAGACAGGTCGTAGTTGTTTGAGATAGTGAGAGTGACGATGTTCAGGAGTGTTTAGTCCTTCGCGTAATTAGGTGTGTAATTCACACACTTTCATTTGTTTATTTAGTATTAATATGTATGTTGGCTAAAAGCCGAAATAACCGCAATGGCAATGGAGATACCCTAGTGGGTAAGGTTGGAGATGCCAAGTAAGTAACATTTATGACTATGCCATTCGAATAACTTAGCATGATTTATGTGTGATCTAATTATCTGATGTACATTTATACATATGTCTTGCATTCATCACATTATGATAATATGTTGCATGGGATTGGGTTATGATATTTATGAAAGGGGCAGTGTATTTCGGTGACTCTGTTACACTATTTCGGTGGCTATGCCACATATTCAGTGACCTTGTCACATTATTTCGGTGGCTAAGCCACATATTTCGGTGACTGTCACAATTTCGGCGATGAGCAGCATGACTGCAGCGTGACTACCATCGATGGTGTGTAGCGGATGAGGGTTGATTGTAGAAATCCCCACCGGTGTGTTTTGGCTGGTCGAGTGGTGTGTAGCGGATGGGTCACTAGGCTGGGCTGGGTTGCATCCATTGCACTCATTATCTGTTATACTATGCTAATAGGGCTAAGGCCCAGTTTGTTTGTTCCGTAAGGGGCTAAAGCCCAATTCGTTTCGTAAGGGCTAAGGCCCAGTTGGTATCTGAATGGGTTCGGGCCCAATTATTGATCGTGTGGGGGATTATACATTGAATTCTCGTAACTCACCCCCTCTGTTTAACATTTGCAGGTAATCCCTAGCATGAGGATTTGGGCCGAGGTGGACTCTATGGTGGCCATGCGTTATCTCTTTCGTAAACTTTGTTTTCATTACTATAAACTTGCTTTAATTTGGGAATTTGTTTTGTAATAAGGCCACTAGGATTTTATTTTGGTTTTTATTTAAAGCGTTGACTGCCTATTATGAAATGTTCAAAATGGAGTTTTCTCAAAAATGTAAATAACCAATTTTCAAAACCCTAACAAACGGGTTACAAGTTATAAGCAATGAAACTCGGGATTTTCTTTAAACTACAATAATTGTTTTCAAAAACATCACATCCTGAAATCCACCGATTTTGATTCTCGTATTATAAAACAAGTTTAGGTACATTTTGCAAGATAACCTTAAAAACAAATGTGATTTTCGAAATGCAAACAAAACTCAATATTTTTAAAACAATCGCGAAGTTTCTTAAACAACCTTTCCAGGTGACATACCAGATCCGGTCGTAACGTCTAGGCCGGGTTTGGGGTTTTACAAAACATCATATAACACAATATCAACCTTAGCTATCGAAGAAAATGGAGCAAAATAGTTTACAAAAATGAATGTAAAAGGAAGAGTAACTAAAAACCAATATTATATAAAATTATTTAAAGATAAGATATACGTGAAACAACTAAACTAATTAATACATAATGTCTTAAAATAAGTAGTCATAAAACAATTTTTAAAATGATAAATAAAAGTATGAAATAATATATGTATACATATATATATATGAATGTTCAAAGTAAATAATATGAAGGAAATATTTAAAATAAATACTATATGATTTTAATATAGATAATATATGTAAAAATTTTTACAATAAAATATAACAATAAAAAAACCTTTTCGAACAGTGAATAAACAAATAGATTAAAATAGGTTAAGGACCAACTTGAAATCCGAATAAATTCGTGGTTAAAACTGCAAATAATAAAACATTGCTAGAGACTGAAATGAAACATGTACAAAGATGCAAGGATTAGAAATAGAATATTCCCACGCTATTTAAATGATGTCGCTTTATACTGGACTAAAGCGAACAAATGATGAAATTAACAGGTAAATTTGAAGAAACAAAAGAATTGAATTGCAAACACAAGGAAAAAGCGATGGGCTATAAACGTAAATAACCCATTTACTCAAAACGCGCGGATCCTTCCCCGGTTCGGGTCATTCGCACGGGTATCGCCTTGAACGGCGCCGTTTTGGGTTCAAAAGACCTACGCCATAACGACGTCACATGGGTCTGCTTTAAATACCAAAAAACCCCAAAAAGCTTCATTTTAAACATCCCTTCTAAAAAAATTAAAACTCTCTCAAAAAACCTTCTGCCCTCCGAACACAGGCCCAAGTTCGATCGAGTTCCGATCATCGGGTCGCTGTGCTCCGCCACAATCTGCCGTCGTGCACGGTGGACGGAGGCTCAAAAACTAACCATTTCGAACCATTTAAGTGCCCTAAGCACAAATTTACCCCTTAAAAAGCCAAAACCACTCAAAAAACAATCGAAAGAAGCATGAAACGCTTCGGTTTCGGCTTCTGATCATCACAAAAGGTAAAAAAAATGTATGCCTATCCTATTTCTATGTGTATGTATAATATATTTGAAGCAAAATAGACTACCAAAATCTGAAATATACCTCTGTTTTGATATATCTGTATTCGAAAAACCGTAAGAAAATACAGTGGTTTCTTCGGTCTTTATATAGCCGATTCAAAAAATAAAATAAAAATTACAAGAGTTTTCTTTTTTGTTTTTCTGTATTTGCTGTCTTTTGCTCTCTTGCGCAGGTATGAAAGGTGGACGTGGCGTTCGTAGGCTCGCTGGCGGTACGGAGGCGCACGTGGAGGCGTGGGTGGTGGCGCGCATAAAGGCACGCGCGTAACACTGGTAGGGTTGCAGCGCTAGGGTTTTCTGAAGGTTCAATCTGTTTTAAGCCATTTAGGCCAACTGGGATTGGGTTATGTATTGGGCCAATTTTGTATTTGGGTTTGGGTTTGATGTAAATGGACATTTAGTTATTGGCCTGTTTTTGGAGTTTTTTTTTTAATTTGCTTTTTCTATTTTTTTATTTTTATTTTAATATGGTTTATAACGGGCCCGGGCAAATTTTGGGCCCTACAGCTGCCCCTCTTTGCTCATTGTCGTGTTACGAGAATAGAGCAAAGACTTTAAAAGAGGGCCAAATTTGCTTGGTCTTGGCTTCTTGGCACTTCTTTCGGTGCTTTTCTTCTTCGAGTAGCTTCACTGCATCCCACTGCATCTTTAGGGGCCCGGAAACTAGCACTTCGATCCCACTCAAGGAAATTAGACTTGTAGCTTCAATCTTCTCCACTGCAAACTCAGGGAGACAAGATCTGATGTCTTCGATCTGCTCCTACAACAGCAGGAATGCCAGATATGCTATCTTCAATATGTTCCACCGCAAACTCAGGGAGACAAGATCTGATGTTTTCGATCTGCTCTTGGAACTTTAGGAATGCCAGATCTGCTATCTTCAATCTGCTCCACTGCAAACTCAGGGAGACAAGATCTAATGTCTTCGATCTGCTCCTACAACTTCAGGAATGTCAGATCTGCTATCTTCAATCTGCTTCACTGCCAACTCAGGGAGATAAGACCTGATGTCTTCGATCTGCTCCTTCAACTTCAGGAATGCCAGATCTACTATTGTCAATCTGCTCCATAACAAACTTAGGGAGACAAGATCTGATGTCTTCGATCTGCTCCTACAACTTCAGGAATGCCAGATCTGCTATTTTTAATCTGCTCCACCGCAAACTTAGGGAGACAAGATCTGATGTCTTTGATCTGCTCTTGCAACTTCAGGAATGACAGATCTGTTATCTTCAATCTGCTCCACTACAAACTCAGGGAGACAAGATCTGCAAATTTACCGATGTTGCGATCCCGTCCTCTTGGGGACCTATCCTGTAAAATCGATTTTATGTGTTTATGCTTATGCAAAATGGTTAGGATGCAATGATCAGAATGAATCTAATGCTCCTAACTAAATGTATTATGGACGACATTTGCATGAATACAGAATGTCATAAGAATGGTTTCTTAAATGATGAGGATGCAATGATCCGAATAAATCGAATACTCCTAACTAAATGTGTCTTGCATGAGTGCAGAATTCCATGAGAATGATCCCCTTTTTAAACGCTTAGGATTGACAGTGCTCGTTGTTTCTCTAGGTTGTATCACTGACGTAATATTCTGCCTTCTTGTTCCACTGACATTTTTTACAAAAAGTCTAAAAAAATGGTCACTATTTAGAGTTTCCTTCTCAAATATTTCTAACCCTTAGGCTTGGTGAGTTCTAAATAAAAGTCATGTTTCAGGTTCTTGTATTATTTAGAAGTTTCCAAACTAATATACAAAACTTCTTTTGTGAAAGTGTTATTAGTCTATAAATCATTATTTCAATACAAAATGCTTGTAAATGATCGTAATGATGGACAACAATGGAATTTATCAGAAACGAAATCCGGATAGGTTAACTAAAGAAAGCAAATATTGCTAGAATAGGAAATGATAAAGGAAAAGATAGATGACCAGATATCGCAGCCTGAGCTTTTCTGTACGGACTTTTAAAGACCAATTTAAGCTCAATATGTGTTTAAGAGATCAAGAGTACTCTGTTGATGTCCCAAGACGTAACATCTCTTTCTCCTCTTAATTCAGGTATAGCTAGATCACCACATGCCCTATTATACTCTGATCACAATTTGAGCTGCCCTTTTCGAGTTTTTGACTCAAAACCCCTTTGGTCTCAAGGCGCCCTTTGCGGGTTTTCACCTTGGCCTCTCCACTTTTCATTTTTTTCGTTTTTTTTGAAGAAAGACTCAAAGCGCCCTTTGCTGGTTTTCACTTTGGCCTCTTTTCCTCTTCAAGAGTAATATTTCTTAACTGAATCTGAATTTACAAGATTAGGCAAGTTTTTCCTATCCATTTCAGCCAAGATCAGCGTTCCTCCGGAGAAAGCCTTTTTCACCACATAAGATCCTTCCCAATTTGGCATCTACTTCCTTCTGAAATCCTTTTGCATGGGGAGGATCTTTTTCAAAACCAGGTCTCCCTCGTGAAATTCTCTTGGGCGAACCATTTTTTCATAAGCCACATCATTCTCTTTTGGTACATCTGACCATGACGGATAGCCCTTAGCCTTTTTTCCTTAATCAAGTTCAACTGATCGTATCGAGACTCGATCCATTTGGCTACATCTAACTTTAGCTCTGACAAGACTCGAAGGAAGGAATTTCAACTTTGATAGGTAACATTGCCTCTATTCCATAAACTGATGAGAAAGGAGTTGCCCTGGTAGAGGTCCTTACTGATGTTTGATAAGCACAGAGAGCGAATGGTAACTTATCGTGCCAATCTATATCAGTTTCAGCCATTTTTCCCACAATCTTCTTAATGTTTTTGTTGGCTGCTTCCACTGCACCATTCATTTTTGGATGATACGGTGACGAATTGTGATGTCTGATCTTGAATTGACTGCAGACCTCTGCGATCATGCTGTTGTTCAAGTTTAACGCATTGTCGGATATGATTCTTTCTGGCATTCTATATCAACATATGATTTCTATTTTTAAGAATCTACTGACTGCCGACTTGGTAACACTGGCATATGAAACAGATTATACCCACTTGGTGAAATAGTCGATGAATAAAAAGATGAACCGATGCCCATTTGAAGCTTTTGGAGAGATCCGCCCAATGACATCCATGCCCCACATGGGGAAAGGCCATGGGGAATTCATAACATGCAAAGGTGAAGGAAGCACATGAATTTTGTCCCTATATGTCTGGCATTTGTGACATGTTTTAGCATAATTGATGCAGTCTCCTTCCATGGTAGACCAATAGTATCCGAATCTCATGATTTGTCTAGCCATCGTGAAACCATTAGCATGCGTTCCATAAACACCCTCGTGGACTTCTTCCAAAATTTTCTTAGCTTCAACAGCGTCGACACATCTTAACAGTATCTAATCCTTTCTTCTTTTATACAGGATCTCTCCGTCCAAGACATAGTCACAAGCTAATCTTCTCAACGTCCTCTTATCGTTCTCGGTCGCTTGTTCAGGATATTCACGATTTTTCACATATCGCAATATATCTTGGTACCAGGAGTGATTATCTTTTTCCTTTTCATCCACATTATAACAATGGGCTGGGGCTTCGTAGATACTCATTTGAATAGGCTTTACATCCTCCTGTTTGCTTACTTTGATCATGGAGGCCAAAGTGGCCAAAGCATCTGCCATATAGTTTTCTTCTCGTGGGAGATAACTAAAAATGATATCGTCAAACTCCTCAATTAACCCAATAACTATCCTTCAGTAATTGATCAACTTGGGGTCTCTTGTTTCTCATTCGCCTTTTAGTTGGTAGATCACTAGTGCAGAATCTCCATATACTTTTAGCACTTTAATTTCACGCTCAATGGCTGCCCGGAGTCCGGTGATACACGCTTCATATTTTGCCATATTATTTGTACAATCAAAATCCAATTTGCAAGTGAACGGATAGTGATCTCCATTTGGGGATACAAGATTGCCCCAATCTTATTTCCTACAGCATTCGATGCTCCATCAAAATTTAACTTCCAAAGATGATCCTTTAGGGTGTCTTCCTTCGCTGCCGCTATATACATTAAATCCTCGTTGGGAAAATCAAAATTCAATAGCTCATAATCCTCTAAAGCTCTGCTAGCTAAAAACTCTGCTATTGTGCTCCCTTTCACAGCTTTTTGACTCACATAGACGATGTCGAATTCAAAAAGCAAGATTTGCCATCTGGCCATCCTTCCATTTAAAGACGTTGACTCCATCATGTACTTTAGGGGGTCTAATTTTGAGATTAACTAGGTCGTGTGGTACATCATGTATTGCCTCATTCTCCGAGTCGTCCAAATCAAGGCACAACACAATTTCTCAATTGGCGAATATCTCATCTCACACTCAGTGAATTTCTTGCTGAGGTAGTATATCGCCTTTTCTCTTCTCCCCGAACCATCATGTTGACCTAGCACACATCTCATAGAGTGATCAAACACTGTCAGATACAGGATTAATGGCTTATCCGGGCATAGGGGTGGCAATATTGGAGAGTTTGACAAGTACTGTTTGACCCTATCGAAAGCTTTCTGGCATTCATCATCCCACACACCTGGATTATGTTTCTTCAGAAGACGAAATATAGGATCACATTTCTTGGTTAACTGTGAAATGAACAGAGCAATGTAATTTAACCTTCCCAAGAAACCTCGAACTTCTTTTTGAGTGCGTGGCGGAGGCAATTCTTGTATAGCTAGGACCTTGTCTGAGTCAATCTCGATTCTCGTCTCGCTGACTATGAAGCCTAGCAAGTTTCTCGATCTAGCTCCAAAAGTACATTTTGTTGGATTAAGCTTTAGCTGGAATTTCCTCAGTCTCAAGAACAACTTTCTCAAAACTTGGATATGTTCAACTTCTGTTTGGGACTTTGCAATCATATCATCGACGTATACTTCAATCTCCTTGTGCATCATATCATGGAACAAAGTCACCATAGTTCTTTGGTATGTAGCTCCCGCATTTTTCAATCTAAACGGCATTTCTTTATAACAGAACGTACCCCACAATGTTATGAAGGTAGATTTTCCCATGTCTTTAGGATGCATTTTTATCTGATTGTACCCCGAGAATCCATCCATAAACGAAAACAGCGAGTAGCCTGCCGTGTTATCCACCAGAGTATTAATATGAGGCAAGAGGAAATTATCTTTCGGGCTAACCTTATTTAAATATCTGTAATCTACATATATTCTTACCTTCCCATCTTTCTTAGGGACAGGCACAATGTTGGCTACCCATTCTGAGTATTTGACTTCCTGCAAAAATCCGGCATCAAACTGCTTTTTGACTTCCTTTTTTATTTTTAGCACAATGTCTGGCCTCATTCTCCGGAGCTTCTGTTGAACTGGCTTGCAATCTTCTTTTATAGGGAGACGATGCATAACGATGTCAGTGCTTAACCCTGGCATATCTTGGTATGACCACACGAAGATATCTTTGAATTCCTGAAGTAACTCTACGAGGTATCATTTCATCTCTTCAGTTATGCACGTTCTAATTTTCACTACCTTCCCCTATTTTAAGGTCACAATCTCCACTGTTTCTTCATGAGGTAGAATTTGCTTTTCCTCTTGTTTTACCATTCTTAACAAGTCTGGAGATAAGCCACAGTCTATGTCATCTTCAAAGTCCTAGGATCCCTCTAAACTCATGTCTTGCTTAAAAAGAGATTCTAAATCCGTAGCAGTGTTACTCATGTCATTGATATCTGGGGACCTGTTGTAGGCACAGAAGAATATACAAAGAACGAATGAATTTGAGAATAACTATTTGCACAGTATGCTTATAAATGAAATGAAAGAATGATTCAGAACATAGGTCCAAGGAAAAAAAATAATGAAAGAATCTAAAAGAATGAGAAGATTTTTTTTTATTCAAAATGATCTCAAGTATGTATTTCATAATGAAGTTTAGACATAAGCTTATTTTACAAAGGAATGCTTATTGCTTCTAGGCTAAAAGAAACAAGTGTGTTCGGAACATTACTCTGAGTAAGCTCTAAAAACTACAGGAATTTCTTCTGCAGTCCAATTATTCAGAACACTCCCAGGTTCGTACGGGCAGATATTCGATAAGGTCCCCCTTTCAGTGATTTCTTCATGTATGGCATGATGTGCACGCTTTCCAACATTTCCTTAACATCTCCTTCATAGAACTTGATTTCTTTATTGTTCATCAGACTTTGTACCAAGTCCCTAAATTCTGCGCATTGCTGGATATCATGCCCCTCTTCATAATGGAACTCACAGTAGTCCCTCGAGTTTTCACAACTTCTTTCAGGATCTAGCATGCTCAGCCCCCTTTTTACTATCTCTTTCCAAACCCATCTCAAAGGAGTTTTTACTTCTGTGATATCAGCCTTGATTTTTCTCGCTGTCTTTCCCTTAATCGCATTTACTCCACCATCAGTGTGATTTGGTAGCGGATTATCAGCACTTGGTGTATCATCTAATTTTACAATGCCCATCTTAATAAGTCTTTCCACGACTTTCTTAAATGCAGTGCAATTTTCTATTGAATGCCCTAAAATTCCAGCATGATAGTCACATTGAGCATTTGCATCAAACCACTTGGGGTACGAGGGCTGCAATGGTGTTAGGTAGAAAGGGGACACTACATGTGCATCAAACAGGCTCTGATATAGCTCTCGGTATATCATTGGAATAGGAGTGAAATGAAGCTTTTCTGTATTCGTCATTTGACTAGATTCATGCCTTGGAGGTGTCTGAAGGCTAGTAGTTGTCGTCCTTGGTGATCCCACAGTAACTTGCTTCAAATATCCTTTGCTGTATGCTCCCACATTGTTGACCTCATTTTCTTTCTTTCTCGGGGCTGATCTTTTGGCGCTTTCCCCCGCATCTATTTTATCGCTTCTCACAACATTTTCAATATTTCACTGGACATCACTATGCCCGAGAAACTCTTGATGGCACTCCCCAACATATGATTAATGAATGGAGCTTTCAGGGTGTTGATGAAAAGCATGGTAGTTTCTTTCTCCAAATGAGGTGGCTGGACTTGTATGGCAACCTCTCTCCACCTTTGTGCATATTACCGAAAACTCTTACTTGGTTTCTTCTCCATGTTTTGCAAGGTAATTCTATTAGGGGTCATGTTTGTTACGTGAATGTACTGCTTTATGAATGCCTGTGCTAAATCCCTCTAAGAACCAATTTTGGTATGACTCAATTGATTATACCATTTGGATGCTGCTCCCATCAAACTGTCCTAGAAGTAATGTATTAGCAGCAGGTCATTGTTAACATACCCAATTATTCGGCGGAAAAACATGGTTATGTGAGCTTCGGGGTAACTAGTCCCATTGTATTTTTCAAATTCTGGCATCTTGAATTTGTGGGGAAGTATTAAATCTGGCACCAAACTCAGATCTTTAGCGTCAATTCCATGTTGCTTATCAGCGTTTTCCATGGCCCTGAATTTGTCCTCTAACCATTTGCATCGGTCCTCTAGCTGTCTTGGCAATTCAGACCTTGACCTTTCCCTTTTTGTTGCCTCATCAAAGTCGGAAATAATGGCATTAATTGGGTGATACCCTAAGTTAGAACCCGATCCTGCTTGGAAGTTTGTCGATATCGAAACACCCTCCTGAAATTGTTGAGGTTTAATTGTGATGGATGTTTTCCGTGGGTGCACCTCAGGATGCGTAGGGGTAAAACTCGAAGGATATAGTGGTCTTTCATTATCTTCACCAGTGTTAACCATGGGAGTCTTTCCTTTGTCTATTCCTCCCGCCAGTAGTTGAGTCAATTGAGTCATCATACTCTTTTGTGATTCCATTATTCGGTCCATCATATCCTGCTGGATCTTAGCAAGCTGCTCTTGCATTTGTAGTTGAAGTTTATCTTGCATCTCCCTTTGGAGTTGTTCCAGTCTTTCTAGTCTCTGATCCATTCGTCTTAGTTCGGGTACCGTAAGGATGTTTGGTTTTGTTAGTGTCCAGGTTAATGCTGAAATAATTTCAACCAATCAGGGTCTTCTCATGAAATCTAATGCATGTGATGTAATGCTATGTGAATGCATGAAATGAATGTAAAGAGGTGTTGATTCTGACTCAATTTCCTTTAGAAAGCTTTACTAGAGGGCAAAATTCTTTACATGAAACGGACTACCAATATACAGACAGCCGTATTGTCTTCCGTTTTATCAAGAAATTCTTACTCCGTGCCGAGCTCCCTAATTTAGCAATCTAACCTGAATAGATACCTCTCTCTAATATGAAAATGCATGCAAAGTAACAAAGATAAAACAAAAAGTCAGTATAATATAAACAAAATTCAAAGCATGAAAAAAATATTCAAGCGCCTATTTGGGTGACCACTAGGGTTTATCACAGCTCTACTTAGAGTGGGCTCTTAGGGCTTTCTATATGCAGTTCAGTTCTAAAGTTGAGGTATCTGAACCAGCAGATTCCTCAATCCTCACCCATTATAGGTTCATACGGATCGAGTTCGGTTCAGGGGAATACATTTCCCTATGGCTGCATGGAGATAAAAATCTCACGAAGACATAGGTACGGATGTACCTCGAAAGCGATTCACTATCCTGCATGGAGGTGAAAACCTCACGAAGGAGTAGCTTCTCACTCCCACTTAAAAGGGTGTGACCTAGCGGTCATGTAATATGTTGCAAAAGTATTCTACAAGACTTAAACCACAACAATCAAATGAGATGACGCAATCGAATGCAATAAAAGTATCGTAATTTTTCAAATCAAATTTTCAATTTTCGACGAAAGGACAGAAATTAATCAATTTTAAGGCTTGACTCTCTTTTTGGAAGTCCCCAGTGGAGTCGCCAAGCTGTCGAAACCATTTTTTTAAGTTTTGGAAAAACGGGGATTGACTTTGAAAACAAAAAATGGAGTCGCCACCGACCCCTTTTTGAGGTGTGATCGAATCACCTTGAAAATGAAAACTTTGATTTATTTAATCATATTTTGGTCTATAAAAACTCGAGAAAACGGGTTCGGGAGTCGGTTACATACGAGGAAGGGTTAGCACCCTCGTAGCGCCCAAAAATTGGTACCTAATTGATTACCTAATGTCTTAATGTCATAAATCTGAAAAGATTCTAGATTACGATCTGTTTGCTTAAGATACATTTGGATAGAATCAAATTGGATGCCAAAACTTCTTATTTCGAAGAAATAAAATGTCGTACTCAGTAAGTTAGGGCACAACATCTTATATTCTCGAAATTAAAAGTTATCTTTTGATTTTCAAAAGCTATGTGATAAAGTTTGAGAAAGGTATTCGATTATTTGGACTTTACGAAAAATTGGAACCCAGTAATTAGGGCACAATTCCTCAAAATTCCCAAATACGGAACATTGCCTCTCTCTTTTTTGAAATTCTTATCTCGAGATGATAAAACATCACACCCAGTGAGTTAGGGCGCAATGTCTCAAATTCCCGAGAATAAGTTTTTTCTTATTTAAAATATTTCAATTTAAGAAAAATGAAAAGGGGACTCGGTTGCTAGGTTTTAACGAAAAGAATCGGAACCCAGTAAGTTAGGGCACGATTTTCTTGAAACCTCTAAACATGAGCATTGCCTTATTAAAAAAACTTTGAATGATTTTGAAATTTGAATGACATTAAACTCGATTTTCTTTAACAAATAAATCGTAATGAAATGATAATATACAAAGCAAAATAGCAATATATACACAAAAATATTACAATGATGAATCACAAATAATTAATGGTTACAAATTAAGAAATAAAATCCATACAATAACAAACATCATATAACACAATATCAACCTTAGCTATCGAAGAAAATGGAGCAAAGTAGTATACAAAAACAAATGTAAAATGAAGAGTAACTAAAAACCAATATTATATAAAATTATTTAAAGATAAGATATGCGTGAAATAACCAAAATAATTAATACATAATGTCTTAAAATAAGTAGTCATAAAACAATTTTTAAAGTGATAAATAAAAGTATGAAATAATTTATATATATATATGAATGTTCAAAGTAAATAATATGAAGGAAATATTTAAAATAAATACTATATGAATTTAATATAGATAATATGTGTAAAAAATTTTAAAATAAAATACAACAATAAAAAAACCTTTCAGAACAGTGAATAAACAAATAGATTAAAACAGGTTAAGGAACAACTTGAAATCCGAACAAATTCAGGGTTAAAATTGAAAAACATTGCTAGAGACTGAAATGAAACATGTACAAAGATGCATGGATTAAAAAAAGAATATTCCCGCGCTATTTAAATGATGTCACTTTATACTGGAATAAAGCGAACAAATGACGAAATTAACAGGTAAATTTGAAGAAACAAAAGAATTGAATTGCAAACACAAGGAAAAAAGGAAGGTCTATAAACGTAAATAACCCATTTACTCAAAACGCGCGGATCCTTCCCTGGGTCGAGTCACTCGCGCGGGTATCGCCCTTGAACGGGGCCGTTTTGGGTTCAAAAGACCCACGCCAAAACGACGTCGCATAGGTCTGCTTTAAATACCAAAAAACCCCAAAAAACTTCATTTTAAACATCCCTTCTAAAAAAACAAATTAAAACTCTCTCAAAAAACCTTCTGCCCTCCGAACACAGGCCCAGGTTTGGTCGAGTTCCGGTCATCGGGCCGCCGTGCTCCGCCACCATCCGCCGTCGTGCGCGGTTGCTGGAGGCTCAAAAACTGATTGTTTCTAACCTTTTAAGTGCCCTAAGCCCAAATCTACCCCTCAAAAAGCCAAAACCACTCAAAAACAATCGAAAGAAGTATGAAACGCTTCGGTTTCGGCTCAAAAATGCTTCGATTTCGGCTTTCGATCGTCACAAAAGGTAAAAAACTTTTATGCCTATTCTATTTCTATGTGTATGTATAATATATTTGAAGCAAAATAGACTACCAAAATCTGAAATATACCTCTATTTTGATATATCTGTATTTGAAAAATCGTAAAAAAAATACAGTGGTTTCTTAGGCTTTTTATGTAGCCGATTCAAAAAATAAAATAAAAAATACAAGAGTTTTCTTTTTTGTTTTTCTGTATTTGTTGTCTTTTGTTCTCTTGTGTAGGTACGGAAGGCAGATGTGGTGTTCAGAGGCTCACTGGTAGTACGGAGGCGCGCGTGGAGGTGTGGGTGGTGGTGCGCGTAGAGGCACGCGCACCGCGTTGTTAGGGTTGTGACGCTAGGGTTTTCTGAAGGTTCAATCTATTTTGGGCCATTTGGGCCAACTGGGATTGGGTTATGTATTGGGCCAATTTTGTATTTGGGTTTGGGTTTGATGAAATGGACATTTAATTATTGGACTGTTTTTGGATTTTTATAATTTCGTTTTTGTATTTTATTTAATTTTATTTTAATATGGTTTATAACGGGCCCGGGCAAATTTTAGGCCCTACACATAGGTATTTCCCTTTATCTAAGTAATTACCTTTAGTTCAAAACCGACAAAATTGACATTCTCACTAAAGATTCATTCAAATCACTCAAAGTGTTTAAGGTTAAAAAATTAAGCACTCAAAAGTCAAACATGAAAAATCATTACCATAGGCTTGCATGAAAATCAAATCTCCACCACTATAAAATGAGATGATACACAAATCAAAAGGTGTTTGAAGGGTTGTAATGGGGCTTAGTTAAAGGCGTGGATACAGGCTGAAAAAAAGGGTTAGAATCGAGATCGAATTGAAAAATTGCGAAACTAGAAAAATAAACTAATACTGAATAATTATATCAATTGAAAACTTATCAAGAATAACATGAGCTTCTTCTCAAAAATATGAAATTAACCGTTTAAGCTCCAATAACATAGAACTAGTTATAATCAATATAAATGTAATTTTTTTTTCACTTTTTTTTTTATCTGAGAACAAAAATAATGGATAATAAGAAATAATTTACCAACTAAACAAAAGAACATAGTTAGGCAACAAACCAAATCAAACCTCAACAAAAAGAGAGTCAATAAAACGGGAACAATTCTCAACGAATCAAAAATAAGTTAAGATTAACATCAATGGGTAAATCAAGAAACTATTTGTTAGGCTCAAAGGGGTTCACTAAGGGTTAATTATGAAGGTAGGTTTTTTATGGGATAAGTAGGTTAAAACCTAAGTGCCTTTATCATCTCAGTATATCAAATCAAAGGTGTGGTCTCGACATGCATAATCAAGCAAGTTCTAGAATAACCAATCAATATTGACACACTCATAACCAGTAATAAAGTGAGCAAGAAAAGTGTATCCTCTAAAGGCTCAAAATCTCACAAAAATTATGGTTTTTTATGTCAAACCTGGAAATCTCAAACTTCAAGGTAATACCTCAATTCAAGGAAACAACCTAGCAATTTTTTAATTCTGAAAATAGACTTATGATGCTTGATTCTCTCATGTCTTAAAGTTTAAATAATCAATGCACAATTACCTATGAATTTAATCTAAAACATATCAATAATAATCACAAATCGATAAAAATTCATTCTAATAGTAATATGAGAAAGTTACTTGAACACAAGGCATAATTCAGGGATTTGTAACAATCATATAAGTAACCTCCCCACACTTAAGATGTATATTGTCCTCAATGTACAAAAATAGATAATCATAGTAGAAACAAAATATCATAAGAGAGGGAGATAATTGAAACTGCCCTGAATATTGGATGAAATCCCCAGAATAGTGAAAAGCAAAATTGTAGATAAATGTAGATGTAGTGCATGATTCTGAACAACTGATAAGAAAATAAACACAATGCTGAAGAAGATTAAAGGGTTACTTGATTAGAAACAACCATAATAAAGAAAATATAGTTCAAAAAATATAAAAGCGAAAAAGTCTAGGAAAATACAAATAAACAGAAAAATAAAAATAAAAACTAATAATAAAAATTAAAATAAAATAAAATAAATTTAAATGGACTAAATGGTCCTCATCATCAGACGCACCAGCATTGTGAGTCGTCGGCGCTAGAGGAGCAATATGGAAATACTAACAAATCTACTGCAATGTCGCATCAATACTGTCGAACCTCTGAACACAGTACTGATGAAAGCTAGTGAACTCCTCGGTGGATACTCCTCGGAGGCTAGCAACAAAAGGAACAGGTCGGTGACTCGAAGGAGGCTGTGGTGGGTCCTCGTGATAGGGAGGAACATCATCAGTGAAGTTCTTAGGTTCATTCTCATCATCAGAATGAAACAATCGGTACTGAGGGGGGTCCATTCCACGAATCCGCTCGATCATCCTCATGTGTATCATGCTCGAGATACCCTATGGGGACATCTGACCTACTAGTGGAAGTGTAGAGGACTGCTCCAATGTGTCGAGGAGACCGAAGTGTTGAGTGAGGCGAGTCATGTAAGGGCCTAAACAGATGGGGCCCTTCCTGTGGCGGTCAGTCTGATGGCAGAAGGCTCAAGCTATAAAGTATGCCAAATCAAATATATGCTCGTGTGCCATGCTCCATAGGAAGTAAGGGTCGTGAGTGCTAACGACTTCGGTGGTCTCTCTCTGACCTGTCAAAGTGTGAGCTAAAAGTGCGTGAATGTACCTAAGGCCGAAGAGAGAAAAGTCGCCTTCGAGTGATTCGCGTCATATGGTATTTGACTAGCTGTAAGATCGACCTAGCAACATGATGGCGAATGATGGATATGCTGATAAAGTCGAAGGAAGTCCTCGGCGCTCATAAAGTCTTCTGTGTAAAGTCCCATGGCAGCAACGAACTCAAGGATGCTCATGTGGCTCACCAAACCACAAGGTTGAGAAGTGATGGTGCCGGGCTCGTCATTAACCTTCATCACCTGCTATACCAAAAACGTCGAGCAAAACTCCAACGTCAGCTCCATGTAGGTGGGCTCGATGATGGTAAAGAATCTATCCCACGGAGCTATAGCGATAATGGAGCGTACGTCATCAATGAGTCAGACCTGCTCCAACGCGGCCAAGGCTGAGTGGTCATGCTCGAAGGAGCTGATATAAATCCTCTTTGGCACTCGTCGAGAATTGGAGATAGGGGTGGCTGGCCTCGGTGAAAGCACTCGAGGAGGTCGCTGGAACAATGGAAATGTGCAAGTGTACACAATCACAACAAGTAATAAAGCGACAAGTAAATGTCGAGTTATCGTACCCACAGGGACTGTAAAAGAATTATTTATGAAAGTAATTTTAAACACTTTGGTAAAGGAAAAATATTTGGTTTTAAAAAGAGATAATAATAAAAAAAACTAAGAGTTAAAAACTAAGTGAAATAATTAAAATAAAATAAAGAAATTCTAGTGCACGATTCCAAATATAATTTAATCAAGATGATATAATTGTGTTGGATTAATTATATTTCCTTACCTTAGAATTATTAAACTTATGCTTATACTTGCTACGAATAAATCACGGCAACTCGGTAATTTGATAACTTATGAACATATTTACAAATCAAGAATCCATTCATCTCCTGTACATATTTCTATGCCAATTCGACCGATTAAACAGATTTATAAAGGTAAACATGTTATTGCACATACATACTTATTAAATTAAATAATCTCTCGCATATTCCTATGTCGATTCAAACGATTAACTCAACCTAATAAGCATATAAGGACTATGTGAGGTAACAAAGTATCCTTACCTTGAAACAGTTTAATCACAATAATCCTGTAAAATATGCAAGGCATATGTATCGCCAAATACAATGCTAATCTAATCTTCAGCTACCTTAGAAGAATTAAACATGCACTGATTAAGTACTGTGTCCATTAATTACAATTTCAATGCATTTAAATAATTAATTCTTTAGTTATCTAAATAATTATAATGCCAGAATAACTTAGGCGTGATTTTACTTAATCAAGCATTTTACCGAGGCCTATAATAGCATAAACATAAATTTAACAAATCAAGAGGACGAAATGCAATCAACCCAACACGACTTAATTCAAGCTAGATTGATTAAAATAACCATTTCAAAGACATGAATATTCATAGATATGTTCATAATAAAAACAACAGAAATTAAAAAGATATTGAACAAGAAGCAAATCCGGTGTTTCTCTGTGGCTTGACTGATTGCTCCTTCTTTCGTCTCTATTGTCCTTGCCGATCAAGGCTTCTACGAACACTCACTTGCTACCCCAAATGGCAGAGAAAACAACTCTTTTCCAATAGGGGAAATCAGCACACGAAGGCTTGGTTTTTTTTTGGAGAAAAAGAGAGAATGGAGAGAAGAGAAGTGATGAGAGAATGAGAGTGTTGAGGGATGATTTGAATGGGAAGCAAAGGGGGGTTTATATAGCTGAGGATGGATGCTAAAAATAGCAAATTTCAGTAGCCAAAGAGCCCCCTCATGGTCGGCCATCTTACATGGCAAAGTTGAGACTTTCAACTTTGCTAAAATTAGCCTGGGGCAAATCTGTAAAGCCATAATTTAAGGTGGGGTTTGAATGCAATTTGGAAGTCTTCCAAGGGCCGTTTTGTAAGCTCATTTAATCAGCTAAAATTCTGATTTGGGTCAGCATTTGAACGGTTCTGGGCTGCCCAATTTGTGGCTGGTTCGGTTCGCTCAATGCGGTTCAACTGGGCCCTTTTCTCCATAATTAATTAAAATTAATTTATTTAGCCCAATTTAAATTGGGAATAAATTAAAATTAATTATATTATGAATTAATATGCATATTTGGACAGTCTTAGGGTGGAAATTATTTCGCCTTGTTACTTCGAATTGCTTCTCGATTTTGTTCTTCTAACGGTGTCTGCCGGGTCAATTTTCGCCCTTTGTATGATTCTGCCAAAAATAATCAAAATTCACTAAAAATTATTGTAAAATTGACTAAAAATTAACATGTTCAAATTTTTAATACAATTTAATTATTTTATAAAAATTAATTATTTTATGACAAAAATTCTATCTAAAATGCATGATTTTAAGTAAAATTAGGTATGAAAAAGTATATAAATTTTTGTGTTTCCACACCCCAAACTTAAATCATTTCTCGTCCTGAGTAATGCACAAATTTCAGAAAGAATTTCTCGGAAACACTTTTGAAAAACTCTTTCAGAACAACTTTCTTCTCAAGATTATGAATTTAATATACTTAGGCTCAAAAATAAGAAATTTGATAATTATGCTACTTAAGTATACATTTCGTTCAAATTACATCCAACAACTATTATAATAGCAAACCTAGACTAAATGCCTCTTTAACAAAGACATGTTAATCCTTACCAAATTGATTTTTTATTCCCTTATTCAAGACTAAGCTGCAATCATTAAGTTTAACTTATATCTTCATATGTTGATCTTAGCAATTTCTCTCCACTAATGTAGGTAACATAGAAACTTCAATCAATAGGTCTTTATTAAGGTTGTAACGTGGCTAGGCTATGGGTAGGTAAAAGATAGATAAATTTTGGCTTAAAAACCCTAGACTCAGCGTAAAATCGAACCTTCGGAATTTTTACCTTCGATACACCAACTTATTTTACTTTCACATGCTCTTTTGTACATCTATTTTCTTTCGAGTACAGTTTTTTTTTTTGTTTCAAATTTGAGCACTTGCTTCATGTACTACAATTTTCGAGCAATTGATACTTCTTTTCAATTCCCCCAAACTTATTTTCAAACAATATTCTGAATAGTACTGAGTCTAGTGTTTGGGACAATTTTAAAGATAATGAAGAGAAAAGTGATGGCTAAATATTGCAAAGGTCCAAATAAAACTAGGCCATATAGTCTCAAAGTTGGGTTTCAAAGGATAATTTTATCATGGTCGGTTTGAAAGGCTCCAACGGTCCAAACAATAATTGCCTAAATCATTTTCAATATTTCATGCTTTCTAGGATTTCGCCTTAAGAAATTACTAAGTCAATTCTAAAGACTTAAACTTTCATGCATGCTTTATTAAAAATACATTCATATCATTATTAAGCTAACATAATAACTTATTGAAATAATAGAAATTTATTAATACTGAAGTTTAGCATACTTAACAAAATTTCAAATTATTGAACAAAATATATCCTAATCATAATTAAAAGAAAATTTTATTCTGAGTGGAATTAATTCAAATTTTCGGTCCCCCTACTTAAAGTGAACAATGTCTTTATTGTTTAAAGTGAATAAATACTATACTCCAAGTAGGATTTTAGAAAAGAGGAGGTGAGTCAAATTGACTACTTAAGTACCAAGCTCTCTCTAAATCCAATCCTAGACATATATATACATATTGCCACACTTTAGCCTTTGTGACTTGTTCAGATTTTGTTCATGATTCCTATCTCTTGTTTTATTGTGCAAAAATAAAAATTCCTAATTAACCTAATCCTAAAATAACTTAAGAATAAAAATAAAATAAAGTTGATGTCCCCCCTTTTTATTTGTTTGTCGATCCTTCCAAATTCGACTCATCTTTTGCTCCATCATTATTACCTTTGCATGAATTGCTTTTCTCCCTCTTCGATAATGAACTCCATGGTTCGAATATGAAATCTAGAAACTCAGGCACAAAAATAAATGGGTCATTATAAATTTTCCTAAGGGTAATCATCATAGAGTCATCCCTTATTTTTTAGTATCTCAGTAGGCTTGTTGCTGCCATTGCATGTGTTGCATTAAGTCCATCAGATTTGACAGCTCATCTCGAAGATTTAGGCTAGGCGGTAGAACTCCAAACATTGATGTTTCGATATCAGGTTCAACTTCTGGTTCCATTGGTTCTGCCTCATTAGGAACTTCAGTTGATTGCTCTGGCGAGATCTCTGTGGGGTCATCTTTTGCTTCTTCGAGATCCTCGCTCTCTTCAACTCGTTGCTATAGAAGAGATTCTCCAGCTACTCGGTAGAGGTCCCAATCGGTGATTGTGCCTTGACTATACATGTCTTCTTTACGTTCGCATGAATTTTTGCTTTTAAGCACATAATTGTTATCGTAAAGGGAAAATAAGCTGGTCCAGAAAGTCTAACGGCACAATTTTGCATTTCTCTTAGGATGATTTTGCCCACATCAATGGTCTTTCCAGTTAGAATCGAGTATGATAGGACCATTCGCTCTAATGAGATTGTAGTCCCATGCGAACTAGGCATAAGGCTGAAATAGAACCATACATTCGCAAGTGGTGTCAAATATTCTCTTCAACAGATGTGGATTCCTTGCTTTGACACGGTCCACTTAGAACCTGGAATTGTAAGTTCATCGAGAATTTCTTGCAAATTTTTAGGTTTAATGTTGCTCAACAAAGACGAATATTCATCATTTTCGAAATCAGGTAATTCAAAGAACTCATTAATAGCATTTGAATTTATTGGTACCTTGATTCTGCGAACTAGAACTTCAGTCAATTCGCTTGAGGTTAAGTTCACATAGAATTCACGAACTAGTTCCTGATCCACAGTTGGTTTCTTTTCACAAAACAATTCTCAATTGAGGGCTTTAGCAACTTGAAGAATAAGTGCCATAAAGTCTCTGTAGTTACTTTCCTTCAATGTGAAGTTTTTCTCTGGATGCAACTGTTGATTTTTGAAGATACTTTCGTATCTTACTTTGGCTTCTTCATAGTGGAACTTATTTTGCCTTTCATCGATTTGGGTGGAGGCACGAGTTCTTTTACAAGGCATAATTGACCTGAACATAAAATGGAAAAAAATTATTTTATCAAAAAATTAATTAAAAATTATTAATAATTCATAATAAAATTAGGTTTTACCACCTTTTTTTGAAAAAAAAATGTAAGAACTCTTAAAAATAATAATGAAGAAATATATGGTAATTTAAAAGAAGGGTTGGAGGCTTAAGGGCTTGGTGTGTGGGAGAAGGAGGTGCGCTGTACAAGTGCTTGGAAGGCAGTTAAGCGCGCGGGTAGATGGTGTGGGAACAGGCAACAATGCGCAGCAGGTGTTAGTTCGGTAAGCAGCAGCGTGCGGAACCTTCGGCAAGCAGGCCTGGTGCGTTGGGACGTGTACGGGCGCTAAACGGAGGTGCGAAACACGGCTTGGGCAGCTGGAGCTGGAGCAGCAGGGTCAGGCACGCAATGCAACGCGCGATGGACAGGTATGAGCATAGTCTGCTGGGCTTGTGTTGGCCGACTGCTGGGTGATGTTGTGGCTAGGGCTTGCGGCACTTAAGGGATTTTGTGTTTTGGGTTTTGAGTGATGAATGAATGTAGGGAAGTAAGGGTGGAATTTATAGTGAGAGTAGTAGAAATTACAGTAGAATTCTTAGTAGAATTTAACAATTAAAATATTCTAGTTCTAATTCTATTCAAAGTTAACAACAATTAATAATTAAATAAATGCATATTAAATTATTAATGCCATTAATTTATTAAAACAAAAATAAAATATGATTAAAATTAAACTAATCCATATTCTATGCTTAAGTTGATAAAAATTAATATATAAATTATAAGAGATATAATTATATATAAAATTTTATCATATTTATATAAATATATATATAAAGTAAAAATATTTATTTTAGATGCCTTTTGGAAATATTTACAAAAAGAGGCACCTAGTTTATATTATTTACGAAATTAGCAACCAAATTTTAAAAATAATTCAATTAAGTCCCTAGACTTAATGAAAATTTGAAATTGAGTTGCAATTTAAAACTTGGATCACAATTTGACCCTTTTATTTGAAAAATTAAAAATTTATTTTGTCATTCAAGGAATAATATCTTGGAAAATTATGTAAAAATAAATTCCCAAGAAGATTGGATGGGTCACAAGTGGTCCCGCTTAAGTTCCAATCTCCTAGACAGAATTTATTTAAACATAATAAACCCGAAAATATACCCTACATAATTTATTAAAAACAAGAAAATTTAAATATCTGATAAATTGAACAAGATTTGATCCCGTTCAGGTTTTTCTCCATAATAATGTTTCAAACGCTAAGCAATGACTTGAAAATTACCTCCCTTACCTTGGAGTTCAACAACTCCATATAGATAGATGTGATGAATCGTAAATGGACCGGACCAACGTGATTTTAACTTACCTAGGAAGAACTTCAATCTGGAATTAAATAACAAGACTTGCTGACCTGCTTCAAATTCTCTAACTCGAACGTGCTTGTCATGCTATTTCTTGAGTCTTTTTTTGAGTAATTTGGCATTTTCGTATGAGAACATTTCGACTTCCTCTAGCTCGTTGAGTTGGAGTATCTATTTCTCTCTAGCAAGCTTAAGATCCAAGTTGAGTCATCGAAGAGCCCAGTAAGCTTTGTGCTCTAACTCTAGAGGTAGATGACAGGCTTTCCCAAAGACCAACCTGTAGGGTGACATTCCTAAAGGTGTCTTGTATGCTGTTCTGTAAGCCCATAAAGCATCATCTAGTCTCTTGGACCAATCTCATCGGTTCGAGCAAACTACCTTCTCAAGTATGCCTTTGATCTCCTTATTCGCCAGCTCAGCTTGCCCCTCCATTTACGGATGGTAAGCTGTAGCAACCTTATGTTTCACTCCATGTTTATCTAACAACCGTTTTAACCACTTGTTCATAAAATGGGTCCCTTCATCGCTGATAATAGCTCTTGGGGTTCCAAACCTTGTGAACACATGTTTCTACAAGAACTTCATCACAACCTTAGCATTGTTTGTTAGATAAGCTTCAGCCTCGACCCACTTGGACACATAATCTACTGTTACCAATATGTACCTGTAACCGAAAGACGGAGGGAAAAGACCAAGAAATTCAATACCCTAAACATCAAACAATTCTACCTCAATGATATTTGTTCGAGGCATCTCATTTCTGTTGGTGACATTTCCAACTCTCTGCCATTGATCACAACTCTTTACGTAAACATATGCATCCTTGAATAGTGTGGGCCAAAAAAATCCGGCTTGTAATACTTTGGCAGCAGTGCGAGTACCTCCGAAGTGTCCCCCACTTGGAGCTAAGTGATAGTGGTATAAAATCTTTGGTATTTCATCTTTTGCCACACATATCCTGATCATTTGATCTGCACACTTTTTAAACAAATATAGCTCTTCCCAGAAATAGTACTTTGCATCGTGAAGAAACTTTTTCCTTTGTTGATACGTTTTATCAATTGGCATCAAACCACAAGCTAAATAGTTAGCAATATCAGCAATCCAAGAAATATTATGTACATGATTTACCTTCAGTATGTGTTTATCTGGAAATGTCTCCTGAATCGGTACAAGTGGAAAATTTCCCTCTTGCGGCTCTAATCTGGACAAGTGATCTGCTACTTGGTTTTCTACTCCTTTATGATCTTGAATTTCTAGATTGAACTCTTGAAGTAGAAGTACCCACCAGATCAATCTCGGCTTAGCGTCTTTCTTGGCCAGTAAATATTTAATTGCCGAGTGGTCCGTATAAGCAGTCACTTTGGTACCTATAAGATAAGATCGAAACTTGTCGAAAGCAGATAAAATAACAAGTAACTCTTTTTTCGTTACCATATAATTCAGTTGTGCTCCTGTTAGAGTCCAACTTGCGTAGTAGATAGGGTGAAAAACTTTGTTCATTTGCTGGCCCATGACAGCTTCAATTGCGAAGTCACTTCTGTCACACATCAATTCGAATGGCAGATCCCAATCTAGTGTGACGATGATGGGTGTCGTAACTAATCGATTCTTCAACTCTTTGAATGCTCTTAAAATTTCATCATCAAACTCGAGCGTCCTTCTCCAATAATTTGCACAAAGGTTTTGCAATTTTGGAGAAGTCTTTGATAAATCTACAATAAAAACCGACGTGGCCCAAGAAACTCCTAACACCCTTTACAGATGTTGGAGGTAGGAGTTTCTCAATAACGTCTACCTTTGCTTTGTCTACCTCGATTCCATGTCTTGATATCCGATGTAACACCCCTTACCCGTATTCAATGCCGGAATAGGGTACGAGGCATTACCGGAATTACAAATTTATTTATCAGACATTTTATTTTAATTCAATATTTATATTTGAAACCAATCAAAATCAAACATATGGCCCCTTAAAGATATTCATTTTTCTCGTCATGTCTTACTTGAATTTATTACTCGTTTCATCATACTTAATTACCTTGTATTAACATATTAAAGATAATCACATATTTTCATGTCATGATAAATATCATTCACTTGCCGTTTCTTCATAAACATAAAACAGTTAATTCATCATATCAATATTTCACGTACCATCAACTTATATTTCCTTATATCACATAATTAAGTTACACGAACTTACACAGTTAAATTTGCGAAATATCAAGATTCAGGGGCACTTTGGAAATTTTTATTTTCATTGATTTTTCAGTTGATCTTAATCTAAATTAATAATTTCATTCAATTTTGCAATTTTAAATAATAAAATAATCCATTTCATGCAAATTGGTTATTTCCATATTTTTACAAAATTAATCACAAAATTTTACTTTTATTCAATTCGGTCTCTGAGCCTAAAACATTTCAATTTAGCCATACTACTTAAATATTCATACATATTTTCCTCCTCCTCCTCTCCATTCCACTTCCTTAATGTATATAACATGCTATAAGTAACATTATCAATAATTTCATTAATTACTCATAAGTAGATTCAAAACTGTCCATTTGAGTTATAGTCACTAAATTATTTATTTCTAGAGCTACAGAACTCCAAATGAAGAACCGTTAATTTTTCCTGAAACTAGACTCACATATCTTCTTGTCATAAAATTTTCAAAATTTTTGATTTAGCCAATTAGTACAGTTTATTCTTTAAAGTCACCCCTGTTCTGCTGTCTGGCAGTTCCGACCCTTCTTCACTAAAAATTAATTATCTTTTTATATAGAATTCATATGATGTTATGGTTTATTTCTTATAAAACTAGACTCATTAAGGAATCTAACCATATAAAATATGTTCCCAAATTATTTTTATACAATTCTTAGTGAATTTCTAAAGTAAGAACAGGGGATCACGAAGTTATTCTAAACTAGTCTTACAAAAATTTAAATATCTCAAAATGTAGACTTCCTTTGCTTTATCTGTTTATTTTATACGAAAATAGACTCAATAAGCTTTAATTCCATATCTCACTCAACTTCTAATTCTATTTATACAATTTTTAGTGATTTTTCAAAGTTAGACAACTGCTGTTGTCCAAAACTGCTTTAGTGTAACATGTTGATTTCTATTTTGTCCCTAATTCCACAATTCATACAATTCAATCCTTGCTCAATTAACCCCTCAATTAAGCTAATTTTCTCATTTAATACTTTTCTCTATCATTTTAAACTACTTCATAACTTTTGAAAATCAGAATTTTAACACTAGGCCTTAATTTCAGCTATTTCACAATTAGGTCCTAAAACCAATTTCCATCAATTTCACTTGATAAAATCATCATATAACAAAATTAAAGCTTCAAATCAATATTTATTCATCATATTCTTTTAGCACTAATCCACATCAAATTTAAAAATTTACCATAGAATCATAAACTAATGAATTAATAAGTTGGACTCAATTGTAGAAAGTCCAAAAACATAGAAATTTCAAGGAGAAAGCAAGTATTAAACTTACATGAAGCTTGAGTATGAAAACCAACTTGAACTCTCTTCCATGACTATTTTTCAGCTGAAGAAAATGAAGAGAATTTAAGAGAATTCTCCAGATATTTCAATTTAATCCCCTTTTTATTTAGCTAATTTTGGAAATTTTCTAATTTTCCCCCTTTTTCTTCTTTCTCTTCTCTTCTTCTTTCTTTCCTTCCCCTGCTCTCTGCTTCGTTTTGTTTCTGTTTCTATTCCCTTTTTTTTTCTTTGGATTATTATATAATATAATATTATAATATTATAATAATATACATTAAAAAAAATCTCAGATTTTATCACGTTCACCGCCTCAACTATGCAAAATGGTATAATTACCATTTTGATCCTTCATAATTTCTTTTAATCTATAATTTAACTTTTACTTTCATTTCAGTTTAGTCCTTTTCATTTAATTTCCTACCCAAACGTTAAAATTTTCTAACGGAAGTTTAATAATAGCTTAATGACACTCCATAAATATTTTTAAAAATATTTATGACTCACTTTATGAATTCGAGGTCTCAATACCTCGTTTTTGGCCCAATTTTTCTCATTAATCCTTTCAGTTCACAAAATTCACTAATTTTAAAATATTTCTAAAATCACACTTAACTTATAATTATCGATTAACAAAATTTTCTAACTTTTCGTCAGATTTAATGATCTCGAATCACTGTTTCGACACTATTTAAAATTGGGCTGTTACATCCGATGCCCTAGAACAATCCCTTCTTGTACCATGAAATGGCACTTTTCCTAGTTGAGTACTAGGTTTGTTTCTTCACATCGTCTTAGTACCTTAGCTAGATTGGCTAAACAATCATCATAAGTTTCTCCAAATACTAAAAAGTCATCCATAAAAACTTCCAAACACTTCTCAACCATGTTAGTAAATATTAACATCATACATCTTTGAAATGTAGCAGGTGCATTACATAAACCAAATGGCATGCGTCTAAATGCAAATGTACAGTACGGGCAGGTGAATGTCGTCTTGTGTTGATCTTCCAGTGCTACTATAATCTAATTATACCTTAAGTATCCATCGAGAAAACAGTAATAGTCTCGCCCCGCGAGTCTATCAAGCAGCTGGTCCAAGAACGGCAAAGAAAAGTGATCTTTCCTGGCGCTTTGTTCAGCTTTTGGTAATTGATGCAAATTCTCCATCCCGTAACTGTTCTGGCCAGTATCAACTAGTTATTTTCGTTATCAACGACCGTGATACCTCCTTTTTTTGGGCACGCACTGGACCGGACTTACCCATGAACTATCTGAGATGGGGTAAATTATACCCGTATCCAACCACTTGATAATTTCCTTCTTTACTACATCCTTCATGATGTGGTTCAGTCTCTGCTGTCCATCAATCGTTCCTCTCTCGCCATCTTCTAATATGATCTTGTGCATGCATACAGATAGGCTAATACCGCGAATATTGGCTATGGTCCATTCGATAGCCTTCTTGAATTATTTCAAAACTATGATAAGTTTCTCTTCTTGTTTAGAAGTTAATTCTGCTGAAACAATCACAGGCAGAGTAGAAGCGTTACCTAAATAAACATATTTTAAGTGTGTAGGTAATACCTTGAGTTCTAACTTAGGTGGCTCCTCGATTGATGCTTTTGGCTGGGTGTAATCCCTTTTCTCTAATTTCAAAGATTCAAAACAGGATTGCAGATTAAATCCCTTTTGATTAGCTTCTAGCAGAGATAAGTATTCATTCTCCTCTTCATCATTTGGAGGGTCTGATGTCAGAATTTGTTCCAATGGATCCTCAACATAGTTGAGTTCTTTCTCCACTATTAATTCCTCTAAATCGGATACTGCAGAACAATCATCAACTGTGTCAGGAAATCGCATTGACTTAAAAACATTAAATGTTACCTGATCATCCTGAACACACATAACTCGCCCTTCTGCACATCAGTAAGGGTCCTTCCAGTTGCTAAGAATGGTCTTCCTAGGATAATAGATACTTCTTTGTCTGCTTCAAAGTCTAGAATTACAAAGTCAGCAGGAAAGATAAATTTATCTACACGTACCAATACATAGGTCTAACTTGATCTGCTAAGGATTACAAAGTCTGCTAAGGATCGATCTGCTAGTTGAAGTGTAACCGTTGTAGGTCTAACTTCACCTATCCCCAACTTTCTAAATATTAACATAGGCATCAAGTTAATACTCACAACTAAGTCATATAATGCCTTACCACAATAGGTTGCTCCAATATTACACTGTATGGTAAAACATCTAGGATCCTTCAATTTTGGGGGTAGTTTGTCCTAAAGATATGCACTGCATTCCTTCGTCAGGGCTACCGTCTCAAATTCTCCAAGTCTTCGTTTCTTAGATAGGATATCTTTCATGAACTTGACATAATTCGACATTTGCTCAAGTGCTTCAACCAACGAGATGTGATGTGAAGTTATTTAAGTACGTTAAGGAATTTCTTGAATTGAATCTCCTGACTCTGCTTCTGAAGTCTTTGAGGGTAGGGTGGTGATGGTTTCTTTACTGGGACTAGTTATGGTTGATTCGTCTTCTGTGGTAATTCTGCATCTAACGGAGTTGTTAGTTGATCAGATTTAGCTGGTTCTAAGGTTACCTTGTCGGGTTTTGCAGATTCTGGTTCTTGTGAAACTGGAATTTCAACACTCGGTTGAACTTCCTTTGAGTCTTGAGCCTCAGTTTGCTCATTTTCAGCTTTAATGGTATTAAGCTCTACCGTCTTTCCACTCCTCAATGTCAGCGCTTTGCAGTACTCCTTTCCTGAATTTTTTGGATTTTTTGTATCACTATGTAAGGTACCCTGTGGTTGGTTCCTAAGTTTAGTTGCAAGCTGGCCCATTTGGTTTTCCATATTCTTCAATGTGACTATTTGGCTTTGGATTAAGTCATCATTCTTTGCTATGTATGCCTTCAGTAAACTCTCCAAGCTGCTTCAGCTTGAACTAGTTTCTGAACTTGTTGAGGGAAATTAGGCTGCTGGGTTGGTCTAGGTTGGGTGCAAGTGTAACACCCCTTACCCGTATTCAACCCCGGAATAGGGTACGAGGCATTACCGGAATTACAAATTTATTTATCAGACATTTTATTTCATTTAGCATTTATATTTGAAACCAATCAAATTCAAACATATTGTCCCTTAAACATATTTATTTTTCTCGTCATGTCTTACATAAATTTATTACTCATCTCAACATACTTAATTATCTTGTATTAACATATTAAAGATAATCACATATTTACATATCATGAAAAATATCATTCAATTATCTCTTCTTCATAAACATAAATCAGTTAATTCATCATATCAATATTTCACGTACAATCAACTTATATTCCCTTATATTACATAATTAAGTTACACGAACTTACCTGGCTAAATTTTGCAGAAATATCAAAATTCAGGGGCACTTTGGAAATTTTCTATTTTCATTGATTTTTCAGTCGATCTTAATCTAAATTAATAATTTCATTCAATTTTACAATTTTAAATAATAAAATAATCCATTTCATGCAAATTGGTTATTTCCACATTTTTACAAAATTAATCACAAAGTTTTACTTTTATTCAATTTAGTCCCTGAGCCTAAAACATTTCAAATTAGCCATACTACCTAAATATTCATACATATTTTCCTCCTCCTCCTCTCCATTCCACATCCTTAATGTATATAACATGCTATAAGTAACATTGTCAATAATTTCATTAATTACTCATAAGTATATTCAAAACTGTCCATTTGAGTTATAGTCACTAAATTATTTATTTCCAGAGCTACAGAACTCCAAATGAAGAACCGTAAATTTTTCCTGAAACTAGACTCACATATCTTCTTCCCATAAAATTTCTAGAATTTTTGGTTTAGCCAATTAGTACAGTTTATTTATCAAAGTTACACCTGTTCTGCTGTCTGGCAGTTCTGACCCTTCTTCACTAAAAATTAATTATCTCTTCATATAGAATTCATATGATGTTCTCGTTTATTTCTATTGAAAATAGACTCATTCAGGATTCTAAACATATAAACTTAAGCCTCTAATTATTTTTCTCCAATTTTTTATGATTTTACAAAGTCAGAACAGGGGATCCTGAAATCCTCTGAACCAGTCTTACAAAAATATAAATATCTCAAATTACAGAATTCCTTTTCTTTCCCTGTTTCTTTCATATGAAAATAGACTCAATAAGCTTTAATTTCATATCTCATTCAATTTCTAATTCCACTTCTACGATTTTTGGTGATTTTTCAAAATTACTCTACTGCTGCTGTCCAAAACAGTTTTGTTATAGCTTATTTTACAATTAAATCCTTTACCCAATTCTAACTTCAAATTCTTTCAATTAAACCACTAATTCATCTTTTTGTTCATCATATGCTATATTCAACAGCTTTAAAACTTCAAAAACTTCAACTTAAATTCATCAAAACTTTGTTCTAAAACTTATAAAGCATCAAAATTAAAAGAAAAGGACTAAATTAGCTTACCTATTAAACATCCAAGCTTTAAATCATCAATTTCTCCTTTTCTTTCTTTCTTTCTTTCTTTCTTTCCCCTGCTTTCGTCTTGTTCTCTGTTTCTTTTCTGTTTCAATTCTCTCCTTTCTCTCCCTTTTTTTTTTCTTTCCATTTGTTTGTTTATATATAATAATATAATAATATAATAATATAATATAATAATATAATAATATAATAATATAATATTAAACATAAAAAAAATCTATTTTCTTCACAATAACCGCCTCAACTAAATAAAATGACTTAATTGCCATTTTGGTCCTTTATACTTTCTTTAATCTATAATGAAACTTTTACACCTTTTTCAATTTAGTCTTTTTTATTTAATTACATATCCAAACGTTAAAATTTCTCAATTAAACTTTAATAATAACTTAATGACACTCCATAAATATTTTTAGAAATATTTATGACTCACTGTATGAATTCGAGGTCTCAATACCTCGTTTTTGGCCCAAATCTTTTCTTTTTTTTAATTAATTCTTTTAGTTCACAAAATTCACTAATTTTAAAATATTTCTAAAATCACACTTAACTTATAATTATCGATTAACAAAGTTTTCTAACTTTTTCGTCAGATTTAGTAATCTCGAATCACTATTCCGACACTATTGAAATTGGGCTGTTACAACTCTTCCCCCCTAAAAAAATTTCGTCCTCGAAATGTCCTTGTTATTTCGATCATGAACTTCATTATTTCTATAATTCTATAGCTCCTTTGTGCACATATTTATCTAGTTTATCATTTATCCATTCCATATCCTTTCAGTTTGCAATTAATTTTAATTCAATATTGCGAACATACTTTATAACGAAAATTACTTACCTTTTTTTTTCTTTCTCTTTTTCTTTTCTTCTTTTTTTTTTTATAAGATGCCCAATAGATTAAACAGAACACTTAGGATATATGAAACAAATATAGAAATGTATTATTAATCAGATAGCACTTGATGAGTACCAAAGTGTTATTATCAGAGAATACGCTAGAGTCCCTTAATGGTATACCACTAATCTTAGTAGATCTAATCTCATTTACTTGGATAAATTACATTATGCACGCATGTCCCTTTTACAATTTTAACATAATGCTTTTACATATTTTACAATTTAACCATTGTACTAAAAACGCGTGTATGTTTATATCTTTTCTTTCTTTAATATATGTAACATATTTCAAAATTTACTAGTCATTCTTAATTTACTAATAATTCTTATTATGTGCTTCACATATCATTTTTTTTTTCAATTTCAATTTCACTTCAATTTATTCACAACTAAATTTAATTTCACTTTCTCATTAATATACAATTCAATACTAATATTTATCCATCACTTAATTCAATTTCCATTTAATTCAATAATAACACTTACCTCATACTTCACTTGTTGTATGCATAATTTAAAATTAACATTTAATATTAAATAATAGACATCAAACATGTAACAATATAAGTCATGTGTGTTAATTTATACTTTAATTTCATACCTCAACAATAGTCTTTCATCAAATAGCATCATATATCATCTATATTATCTAATCAACTTATGAACCTTTAGTTCAAGTTTTCAATTTTATATATCAATTTTAATTCACAATTCCACTTTTTCGTACTGTCAATAATTCAGTCGGTCAAATTCATTCAATTTTCTTATTTCATTTATTCAATCGATTCCATTATCAATAAATCGATATTTTAGCAAATTTATGAACCTTAAGTTCATACTTCAATTCTCACATTTCAATTCGATTCACAATTCAACTCATAATTTCTTACTCATATTTTCAATAGTTCAATCGATCAATTTTATTTAGTTTTTCTCATTTTAGTTATTCACCCTATTAACAATCCGGACTTTGACGGATACACGATTCCAACCCAAACACACCAAGACGGCACATTGTGCCTTAACGGTACACAGTATAAGTATCGACACACAAAGTGTCGAATCGATAATGATAATAATGTCGATATTCAACACACAAAGTGTTTGAATGCAGAACTGCGAATAAGATAACGATACGACACACACAAAGTGTCGAATCGATAACGATAACGATATCGACGTATTCAACACACAAAGTGCTGAATGCATGCTTGATAACGATAACGATATGACACACAAAGTGTCGAATCGGTAACGATAATAATGACGATTATTCAACACACAAAGTGCTGAATGCAGAATATGCAATAAGATAACGATATCGACGACACACAAAGTGTCGAATCGATAAAGAATAACGATGTCGATTCAACACACAAAGTGCTTGAATGCAGAATCTGCGATAATAAGCGATAACGATATCGACACACAAAGTGTCGAATCGATGAATGATAATGATGAGTCGGCACGTAAGTGCTCGATCGATGAAGCGGAAAAAACCCGTACTCTTCCATATCCTATGGCATGCCAATTATATCCGACTAGTCCGACAAGTTAATAGGAAATCAATTCTCATTTTAATTTCACTTAATATTCATATCTACCCCTATTAACAAGACTCGACTTTGGCGGATACACGGATCAACCAAACACACCATTGGCACCCAAAGCCTCATCGACTCAAGGTCGAAGAATTCCCTGACAATTCCAATCCTATGGCATGCCATTTGTATCCAATCTAGTCCGATAAGTTAATAGGGTGTTCAAATCATTCATTTTTTCCTATTTCAAATTCACTTTTCCATTTTCTAATCGATTATAAAATTCAAGTACAATACATATTTCAAATATTCACATATAACCTGAATTCGATTCAATTCCAACCACTTTTCAATCAATACACGATTCATATATTTACACATATTCATAATTTAATGCATTTTTATTCAATTCGTATTTTTAAATTATTGTCCAATCAAATTTAAAATCACTAATTACTTTCCAATCAATATACATTTCAATTACTCACATATTTTCTTTATTTAATTTACCTTCAAATATTCAAATAATTCATAATTCATTACGTAATTTAAATAACTTTCCAAATTCCAGTTCATTCTATTTTCACTTCTTATTTCAATCAGGTTTCACAATGTTGCGATAATTCATTACATCAATAATTTCATAGTTTAATGCAATACACATAACAATATTCAATAACTTTACAATTCAATTCAAGACACAAAATAATATTCGATATTCCATAATTCGATTCGATGATCGGTCTCAATTTTCAGTACCTAATCTTAAATTTATCATTTTACTAAATACTTACCATAAAATACTTACCACACATAATTAATAAATTACACATAATAATGATAAAGTTTGAATAATAGTGATACAAATATCATCAAAGTCTGGAGATATTACATTATATTTTAAGTTATATATTAATAATGGCATACATTTCTAGACTTCATATATATTACGTTTGGTCCGAGAACCGACTAAACCTAAGCTCAATATACCATTAAATGTAACACCCTTACCACCGTATTCAACCCCTAATAGGGCATTCGGATTACAAATTTATTTATCGGACATTTTATTTCATTTAGCATTTATATTTGAAACCAATCAAATTCAAACATATTGTCCCTTAAACATATTTATTTTTCTCGTCATGTCTTACATAAATTTATTACTCATCTCAACATACTTAATTATCTTGTATTAACATATTAAAGATAATCACATATTTACATATCATGAAAAATATCATTCAATTATCTCTTCTTCATAAACATAAATCAGTTAATTCATCATATCAATATTTCACGTACAATCAACTTATATTCCCTTATATTACATAATTAAGTTACACGAACTTACCTGGCTAAATTTGCAGAAATATCAAAATTCAGGGGCACTTTGGAAATTTTCTATTTTCATTGATTTTTCAGTCGATCTTAATCTAAATTAATAATTTCATTCAATTTTACAATTTTAAATAATAAAATAATCCATTTCATGCAAATTGGTTATTTCCACATTTTTACAAAATTAATCACAAAGTTTTACTTTTATTCAATTTAGTCCCTGAGCCTAAAACATTTCAAATTAGCCATACTACCTAAATATTCATACATATTTTCCTCCTCCTCCTCTCCATTCCACATCCTTAATGTATATAACATGCTATAAGTAACATTGTCAATAATTTCATTAATTACTCATAAGTATATTCAAAACTGTCCATTTGAGTTATAGTCACTAAATTATTTATTTCCAGAGCTACAGAACTCCAAATGAAGAACCGTAAATTTTTCCTGAAACTAGACTCACATATCTTCTTCCCATAAAATTTCTAGAATTTTTGGTTTAGCCAATTAGTACAGTTTATTTATCAAAGTTACACCTGTTCTGCTGTCTGGCAGTTCTGACCCTTCTTCACTAAAAATTAATTATCTCTTCATATAGAATTCATATGATGTTCTCGTTTATTTCTATTGAAAATAGACTCATTCAGGATTCCAAACATATAAACTTAAGCCTCTAATTATTTTTCTCCAATTTTTTATGATTTTACAAAGTCAGAACAGGGGATCCCGAAATCCCTCTGAACCAGTCTTACAAAAATATAAATATCTCAAATTACAGAATTCCTTTTCTTTCCTTGTTTCTTTCATATGAAAATAGACTCAATAAGCTTTAATTTCATATCTCATTCAATTTCTAATTCCACTTCTACGATTTTTGGTGATTTTTCAAAATTACTCTACTGCTGCTGTCCAAAACAGTTTTGTTATAGCTTATTTTACAATTAAATCCTTTACCCAATTCTAACTTCAAATTCTTTCAATTAAACCACTAATTCATCTTTTTGTTCATCATATGCTATATTCAACAGCTTTAAAACTTGAAAAACTTCAACTTAAATTCATCAAAACTTTGTTCTAAAACTTATAAAGCATCAAAATTAAAAGAAAAGGACTAAATTAGCTTACCTATTAAACATCCAAGCTTTAAATCATCAATTTCTCCTTTTCTTTCTTTCTTTCTTTCTTTCCCCTGCTTTCGTCTTGTTCTCTGTTTCTTTTCTGTTTCAATTCTCTCCTTTCTCTCCCTTTTTTTTTCTTTCCATTTGTTTGTTTATATATAATAATATAATAATATAATAATATAATAAAATAATATAATAATATAATATTAAACATAAAAAAATCTCAGATTTTCTTCACAATAACCGCCTCAACTAAATAAAATGGCTTAATTACCATTTTGGTCCTTTATACTTTCTTTAATCTATAATGAAACTTTTACACATTTTTCAATTTAGTCTTTTTTATTTAATTACATATCCAAACGTTAAAATTTCTCAACTAAACTTTAATAATAACTTAATGACACTCCATAAATATTTTTAGAAATATTTATGACTCATCAGATGAATTCGAGGTCTCAATACACTCTGCTTTTTATTAAATCTTTTCTTTTTTTAATTAATTTTTTAGTTCACAAAATTCACTAATTTTAAAATATTTCTAAAATCACACTTAACTTATAATTATCGATTAACAAAGTTTTCTAACTTTTTCGTCAGATTTAGTAATCTCGAATCACTATTCCGACACTATTGAAATTGGGTCATTCTGATAGAAGTGTTCTTTGGTTCCAAATTTCATTGGTTACTACAGGAAAAATTCAGGTGGTTTCTCCATGATGGGTTATAAAAATTGGATTGCATCCCTTGCCTTCCTCAACTTTGGTTCTGATTACCCATGTAGTATACAGATTCTAGGTTTGACAGGCATTCTTCAAACAAATGTCCTTCCCCATAATAGACACAAGCTATATTCTCAAATTGATTAGGTGGCTGTGCTGCAAAACTATTAGACCCATTAGTAGTAAGATTTTTAAGCATTGAGGATATTGATGATACCTGAGATGGGAGTGAAGTAAGAGCGTCTACTTCATATATTCCAGTGACTCGTCTTCCTAACGCTGCTCGACTGGTTGGTAATTGGTAGTTGTTGCTGGCTATCCTCTCGATAATTTCATAAGCCTCATTATAAGACTTAGAAAGGAGAGCACCATTAGCAAAAGCGTCCACTACCATCCTCGTTTGAGCGTTGAGACTATTGTAAAACGTCTTATGTTGGATGCAATGTAGAATTTCATGATGAGGGCACTTTCGTAATAACTCTTTAAATCTTTCCCATGCCTTATACAAGGATTCGTCATCCATTTGTTGGAAGGCAATGATCTCGTTCCTCAACTTAGCATTCTTACTAAGCGGGAAATACTTCATAAGAAATCTCTATGCTAACTCTTGCCATGTGGAAATTGAGTTCGATGGCAATGAGTTCAACCAGGCTCGAGCTCTGTCCCCTAGCGAATATGGGAACTACTTCAATCGTAATGCAACTTCGGGTACTCTGGCTAATTTGAAAGAGTCGCTCACCTCCATGAATAGTCTCAAGTGCAGATGAGGGTTTTCGATAGGCATTCCACTGAATTGGCCCACTGTCTAAAGCATCTGGAACATGACTGGCTTTCGCTCAAATTGTTGTGCCTCGATTTCGAGTCTTCTAATACCCAGATTAAGATCATTGAACACTGGCACGACATATTGTCTTAAGGCTCTATCCTTATTATCAGCAATAAGTCATCTCTTCGATCCTCCTTTGATTTGCTTGTCTTCTACGTTGTCGAAAGGTTCGTTCTATCTCAGGGTCTACAGGGACAGGGACGAAGCCAGGGGGGCTGGCATGGGCCCCGGCCCCCTTAAAATGTAAAATTGCTATTTAGGGCCTTAAAATTTTTTAAAAAATTTAAATTAGTAAATGTAAAATTGCACTTTGGCCCCCCTAAAATTATAAAAATTTGATTTAATCTTTTACAAATTATAAATATATAAATTATAAAAAATTAAAATTTCATCCGGCCCCCCTAAAAAAATTTTCTGGCTTTGCCCATATACAGGGAGTAAATTGATAATTCGGTTAATACTCATAAACACCTGAAATATTCACAGAAAAATTAATTAAGTTAAAAATTAAACAGAAAATTAAACCAAAATGTAAGACTAACAAATTCACAAATAATGGCTTTTGAAAAACAGTCACCAGCAACGGCGCCAAAAACTTGGAACGATGGAAATGTGCAAGTGTACACAATCGCAACAAGTAATAAAGTGACAAGTAAATGTCGAGTTATCGTACCCACAGGGATTGTAAAAGAATTATTTATGAAAGTAATTTTAAACACTTTGGTGAAGGAAAAATATTTGGTCTTAAAAAGAGATAATAAAAAAAACTAAAAGTTAAAAACTAAGTGAAATAATTAAAATAAAACAAAGAAATTCTAGTGCACGATTTCAAATATGATTCAATCAAGATGATATAATTGTGTTGGATTAATTATATTTCCTTACCTTAAAATTATTAAACTTATGCTTATACTTGCTACGAATAAATCACGGCAACTCGGTAATTTGATAACTTATGAACATATTTACAAATCAAGAATCAAATCATCTCCTGTACTTATTTCTATGCCAATTCGACCGATTAAACAGATTTATAAAGGTAAACATGTTATTGCACATACATACTTATTAAATTAAACAATCTCTCGCATATTCCTATATCGATTCAAACGATTAATTCAACCTAATAAGCATATAAAAGACTATGTGAGGTAACAAAGTATCCTTACCTTGAAACAGTTTAATCACAATAATCCTGCAAGTTATGCAAGGCATATGTATCGCCAAATACAATGCTAATCTAATCTTCAGCTACCTTAAAAGAATTAAACATGCACTGATTAAGTATTGTGTCCATTAATTACCATTTCAATGCGTTTAAATAATTAATTCTTTAGTTATCTAAACAATTATAATGCCAAAATAACTTAGGTGTGATTTTACTTAATCAAGTATTTTACCGAGGCCTATAACACAGGATAAACATAAATTTAACAAATCAAGAGGACGAAATGCAATCAACCCGACACGACTTAATTCAAGCTAGATTGATTAAAATAACCATTTCAAAGACATGAATATTCATAGATATGTTCATAATATAAACAACAGAAATTAAAAAGACAGGGAGTAAGAAGCAAATCCGATGTTTCTCCGTGGCTTGACTGATTGCTCATTCTTTCGTCTCTATTGTTCTCGCCGATCAAGGCTTTTACGAACACTCGCTTGCTGCCCCAAATGGCAGAGAAAACACCTCTTTTCCAAGAGGGGAAATCGGCACAAGAAGGCTTGGTTTTTTTTTTTTTTTTGGAGAAAAAGAGAGAATGGAGAGAAGAGAAGTGATGAGAGAATGAGAGTGTTGAGGGATGATTTGAATGGGCAGCAAAGGGGGGTTTATACAGCTAAGGATGGCTGCTAAAAATAGCAAATTTCAGCAGCCAAAGAGCCCCCTCATGGCCGGCCATCTTACACGGCAAAGTTGAGACTTTCAACTTTGCTAAAATTAGCCTGGGGCAAATCCGTAAAGCGTTAATTTAAGGTGGGGTTTGAATGCAATTTGGAAGTCTTCAAAGGGCCTTTTTGCAAGATCATTTAATCAGCTAAAATGCTGATTTGGGTCAGCATTTGAACGGTTTTGGGCTGCCCAATTTGTGGCTGGTTCGGTTCGCTCACTGCGGTTCAACTGGTCCCTTTTCTCCATAATTAATTAAAATTAATTTATTTAGCCCAAATTAAATTGGGAATAAATTAAAATTAATTATATTATGAATTAATACACATATTTGGACCGCCTTAGGCTGGAAATTATTTCGCCTTGTTACTTCAAATTGCTTCTCGATTTTGTTCTTCTAACAGTGTCTGCCGAGTCAATTTTCGCCCTTTATACGAATCTGTCAAAAATAACCAAAATTCACTAAAAATAATTGTAAATTTGACTAAAAATTAACATGTTCAAATTTTTAATACAATTTAATTATTTTATAAAAATTAATTATTTTATGATAAAATTTTCTATCGAAAATGCATGATTTTAGGTAAAATTAGGTATGAAAAAGTATATAAATTTTTGTGTTTCCAGTTGTATCGGGGCCCTTCCATTTTTTTGAAGTGGGAAGGTGGTATTGGACTTGCATCGTTTATTCATCTTGGTGTACCTGAAAAAGTAAAAGAGTTCATTAATAAATAAATAAACCAAGCATCACCAAATAAAATCCAAGTAGTCCGAAATAACAAAGTATTCCTAAAACAGTATGTTCAAATACTAAAGCATGCATAAACCAGAAAGTGAAACTATAATGAATCAAAGTGGCGAAAACGCTAGGAATATGAAATCAAATAACAAATTCACAGTTAAAAAAAAAATTCTGAAATTAAGAGCAGGAATAATAAATAAAGAAAGAACAATTCGAGTACTAAATCAAAGGACAAGAGCAATGAGCATGGAAGTCAAAATAATAACTAATAATGAATCATAATAATGGCAGTAAACAAATATGACATAAGTAAATGAATAGAGTTAAGAATAGAGAACAATGGATAATAAACAATAAATAAATAAAATAACTAATAATAATAATAATAAATGAAGAAATAATAAAGAAAATAGGACAATGGGAAAAAGGGGAAAAGGGGGAAAACCAACTGATGTATAGCGGTGGTTGACGGGTATAAGGGACGAGCGGTCGATAGAGAACAGTAGTTGATCGGTGGGGATCGGGTCAGCTTGGATTGGGTTGGTCGGGCGTGTGAGTATCTACTGGGCGACGGGAAAAATGGAAAAGGCTAAGAGGGCTATTTGGGTGTGATGGGGGAAAAAGAGAGAAGGGAAAAGGAGAAGGTGGGAAGGGGCTGTGAGAGTTGTAGTGGTCTGGTGGGAAGGGGGTTTTTCATGGGAGATGGGGGAAGAAAAGATGGGGGCTGTTGTTGTGGAAAATGGAGAGGAAAATGGAGAAATCGGGCAAGGGGATCGACAAAGGAGGAAGGGGGAGAGTAGAAAACCGGAGAGAGTGTTGGGGAAGGGTGGTGGTCGGAGGGATAGCCAGAAGTTGAAGCGGCGGTTAAGGGAAGGATTAGAAGAAGAGGACAAAAGTAAAAATAAAAATAAAATTAGGGTTTAAGGTTAAAAAGGGACATGAATCGTGTGAGGCTCGTGTTAGGCCACACGACCATATTACACGCCCGTGCGGCCTCTGCTTAGCCCTTGTGCATTAAAAATCCTTGCCTTGTTTTAACATGGCCTTGAACACGCCCGTGTGTCTAGGACGTGTGACGCATACTGCCGTGTCGCATGGTCATGTGCAACATCATTCGCTTCTCCCATGCCCGTGTGACATTCCACATGTGCCTTGCCCGTGTAACTCTTTGACTTATTTTAAAATTGAAAATTTTAGCTCCAGGTTTCACACAGCCTAGGACAAGCCCGTGTGTCCAAGCCGTGTGGTCCACACGGCTGTGTCGTACACCCTATTTTTAAGCCATGTCCATATTGATTTTTTTGGGTAATTAAGCTCTAGGATCAACACGGCCAAGGACATACCCATGTGTCTTGGCCATGTGGATTACACGACCGTGTCGCCTGGCTTTGTAACTTTCTATCGATTTTCTTAAAATTTAAAAACTAAGTCTCAAGATCCACACGGCCTAGGACACACCCGTGTTTCTAGGTCGTGTGTGTCACATGGATAAGGACACGCCCATGTGTCTAAGCTGTGTGGGTTACGTGGCCATGTCGCCAGGCCGTGTAACTCACTATCGCACCCCTGTTAGGTCACACGACCAAGTACACGCCAGTGTATCTAGGCCGTGTGGGTCAAGAACCTAAATTTTTAATATTTAGTTAATTTTAAAGAAATAAAATAAAATGAAAATAAGCAAATTAGCAGTGTTAACACTCGGGTTGCCTCCCGAGAAGCACTTATTTAAATTCTAAGCTAGACTTACCTTGTGCGCACAATTATGAAGGTTCGCGGAGCTGAAGCTCCTCTCTATCATTTCTAAAGTCCTTACCATTATAAAGTTTAAGTCGATGATCGTTTACCCTGAATGTGCCATATTCTGGATGAGTTACCTCTATTATACCGTATGGGAGAATGGTTTGTACTACGAATGAACCTGACCATCTTGATTTCAGCTTTCCGAGAAACAACCTGAGCTTTGAATTATTAAAGGACAAGATCTCCAGCTATAAATTGTTTGGGCTACTTCAAACGAGCATCAAGGCGTTGCTTTGTCGCTTCTTTATATAATCGTGAGTTCTCATAAGCATTTGCTCGCCATTCATCTAACTCGTTCAGTTGCATCAATCTCTTCCCACCTGTAAGTTTAATATCATAGTTTAGAAATTTTATAGCCCAGAATGCTTTGTGCACTAATTCAAATGGTAGATGACAATTTTTTCCATAAACAAGTTTGTAAGGAGATGTTTCTATGGGTGTTTTAAAAGCAGTTCTATAGGCCCATAAAGCATCATCCACTTTTATCGCCCAATCCTTCCTATTCGACTCTATAGTTTTCTCTAGGATACGTTTAAGCTCTCGATTTGCGATTTCAACTTGTTCACTAGTTTGAGGGTGATAAGGGGTAGTTGTTCTATGATGCACTTCATACTTCTTAAGAACCTTATTAAATTGAGCATTACAAAAATGAGTACCCCTATCACTAATAATTGCTTTAGGTGTTCCGAATCGAAAAAAGACCTTGAGAAATCTAACTACCACTCTAACATCATTAGTGGGTAAAGCCTGAGCTTCTACCCATTTTGACATATAATCGACCGCTACTAGGATATATTTATTACCAAATGAGCTAGGAAATGGACCCATAAAATCGATGCCCCATACATTAAATATTTCACATGAGAGCATATACGTTTGAGGCATTTCATCACGTTTAGAAATATTACCTGTTCTCTGGCCTATCACAAGAAGTAACATACCTGTTTGTGTCCTTGAACAGTGTGGGCCAATAAAAACCTGATTCAAGTGTTTTATGTGCTGTCCTAGCCCCACTGTAATGTCCTCCTGTTGGTCCTAAGTGGCAGTGTTCCAAGATTTTACTCGCTTCTGATTTTGTAACACATCTTCGAATTGCTTGATTTGCACATACACGAAAAAGAAAAGGATCCTCCCAAAAAATAATTTTCCGCATCGAAAAAGAATTGCTTCTTTAGATGATGTGTCAACCCTTTTGGTAGGATGTTAGCAGCTAGTTAATTCGCAATATCCGCAAACCAAGAAACTTCAGAGTCAGTTATAACCAAAAGTTGTTCATCAAGAAACGAGTCATTTATCTCATTTTCATCAAGCTCCTTGATATGTGAATTCTCTAACCTGGAAAGGTGATCCGCTGCAAGATTTCCAGTTCTCTTCTTGTCTTGGATTTCTAAATCAAATTCCTGCAATAAAAAAATCCATCTTATAAGTCGAGGTTTTGCATCTGATTTAGTGAGGAGATAACGAAGAGCCGAATGGTCAGTGTAAACGATAACTTTAGATAATATTAAATATGGCCTAAATTTATCAAATGCAAAAACCACAGCTAGTAATTCTTTTTCTATAGTAGTGTAGTTTTTTTGTTTAGCTGTCAATGTCTTGCTAGCATAATAGATCGGTTAAAAATGCTTGTCTCTTCGCTGTCCGAGAACTGCACCTACTGCAAAATCACTCGCATCACACATTAGTTCAAAAGGTAAATTCCAATCAGGTGCAACTACAATCGGAGCATTAATTAATTTTTCTTTAAGGCTATTAAATGCTTCTAAACATTCCTGACTAAAATTGAAAGGCACATCTTTTTCGAGCAAATTCGTTAAAGTCTTAGCTATTTTAGAAAAATCTTTAATAAATCTTTTATAGAATCCAACATGTCCTAAAAAGCTTCAAATAGCCTTAACTGAATTAGGGGGAGTTAATTTTTCAATGGTTTCAATTTTCGCTCTATCAACCTCAATCCCTTTACTAGAAATTATGACCTAACACAATCCCTTCTCGAACCATGAAGTGACATTTTTCCTAATTAAGTACAAGGTTTGTTTCCTCACATCTCATTAGAACTCGTTTTAAATTTTTAAGGTAAAGATGGAAAGAATTACCGAATGCCGAGAACTCGTCCATAAAAACCTCCATAATGTCTTCTACGAGTTCATAAAAAATGGCCAACATGCAGCGTTGAAAAGTAGCAGGAGCATTACATAATCCAAAAGGCATTCTTTGGTAAGCAAACGTACTATATGGACATGTAAATGTCATTTTTTCTTGATCTTCGGGAGCTATAGGGATTTGAAAGTAGCCAGAAAGTCCATCTAGGAAACAATAATACATATGTCTAGATAATCTTTCCAACATTTGATCAATGAATGGCAAAGGAAAGTGATCTTTTTCTTGTGGCATCGTTTAACTACCAATAGTCAATGCAGACTCTCTATCCCGTGACTGTTCTTGTTGGAATCAACTCATTCTTCTCGTTTGCTACAACAGTCATGCCTCCCTTCTTAGGAACAACCTACACAAGACTCACCCAAGTACTATCAGAAATAGGATAAATAACTCCAGCATCTAGAAGTTTAATTACCTCAGCCTTAACGACTTCTTTCATGTTAGGATTTAGTCGTCTTTGAGCTTGCACACATAGTTTGTATTCATCCTCCATTAAAATCTTATGGGTGCAAAAGGAAGCACTGGTCCCTTTAATGTCAGAAATCTTCCAAGCTATGGCCCTTTTATGCTCCTTTAATACTTGTAATAGCTCATCTTTCTCATTTGGCTACAAATCTGAAGTAATAATCACTGGTAATGTAGAATTATTTCCAAAAAACACATATTCTAAGTGATTTGGTAATTGCTTCAGTTCCAATTTGGGAGGTTCTTCAATAGAGGGTTTTAATTTCAATTCATCGTTTACCTCAATACCCTCATAATTCTTCTATCTCAGTGAAGACTCATTAGAATCTAAATCAACTTTTGTCTTACTTATCACAGCATCGTCGTCATCCACCTCCTCTCCTTGAACAAGACACAGTTCCAACGTGTCCTTATGAACAATTTCCTGTAAAAAATCTTGAATAACATGATCAATAGAATCAATAAAATAACAGGAATCATCTTGTCCTCTAGAGAATCTCATGGCATCATAGGTTTTAAAAATAATCTTTTCGTCACCTACCCTAAGCACAAGTTTACTGTCACCCATAACAATAACAGCCTTAGCAGTGGCTAAAAATGGGCGACCTAAAATTAAAGGTACCTCAGCATCCTCATCCATGTCAAGAACAACAAAATCAATAGGGAATATGAATTTATCTACTTTTTCAAGCACATCTTCAATAATACCCCTAGGATATTTAACAGATCTGTTAACTAATTGAATACTCATCCTAGTGGGTTTTGGTTTCCTAAGACCAAGCTGCTTGAACATTTTATAAGGCATCAGATTAATGCTAGCACCTAAATCAACTAATGCTTTCTCAATATTTAAACTATCAATTAAATAGGAAATAGTAAAACTTCCTGGATCTTCCAGTTTGGTTGGTAATTTATTTTGAAGAATAGTTGAACATTCCTCGTTGAGTTTCACAGTGTATAGCTCTTCAAACTTCCTTTTTTTTGTTAATAGCTCTTTCAAAAATTTTGCATATGTAGGCATCTGAGAAATAACTTCAACAAAAGGTAAGTTAATATGCAACTATATAAAAAGTTTAAGAAATTTACCGATTTGTGCATCCATGTGGTCTTTCTTCAACTTTGCCGGATATGGAATTTGTGGTTTATATTCCTTAAGTACTGGTGTTTCACTCACTTTGAGTTTTACCTCCTCATCCTTTTCCTTATCAGATTCATGTTGTAGCTTCTTTTCAGGTTCAGTTAACGCTTTCTCATACCTTAAGGTAAATACTTTCACATGCTCTTTTGGGTTGGGTTCGGTGTTACTAGGCGAACTACCTTATTGCCTTTCTGAAACTAATTTAGCAAGCTGTCTGATTTGATTTTCGAGCCCATAAATCGACGCTTGTTGATTTTTCAAGGTCGTCTCGGTGTTTTAAAAATTAGTCTCTGACACCGAAATAAATATCTCCAACTTGTCTTCAAAGTTCGGTTTCTTCTCTTGCTGATAACATTGTTGAAAACCTGGAGGAGGTTGTGGTCTTTGATTTCTTTTACCTCCCCATGAGAAATTTGTGGTTTTTTAAGCATTTAGCAAATATCTGTTTTAATATATATATATGTCCCTGTTTATATATATATATATAAATCTCTTTCATGGTGTTTCTTCAAAGAAAAAACTCCATGATACTCCTGAAAAAAGACTTATTATGAAAAATAATATTTGAAGATGTTTAGTTTGAGAAATAATATAAAAATTGTCCCGAATTGTGCTGCAACCAAGTCTTTGCCCACAAGGACATAACACCAACAGAACAAAAGCAGGCTGTTGTAAAACAAACTTTGCATGCGTCAAATTTAATTGGAACAAACTGAACACAGTTCAAGTCGTTAAAGGCGTAGATATACATACTGCACAGATTGAACAAAGGGCTTGCATTTTATCTTTCTTGTATATACTTTATTTGAGATAAAAAAGATTGAATAAATAGGCGATATTGCAGCACACTTGCTAAATGAAACATCAGCTGGCTGAGTTGAACTGGTAAGAAGCATAGGAAAGAGAACCAAGTTGCCAGCTGTGATGGATAAGTTTGGCCTTTGCATTTTCACCAGCAGCACCAATGGCTACATGCAACGGATACAAGTGGTCTGGACATAGGTGAGCCATCTTCGCATGCGGTGCCTTCTCTTGATAGCAGTTCACATCTTCATATCTATAAAAAGAATCAAACGAAGAGACAACAAAAAAGAACAAACAGAAAACATTCATCAGAAACATTAAATGCCAATTGCTATCATTGTTACCCCAAAGAACAGAGTGATAGTAAGTTGGAGATAAAAGGAATTTCAGCCTTGGTTCATTAAAAGCAATCCCTTTCTTTAAGTGCAATTTGCAATCATGAGCCATGAATCTTCTCAAACAATATACTTCCTTCTCAGTTAAATATACATTTGAGGGGGGCATATATTTAGGATCAGAACCATAATCCAATCAAATTCATAACCTTTACACATACTATGTGAATACTACTGCCAGTCATAGCCTTTTGACAGTCTGATTATTGAAGTAGAAAAGCGAAGAGACACTAAACAACCTAAACATTTTTTCAGCTTTCCAATGATACCATTGTCTAAATCGATTTGCTAGTTTTATCATCACTCGTTAGAAGTTACATCAGTCACCATGTTTAAACACCAATTGCACATTGTTGTCAATTAACGTGTAAAAATATAGAAAAAGAAAAATGAAGTTACAAGAAAAGAAAGAATGATTTACCTTCCTTGAAGGAGAGCATCTTTAAGCCAAGTATCAAACTCCAAAGCCCATGGAACAATACCATCTACAATTTTAGGGGCCCTCAAGTTATGAGTGGCGGATCCAGAACCCATGATAAAAAAACCTTCATCCTTGAGAGGGGCCAAAGCCTTTCCCAAGTTGTAGTGGTAATTACCATCCCTTTTTGACTGAACAGAGAGTTGGCAAACTGGATTATCAGCCTCTGGATACTTGAGCATGAGTGGAACCCAAGCACCATGGTCCAGCCCACGTTCTCTATCTTCATCAACATGCTTGAAACCGGATGCCATCAGCAATTCCTTCACTCTTAGTGCCAACTCTGGCGCCCCTGGTGCCGGATATTCCAGCTGTTAACCGAAAAGGAAAAGAAACCGATTACGACTACCATTTTTTTCCCTAAGAAGCTAGAAGCATAATTTCAATTACAACCGCTACACATCCGAATAACTACAATCTGAATCAATTATTACGATATTTGATCAGATTGATAACTAGAATATCCTGAGCTAAACTATAATAAATCCGGATTGGCTCCACAAATAGTAAGACTGAAACCAGAATAAATCTAGTGAGAAGCCGGCCTCAAAGCAGGGTTGTCAGACTACCATTTTTTGCTCAAATTGACAACACCCAATGGCCGAAATTACTTTTATATTGAAGAATCTCATTAAAAAAACAATCATTTTCATAGCTGATATATAGAACACCTCATTCAAATGAATAAAACAAAATGGCATAAATTCCAGTTATATTGAAGAACCTCATTCAAATTAACATCCCCAGTCCCTTGCTTTTAATTTTCAGAATCGAAATACGATAAACCAAAGTCCGAATTAAACAAAAAATAGAAAAGTTAGGAGGGTTAGGAAAGGCACCTTGTACATAGCGTCAGGGAAACCATAGAAATCATAGATTGTATCATTGCGGTGAACGATGTTAACGGCGGGAAAGGAAGTGTCCCAATGACCAGAAATGACGAGGATGGCTTTGGGTTTTTGGGGGAACACTTTGTCCTTCCATGACTGCAAGAAATGCCTGGCGGGAAGGACTCGTCTATGGCCAGCGTCGGTGCTCCGTGTGATATATAGAAAGTATCCTTCATCGTCAACGCCATCTTTACCGATATCCGTATTTCTTAAGCAATTAAAACGGTTTTGCAGATCCCAATTCCGAGTCTGACATTGATATCATATATATATATATATAGCTCATGGTTTTTAGTTTGTACCTAACCCCTCCTGCTCGTGGTTGGTGAAGGAAAGGAAAAGCAGGGCCGCTTCCCTGTTTTCCATTGCACCTGTCTTTCATTAGATTCGCGGAGATTAAAATTTACGTTAAAATTCGCAGAGATTAAATTTACACACCAAAAATATATATACGCAATATGAAATTATATAAATAAATTTTTAATTTTTGTTAATGTATGAAATTTTTATTTAATTATACATATTTAAAAAATAAACATATCAATTTAATTTTGTGTTAGATCATTATAATTATTTGTATATGTAATATGTAAATGTAAAATAAGGTACACGCTATTTCTAGACTCGTACACGTTACGTTTAGTCCGAGAACTAATTAAATTATAGCTCCAATACCACTAAATATAACACCCCTACCCTGCATTCATCATAAGAATAAGGTTACGGAGCATTACCGTATAAACGTAATATAAGTACATATATTTCCAAACATTGACATAAACATAGCATAATCCATTCATATACATGTATATTGTCCCTTAATCGAGCCCTCGAGGCCTTAGAAATACTTTAGAAACGGTTTAGGACTAAATCAAAAATATTTGAAACATTTGAGAAAAAGTTGAAAAAATTTGAATTGCAAGAGTCACACGCCCATATCTCAGGCTGTTAACAATCGAAATAGGGACACACGACCGTGTCCCAACTCATGTCCGTGCCCGTGTAACTCTTTGAGTTGGGTCAGACAGTCAAGCCATACGCCCGTGTGCCAGGCCGTATAACTGCCTGACTTGTATATCCTAAAATTCTATAAGGGACACACCGCCGTGTCGCATGGCCGTGTGTCACATACGGTTGAGATACGCCGGTATCTTAGGCCGTGTGTACATGATATAATCCAACCATGAACATAACTTACCATTTTAATGCATAACATGAACATAACTTACCATTTCAATGCATAACATCAAAATTAAGCATGATATAATCTAACCACAAGCTTAGCACAAGCCTAAGCACTATCAACAACATATGTTAGTACATCAACTCACAATTCACTTGCGCTATCATAAGGTAAGTCATTATACATGAACAATTTCATTAGAAATCATCAACTTCATAAACATAAGTATACTTACATTAAACATTTCCTTATCAATTCTTTTCATAGATCCATGACATAAGTCATTAGGACACTTATCGTTCATTTCCATTTTCATGCCCGTTAGACCATTTAGAATAACATTGGATACGCGGGAGAGCTCACACGAAGTGTGCTAAACGAATAACCTTTCCTTTCCTTTTTCCTTTCCTTTTCCTTTACATCGTTGCTCACTTGAGCCATAAAATGGGTTTGCTCACACAAGCTGACGGTCGAAATGTAAGCTACACGATGCTGCTCACACAAGCTGTTGAGTATCCGCAACAAATGCCAGACCTCAGCCATCGGTAGGACATTCAGGACTAGCTCCCGAAACATGGTAAACCTAATGACATGTCATTTGTATCCTATATATTCCTAAGGTTCAAATGGGGCTCGATAATCGTTGTAAAATCGTTGGATTTCTGCATTTATTTACATTATAAATAGCACAATGACATATGAATCAAGATAACATTAAATATTATTTAAACATACGAACTTACCTTGACAATCAAAACACAAAAACGTAGTCGATCAATCTGAGGCTTTCGCTTTTCCCCGATCTAATCCGTATGAGATTTATCTTGATCTAAATAAGCAAATTCAATCCATTTAATACTCATACTACTTAGTTTAGTCCAAAATTCATACTTTTCAAAATTACAATTTTACCCCTAATATTTTAACTTCTTTACAATTTAGTCTTTAAGCTCATAAATTGAAATTTAAGCAATCTCATCCATATTTCATGCTAGCTGACTGCATTAGGGACCTCTACTAATCCATACAAATCATCATTTTAAGAATTAAACATAAAATTTTATCATTTTTACAAATAGGTCCTTAAATAACAATTTCATCAAAAATCCATTTACAAAACTTGTTTATTTAACAAAAAGAACTTAAATCTTCCATTAAACTTCAAAAACCATACAAACATATTCATGTAAAAACCCTAAACCTTTAACAGCTTTGCAAATTAGTCCATGAGCTAGAGCTAGCTAGATTAAGCTACAACGATCCTGAAAACATAAAAATAATTAAAAACGGAATCGAAATACATGCCATGCAAACAAAAATGAAATGGTCGAACCTTAGCTATGATCCTTTGATAATTTCGATTGAAGAAGGAAAAAAATGGAAGATGATATCTCTTTTTCTTTCTTTCGTTTTTATTATTTTAACCTTTATTTACTTAATTACCAAAATAACCTTTAAAACTTTAAAAAATTTCAATAAAATCTTGCCATATAATCCCACTAACTAATCTATTGGCCTAATTACTATTTAAGTCCTTTCACTTTAAATTTCTATAGCTAATTGATACTTTTAAATTATAGAATTGTACTTTTGCACCTTTTACAATTTAGTCCTTTTCACATAATTAAGCATGCAAACATCAAAATTTCTTAATGAAATTTTTATATGACCATACTAACATTCTGTAGACATTAAAATAATAATAAAATTAAATTTTACTCGTCGGATTTATGGTCCCGAAATCACTATTCCTATTTAACTGAAAACGTGTTGTTACAGCATGTCATTTAAAACTGCTTGTAGATAAGACAACAACAAATCAACCCTCTGAGACTCCCAAAGAAGCTTGGATAAGTTGAAGGAGGAGTTTCAAGGAAAGTAACTAAGCTGTCCAAAGTGCAAGTGGCGAGCTTGAAAGCAAAATGTGCAAGCTCAGCAAGTGGTATGAGCTCATCAAAAGGTGTGAGCCCTGTATAGTTATGAGCCTGCTGAAGACAATATGCAAAGTGCGAGTCTGTCAAAAGTGAGAGCTCAGCAAAATGTGGAAGCTTAGTGTGAGCTGTAAAGGTACGAGCCTATTGAAGACATCTGTTGAAAACAGTATGCAAATATGTGAGTCTGTCAAAAGTGCGAGCTTAGCAACATGTGGAAGCTCAGTGTGAGCTATAAAGTTGCGAGCCTATTAAAGATAGTAAGCCAAATGTGTGAGCTATCAAAGGGTGTGAGCCCTGTAAAGTTACGAGCATGTTGAAGATAGTAAGCAAAGTGCGAGCCTGTCAAAGTGTGAGCCTATCGAATTGCCAGCCGAATCGGCAGATAGTCAAAATGCAAACTCGAGAGGGTGCAAGCCAAAATGGCAGACTGAAGGCTAGCAAACTATACTTACGAATTGTTTGTGTAAGAAGAAATAGGACTGTAATGAACAAGGGAATAAGTCAAGATATGTTTGAAGGAAAATTGCCAACCTATGAAGGAGGAAATACTACACTTTAAGAACAAATCTTTGGCACAAAAGACTGGTATGGTCAAGTGTGTGAGTCAGATTTGGTTGAGTATGAGGCCATGGTTGAAGATAAGTTGAAAATGAAGTGCTTGAGCAAGGTCAGCTTGAAACAAAGCATTTTGGGATTGCCAAGCTTAAAAATTGTTGAATGATTGTTTTTCGCAGCATGGAGTCCAAATAAAAGTGTTGAAAATTGGTCACCCATGCTGCTGTGATATTTTTGGTTAAAATGCATGCAGCTTGTAAACATGTTGCAACACGTATGCTTGCTCCACAGCAAGGTTTTTGTTTAATTACTTTGTTAAGTTACTTAGTTGAAAGTGAACTAAGCTGGTATTTTTTTTTTTATGTTTTTAGGTGTTGATTGACATAATCAACTTGTGTGCAAATTAAATTTTACTTGTTTCGAAGTATGATTAGTGGCGTTAGTTGAGTATTTGGTCATTTATTTTGTTATAAATGTATTGTTTTCTGATTGAAACAAAGAGAAAAATGAGCTACCAGCCATAAGCTCCCTTGCTGCACATTTTTGAGCAAGTAAAAATATTTCTTGGATCTTGATGTCTTGTTCTGTTCTCTATTTTCTTCCTCTGCTACTCCAAATCGCCAACACGATCAGAAAAGTAGTAGAAATGGTAGAGTTTCCACATTGCCTATGAAGAAGCAGTCAAACACGCTAAAAATGTTCATGCTAGGTACCTTCAAGTATTTGTGAAGCAAAATCCAAAACTAATTCAAGCCACTAAACATCCTAGAATAGCTATTACCGAGCTCAAATTTTCCCCAAAATGGCTCGAGGAAAAGTACACATGAACTAACCTTGCAGATCAATCTGATGAGGATAAAGAAGAACCTACTAGTAAGTATGCATCAGTGGCTCCTAAAGTGCCCACTATCACAAGCCTTTCAAGTAACCTTGATGGGTTCAAAAAAAGGATGGTTGATCATATCACTGCTTCCATTGAATCTCACAACCTATTCATAGCAAAACTTCAAGAGAGATCAAGGTTATCCAGCAAATTAGGGATTCCGAGATAGCTTTGCCCAACAATTTGCTTAGCTGATGTAGGTGCCTAGATGATGGTGTTGCTACTTGATTTTTTTGTTACCCCTTCTTATAGGAGTTATTTTGTTTTGTTTACTTTGTTATTACAGATTTTTTGTTACTTTTTTATTATAAGCTTCATAACTAATGGATATTTGAGATTTTATTGGTGATTGGTTTTACTCTACTGCACATTTTCTTATCATCTTACATAGATATAATTATACTATTTTTGTTGATAATACAAATTCAAACAAGGCATTAATGGTTAATTTTCTTAACTAAGTTTGATGGATTAAGGGAATTGTGTTGAAGGGCAACCATAATTGTTCTGATGATAAGTTTCTTTATTTGTTTGGTTTTGTTCAAAAAATTATTAAAGATGGAAATTGTTGAGGCAAGTGTTTTGAAGTGACTATCAAAATGTCAAGAGAAGTGACCAATACGACTATCACTACGACAAACCAATTTACTTGTCATATTTGAAGTTGACTATTTTTAAAACAATATCTTTGAATTTTAAATGAGGTTGATATTGTGGAAGTATATAAGCCTGACTATGAAGAACAACCCATTTGTAGTAACTTATCTTGAATATTGAATTGGATTAGATTAGATCAATCAATCGAACCCTTTATATTATGGAGACTGAATTGAGATAGCATTGAAGACATATCTCCAACTGTCCATTTTACATTGGTTTTTATTGTTATATATATATTGTATCTTGCTATGTAAGTTGTTTAATAGGAGATTAAATTGTAATAGATCTTGTAACACCCCTTAACCCTTATCTGTCACCAGAACAGGGTTACGGAGCATTACCGGACATTTTAGATCAAATATGAACAATCATATAATAATATAAAATACACATCATAATTAAATCTTAATGTCCCTTTATTGAGCCCTCGAGGCCCAAATCACATGTTAGAAACAAATCAGGACTTAATAGGAAGTTTAGAAAAATTTTTGTGAAATTTTAAAATTTTTCCTAAGTATAGGGCTCACACGCCCGTGTGACCCTATGATCGTTGTTTTGTCGAGTTTTAAAATTTATAAAAGAATGATCGAACCTGAAAACTAACTCTGACAATGATTTAAGGCAAGTGCACCTATCGAACAGTAGTATAGCTTAGGCAAGACCGGATTGTCGAACCCAAAGGAACTAAAAGTACTAATACTAACTTTCTTCTTATTATCTAGCCTAAATATTAAGTGATTGGTTGTTTAATCTAAAATTAACTAACTACCAAGCTAAGATGCAAAGACAAAAAGACTAAATTGGGGAGATAACTTTTAGAAAAACTCAGTTGATTTAGACGATACCCTTAGGAAGAATCCACCTAGACTTCACTTGTTATCTAACACTGAACTATACGATTTATTCACTTAGTTTGATCCATAAGACTCCCTAACGTATATTAAACCCTCTCTCGAGGCGAATAACGTCTAACCCTAGGTTAATTAATGGAAATCTCTTTCTCTGTTAATAACCCCCTAGGATAACAGTAAATCGATCTATGGACTCCCATATTAGGTTTCACCCTAATCCGGTAAAATCTCGTCACCCTATCTCTAGACGTGCGATCAACTCCGCTTAATTATGCTAGATCTACTCTTAGGCAGGGACTTTTGCTCCTCCACCTAAGCACATCAAATTTGGATTAAGCTCTCATAATTAAGAACAAACTAAGTATTTATCATATAATTCAGTAATCAATAACAAGATTCATCATAGATTTTATCCCCTTCGAGTATCCAAAGGGTTTAGTTCATAACTAATAAAGAAAACATCTCAGAAGAAAAGATAAAACAAAACATAAGAAATCCCTAAAACTCCCTGAAGGAATTGAAGGAGAGATCCGCCGTCTTGAGTAGAATTCCGGCTTCTTGAGATGGATCAACTGGCTCTTTTTGAGTGATTCTCCACAGATCTGGCCTTTCTGTCTTGGCTCCTTGGCCTAGCTAACTGCCCCCTTTTCAACTGATACTTTGGGGGTTTATATAGGCTTTTGAAATAGGTCTCTTTACCCCAAAGTATCCAAATCCAAATGAAATTGTTCTTTGCCACGACAGGGACACGGCCATGGCACACGCCCGTTTGATCGGTCTTCAAGCCATGTTCGGATTTCTTTAATGAGACACGGCCGTGTGACTCGAGGTAAGATCGTGTTCTAGATGATCAGTGAGGCACGGTCGTGTGGATTTAAGTCCAGGCTGTGTCAACTTCTTTCTTGGCCAAATTTGCTTCATTTTAGGCCTGTTTCTCTTTCTTTTCATCCTCCGGTGCTTTCCTGAGTATAAGACATGAAAAGAAAGGATTAAGAGCACCTTTTTACATAAATCAAGGGATAAATCATCCAAAACCATTCTAAATGTGGGATTAAAATATGTTACTATTACGGTTTATCAAATACCCCCACACTTAAGCTTTTGCTTATCCTCAAGCAAAATTCTCAACTTACAATTACAACGAACTTTCCATAATTCATAATTCCTATCAACAATGCCTTATCATAATTCATAGATAATTTATACATGGATAATTTAACTCAAAGATTCCTAAAGATTCAAACAAGATAAGTCATACATTTGTATCACGAAAACGTAGGTGTCTCTCCTTATCCAAATAATTACCTTTAATTCAAAACCGACAAGGATTGATATCCTCACAAAAGATTCACTCAAATCACTCTAAGTGTTTAAGGTTCAGGAAAAGAGAGGACTCATCAGTCGAACCTAAAAAGTTAATCCCATAGGCTTGCCTGAAAATCAAATCTCCACCACTGTAAAATGAGATGATACACAAATCAAAAGGTCTTAAATAGGGTTGTAACGGGGCTTAGGTTTAAGGGTATGGATAAAGGCTGAATTAGAAGGTTAGAATCGAGATTGAATTGATAAATTTTCTAACTAGAAAAATGAACTAATCTTAAATAATTACATCAATTGGAAAATAATAATACTAATGATACGAGCTTCTTTTTCAACCTTTGGAATTTAACATATAAGCTCATTTAATAACATAACTAATAATGAATATACCTTTTTTTTAAGAACAAACTAAGTAATAATAGGAAAGAACTTTTACAACTGAAATATAGAACATAGTTAGGTGACTGCTGAAAATCAAATCTCAACAAAAAGGGTAATCAAGAAGAATGGTAATAACAATACAAAGGATTTTGGGTTAAAATTAGTGGGTGAGTCAATAAAAAGGGTTGTTAGGATTAAACGGGGTTCACTAGGGTTAATTTATGAAGGTAGGCTGTTTAGTGGTGTGAGTGGGTTAAATCCTAGGTGCCTTCATCATTTCTGTATATCAAATCATAACTGTGGTCTTGACATGTATAATCAAGGCAAGTTCTAGAATAACAGTTCATAGTTGACACATTCATAATAAAAAAGTGAGCATGAAAAAGAATATATGCTCTATACGGCTCAAAGTCTCACAAAAATTATGGGTGTTTTGATATCAACCTTGTAAAATTTCAAATTTCAAGATAATATTCAGATTCAGGTTAACAACCTATCAAAAATTTTAATTCTGAAAAATAGACTTATCATGCTTGATTCTCTAGTATTCTTCAATTTTAATCATTAATGCACAATTATCAATGACTTAATCCAAAACATGTCAATAAAAACCATAAATCATCAGAAATTTCATTTTAATTAGTAATATGAGGAAATTACTTTAAAACAAGATTAAATTCAGGGATTTGAGAATAATGAAAAAAGTTAGGCACTTTTATTATCAGGAATTGAGAATAATGCAGAAAGTTAGGCATTTTCTCGAAATAACTATTCACCCCCCACACTTAAGATGAACATTGCCTTCAATGTACAAAGATAGATAATAACATTTAAGGGATAAATCAAAAGAGAAGGGGAAAGAATACTCCCTGAATTTTGGATGAATTCCTTGAGTCAGAAGTGAAAGGAGGATGGGGAGGTCGGTCTGGATGACGATCCTGTGCTAGATGAAGAAATTGTGTAGCTCACGGAGAAGTAGCCAGGAATTATTAAGACACATTTAAAATAAACTAAATATATAATTAAAGATAAGAAAGAGAAAGAGAAAGGAAACAAAAATGTAAACAAAATGAAAATTAAAGATGAATGGACCGAAGGGTCCTTATTGTTGGATGGTTCACGAGGTGGGTGTGACCTCTAAGGCTATGGAGATGCTGGCGGTGGTGGAAGTGGCGTGATTCCCTAGCAGCCTTTCGAACTTGACACTATGAAACTAAAATAAGTTAAACTAAATTAAGCAAAAATGAATTAAAGATAAGGAAATTGAAGCAAAAGAGAAAAGAAAAATAGAAACGAAATGGTCTCAAAGACCCTTGGCTTGTTGTTCGGATGAAGCTGCCGGCATGAAATCATGTAAATCTCTCTCCTTTGAGGAGTTTGGCCTTTTACGCCTTTTTATCATGGTTTCGGTGTTGGCTCAAGAGTTATAGAGACTTGTTATGGATAAGGGGAGAGGTGTGAGAGGGGGAAGGAAGAAAGAAGGAAGGTAGGTGAGAAGAGGGGGGAGAATGGGGAAGGGAGGTTGGGTTTAAATAGAGCTTCAATTCTGGTACATTCACACGCCAGTGGACCGAGGGCGTGTCGATTCACACGGCCACTTCGTACGGCCGTGTGTTTAGGCGTGTTGGCTCACCCATGCCCGTTTTTCAATTTGCCACGGCCGTTGGTGATAAGTCAGTATGTTGGTACGGTTGGATAGCACAGGCATGGTTTGCCCATGGTTGGCAAGTCAGTAACTACACACGGTCGTGGGACACGGTTGTGCCACTTTGTCGGTGGCCGTGGGGGAGTGGTTGAGTCTGTGATTTCGAAAAGTAGTTGAATCTGACTTGTACCGTCCTGCCATGTTAGTGCCAAGATTCTCGAGGTACACACGGCCTGGGCCACAGCCGTGTGCAAGGCTGTGTGGCCTGGAAATCTGCACTTTTGGTTAGTGTAAAACTAAGTTTTTAGAACTAAGAGAAGAAAAGAAAAGAAACTGAAAATAAATGTGAAAGAAAGTAGGGGTTAGTGCTCGGGTTGCCTCCCGAGAAGCGCTCGTTTATAGTCTTAAGCTAGACTTTCCTCTTATTTGTGTGTTCATGGAGGTTTAAAAATTTGAATATCTTCCCTCATGTTCTCAGTGCTATTATAAAGTTTAAGTCGATAAGCGTTTACCTTAAGAGTGCCAAATGTTGAATGGCTTACCTCGACTGTTCCGTAAGGGAAGGTATTGCGTACCTCGAGAGGAATTTCTTCGTTCGTGTTTAGATTCGGTGTGTTGATGTGAGGATCGACTTTATCTAATAGTACCTTGTCTCCTATTTTGAAGTGGTTAGATGTCCCTATGAGCTCTTCTGGGGGTTCCTTCGGTTTTACTTTGTGTGGCTCCTGTTCCTCTTTAAAGTGTGCCTTCCACTCGTTTAGTTCATTGGTCTGAATCCTTTGATCCTCAGGAGTTATTTCTTTATAGGGTTTAGGATCGGGTTCAATTATGTCCTTTTGTGGTGTTTTCTGAAAAGAAGGGTTAACCGAATGGTTATCAAAAGAATTCACATTCTCACCTTTGTTGCTTGATGTTCTAGCCAAGTCGAGGGCTTGAAGAGTGACTGTCTCCTCGCCTACACAAAGTATAAGTTGGCCTGTATCAATATCAATTTTAGTTCTGGCAGTTGCTAAGAATGACCTTTCTAAAATTAAGGGAATTGAATTGTCCTCATCCATGTCTAAGACAACAAAATCTGCTAGGAAGACGAATTTATCGACCTTTACGAGCACATCCTCAATTATACCCCTAGGAGTTCTAATAGTTTTATCAGCTAATTGGATGCTCATCCTAGTTTGTTTTTGTTTCCCTAGAACTAGTTGTTTAAATAGTTTATAAGGCATGACATTTATGCTTGCCCCTAAATCAGCTAACGCATTATCAACAGTTAAACTACCAATTAAACATGGAATTGTAAAACTCCCTGGATCTTTTAATTTTCGTGGTAATCTATTTTGTAGAATTGTTGAGTACTTTGCGTTGAGTTCCACATGTGGCTCCTCGTCTATCCTTCGTTTTTTCGTTAACAACTCCCTTAAAAATTTTCTAGAGTCTGGCATCTGCGATAGAGCTTCGGGTAGAGGTAAGTTAATGTGTAATTTATTTAAAAGTTTAAGAAACTTACCGAACTGTTCCTCCGTATCGTCTCTCTTTAACGCTTCGGGATAAGGAATGCGAGGTTGGTATTCTTTGATTACCGGTTTTGACTTTTCTTGTGTTACCTCAACTTTACATTCTTCGACCTCGTTTTCTTGTATTGGATTGGGTTCGTCTAACTCTGCATTTTCCTGAGCTGTTATGGCTTGGATTTGCTCCTTTGGATTAATCTCAGTGTTGCTTGGTAGACGCCCTTGCGGTTGTTCGGACATCAATTTTGCGAGCTGTCCAACTGACTTAGTAATTTCCCCAAGTTGGTTCTTGATTGCTTTGATCGATGCTTGTTGGTTACTAAGTGTTGTCTCAGTTTTTTGGATATGAGTGTCGATGGCTGCCATGAATTTTTCCAACATTACTTCGAGGTTCGGCTTCTTCTCTTCTGGATAAGGTTGATTTTGGAAATTTTGAGGGGGCTATTGTCTTTGATTTCCTTGATTTCCTTGACCTCCCCATGAAAAATTTGGGTGGTTCCTCCAACCTGGATTATAATTATTACTATAAGGGTTATTATTAGATCTAAAATTGTTACCTATATAGTTCATTTGTTCGCTCTCTGTGCTCGGTTGGTAGGATGGGTACTCAGGATTCGCCACAGTTCCACTTGCGTCGCACTGCATTACTGGGTGTACCTGTGAAGAACGCAAACTATCAAGCTTTTTTTTCATCTACCTGATTTGATAGCATGGTTATTGCATCGAGGTTGTAAACTCCGGCTGTTTTTGTTGGCCTTGTCCTTGTAACTTGCCACTGATAGTTGTTCAGTGACATCTCTTCTATAAACTCGTAGGCTACTTCAGGAGTTTTATTAATCAAAGTTCCACAGGTGGCTGAGTCGATTAGTTGTCTCGTTGAAGGATTCACACCATTGTAAAAAGTTTGGACTTGAAGCCACAAAGGTAATCCATGGTGTGGGCATCTTCTCAGTAGGTCCTTTTATCTCTTCCATGCGTCATATAATGTCTCTAAATCCATCCGCACAAAAGAAGAGGTATCATTCTGTAATTTGGCCGTCTTTGCCAGTGGGAAATAATTTAATAAAAAATTTTCGGTCATTTGGTCCCATGTAGTGATTGACCCTCGTGGTAATGAGTTTAACCACTGTTTGGCTTTATTCCTTATGAAAAGGGAAATAACCGAAAACGTATGGCATCATCAGAAAAACCATTTATTTTGAAAGTATCATAGAACTCTAAAAAGTTAGCTATATGTGTATTTGGGTCTTCGTCCTGCAAACCATCAAATTGTTGAATTATTTGTATAGTGTTAGGCTTTAATTCAAAATTATTAGCAGCTATAGCAGGCCTAACAATACTCGATTCTGCTCCTGTTAAATGCGGTTTAGCATAATCAAACATAGTACCTGAAGCATTATTTTCTGCCACATCATGTGGTGTTGGATTATTCTCGTCCATCCCTTCAATAGGATTGGATTCTTGCTCTTCTTCTATGTAATTTAGGGCTCGCCTAATTTCTCGGCGATTCCTTCGAGTGGTTGCTTCAATATCACTGTCGTATACTAGTGGTCCCCTCGGGTTCCTTCTAGTCATAAACTAGAAGTACCTATTAGGAAAAGAAAGAAAGAAAATTTAGCAAAATTAGAAATTAAACTAAAAATAAAAATAAATTGCAGAGAATAAAAAATAATGGCTAAAGTAATAAAAACAGAGCTTTCTTAATATTTTAGTTCCCCGGCAACGGCACCAAAAACTTTATCATTGTTTTGTCGAGTTTTAAAATTTCTAAAAGAATGATCAAACCTGGAAACTAACTCTGACAATGATTTAAGGCAAGTGCACCTATCGAACAGTAGTATAGCTTAGGCAAGATCGGATTGTCGAACCTAAAGGAACTAAAAGTACTAATACTAACTTTCTTCTTATTATCTAGCCTAAATATTAAGTGATTGGTTGTTTAATCTAAAATTAACTAACTACCAAGCTAAGATGCAAAGACAAAAAAACTAAATTGGGGAGATAACTTTTAGAAAAACTCAGTTGATTTAGACGATACCCTTAGGAAGAATCCACCTAGACTTCACTTGTTATCTAACATTGAACTATACGATTTATTCACTTAGTTTGATCTGTAAGACTCCCTAACGTATATTAAACCCTCTTTCGAGGCGAATAACGTCTAACCCTAGGTTAATTAATGGAAATCTCTTTCTCTGTTAATAACCCCCTAGGATAGCAGTAAATCGATCTATGGACTCCCATATAGGTTTCACCCTAATTCGGCAAAATCTCGTCACCCTATCTCTAGGCGTGCGATCAACCTCGCTTAATTATGCTAGATCTACTCTTAAGCAGAGACTTTTGCTCCTCCACCTAAGCACATCAAATTTGGATTAAGCTCTCATAATTAAGAACAAACTAAGTATTTATCATATAATTCAGTAATCAATAACAAGATTCATCATAGGTTTAATCCCCTTCGGGTATCCAAAGGGTTTAGTTCATAACTAATAAAGAAAACATCTCAGAAGAAAAGATAAAACAAAACATAAGAAATCCCTAAAACTCCCTGAAGGAATTGAAGGAGAGATCCGCCGTCTTGAGTAGAATTCCGGCTTCTTGAGATGGATCAACTGGCTCTTTTTGAGTGATTCTCCACAGATCTGGCCTTTCTGGCTTGGCTCCTTGGCCTAGCTAACTGCCCCCTTTTCAACTGATACTTTGGGGGTTTATATAGGCTTTTGAAATAGGTCTCTTTACCCCAAAGAATCCAAATCCAAATGAAATTGTTCTTTGCCACGACAGGGACACGGCCATGGCACACGCCCGTTTGATCGGTCTTCAAGCCATGTTCGGATTTCTTTAATGAGACACGGCCGTGTGACTCGAGGTAAGATCGTGTTCTAGATGATCAGTGAGGCACGGCCGTGTGGATTTAAGTCCAGGCTGTGTCGATTTCTTTCTTGGCCAAATTTGCTTCATTTTAGGCCTGTTTCTCTTTCTTTTCATCCTCCGGTGCTTTCCTGAGTATAAGACATGAAAAGAAAGGATTAAGAGCACCTTTTTACATAAATCAAGGGATAAATCATCTAAAACCATTCTAAATGTGGGATTAAAATATGTTACTATTACGGTTTATCACCCTATGACATGCTCATGCTTCAGGCCGTCTCCTATCCTGTATAACTCTCTGACTTACTCACATGGCCAAGTCACACACCCGTGTGCTAGGCCGTGTGGTTAATCTTTTTTTTCATAATTCAAGTGCAGTTTTCACATGGCCAAGGCACATCCCATGTATTAGGCCGTGTTCCTCAAACGGCTATTATTCAACCAATTCAACCAATTATTCAACCAATTCAAAACACATTCAAATACCTCTAAAACTTGTCAACATAGACATTCTAAGTAGCTAATCAATAAAATCATCATAATACATTACTCATATTATCAAAATAATCCAAATATTTATCAACCAAACTAGTTTCTAACTCTTACCAATTTAGCTCAAATCTTGGCCTATTACTTACTCATTAATATGGTTTTAAACATACCATTTATAGCATTAACATGTTATACATATATTCATGTGTATAAAGTAACTAACATCATCTTATATTATTATTATAATTGATAAACCGTAAAAGTAACATATTTTAATCCCACATTTATTATGCTTTTTGAAGATTTAAGCCTTGTTTTATATAAAAAGGTGCTTTTAATCCTTTCTTTTTATGTCTTATACCCAGGAAAGCACCCGAGGATGAAAACAACACAAAACGGGCCTAAAACGAAGCAAATTGGCCTTTTCACGAAATTGACACGGCCTGGGCCAAGGACCACACGGCCGTGCTGCGTCAGTGTCATTAAGATCACGGCCTGATCTCGACTCACACGGCCGTGCTTCATTAAAGAAATTCGAACACGGTCAGGGCTCGATTTGCACGAGCGTGTGACATGGCCGTGCCTCTGTCGCTGGATAGAGCAATTTCAATCGGAAAAGGATACTTGGGGAGAAAGAATCGCATTCCAAGAGCCTATAAATATCCCCTAAGTACCACCTTTGAAAGGTCATCAAAGCTAGGCCAAGGAGCCAAGCCGAGAAGGTCAGAACTAGGGAATAACGCGAAGATAGCCAGTTGATCCATCCCAAGAAGCCGGAATTATACTCAAGACGGTGGAATTCTCCTTCAATTCCTTCAGGGAGTTTTAGGATTTTCTTATGTTTTGTTTTATCTTTTCTCTTGTGATGTTTTGTTTATTCATTATGAACTAAACCCCTCAGATACCTGAAGGGGATGAAACCTAGATGAATCTTTTTATTTGATTTTTAAGTTATATGATAATTACTTAGTTTGTTCTTAATTATGTTTCTTAATCCAAATCTAATGTCCTTAGGTGGAGGAGGAATAGACCCTGCCTAAGAGTAGATCTAACATAATTAAACGGAGTTGATCGGGCGCCCAGAGATAGGGTTACGAGATTTTGCCGGATTTGGGTGAAACCTAATATGGGAATCCATTGATCGATTTACTGCTTTCCTAGGGGGTTATTATAAGCGAATGAGAGTTCCACTAATTAACCTGGGATTAGACGTTATTCGCTTCGAGAGAGGGTTTAACATAGGTTAGGGAGTCTCACGGATCAAGCTAAGTAAAAGAAATCATATAATTTAGGGTTAAATAATAAGTGAAGTCTAGGTAGATTGTTCCTGAGGGTATCATCAAAATCAACTGAGTCTTTTTCAAGTTATCCCCAAGTTCGTTTAGTTTAGTTGTCATCAATTTAGTTTAAAAACAACCTTCACCTTAATTAGGTTAAATAATAAAAAGAAAGTGAGTATTAATACTTTTAGTTCCTTTGTGTTCGACATCCGGTCTTGCCTAAGCTATACTACTATTCGATAGGTACACTTGCCTTAATATCGTTGTCAGAGTTAGTCTCCAGGTTTGATCATTCTTTTATAAATATTTAAAACTCTGATTTTACAGCGATCAAGTTTTTGGCGCCGTTGCCGGGGAACTAAAATATTAAGAAAGCTCTATTTTTATTACTTTAGCCATTATTTTATTTGCAATTTATTTCTTTTGTTTCTTAGGTTAAATTTTAAATTTTTTTTAATTTTTATTTCTTTCTCTTTTCTAGGTACCTCTAGTTTATGACTAGAAGGAATCCGAGAGGACCTTTGGTATACGATAGTGATATCGAAGCAACCGCTCGTAGGAATTGTAGGGAAACCAAGCGAGCCCTAGATTACACAGAAAGAGAGGAAGAAAACAGATCCAATCCTACTGAAGGGATGGGCGAAAACAACCCACCACTATGCGATATGGGAGATCACAATGCTCCACGTACATTATTTAATTATGCGAAACCACATTTAACAGGAGCAGAATCTAGTATTGTTAGGTCTGCTATATCTGCTAACAATTTTGAATTAAAGCCTAACACAATACAAATGATTCAACAGTTTGTTCAATTTGATGGTTTGCAGGACGAAGATCCAAACATGCATGTAGCTAACTTTTTAGAGGTCAGTGATACCTTCAAAATAAATGGTGTTTCTAATGATGCCATACGTCTTCGGTTATTCCCTTTTTCATTAAGAAATAAAGCCAAACAGTGGTTAAACTCGTTACAGCAAGGGTCAATCACTACATGGGATCAAATGACCAAAAATTTTTTGATGAAATATTTTCCACCGGCCAAAACGGCCAAATTACGTAACGATATCTCTTTCTTTGTGCAGATGGATTTAGAGACACTATACGATGCATGGGAGAGGTTCAAAGATCTCTTAAGGAGGTGCCCACACCATAGTTTACCCCTATGGCTACAAGTCCAAATCTTCTACAACGGAGTAAACCCCTCAACAAGGCAACTGATAGATTCAGCCGCCGGTGGAATGCTAAACAACAAAACTCCAGAAGCAGCCTACGAGTTCATTGAGGAGATGTCGATAAACAATTATTAGTGGCAAGCTTCGAGGACTAAACCAATGAAATCGGCAACAGTCTTCAACGTCGACATCATGACCATGCTATCAACACAGCTAGATATGATGAATAAAAAGCTTGATAGTTTGTGTTCTTCACAGATACATCCAGTCATGTAGTGCGACGCTAGTGGAACTATGGCGAATACCAACCAGGAGTAGAAGATGAACAGATGAACTATATAGGTAATAATTTCCATTCTAATAATAATCCTTATAGCAACACTTACAATCCAGGTTAGAGGAACCACCCAAATATTTCGTGGGGAGGACAAGGCAATCAAGGAAATCAATGGCAACAGCCCCTCCCAAACTTTCAAAATCAGCCTTATCCACAAGATAAGAAGCCAACCATCGAGGAACGCATCCAAGAAGCTGACAGAACAATCAAAAGCAACGAAAGCCAAATTGATGAAATTACTAAGTCAGTCAAGGAAATCACTAAAGCAGTCGAACAACATGCAAAGTCAATGTCAAAACAACCGCAAGGTCATCTACCTACTACTACGGAGATTAACCCTAGGGAGCAAATTCAAGCCATCACAGTCCAGGGTAGCAAGGAGTTAGATACACACAAGCCAACTCCAGAAAGTAAGGTAGGCGAAGGTATAATAGAGGAAGTACAAGAAAAGCAAAAACCGGTAGTCAAGGAGTACAAACCTCGCATACCTTATCCCGCAACATTAAAAACAGATGATTCAGAGGAGCAGTTCGGTAAGTTTCTTAAACTTTTAAAGAAATTACATATTAACTTACCTCTTCTTGAAGCTCTTTTCCAGATGCCAGACTCGAGGAAATTTTTAAAATAGCTCTTAACCAACAAACACAAAATAGATGAAGAGCACCACGTGGAATTAAACGCAACATGCTCAGCAATGTTACAAAATAGACTACCACAGAAGCAAAAAGATCCAGGGAGTTTTACGATTCCATGTTTAATTGGTAGTTTAAATATGGAGAATGCGTTAGCTGATTTAGGGGCAAGCATAAATGTTATGCCTTATACATTGTTTAAGCGACTAGGTTTAGGAAAACCAAAACAAACTAAGATGAGCATTCAATTAGCTGATAAAACTGTTAGAATTCCTAGGGGCATTATTGAAGATGTTCTCGTAAAAAATCAATAAATTTGTTTTCCCAGTAGACTTTGTTGTTTTAGACATGGATGAGGATAATTCAATCCCCTTAATTTTAGGAAGACCTTTTCTAGCAACTGCCAAGACTAAAATTGATGTTGCCACAAGTGAGCTTATACTTTGTATAGGTGACGACTCAATTAATCTTCAAGCCCTCGACTCAGCTAGGTCATCAAAGAATCAAGGTGAGCAAAAAAATTCTTTTGATAATCATTCAATTACACCCTCTTTTCAGGATCATCCAAAAAAGGGAACGATTGAACCGGATCTTCAGTTCAGTGCCAACAACGAAATTACCCATGAAGAACAAAGGAACCAAATCGATGACCTAGATGAGTGGAAAACACACTTCAAGGAGAAATTAGGAATATACGAGGAAGAGCCAGAGCCATACACTGTAAAACTAGAGGAACCACCAGAAGAGCTTATAGGAACATCAAATCACATCAAAATAGGAGACCAGGTTCTGTTAGACAAAGCCGAGCCTCACATCACCACAACAAACCTGAAGGAAAAGGAAGAACTTCTTCTTAAGGTACACGATATCTTCCCACAAGGAACAGTCGAGGTAAGTAATCCTACATTTGGCACTTTCAAGGTAAACACTTCTCGACTTCAATTTCGTCATAAAACTAAAACTGTAGACATGAGGGAAGATATTTAAACTTTCAAACCTCCCTAAAAATTTCAAATATGAGGAAAGTCTAGCTTAAGACTATAAACGAGCGCTTCTCGGGAGGCAACCCGAGTACTAACCCTATTTCTTTTTGCATTATTTTACATTTGCTTTTCTCTTTTTCTTTTCCTTTTTAACTAACCAAAAGTGCAGAATCACAGACCACACGGCCTTACAGACGACCGTGTCCGTGGCCGTGTAGACCACCAAAAAACCGCCACACTGACAAGGCAGAGGTCGTGCAGTCAGCCCAACCACCACCCCAACGTCACAGATCCAACCACCCTAGACACGGGCACCGACAGATATGGCACGGTCGTGGCACCAACTGTGTAAGGCTATTGACTTCCATACCACGGCCAGAGCACGCCCATTCCACAAACCGTGTGAAATTACTAAGGTTACTGACTTATCAGACACGGGTAAGACACGCTGGTGTCAGACAACCGTGCCAATAGAAAAACATCACGAGCACGGGCATAGAGGGCTCAAACACGGGCATAGGATGACAACACCCTCTAGAACAGGGCCGTCTGATGAGGCCGTGTAAATCGACACACCCTGGGACACGGCCGTGGGGGATTACCAAACTTGAGCATCTATTTAAACCCCTCAACTCTTCCCCTTCCCTCCTTCTAATTTTCACTCTTATTTTTGCTTCTCATTCTCTTTCATCTCAGACTCTTTACTCTAGATCATTGTGTACGCCAACAACATGCCGAAGACGCGAAGGAATCTAAGCACAGGCGCCTTAACAAAGAGCGACCAACATGAGTTCATGCCGGCAGCTTCGTCTCAACACTAAGCCAAGGATCTATAAGACCAATTAGTTTTTATTTTTCATTTTTCTTCCCTTTCATTCTCCTTATCTTTAATAATCTTATGTTTAAACTAGTTTAACTTAGTTTAGTTTCTTAGTGTCAGGTTCTAAAGGCTGCTTGGGAATCACGCCACTTCCGCCACCACCAGCACCTCCTTCGCCTTAGAAGTCACACCCACCTCGCAAACCACCTACCAATAAGGATTCTCAAGCCCCTTTATCTCCTAGCCTTAGTCTATTTTCCTTCTTATTCTCTTTCTCTTTATCTTTCTTGTCTTTATTTATATATTTAGTTTATTTTTATTAGGTCTTAATAAAGCCTGGCTACTTCTCAAAGCGCTACCCAATTTCTTCATCTAGCGTAGGAACGTTATCCCGACTAACCATCACCGCCATCAAAGACACTCATTCGGGAAAACATTCACAACTCAGGGAGTAATTCTTCCCCCTTCTCTTTTGATTTATCTTTAAAATGTCATTGTCTATCTTTGTACATTGAGGGCAATGTACATCTTATGTGTGGGGGGTGAATAGTTATTCTGAGAAAATGCCTAATTTTTTTCATTATTCTCAAACCCTGAGGATAAAAAAATGCCTAACTTTCTGCATTGTTCTCAAAACCTTGAATTTAATCTTGTTTTAAAGTAATTTTCTTATAATACTAATTAAGATGAAATTTCTGATGATTTATGATTTTTATTGATATGTTTTGGAATAAGTCATAGTTAATTGTGCATTGATGATTAAATTTGAAGAATACTAGGGAATCAAGCATGATAAGTCTAATTTTCTAAAAATTAAAATTTTAGGTTGTCAACCGGAATTTAAATATTATCTTGAAATATGTCAAAAACACCCATAATTTTTATGAGAATTTGAGCCCTATAGAGCATACATTTTTTTTTCATGCTCACTTATTGATTATGAGTGTGTCAACTATGAACTGTTATTCTAGAATTTGCCTTGATTATACATGTCAAGACCACAGTTATTATTTGATATACTGAGATGATAAAGGCACCTAGGTTTAACCCACTTACACCACTAAAAAGCCTACCCTTATAATTAACCCTTAGTGAACCCCGTTGAGCCTAACAACCCTTTTTATTGACTTACTCGCTAATTTTAACCCAAAAACCCTTTGTATTTGTTATCACCCTTTATTTTGACTACCCCTTAATCGAGATTTGATTTGAGCTAGTTACCTAAGTTTATTATTCTGGTAGTTAAATTTATCTTGTATTTAGTTGTTCTAAAAAAAAGTATATTCAGTATTAGTATTATGAAGAGTGAGCTTATACAAGTTAAAGTCTAATTATCAAAAGAAAAAGTTCGTATTAGTAGGATTATTATTATTATTATTTTCAGTTGATGTAAATTTTATCTTAGAAATTTTTAGGTAGGTAACTTATCAATTCAATCTCTATTCTAACCTTCTAAATTCAGCCTTTATCCACACCTTTAACCCTAGCCCCATTACAACCCTAACAAAGACCTTTTGATCTGTTTATCATATCATTTTACAGTGGTGGAGATTTGATTTTTAGGCAAGCCTATGGGATTAACTTTTGAGGTTCAACTTATGAGTGCTTAATTTTGACTCTTAAACACTTTTTGAGTGATTTGAGTGAATCTTTTGTGATGATGTTAATCCTTGTAGGTTTTGAATTAAAGGTAATTATTTAAATGAAGGGAAACACCTATGTTTTCGTGCTACAAGTGTATGACTTATCTTATTTGAATCTTTAGGACGCTTTGAATTAAATTATCTATGTATGAATAATCTGTGAATTAGGATAAGACATTGTTGATAAGAATTATGAATCATGGAAAGTTCGTTTTAATTGTAAGTTGAGAATTTTGCTTGAGGACAAGCAAAAGCTTAAGTGTGGGGGTATTTGATAAACCGTAAAAGTAACATATTTTAATCCCACATTTATTATGCTTTTTGAAGATTTAGGCCTTGTTTTATATTAAAAGGTGCTTTTAATCCTTTCTTTTCATGTCTTATACCCAGGAAAGCACCCGAGGATGAAAAGAACACAAAACGAGCCTAAAACAAAGCAAATGGGCCTTTTCACAAAATTAACACAACCCGGGCCAAGGACCACACGGTCGTGCCGCGTCAGTCATCAAGAACACGGCCTGATCTCGACTCACACGGCCATGCTTCATTAAAGAAATCCGAACACGGTCAGAGCTCGATTTGCACGGACGTGTGACATGGCCGTGCCTCCGTCGCTGGACAGAGCAATTTCAGTCGAAAAAGGATACTTGGGGAGAAAGAATCGCATTCCAAGAGCCTATAAATATCCCCTAAGTACCACCTTTGAAAAGCCGTCAAAGCTAGGCAAAGAAGCCATGTAACACCCTAAATTAGGGGTTGTTTGTAATTTAGTTAATTTAAATACTTTCCCATGTGTGTGCTTGAAGAGTTAAATTCTAGGATTTATTTGACATGTTTAAGGGTCTAAAAATAACTCGAGCTAAGCTTGGCCCAGTATTAAAAATTTATTTTTAAGTGTGTACAAGGAAGGAGCTAGGTTAGTTAGGGCTTTAATAGAATTTTGGGTGAGTTAAGGCACAAAAGATGGGCTTGGTATGAGTGGCGTGGGGCGCCTAAGAGCTTGCTAGGGGCCTTGGGTTCGATTCGTGGAAGAAACAAGGGGGAAATGTTTTTCCCTTTTGGGTTTTTGGGCGTTAGGCCTAGGAAGGCCTTTTAATTAAATTAGGAGGGCTTATTGACATGAAAGTGGGTTGGCTAAGTGGCTAGCGTGTGCTACTTAGAGGCTTGGAGGTTGTTGGGCGCATGTTCGAGCTGCTGAAACAGCGTTTGGCATTTTTAATTTTTGGGGTAAACGGCCCAGGGAGGTCTTATAAATAAATCAAGAGGGCTTCTTGACATGAGAGGCAGGTGGGCGGAGTGGCTGAGGCGCGACTTAAAAAGGGGGGGCTTCGGTGCAGGTCGCGAGTTCAAGGCGCAAGGGAGGCAGAATTTTGATATTCATTTTTGTAAACTGGCGTTGGAGGTGGAAAGGGCTTAAAAGAATATATTGCGCGGGTATGTCACAAAAAGCACTTTGGCCAAATGGCCTAGGGCGCTACCTGCAGCATGGGTTCTAACAGGTCCCATGTTCGAGACCTATGGGCAGCGGGTGGTTTTTCTTTTATTTTGCAGCAGCTGGGCAGGCATTGGACGGCATATGGGTCTTTGGTTCCTTGTTTTTACATTCGGCTGGAGTTTGGCAAGCACATGGATTCTTTGTTTTTTTATTTAGATAATAAAGATATTAAGGATATTATTTAGATTATTAATTAGATATTATGGGATTTTTATTTGATTAATTCCGTGAGAAAAAGAAGGCATTTGTTAATTCAAATTCATTTGAATTATTTCAAATTAAGGAGTTGATTAGAATTTGAACTCCTCAAATGGAGTGGATGGCAAGCATTAGGGAGGGTGCCAATTCCTTTATAAGCACCTATCCATCACTTTGTTTTCTTTTTTTCATTTTCACTATTTACCGAAATCCCTAACCTCTCCTTGGTTCTTCTATTTTTTTTTTTTCTCCATTCTCTTAGACCTTGGCGAATCTTCTCTACCATAATCCCCATCTATTTTCCCTCTTCCTCTTCTCAAACCTTCAACCAAAACTTTATCTCTTCCCATTATTTTCTTTTCTTCCCTATAGCCGAATATACTCCTTAGTGTGTCAAAATTCTCTTTTCTTTTAAGCTTATACCTTGACTGAATACACTCCCTTGGAAGTGCCGATTTCCTTTCCTCCTATTTACTCACTTTGGCCGAATAGTATAGTGGCACAGACACTTCGGGATTTTGCTAGTATTCAATTAATTGTGAAGGTAAGTAAGGTTGGCCGAATGCCTATGTTCCCTTTCCCTATCTTTGTCGACTTTTTAAGGATTAAGGGCCGATGTCGGTATTTATTTACAAGGTGCTAAGTATCTGTTTTGAAAACTGAATCTGTCTAGGTGTTCCGGGATTTTGGAGATCGACAAAGCAAGCCGTCATTCGGGATCAAACGGGTGGTAAGTGGTGGTAAGGATCGATTTTCATAAGATTTAACTTTCAAGGATTTAAAGCCGAAGGCTTTTAGCTTTATTTATTAACCGATGGTAGTTGGTGAAGCAGATTCGGGAATCGGGTGTTGTGATTAGTATCCCAAAAGCGAGAAGGTAAGGATTCGGGTCCAAAAGATGACCCCTTTAAATTATTTGATTTGGCCGAATAGGCCATAATACTAACCCATGTATTTGGCCGAATATAGGGACAAGTAGATCTAGTGTGACCGACTCCTCCATTCGGGATTTAGATTATTCGTGGGTGACAGGTGTGTACATACACACTTATAGTTAATTAAATGTACTAAATCTTTTGCATGTGATAATTGGATCTATGTAGATTCGGAGTTAATACCATGAGTGGTATAAGCAAGGATACGGGTAAGTCCCTGATTGATTATGAGATTTTATGATGCTTTTGGAAGCATGATATGTTGTTTACAATTAATGATAGTTCTGATATATGTGATTAAGCATATGATGGCATGAGTATTGTGAATGTTTGATATGGGTTGATGAGTGGAGGGGGCAGTATATTCGTGCCGACGGGCACCAGTGTTTTGGTAACACACTGTGACTACGGTCACCAGAGGTTTGGTACCTCCAGAGGTTTGGTACCTCATCGCATCTCGTCCCAGTGGCTTAGCACCATAGTGGGTTGGCCCCACAGACTATCATAAGGGATTGACGCCAGTGATTTGGCATCACACGATGGGTTGGCCCCATCAATCGTTTGTGTCTACGGACACCAGAGGTTTGGCACCTCCAGTGATTTGGCATCACATCTGTGACTATACGTCACCAGTGGTTTGGCACCACCAGTGGTTTGGTACCACACGGGGTAGACAAGGTGTTCGGTTGGCTAGGTTGGGTGCATGACTTAGTACATGATGATTGATTATATGCTGTGTATGAAATTGTTTAAATCCGGGGGAAGGGTTACATACTGAGTCTTGGTGACTCACCTTCTCCTTTACATTTTTCAGGTGACACGTAGATCGCGGATGTGGAGCCAGGTGGACTCGAGGTGGCCATGCAGTGGACTTTAATTTGAATGAACTATAATTTTAGTTTTATTATTTTTATTATCGGTTTTTATTTTATTTCAGTTGTAATAAGGCCTCCTAGACTTGTTTTATTACTTTTTACATGTTGAATGATTTGGTTTAAACTGTCTTATTGATACTAAGTTAAATGCACATGTTTTCTTAAATATTAAACGAAAGATGTTTTAACATGCCGTCGGGTACATTTGGAACTTTAAAACAACTCGACTTAATTAATTTCTAAATAAACGCTAAGTATTCTTTTTCTTTAGACTATCAATTGAAAAGGGTTTTCGACAACCTAAATTGACTTAGAAAAGTGTTTTCCAAAAATATTTTCCACTGTAACGAACTAGATTCGGCCATAGTGTTTGGGCCGGGTTTGGGTTGTTACAAGCCAAGCCGAAAGGTCAGAACTAGGGAATAACGCGAAGATAGCCAGTTGATCCATCCCAAGAAGCCAGAATTATACTCAAGATAGTGGAATTCTCCTTCAATTCCTTCAGGGAGTTTTAGGATTTTCTTATGTTTTGTTTTATCTTATCTCTTGCGATGTTTTGTTTATTCATTATGAACTAAACCCCTCAGATACTTGAAGGGGATGAAACCTAGATGAATCTTTTTATTTGATTTTTAAGTTATATGATAATTACTTAGTTTGTTCTTAATTATATTGCTTAATCCAAATCTAATGTGCTTAGGTGGAGGAGGAATAGACCCTGCCTAAGAGTAGATCTAACATAATTAAGCGGAGTTGATCGGGCACCTAGAGATAGGGTTACGATATTTTGCCAGATTAGGGTGAAACCTAATATGGGAATCTATTGATCGATTTACTGCTTTCCTAGGGGGTTATTATAAACGAACGAGAGTTCCACTAATTAACCTAGGATTAGATGTTATTCGCTTCGAGAGAGGGTTTAACATAGGTTAGGGAGTCTCACGGATCAAGCTAAGTAAAAGAAATCATATAATTTAGGGTTAAATAATAAGTGAAGTTTAGGTGGATTCTTCCCGAGGGTATCATCAAAATCAACTGAGTCTTTTTCAAGTTATCCCCAAGTTCGTCTTTTTGTCTTTGTTTCCTTAGTTTAGTTGTCGTCAATTTAGTTTAAAAACAACCTTCACCCTAATTAGGTTAAATAATAAAAAGAAAGTGAGTATTAATACTTTTAGTTTCTTTGGGTTCGACATCCGGTCTTGCCTAAGCTATACTACTGTTCGATATGTACACTTGCCTTAATATCGTTGTCAGAGTTAGTCTCCAGGTTTGATCATTCTTTTATAAATATTTAAAACTCTGATTTTACAGTGATCAATAATCATACTCAAAATGACCTACACAAAATAACCTAGGTACATGCCATTATCAAAAAGTAATATACTTCACCACGTTTTAGGTTCGGGATCTTGAATGGATGCTAAATCGACAATCAACTTTAGCACATAACCTGCGCACGGAAACAATCCGTACACTGAGTATGAATTTAGTGGTATTTCTATAGTCCGAATACTTTAAAGAAAATAACATTATAAACGTACACTTCTAACCATATATATAACATTAACCAATCAATAATTCAATTCATTCCTTTAACCTTCTTTTCTCATCAATAGCTAATTCAAATAGCTTTCTCATTTTGATTCACATAACATTTAACAATAACAATATTCTTTTCATGAACTCTCGGTTCATACATTTCATTTGTACAATTCAATTCAATGTCCAATTTCAAATTCACATTCAATATCAATCTTGTTGCCAATTCATTTATTTACCCCTATTAACAGGACTCAGACTTTGGCGGATACATGGATCTAACCAAAACACATCAGTGTGGCACCCAGTACCCCATCGGATAATTCAAAGTATTAGATTGACACCCAGTGTCTCATCGGCCATGCCGAAGTAAGTTAGTACCCAGTATCTCATCGAATTTCTCCAAAGTAATAATATGACACCCAGTGTCTCATCGACTCGTGGTCGAAGTATCCCTGAACACTTCCAATCCTAAGGCATGCCAACAATATCCGACTCAGCCCGATACAGTTAATAGGGTATTCAAATCACTTTTTAATTTCTCAATTCATTTTCAATCAAAATCCACACCAATCACAAATTCTCATAATTTCAATTCAACTATTCACATATGCTCATAAAATTCAATTCCATTAAATTTTCAATATCACAATATCAATTACTTACCTCAATCTACTAAGCATACACATTAAGTAATAAATTCAACAATTAATTATTAAATTCGAATTATAAAAATACAAACCGTAATTCTCGAGTTACTTCTTGTCAACTTTCTCCTTTCCTTCTTTGCCGATGTCTCCGACACAATGTTAGCTACAGAAATTAAAACAATATAAATCATTAATACACACAATTTCACATTGAATATTTCAATTTATACTCGACTTTTACTTAATGTAATTAGTCCATTTTGCTCGAGCCCGTTCCATTCAGAAAAAATAAAAAAATAATAAAACAAAGTCCAAGTCCAGTCCAAAATATATCATTTGGCCCGATCAGAATAGCCCATTACTTGAAAAGATTGAAGGTCTATCTACAAGCTTTATGTATATGGAAGTACAATCTTCAAGGATATGCAATCTTAGATATGATATGCAATCCTAGAAGATATGGTATGCAATCTTAGATATGATATGCAAATCTTTGATATGATATGCAATCCTAGAAGTTATGGTATGCAATCTTAGAAGATATGATATGCAATCTTAGATATGATATGCAATCTTAGAAGATATGATATGTAATATTAAAAGATATGATCTTGTAATATTAGAGATTTAATTTGTAGATACCTTTTAATCTTAGCCATTGATGTAATTGATCTGTACCGTTGGATTTAGGGAGGCTCAATTATAAATAGAGGCCTCTCCCTTTATTGTAGACACTTGAATAGGACTTGAGTTTTGGCTAATAAAAATTCTTGAGAGCATTCACTCAAATTTCTCTCACTTTTACGTTCTTATTTTCTGTGGCTTGTTCTTATTTTGTTCTTCGCTCATGTTCGTTTCTTTTTGAGTTGCTTTCATTCGAGTTAGTTTTTGGTGGAGGAATTTCGTCGAACCCTTATATTGCGAGAGTTAGGTTGATTTATGCATTTTTTTTAACTTTTTTATTTAACCATTTAATTGTTTAATCATTATTTATTCATTTATTTTAATTATTTTAAATTTATTTTAATTGCCACTTTTTATCCAAAACTTTATTTCTTAAAATAAGGCAATATTTGACATTTGGAGTTTTAAGGGAATCGTGCCCTAACTTACTGGGCTTTGATTTTTCTTATTAAGTCTAAATGATCAAATACTCTTTTTGGAATTAAAATATATGATTGTGAATTTAAGATGTTGCGTCCTAACTAATTGGATGTGACATTTTGATATTTTGAGATAGGGATTTCAAAAAAAAAAACAAAACAAAACAAAACAAAGGATATTTGGTGTTTGGGAAATTCGAAAGGTCGTGCTCTAACTTACTGAGATTCGACTTTTCTTTTATCCAAATAATTGAATTTTTTTAAAGGTTATAAGTTTTGAAAAATCAAAAGAATCATATTTTAAAATCTTCTCAAATTTTCGACATTAAGACATTAATTAATCAATTAGGTACCATTTTTTGGGGGGGCGTTATGAGGGTGCTAATCCTTCCTCATGCGTAACTGACTCCCGAACCCGTTTTCTCGAATTTCATAGACCAAAATCATTATTTTAATAAATCAAAAAAATTATTAAAATGATCAATTTCAAGGTGACCCGATCACACCTCGAAAAAAGATTGGTGGCGACTCCATTTTCATTTTTTAAAGTGGACCCTGTTTTTCAAAATAAAAATGGCTTCGACAGCTTGGCGACTCTGCTGAGGACATAAAGAGAGTCAGGCCGTAAATTGATTATTTTCTGTCTTTTTTTAGAAAATTGAAAATTTGGTTTTAATATATGATTCTTTCACAGCATCTCATCCATTTTCCCATATTTTTGTTTTATTTTTGAGTTTTTATCCATGTATTTCTGCATTACATTGCATGCTAGTTGTGGTCACACCCTTTTAAGTGGGAGTGAGAAACTATGCCTTCGTGAGGTTTACATCTCCACATCGGCTAGTGGACTCCTTCCGGGATACATCCATACCTATGTCTTCGTGAGATTTTCATCTCCGCATGGCCATAGGGAAATGTATTCCCCTGAACTGAACTCAATCCATATGAGCCTATAATGGGTGAGGATTGAGGAATCTACTAGTTCAGGTACCCTCCCTTTAGAACTAAGCCACATATAGTGATCCTTAAGATCCAACCCTAGATAGAGCTATATTAAACCCTAGAGGTCTCCCAGATAAGTGCCCTATTTTGTCCTTTATTTCTCTTATGCTAACGTGTTCTCTTTTGTTTTGATTGCATTGCATTCACATCATAGAAAAGAGGTGTTGATTCAAATTTGATTACTAAATAGAAGAGTTTGTCATGAGAAAATGGATTTTTTTGATAAAGTGGATTATAATACGGTTGTCCAAATATGGTTCAAGCAAACACAACGAGAGAAGACTGATAGTCCGTGAAGGAATACAAGACTTTATTGCCCATTGATTCAAGCTGACAAAGACTATTCGAGTATCACCACATCTAGGCTTTCTTGAAGAGGCTAACGAGCATTGTGGAAATAAGTGAGCAGTGAATCACGGCACAGATCAAGCAAAAAGAAGTTAGTGAAGGCATCTATTAGAAGTTTACAAGATTTGACCTTTGCGAAGAAGGGGATTGATGTTTTTGCTTGGAATATGAGGGCAAGGCCACATATGTAGTCTATTTTATGTAAAGAATTTTGCTTTTTAGAAAAGTTTTTCTAGTCAAATTGAATTCAGAATCAATGCCTCTCTCTTTTTTTTTTTTTTTGCATTCGTTCCGTGCATTTGCATTGCATTTCATGCATTCACATTACATTACATCATATACATTAAAATTTGTATAAAGATCCTAATTAATTAAAAATTATTTCAGCAACCAGAGAACTGATGAAAGTCTACTGAATTGAGATCAGGGCCTTAGTGCAAGGCTTGATGGATAATAAATTGAAGAGATCAAAGGCTCGAAGGAATATTAGGGAATTTGAACATTAATGACATATTCGAAGAGAGAATCGGGGAATAAAAGCTTCCAAAGCCCTTACATACTTGGGAAGATTTTAGACAATGGGACTGTGGAAGGGATCCCTGTATTTTTATAGCTAATCAAGAGTAATATTCAGAACATGCTTGTTGCTTTAAGCCTAGAGGTAATAAGAATCCTTTTGTGAAATAGGCTTATGTTCAGAATTTTTATTTCAATAAAATTCATCTTTTTACGCAAATATTTTTTTAACATTTCATACTGTACATTCTTTTTTTTTTCCAATATTCTTTCATTCTTTATTCATGACCATACCATACAAATAATCATCCTTAGAGTCATTTATTCTTTGGATTTTTTGCCTTCGTACCTAGGTACCCAGATATCAACGACATGAGCGACGTTGTTACTGACTCCCTTTTTGAATGAGATATGGGTATAGAGGGATCTCAGGACTTTGAAAATGACAGAGATTATAACTTATCTTATGATTTGTTAAGAATGGTAGAACAAGACGAAAAACATACCCTACTCTACAAAAGGTCAGTGAATATTATGAGCATAGGAAAGAGGTGAAGATTGTAGCCTAGCTCACCACAGAAATAAGGCGAGATATCATTGAGTTATTTTCAAGAATTCAAAGATGATTTTGCACGATCATATCAAGACACGCCTGAGAGAATCTTAAAAGAAGTCCATAAGGATGTCAGAAGGACGCATGCTAATGGTTTTACAATGGCCGAGCTAAACATGAGGATTAGGCACTGTTAATCTACCATGGAAGGAGATTGCATCAGTTATACCACAAATACTGAATTGAAGAAGACGAGATTTATGTGACTCTTCCATTTTCTTCACAGACTTTTCTATATGTGGGGCATGAATGTTATGGGGCCAATCTTGTCAAAAGCTTCTAGTTGACATCAAACTATCTTTGTGGTCATCGATTACTTCACTAAGAGGGTGAATCTTACTTCATATGCCAATATTGTACAGTCAACAGTCATCAAATTTAAAAAAAAAACAAAAAAAGATCAGGCACCGAAAAAAAAAACCAAAAAGGACAATGTCAAAAGTTTGTAGTTTGTTCAAAGATCAGACACCGTATCATAAAGCAACAAAGGCAGCCAAAAAGAAAAAAAAACAAAACAAGAATTGTAGGAAAGATGCATGACACTTGTAAAGATTGACATAAAATCTTCTATAATTATCGAACGTGGCCAGGACTTTTTCCGGGGCAACATCTTACCTATTGGTTTATGGAATGGAAGCATTTTTGCCTATTGAACCTAATCGAAGAAAAGGTTAAAAGTTATCCATCATGATCAGATGATGCAAACTTACGACAAAGAGGTTCATCATAGAGAATTCCACAAGGGGAACCTGATACTGAAAAAGATCTTTCTGATACAAAAAAGATTTCAAAGGAAAGCAGATGCCAAACTGAGAAGGACCCTATGTAGTAAAAGGGCCTGTTTTAGAGGAGCATTGATATTGATCAAGATGGGTGGCGAAGACTTGCCCAATTTGATGAATTCAGGTTCAGTCAAGAAGTATTTTACCTGAAAGGGGAAAGGCCAAGGTGAAAACCCTTAAAGGGTGCCTTGAGATTAAATTCTCAAAAAAAAAGAGGCCAAGGCGAAAACCCGCAAAGGGCGCTTTCAGACCAAAGGGGTTTTTAGCCGAAAACCCGAAAAGGACGGCTCAAATTTTGATCAAAAGTGGGGCATACAGTAGTCTTGCTACGCTTGAATTAACAATGAGGAATTATGTTACATCTTGAGGCATCGACAAAGTACTCCGGATCCCCTAAACACATATTGAGCTTAAAATGGTCCTCAAGAAATTAGAACAGAGAAGCTCAGACTGCGATATCTGGGGCACCTAGTTTCCCATCTTACCCATTCTCAATTTGCTATCTTTAATTATTCTTTTCAAGATATACCCTAATCAATTTTCTTTATTGCCTTGGTTATCTTTAATTAACTTATTTGTTTCGAGCTATGCTCCTGATTAATTTCTTTCTCGTCCATTGTTGTGATCTTTTTCAAGTATTTTATATTGAAATAACGATTATTGGACTAATAATATTTTTATAAAAGGAGTTTCGTACATTACTCTGGAAGTTCTTAAATAATAAAGGAACCTGAAACAAGACTATTATTTAGAACTCACCAAGCCTAAGGTTTGGAAATATTGGAAGACATATATTTGGTTATTACGCCCAGAGAATGGTGTAACAAATCAAATCGATAACAAATTGGATGAAAGAAACCAAATGTTATTCCCCTGAAGTTGCAGTTGGAGGTACAAACTTTATGTCCCGCACTGCAGTGCATGTGGAAGGGACTCAAAATTACAATGGGGGCAAGCTTGCTTTGAAAGCGAATATGATCATTTCTTTGGGTTTTTTGTCAAAAATACCAACTAAACGAGAAAGCATGGTAACGCATCAGTGATAGAACCTTGATAAACTATGAGCAGTGACAACCCAAACAGTAAAAAATGGATCATTCTCATGTAAATATCATTCATACACTTCCAATTAGGAGCATTTGATTCATTTCAATCATTGTATCCTAATCGTTGTATTTTTAAAAAAAGAAAAAGAAAAAGGGAGATCATTCTCATGACATTCTGCATTCATGCAAATGTCATCCTTAATATCATTTAGTTAGGAGCATTAGATTCATTCCGATCATTGCATCCTAATCATTATACATTTAAAAAATGGGATCATTCTCATGACATTCTGCATTCATATAAATGTAATCCATAATACATTCGAGTCTACAAGACATGTCCCTCAAAGGACGGTGTAGCAACATTGGAAAGTTCAGATTTTGTTCCCTAGATATGGTAGTGGAGCAGACTGAAGATTGAAGTCTTCTTGAGATAGTAAGGAAGCAAATTGGAAAGTTCAGATTTTGTTCCCTAGAGATGGTGGTGGAGCAGACTGAAGATTGAAGTCTTCCTGAGATAGTAAGGAAGCAAATTGGAAAGTTCATATTTTGTTCCCTCGAGATGGTAGTGGAGCAGACTGAAGATTGAAATCTTCCTGAGATAGTAAGGAAGTGATAAACCGTAAAAGTAACATATTTTAGTCCCACATTTAACATACTTTTGGATGATTTACCCCTTGATTTATGTAAAAAAGTGCTCTTAACCCTTTCTTTTCATGTTTTATACTCAGGAAAGCACCCGGGGATGAAAAGAACGAGAAACGGGCCTAAAATGGACCAATTTGGGCCAAAGAAGAAATCGACACGGCCTGGACTTAAGCCCACACGACCGTGCCTCCTTGATAGACTAGAACACAGCCTGATCATGATTTACACGGACTTGTCACCTCATTAAAAGTCTGAACACGGCCTGGCCATGATTCACACGGGCGTGTGCCATGGCCGTGTCCCTGTCGTGGAAAAGAGCAATTCTACTCGAAAAAGGATACTTAGGGGCAAAGAAACCTATTTCAAAAGCCTATATAAACCCCCCTAAGTATAACCTGAAAGGGGGCGGTTAGCTAGGCCAATGAGCCGAGCCGAAAAGGTCAAATTTGTGGGAAACACTAGAAGATAGCCAGTTGATCCATTTCAAGAAGTTGGAATTCTACTCAAGACGGAGGATCTCTCCTTCAATTCCTTCAGGGGGTTTTAGAGATTTCTTATGTTTTGTTTTATCTTTTCTTCTGAGATGTTTTCCTTTATAGTTATGAACTAAACCCTTCAAATACCTGAAGGGGATGAAACCTAAGACGAATCTTGTTATTGTTTTCTGAACTATATGATAAATACTTGATTTGTTCTAAAATTATGTGTTCTTAATTCTTGTGTTGATATTTCCAGGATATTGGTTCAAGTATGATATGCTTAGGTGGAGGAGCAAAAGTCTCTGCCTAAGAGTAGATCTAGCATAATTAAGCAGAGTTGATTGCATGCTTAGAGATAGGATGACGAGATTTTGCCGGATTAGGGTGAAACCTAATATGGGAGTCCATAGATCTAGTTAATGCGATTCTAGGGGTTTTAATTAGAAAGAGATTTCAATTAATCAACCTAGGGTTAGACGTTATTCGCCTCGAGAGAAGGTTTAATATAAATTAGGGAATCTTACGGATCAAGTCAAGTGAATACATCGTCTGGTTCAGTGTTAGATAACAAGTGAAGTCTAGGTGGATTCTTCCTAAGGGTGATAAATCGTAATAGTAACATATTGTAATCCCACATTTAGTATGCTTTTAGATGATTTATCCCTTAATTTATGTAAAAAGGTGCTCTTAATCCTTTCTTTTCATGTCTTATACTGAGAAAAGTACCCGAGGATAAAAAGAACGAGAAACGGGCCTAAAACGAAGCAAATTGGGCCAAATAAGAAATTGACACGGCCAGGATCTAAGCCCACACGGCCGTGCCTCATTGATCATCTAGAACACGGCCTGAACCCCGATTTACACGGTCATGCCTCATTAAAAAATCCGAACACGGCTTAAAGACTAGTCACACGGGCGTGTGACATAGCCGTGTCCCTGTCGTGGCAATAGACAAATTTACTCAGAAAAGGATACTTAGGGAAAAAGAAACGCATTCCAAGAGCCTATATATACCCCTTAAGTACCACATTGAAGGCGGCGGTCAAGCTAGGCCAAGGAGCCAAGCCGAAAAGGTCAAATTTGTGGGAATTCACTCGAAGATAGCTAGTTGATCCATCTCAAGAAGCCGGAATTCTACTCAAGACAGCGGATCTCTCCTTCAATTCCTTCGGGGGGTTTTAGGGAGTTCTTATGTTTTGTTTTATCTTTTCTCTTGAGATGTTTTCCTTTATAGTTATGAACTAAACCCCTCAGATACCTGAAGGGGATAAAACCTAGATGAATCTTGTTATTGTTTTCAGAACTATATGATAAATACTTGATTTGCTCTTAATTATGCGTGCTTAATTATTGTGTTGATATTTTATGGATATTGATTCAAGTATGTTGTGTTTAGGTGGTGGAGCAAAAGTCCCTGCCTATTCATAGATCTAGCATAATTACAGCGGAGTTGTTCACGCGCCTAGAGATAGGGTGACGAAACTTTGCCGGATTAGGGTAAAACCTAATATAGGAGTCCATAGATCGATTTACTGCTATTCTAGAGGGTTATTAAGTGAGAAAGAGATTTCCATTAATTAACCTAGGGTTAGACGTTATTCGCCTCGCGAGAGGGTTTAATATACATTAAGGAGTCCTACGGATCAAGTCAAGTGAATAAATCGTCTAGTTCAGTGTTAGATAAAAAGTAAAGTCTAGGTGGATTCTTCCTAAGGGTATCATTTAAATCAACTGAGTTTTTCTAAAAGTTATCTCCCCAATTTAGTCTTTTTGTCTTTGTGTCTTTAGCTTAGTTGTTAGATTATGTAACAGCCTGGTTTAGACTCTAGTCGGAACAGTGGTTTTGAGACCACAAATCTGAGGTCGTAAAAATATTTTAATATTATTTTTAGTGTTGATTATATGTGCTATAGCATGTGTGAAAATTATGTGTGATAATTTGATCGTTTGTGTGTCTAATTAAGAGAAAGGACTTAATCGCGTATAGAGTAAAAGCTATGTGCTAAATTATAAGTACCTAAGTGTTGATGTCTTTATACTGTGGAGGCCTTATGAAGCAAATATGCCAATATTTAGATAGTGGATGAATATGGTCAAGAATGACCTTGTATGATATGCTTTATGTATTTTATGTTAAAGGTTAATTTTGTACTTTAATAATTATGTTTAATATGTTATAATAAAACATGGAAAATGGTCATTGTTATCATCTTTACTCCACCGAAAATTGAGTGTGAAAGATGTAACAGCCCGATTTTGGGCTTAGTCGGAACAGTGGTTTCGGGACCACAAATCCGACGTGGAGAAATTTATTTTATTTATATTTTTATGGTCTACAATTTCACGGAATGATATCGTGAAAATCTCATTCGAAAATTTTGATGTTTGGGCACTCAATTTAGTCAAAAGTACTAAATAGTAAAAAGTGCAAAAGTTGAGTTCTACATGTTAGATGTGTCCAATTGTTATGAAATTTTAAATTGGAGGTCCTTAAATGATAATTAGTCCATTGGTTAAGTTGGTGGACAAAATTGGACATGGATGGGTATGTTTCAAAAGATTTTTTTAAGGGGCATTTTGGTAATTTAGTGAATTAAATGAATTAAAAACAAAATTTAAATGCCAAATTTGTCCATCTTCAAGCTTAGGCCGAATTTAATATGTGGGAAGCCATGGATAGGGTTTTCAAGCTTTCCAAGCTTCATGGTAAGTCCATTCTAGCCCCGTTTTTCATGTTCTTTACGTTTTTGGAGTCCCGGTAACTTGATTTAGCTTATTCTAGCAATAATTTAACCTAGGCTTCATATTTTGATGTTTATTTTGATGTTTTATGGCAGAATATGAACCTTAGAATTATGTTAAACAACTTTTACTAAGCGATTTTAAGTGAAAACGAGTAAAACGACATAATCGGCAAAAATACCTAATGTACATAAGTGCATGTTAGAGCAAGAATTTGATGTTGCCATAGAAGGGAAAAATGATCAGCATGTTATAAAACATAAGAATAAGGGATGAAGTTTAATTTTCGAGCCTAGGGGCAAAATCATAATTATGCAAAAGTTTAGGGGCAAAATTGTAATTTTTCTAAAGTTTGAGTTAGGGACTGTTTTGAGTAGTACATTAATTAAATAAGTGAAATGTGATGTCTTAGACCCCAAAAAATGAGATTTGGACCTAGAACGGGAGAAAAATCGAAAATCGAGAAAGTTGGTAAAATGACCGTTTTGGTATCGAGGTAAGTTCATATGTTTAATAAGCATTTAATTATGCATATTCGAATGATAAATTGATATTTTGGCCATAAATACTATAGTATTGAGTTTCAGATATAATGATTAATGTTCGATAATAATTCGATATTGGAAAGAGAACTTGTATAATTTATATGTTAGACCATATTTTGTGTTATGGCTTTGTATGATAACAAGAAAGTATTGACTAGCATAGTTTGATGAGAATAAGTTAAGTTGATGATATGATGAGATTTAGAATGTAAGTATGTAAGTTGAGTTATTATTATGCAATTATTGTTATTAGTAATGTTATTATTGAGTTATGCGACTAACCTTGAGAATTTGAGCAAGTATGTTTCAGCTATAACTTGATAAGGCATTGATATCTCAAAGTCCATGGCTATACCATGGAAATTATGGAAGAATTGACGGAAAACTCCATGTTCATAACATGATATTTAAGAGGAATTGACGGTTAAGGATACCATGTAAGACCATGTCAAGACATGGCATTGGTAAGGCAAGGATCCCGTGTAAGACCATGTCAAGACATGGCATCGGCATTGATTAAGGACTCCATGTAAGACCACATCAAGATTTGGCATTGGCACTAAGACAATGATACCATGTAAGACCATGTTTGGAACATGGCATTTGGTAAGACAAGGATACCATGTAAGACCACGTTTGGAACATGGCATTTGGTAAGATAAGGATATCATGTAAGACCATGCCAAGGCATGGCATTGGTGAGTTCATAAGGCAAGGATACCACGTAAGACCATGTAAAGACATGGCAATGGTAAGTTCAAAAAGGAAAAGGTTCCCAAGTAGTCCAAAGAGTAAGTCAAAGAAATGACAAGGTTAGAACATGAAGAAAGAGTACAGGTATGCATTTAAGGCTTATTTAATATTGAGATCGTACGTAATTGAGATTATCAAGTATTAAGTAAGTGATGAGTTTTTAGTTATGCTTGTGAAACTTTATGACATGATTGGCAATACTCCTATATTATGAAAGAGTACTCATGTGTTAAATGAGAATGTTGCAGGTATGTAAGCAAGTTATTAAGTAAGGTGCCCTTTGTATTCTGAGCCTTTGGTAAGGTTACCGATGAGTTCACCGGGAAAATTGATTAAGTGAAATTATGTGTGGCTTGTAGTGATAAGTGTAGGTATATGCATGTGTAACATATGAGCAATATGCTCGATATGTAATCGGAAATTGGAAAGATTGTTATAGCTAGGTAATGAATACAACTAAAGTGAGTGAGAGCAAAAATTTACAATAAAACTGTTTTGGACAGCAGCAGTGATGTGAATTTGAAAAATCACAAAAAATAGTAGAAATTGAATTATAAATTGGATGAGACATTGATTTAAATCTTATTGAGTCTATTTTCATTTAAAAGAAACAGAGAAAATAAATGATTTTTATATTTTGAGATATTTAAATTCTTGTGGGATTGGTTTAGAATGATTACGTGATCCCCTATTCTGCCTTGGAAAAATCATTAAAAATTGTACAAAAATAAATAAGGGATATAAGTTATATGCTTGAAATTATTAATGATTCTAGTTTCAAATGAAATAAATTATAACATCATTTGAATTCTGTACAAGGAGAAAATTGATTCATAGTGAAAAGTGATCAGAACAGTCTAACAGTGAAATAGGGGAAATTTTAATGAATAAACTGTACTAATTGGCTAAGCCAAAAATTCTGGAAATTTTATGGTATGAAGATATGTGAGTCTAATTTCAGGGAAAATTATCGGTTTGGAATTCGGGGCTCTGTAGCTCAAGAAAGAAATAATTTAGTGACAGTGATTCAAGTAGACAGATTAATGTGAACATGAGTAATAAGGTATAAGCATGTGATTTAATGATTGTATTAATTTGAGAACTTGTTGTGAGGATTTGTCATGTTGAGGCTTTGATAAGGCTACAAATGAGTATGTTGGGAAAGTAAGAACTTAGCATTATTTATGCAAGTTATGACAGCTTAGTAGTAAGCTAAATTCATTGCTAATGCTTAAAATTTTTACATGTGAACTTGCTAAGCTTTATAAGCTTACCCCCTTTTCTTTCCCATGTTACAGAGTCCTACTAAACAAACTCGGGTTGGAGGTCATCGGAGATCGCTTCACACTATCAAGCTATCTATGGGTATCTTTATTTATAAATGATTTAAGTTATGGCATGTATAGGGGCTTGACTAAGTCATTTTGTATATGTCTTAATTAATTTGATTAAATGTATTGCTTCATAACGGTAATAAGGATTATTCTGTATTTAGCCACGAGTTGTGGCTCATATTGGTCATATAGTTATAATGCTTGTGTATGCATGTGTTTGTTAAATTTTAAATTATAAGTGAATTTTTGTGGCTCGGGATTTGGTAGAATGTATTGTTAAGTCTGGTAATGCCTCGTACCCGGTTCTGGCGTAGTATACGGGTAAGGGGTGTTACAAAAGAAGGGTTTTAAGCTTTGAAAATTTCGGCTATTGTTCATCTTGATTTAAGGTATGTTTGAGCTCGGTTTTTGTTAATTTCTATGTTTTCGTAATCGTTACTTCGTGCTCTACCTAACCCGTATTGAAATTTTGTGAATTGATGATGTTTTTTTCATGAGCCATTGATGAATGCTTGAGCTATGTGCTAGTTGATAGTAAAATATGAAAACTTGGTGTTGGATTAACATAATTTGTATTGAGATTTTTAGTGAAATTGTGTATTTTGGGCTTAATTGAGAAAATGAGAATTTGAAGGGTTAAATTGTAAAATAAATGAAATGTGTGGATTTGTATAAGCATAAGAAGAATTCGGCTAAGCATATGTATATTGAAATTTTGTGTATTTGATAATTTTGTGAAATAGGGACTAAAGTGTCGAAATGTGAAAATGTAAGGGCTATTTTGTAAAATGCCCTCAATGTGTGTATGTGGATTAAAATGAATGATTTGGTAATTGAATGGACTGAATTTGAATGTGTATAGACCAAGAGAGAAGAGGTTTGGATCGAGATCGAGGCAAAGATAAAGTACTCGATTAATCGACCGTATCGATAGTCGACGTCCGAGGTAAGTTCGAATATAATACATGTTATTAAGATATGTTCTTGTATTATGAAATGAATGTGTATATGTGTATGAAATTGAGATGCTATGTGCAAGATTTAGTTAAGGGCACTAAGTGTGCGATATTGAAATTGAAACAGAAATGAATAGCACTGTGTGTGCGATGTTTTGAAGCTTCGGCTTATAGTATTGGCACTGTGTGTGCGACACCGAGACAAATCGATTAAAAGAATAGGCACTAAGTGTGCGATGACAAATATGCTACGATTATGTATATAGCACTGAGCGTGCGATCAGATTGAATGAAAATTAAAGGATGATTGGCAAGTAATATCAAGCATTGAATAGCTTGGAGGTTTAATAACTATGTGTAGCTAAGGTACGTATTGAACCTTTGTGGTTGATGAGTTTAAACAAGCTATGATTGAGTGAAGGAGTATTTTAGCTATGGATGAGAGGGCATGAATATGAGATATCAGATCTATGTGATTGTTTATTATATACATTGGTTTGATTTGATAAGATAATTGTATTATATGTTGAACTTACTAAGCGTTGGAAAGCTTACTGTGTGATTTCTTTCTTTGCTTTGCAGTATCAGTAAAGCTAGCTCAGATCAGGGGATCGTCAGCATCTCAGTCACACTATCGGCAATCTATTTTGGGGTATTTTGGAAAGATGTACATAGTTAAAATATGGCATGTATAGGCTGGTCATTTGAATCATGTTTGAGATTTGTAATAGCCATGAGATGTGGCTAGATATGTGTTAGTTTAAGTATGAATGACTTTGGTATATATATATGATGCATCTTTTGGTATGGATTGTGAGTTGAGAAATTGACTTATGAATGGTAACTTTGTGTTGGTAAAATGCTAGTATGAATTGGTAAATTTTTGAAAGGAATAATGCTTGGAAATGAATGAATTATGCTTGTGATGATATGAGTTTTAGCCTTTGAAATTGACATGGTTGGAATTGGTATTGGATGCATGAATTGAATGACTATTTTGGTATGTTTTTGGTGGTTATATATGCATGAGATGTCTTGGTAAATATGGCTTGTAGGTTTGACCCTTATGGGTGGCATTTTGGACTTGTAAATGGCCTATAATGTCACACGGTTGTGGAACACGAGCGTGCCTAAAGATCGTGGGTGAATTGGCAGAATGTAGCCTAGTAGTACACGGCCTCGACATGGGGGTGTCAGCTAGCCGTGGTGTACAAGTCAGTAGCTAGCTAAGAGTACACGGCCATGGCACACGGGCATGTTTGGTGACCGTGGTGGGGAAGCCAGTATATGGCCTAGTAGAACACGGCCATGGCACACGGGCGTGCCTAGTGACCGTGTTGGTATAGTTAGTATATGGGCACGGAAGGACACACGGGGGTGTTTAGAAGCTGTGGAGGTCACACGGTCTCCTTCCACGGGCGTGTATCCCCTGAATTTTAGAAAAGTTTTAACTTTTCATGAAATTTTGTATGTGTTTTGGTTTAGTCCCGACCCTATCTTTAGCATGTGAAATCAGTCTCGTAGACCTTGATAAGGGACAACATGATTGTAAATGAATGTGGTTGAAGATAATTGACTTTGTGTCGTAAATTTTAGATGTTAAATATTCTTATTGATAGGTTATACTTCTTAACCCTATTCCGGTGATGGTTTCGGGTTAGGGGTGTTACAGATTAGATTAAAACAACTTCACCTTATTTTAGGCTAGATAATAAGAAGAAAGTTAGTATTAGTACTTTTAGTTCCTGTGGGTTCGACAATCTGGTCTTGCCTAAGCTATACTACTGTTCGATAGGTACACTTGCCTTTAATCGTTGTCAGAGTTGTTTCCAGGTTCGATCATATTCTCATTATAAATTTAAGACTCTGATTTACATGATCAAAGGGTATCGTCTTAATCAACTGAGTTTTTCCAACAGTATTTCCCCAATTCATTCTTTTTGTCTTTGCGTCTTTAGCTTAGTAGTTAGTTAAATTTAGATTAAACAACAAACTTCACTTATTTTAGGTTAGATAATAAAAAGAAAGTTAGTATTAGTACTTTTAGTTCCTTTGGGTTTGACAATCCGGTCTTGCCTAAGCTATACTACTGTTCGATAGGTGCACTTACCTTAAGTCATTGTCAGAGTTAGTTTCCAGGTTCGATCATTCTCATTTATAAATTTAAAACTCTGAAAAATAAACGATCAAGTTTTTGGCGCCGTTGCTGGGGAACTAAAATATTACAAAAACTCTATTTTTATTACTCTAGCCACTATTTTTATTTTTATTTTTATTTTCCGCAATTCACTCTTATTTTTATTTTTTTGTTTTGTTTCTAACTTTGCCAAATTTTCTTTCTTTCTTTTCTTAACAGGTACCTCTAGTTTATGACTAGAAGGAACCCAAGAAGACCATTAGTATACGATAGTGATATTGAAGCTACCGCTCGCAGGAATCGCAGAGAAATTAAGCGAGCCCTAAATTACACAGAAGAAGAGCGAGAAAGCAAATCCAATCCTACTGAAGGAATGGACGAGAACAATCCACCACAACAAGATGTGGCAGACAACAATGCTCCGTGTACTATGTATGATTATGCTAAACCTCATTTAATAGGAGCAGAATCAAGCATTGTTAGGCCTGCTATAGCTGCTAATAATATTGAATTAAAGCCTAACACTATACAAATGATTCAACAATTTGTTCAATTTGATGGTTTACAGGACGAAGACCCAAATACTCATATAGCTAATTTTTTAGAGTTCTGTGATACCTTTAAAATAAATGGCGTTCCTGATGATGCCATACGTCTTCGGTTATTTCCGTTTTTATTGAGGAATAAAGCCAAACAGTGGTTAAACTCGTTACCACGAGGGTCAATCACTACATGGGATCAAATGACCGAAAACTTTTTATTAAAATATTTCCCACCGGCCAAAACGGCTAAATTATGGAATTATATCTCTTCTTTTGTGCAGATGGATTTAGAGACATTATACGACGCATGGGAGAGATATAAGGATCTCTTAAGAAGGTGTCCGCACCATGGTTTACCCATGTGGCTCCAAGTCCAAACTTTCTATAACGGTGTAAACCCCTTAACGAGGCAACTAATTGACTTAGCCGCCGGTGGAACCCTGAACAATAAAACTCTTGAAGTAGCCTACGAGTTTATCGAAGAGATGTCACTAAATAACAATCAGTGGCAGGTTACAAGGACAAAACCAACAAAATCAGCCGGAGTTTACAACCTCGATGCAGTAACCATGCTATCAACACAGGTAGAGATAAAGAATAAAAAGCTTGATAGTTTGTGTTCCTTATAGGTACATCCAGCAATGCAGTGCGACGCAAGTGGAACTGTCGCGAATCCTGAGTACCCACCCTACCAACCGGGCACAGAAAGCGAACAGATGAACTATATTGGTAATAATTTCAGATCTAATAATAACACTTATAGTAATACTTATAATCTAGGTTGGAGGAACCACTTAAATTTTTCATGGGGAGGTCAAGGAAATCAAGGAAATTAAAGACAGCAACCTCCTAAAAATTTCCAAAATCAGCCCTATGCACAGGAAAAGAGGCCGAACCTCGAAGAGATGCTGAAAAAAATTCATGGTAGCTACAGAAACCCGTTTCCAACAAACTGAGACGACACTCGATAATCAACAGGCATCAATCAAGGGGATCGAGAACCAAGTTGGAGAACTTACTAAATCCGTTGGACAACTTATTAAGATAGTTTCTAAAATTCGATCAGAGATTTTTTCTAAAGGAACTGAACAAGTAAAAGCAGTTACATTAAGAAGTGGAAAAGAGTTAGTCGAACTAAAGAAAAAAAAAACCACACGAAGATAACAAAGCAAAGGATGAGGGAGTTGAGGATGTAACTCCAGTACGCAACAAAAGTAAACCACAAATCCCATATCCGGCAAAGTTGAAGAAAGACCGCTTAGATGCCCAATACGGTAAATTTCTTGAACTTTTTAAACAAATACATATTAACTTACCCTTTGTTGAAGCCATTTCACAGATGCCAACGTACGCAAAATTCTTAAAAGAACTCCTGACGAATAAAAGGAAGCTTGAAGAAATATCAACAGTGGAGCTTAATGAAGAATGTTCAGCCATCCTCCAAAACAAGTTACCAACCAAATTAAAAGACCCAGGAAGTTTTACTATTCCCTGTTTAATTGGTAGTTTAAATATTAAGAAAGCATTAGCTGATCTAGGTGCCAGTATTAATTTAATGCCTTATAAAATGTTTAACAACTAGATCTTAGGGAACCAAAACCCACTAGGATGAGTATTCAGTTAGCTGATAGATCTGTTAAATATCCTAGAGGAATTATCGAAGATGTCTTGGTAAAAATTGATAAATTTATTTTCCCTGTTGATTTTGTTGTGCTTGACATGGATGAGGATATTGAGGTTCCCTTAATTTTAGGGCGCCCTTTTTTAGCTATTGCTAGGGCTGTTATCGATGTAGGTGACGGTAAACTTGCATTAAGGATAGGCGATGAGGAAATTATTTTTCAAATTTATGATGCCATGCTATATTCTAGATAACAAGATGATTCCTGTTATTTTGTTGATACCACTGATCATATCATTCAGAACTCATTTTAGGTAATTATACATGATGACACGATGGAATTGTGCCTGACTCAATAAGAGGGGGAAGAAGATGAAGTTGACGAGCTGAATTTGAATACATCTTCATCTAGACATACGAAAGAAGAGAGCATTAAAGTCAATGACGAACTAAAACAAAAACCCTTCATTGATGAGCCACCGAAATTAGAATTAAAACAGTTGTCGAAACACTTAGAATATACATTCCTCGAGGAAAATTCTACACTATTGATAATTATCTCTTCAGAGCTAGAACCCACGGAAAAAGAGGAGTTGATACAGGTACTAAGAGAACATAAAAGAGCCATACCTTGGAAAATCTCTAACATTAAGGGAATAAGCCCATCGTTTTGCACCCACAAAATTTTAATGGAAGAAGAATACAAGCCATGTGTACAACCTCAAAGACGATTGAATCCCAATGTAAAAGAAGTTGTGAAAGCTGAGGTAATTGAACTTCTAGATGCTGGAATAATTTATCCTATTTCTAACAGCAATTGGGTAAGTCCTGTGCAGGTTGTTCCAAAGAAAGGAGACATGATGGTGGTAGCCAACGAAAAGAATGAACTAATTCCCACCAGAACTGTCATAGGTTGGAGAGTTTGCATTGATTACAGGAAGCTGAATGACGCCACTAGAAAAGATCACTTTCCTTTGCCCATCATTGATCAAATGCTAGAAAGGTTATCTGGGCATATGTACTATTGCTTCCAAGATGGACTCTCCGGCTATTTCCAAATCCCAATAGCACTTGAAGATCAAGAGAAGACAACATTCACATGCCCATACAGTATATTTGCTTATCGTAGAATGCCTCTTGGATTATGTAATGCTCCTGCTACTTTTCAGCGTTGCATCTTGGCAATCTTTGATGAACTTGTGGAAGACATTATGGAGGTATTTATGGACAATTTCTCGGTATACAGTAATTATTTCCATCTTTGCCTTAAAAATTTAAAACGAGTTCTAATGAGATGTGAGGAAACAAACCTTGTTTTAAATTGGGAAAAATGTCACTTTATGGTACAAGAGGGAATTGTATTAGGACATAAGATTTCTAGTAAAGGGATTGAGGTAGATAAAGCAAAGATTGAAACCATAGAAAAATTACCTCCCCCTAGTTCAGTTAAGGTTATTAGAAGCTTTTTAGGACATGCAAGATTTTATAGAAGATTCATTAAAGATTTTTCTAAAATAGCTAAGCCTTTAACAAAATTACTAGAAAAAGATGTTCCTTTCAATTTCGATCAGGAATGTCTAGATGCATTCAATATCTTTAAAGATAAACTAATAAATACTCCGATTATAATTGCACCTGATTGGAATCTACCTTTTGAACTAATGTGTGATGCAAGTGATTTTGCAGTAGGTGCAGTTTTGGGACATAAAAAGACAAGCATTTTCAGCCAATCTATTATACTAGCAGAACATTGACACCCACACAGGAAAACTACACCACCACAGAAAAAGAACTGCTAGCTGTAGTTTTTACTTTTGACAAATTTGGACAGTATTTATTATTATCTAAAGTTGTCGTTTACATTTGTTATCTTTTAACTAAACCTGATGCAAAACCTCGACTCATAAGATGAATTTTAGTTTTACAGGAATTTGATTTGGAAATACAGGATAAGAAGGGAGCTGTAAACCTTGCAGCGGATCACCTCTCTAGGCTTGAAAACCCACATATCGAAGAGCTCGATGAAAGTGAGATAAACGACTCGTTTCCCGAAGAACAACTCTTTTCTATAACCCACTCTAAGGTACCATGGTTTGCAGATATTGTGAATTATTTAGCTGCTAATATCTTGCCAAAAAGACTAACACATCACCAAAAGAAGTGATTCTTTGCTTATGCAAAAAACTATTTTTGGGAAGATCCCTTTCTTTTCCGCATATGTGCAGATCAGGTAATTCAAAGATGCGTTACAAAAGTAAAAGCAAGCAAAATTCTGGAACACTTCCATTCAGGACCTTCAGAAGGACACTACAGTGGCATTATGACAGCACATAAAATTTTTCCAACAGTATTTCCCTAATTCATTCTTTTTGTCTTTGCATCTTTAGCTTAATAGTTAGTTAAATTTAGATTAAACAACAAGCTTCACTTATTTTAGGTTAGATAATAAAAAGAAAGTTAGTATTATACTTTTAGTTCCTTTGGGTTCGACAATCCTGTCTTGCCTAAGCTATACTACTGTTCGATAGGTGTACTTGCCCTAAGTCGTTGTCAGAGTTAGTTTCCAGGTTCGATCATTCTCATTTGTAAATTTAAAACTCTAAAAAATAATCAATCAGGAAGAAAATTGAAAAGTTCAGATTTTGTTCCCTCGAGATGGTAGTAGAGCAGACTGAAGATTAAAGTCTTCCTAAGATAGTAAGGAAGCAAATTGAAAAGTTCAGATTTTGTTCCCTCGAGATGGTAATGGAGCAGACTGAAGATTGAAGTCTTCCTAAGATAGTAAGGAAGCAAATTGAAAAGTTTATATTTTGTTCCCTCGAGATGGTAGTGGAGCAGACTAAAGATTAAAGTCTTACTGAGATAGTAAGGAAGCAAATTGGAAAGTTCAGATTTTGTTCCCTAAAGATGGTAGTGGAGCAGACTGAAGATTGAAATCTTCCTGAGATAGTAAGGAAGCAAATTGGAAAGTTCAGATTTTGTTCCCTCGAAATGGTAGTGGAGCAGGCTGAAGATTGTAGTCTTCCTGAGATAGTAAGGAAGCAAATTGGAAAGTTCAAATTTTGTTCCCTTAAGATGGTAGTGGAGCAGTCTGAAGATTAAAGTCTTCTTGAGATAAAAAGGAAGCAGACTAAAAAGTTCAAATTTGGTTCCCTCGAGATGGTAGTGAAGCAGGCTGAAGATTGTAATCTTCCTGATATAGTAAGAAGCAGATTGGAAAGTTCAGATTTTGTTCCCTTGAGATGGTAGTGGAGCAGACTGAAGATTATATTTTATCTTTCTGATGTAGCAAGGGAGCAGACTAAAAATTGTAAATTTGGCATTCCTGAAGTTGCAGGAAGCAGATCGAAGACATCAGTCTGGCATCGCTGAGTTTGCAGTGGAGCAAATTGAAGATAGTAGATCTTGTCTTCCTGAGTTTGCAGTGAAGCGGATCGCAGATACCAGTCTGGCATCCCTGAGTTTGCGGTGGATCAGATTGAAGATAGAAGATTTGGCATTCTTGAAGTTGCAAGAAGCAGATCGAAGACATTAGTCTGGCATCCCTGAGTTTGCAGTGGAGCAGATTAAAAATAACAGATTTGGCATTCTTGAAGTTGCAGGAAGCAGATCAAAGACATCAGATCTTATCTCCCTGAGTTTTTCAGTGGAGCAGATCGAAGACATCAGATCCTGTCTCCCTGAGTTTGCAGTGGAGCAGATCGAAAATAGCAGATACTGCCTTCCTAAAGTTGCAGTGAAGCAGACTGAAGTTATCAGACTTATTTCTAAAATTCAAATCAAGATGAAGTTCCAATATCGCTGATGTTGCAGTGGAGTTGGAAGACCAAGAAGTCGAGGCTCGGCAAAGACTGGGCAAAATTGGTCCTTTTATAGTCTCTGCTCTATTCTCATTACACAACAATGAGCAAAGAGGGGCAGTTGTAATCAGCCTATTTTGCCCAGGCCCGTTCCATTCAGAAAAAAAAATAATAAACCCAAAATAATAAAACAAAGTCCAAGTCCAGTCCAAAATATATCATTTGGCCCGATCGGAATGGCCCATTACTTGAAAAGGTTGAAGGTCTATCTACAAGCTCGGCGTATATGGAAGTACAACCTTCAAGGATATGTAATCGTAGATATGATATGCAAATCTTAGATATGATATGCAATCCTAGAAGATATGGTATGCAATCTTAGATATGATATGCAAATCCTTGATATGATATGCAATCCTAGAAGTTATGGTATGCAATCTTAGAAGATATGATATGCAATCTTACATATGATATGAAAATCTTAGATATGATATGCAATCTTAGAAGATATGTATGTAATATTAAAAGATATGATTTTGTAATATTAGAGATTTAATTTTTAGATACCTTTTAATCTTAGTCGTTGATGTAATTGATCTGTACCTTTGGATTTGGGGAGGCTCAACTATAAATAGAGGCCTCTCCCTTCATTGTAGACACTTGAATGGGACTTGAGTTTTGGCTAATAAAAATTCTTGAGAGCATTCACTCAAATTTCTCTCACTTTTACGTTCTTATTTTCTGTGGCTTCTTCTTATTTTGTTCTTCGCTCATCTTCGTTTCTTTTTGAGTTGCTTCCATTCGAGTTAGTTTTTGGTGGAGGAATTTCGCCGAATCCTCATATTACGGGAGTTAGGTTGACTTATGCGTTTTTTTTTTAACTTTTTTTATTTATCCATTTAATTGCTTAATCATTATTTATTCATTTATTTTAATTATTTTAAATTTATTTTAATTGCCACTTTTTATCCAAAACTTTATTTCTTAAAATAAGGCAATATTTGACATTTGGAGTTTTGAGGGAATCGTGTCCTAACTTACTGGGCTTCAATTTTTCTCATTAAGTCTAAATGATCAAATACCCTTTTTGGAATTAAAATATATGATTTTCAAATAACAACCTATCTTTTTGGATTTAAGATGTTGTGCCCTAACTTATTGAATGTGACATTTTGATATTTTGAGATAGGGATTTCAAAAAAGAAAACAAAAAACAAAACAAAACAAAGGATATTTGGTTTTTGGGAAATTCGAAAGGTCGTGCTCTAACTTACTGAGATTCGACTTTTCTTTTATCCAAATAATTGAATGTTTTTTAAAGGTTATAAGTTTTGAAAAATCAAAAGAATCATATTTTAAAATCTTCTCAAATTTTCGACATTAAGACATTAATTAATCAATTAGGTATCAATTTTTTTGGGGACATTACCAGGGTGCTAATGCTTCCTCGTGCGTAACTGACTCCCAAACCCATTTTCTCGAATTTCGTAGACCAAAATCATTGTTTTAATAAATCAAAAAAAAATTATTAAAATGATTAATTTCAAGTTGACCCGATCACACCTCGAAAAAAGATTGGTGGCAACTCCATTTTTGTTTTTTAAAGTCGACCCCGTTTTTCAAAATAAAAAATGGTTTCGACATTTAAATTCCAATTTAGTCCGTAACCAAGACTAAATTTATTTTCTTCATAATTTATTCTATATTTTCATTCAATTACCACTTAAAACTAAATTTAACTCTCTAATTTCACCATAAATCCCTAATTTCAGAATTCTCTCAATTTAGTCCCTATTATTTAAAACTTATAATTTATTTTTGATGATGATTCACTTAACTAACTAAAATCACAACGAAAGCAAGCGCACCTATCGAATAGCTGTATAGTTATGGTGAGTCGGGAATATCGTATCCACACTAGTAGTTACTATCTTTTTGTTATCTAGCCGATAAATTGAAGGAATTGTTTTTAATCTAAAATTATCTAAATTAATTATTAAGACACAACAGCGAATTAAGTAAGAAAATATTTGATTGAACCAATGAGAGAGACAATACCCAGGGAAGAATCCACCTAGACTTCACTTATTATTCTGAATCTGAATTAAACGACTTATTCACTTGCCTTGATCCGTAAAAATCCATAAATTATATTAATATCTCTTTCAAGAGTAAAAATAACTGACTCCATGTTGATTAATTGAAATCTCTTTCTAATTAAAATGCCTATTGTCGCATTAAGTCGATCTATAGATTCCCCTATTAGATTTGACTCTAATCCAGTAGATTTATGTCGTCCTATTTCTAAGATTGCATACAACCCCACTCAATTATGCCAGATCTACTCTTAAACAGGGACTTTTGCTCCACTGAGATAAGCACATCAATCATGAATTAATATCCTAAAAACATTAAAACATGGAATAAGTACACATATTTGAGATCAAGAAAAACATGGAATAAGTACACATATTTGAGATCAAGAAATCAAGTATTTATCATGTAATTTAGAAATTAAAAAGCAAGATCCATCATAGGTTTCATCTTCCTTAGGTATCTAGGGAATTTAGTTCATACTTTAGAAGGAAAACATCTCAAAATTAGGAAAACAACAAAACATAAAGAAACCCAAAAACTTCTAGCGAACTTGACTGGAGATCTTCAATCTTGAAGGAGATCCTACTTATAAGTTGATTCTGATGGTGTTCTTCAAGTAATTTCTTCATTCTTCTCTTCATGTCTTCTTAGGTATTCTTCTAGTGTGCATTTATAAACTTCAGAATGCTCAGAAACTGGCTTTTTTCGCGTATTAGGGAAACAGGGTTCGAAATCAACACAGGCTGGCACATGGGCATGTGGCCAGCCTGTGTGACTCACACGGGCGTGTGCTCAGCCATGTGGGAATGCCCAGGCCGTGTGATTGTTTATCAAATATCCTCACACTTAAGCGTTTGCTTGTCCTCAAGCAAAAATCCTCAACTCACAATTAAAATTAAACTTTCTGAATTCATAATTCTCATCAATAATGTTTTATCATAATTCAAAAATAATCACATATTGATAATTCAATTAAAAGAGGACTAAAGATTCAAACAATTGAAGTCACACATTTTTTAAGCATGAAAACATAGGTATTTCCTTTTATCTAAGTAATTACCTTTAATTCAAAGCCGACAAGAATTGGAATCCTCACTAAAGATTCATTCAAATCACTCAAAGTGTTTAAGGTTCAAAAATTAATCACTCAGAAGTCAAACATGAAAGTCATTACCATAGGCTTGTATGAAAGTTAAACCTCCACCACTATAAAATGAGATGATACACAAATCAAAAGGTGGTTAAAGGGTTGTAATGGGGCTTAGTTAAGGGTGTGGATAAAGGCTGAAAAAGAGGGTTAGTATCGAGATCGAATTGATAAATTGCCAAACTAGAGAAAAAAACTAATACTGAATAATTACATCAATTGAAAACTTATCAAGAATAACACGAGCTTCTTCTCAAAATATGAAATTAACCGTTTAAGCTCAAATAACATAGAACTAGTAATAATCAATATAAATTTAATTATTTTTTCACTTTTTTTTATTTGAGAACAAGAACAATGGATAATAAGAAATAATTTACCAACTGAACAAAAGAACATAGTTAGGCAACTAACCAAATCAAACCTCGACAAAAAGGGAGTCAATAAAACGGGAACAATTCTCAACGAATCGAAAATGAGTTAAGGTTAACATCAATGGGTAAATCAAGAAACTATTTGTTAGGCTCAAAGGGGTTCACTAAGGGTTAATTATGAAGGTAGGCTTTTTATGGGATAAGTAGGTTAAAACCTAAGTGCCTTTATCATCTCAGTATATCAAATCAAATGTGTGGTCTCGACATTCATAATCAAGCAAGTTCTAGAATAACCAATCAATACTGACACACTCATAACCAGTAATAAAGTGAGCAAGAAAAATGTATGCTCTAAAGGCTCAAAATCTCACAAAAATTATGTTTTTTATGTCAATCTTGCAAATCTCAAACTTCAAGGTAATACCTCAATTCGGGGAAACAATCTAGCAATTTTTTAATTATGAAAATAAACTTATCATGCTTGATTCTTTCATGTCTTCAAGTTTAAACAATCAATGCATAATTACCTATGAATTTAATCTAAAACATATCAATGATAATCACAAATCGATAAAAATTCATTCTAATAGTAATATGAGAAAGTTACTTGAACACAAGGCATAATTCAGGGATTTTCTAATAATCATATAAATAAGCTCCCCACACTTAAGATGTACATTGTCCTCAATGTACAAAAATAGATAATCACAGTAGAAACAAAATATCATAAGAAAAGGAGATAATTGAAACTGCCCTGGATATTGGATAAAATCCCTAGAATAGTGAAAAGCAAAACTGTAGATAAATGTAGATGTAGCGCGTGATTCTGAACAACTGATAAGAAAAAAAACACAATGCTGAAGAAGATTAAAGGGTTACTTGATTTGAAACAACCATAATAAAAAAATATAGTTCAAAAAATATAAAAGCAAAAAAGTCTAAAAAAATACAAATAAACAGAAAAATAAAAATAAAAACAAATAATAAAAATAAAAGAAAATTAAATTAAATGGACTCAATGCTCCTCATCATCAGACGCATCAGCATCGTGAGCCGTCGTTGCTAGAGGAGCAATATGGAAATGCTAACAAATCTGCTGCAATGTCGCATCAATACTGTCGAAATTCTGAACGTAGTACTGACGAAAGCTAGTGAACTCCTCGGTGGATACTCCTCGAAGGCTAGCAACAGAATGAACAGGTCAGTGACTCGAAGGTGGAGGCTGTGGTGGATCCTCGTAATAGGGAGGAACATCATCAGTTAAGTCCTTGGGTTCATTCTGATCGTCAGAATGAAACAATCGGTACTGAAGTGGTCCATTCCACGATGCCGCTCGATCATCCTCATGTGTATCATGCTCGAGATGCCCTGTGGGGACATCTGATCGACTAGTGTGAGTGTAGAGGACTGCTCCGGTGTGTCGAGAAGACCGTTGTGTTGAGTGAGGCGAGTCACGTAAGGGCCTAAACAAAAGGGGCCCTTCCTGTTGCGGTCAATCTGATGGGGGAAGGCTAGAGTTATGAAGTATGCCAAATCAAATATATGCCCGTGTGCTATGCTCAATAGAAGTAAGCATCGTGAGTACTAACGATTCCCATGCTCTCTCCGACCTGTCAAAGTATGAGCTAAAAATGCGTGAATGTACCGTAAGGCCGAAGAGAGAAAAGATGCCTTCGAGCGACTCGCATCATATGGTATCTGACTAGTTGTAAGATCGGCCCAGCAACATGATGGCGAATGATGGATATGCCGATGAAGTCGAAGGAAGTCCTCGGCGCCCATAAAGTCGTCTATGTAAAGTCCCATGGCAGCACCGAACTCAGGGATGCTTATGTGGCGCACCAAACCACCAAGTCGAAAAGTGATGGTGCCGGGCTCGTCATGAATCGTCATGACCTGCTATACCAGAAACATTGAGCAAAACTCCAACGTCAGCTCCATGTAGGTGGGCTCGATGATGGTAAAGAATCTATCCTACGGAGCTATGGCGATAATGGCGCGCAAGTCATCAGTGAGTCAGACCTGCTCCAACGCGGCCAAGGCTGAGTGGTCGTGCTCAAAGGAGCTGATATAAATCCTCTTTGCTGCCTACAGAGAATTGGAGATAGGGGTGGCGGGCCTTGGTGAAAGCATTCGATGAGAAGGTCAAGCTGGGGCCCTTCCAGTTTTTTTAAGCGGGAAGGTGGTCTTGGACTTGTATCGTGTATTCGTCATGGTGTACCTAAAAAAGTAAAAGAGTTCATTAATAAATAAATAAACCAAGCATCACCAAATAAAATCCAAGTAGTCTGAAATAACAAAGTATTCCTAAAACAGTATGTTCAAATACTAAAGCATGCATAAACCAAAAAGTGAAACTATAATGAATCAAAGTGGTGAAAACGCTAGGAATATGAAATCAAATAATAAATTCACAACTAAAAAACAAATTTTGAAAGTAAGAGCAGTAATAATAAAGAAAGAAAGAACAATTCGAGTACTAAATTAAAGGACAAGAGCAATGAGCATGGAAGTCAAAATAATAACTAATAATGAATCATAATAATGGCAGTAAACAAATATGACTAAAGTAAATGAGTAGAATTAAGAATAGAGAACAATAGATAATAAACAATAAATAAATAAAATAACAAATAATAATAAAAATAAATGAAGAAATAATAAAAAAATAGGACAATGGGCAAAAGGGGAAAACCGACTAATGTAGGGCGGTGGTCGACGGGTATAAGGGACGAGCGATCGATGGAGAACAGTGGTTGATCGGTGGGGATCGGGTCGGCTTGGGTTGGGTTGGGTTGGGTGCGTAGGTATGTGCTGGGTGACGAGAAAAATGGAAAGGGGTAAGGGGGCCGTTTGGGTGTGATGGGGGAAAAAGAGAAGGGAAAGGGAGAAGGTGGGAAGGGGCTATGAGAGTTGTGGTGGATTAGTCGGAAGGGGGTCTGTCGTGAGAGATGGGGGAAGAAAATGTGGGGGTTGTTGTTGGGTAAAACGGAGAGGAAAAGGGAGAAATCGGGCAAGGGGATCGACAAAGGAGGAAGGGGGAGAGGAAAAAACCAAAGAGAGTGGTGGGGAAGGGTGGTGATCGGAGGGATAGCCGGAAGTTGGAGCGGTGGCTTAAGGAAGGATTAGAAGAATAAGACAAAAGTAAAAATAAAAAGAAAATTAAGGTTTAGGGTTAAAAAGGGACACGGTCGTGTGAGGCCCGTGTTAGGCCACACGACCATGTTACACCCTCGTGCGGCCTCTGTTTAGCCCGTGTGCATTAAAAATCCTTGCCTTGTTTTAACATGGCCTCGAACACGCCCGTGTTTCCAGGACGTGTGACGTATACGGCTGAGTCGCATGGCCGTGTGCAACATCATTCGCTTCACCTACGCCCGTGTGACCTTCCACATGTGCCTTGCCTGTGTAACTCTTTGACTTATTTTAAAATTGAAAATTTTAGCTCCAGGTTTCACATGACCTAAGACAAGCCCGTGTGCCCAAGCTGTGTGGTCCACACGGTTGTTTCATACACCGGTGTGGACTATTTTTAAGCCATGTCCATGTTGATTTTTTTTTTGGTAATCTCCAGGATCAATATAGCCAGGGACACGCCCGTGTGTCTTGGCCGTGTGGATTACACGGTCGTGTCTCCTGCCCGTGTAATTCTCTGTTATTTCCTTAAAATTTAAAAACTAAGTCTCAAGATCCACACAGCCTAGGACACGCTCGCGTATCCAGGCCGTGTGTGTCACACGGCTAAGGACACGCCGGTGTGTCCAGGTCGTGTGGGTTACATGGTCTTGTCCCCAGG